>JAVIWC010002340.1:0-1213658 GCA_031894815.1 Creontiades dilutus | reverse complement strand
GTACTGTATTAGGTGGTAAGCTGTATAATATATTACAATAATATTAAGTAAATATTACAAAACGAAAGAATCTCTATACATTATTTTCTACAACATATTTCCTTAATATTTGAAGTATTTCAAAGGTTGAGCAGTTATGGGGAGCGAACGGATGAGCCTACTGGTTGTTTTATTAAATATAAGGACCAAAACGTATTTTTTTTTAACTGTGCCCAATCACAAACGTCCACGATTTTTCGTGATTTTGTAGTAAAATATCTTGGAGATCAATTGATAAAATATATTTCCCTTATAATAGGTATTATGTAAAATAATAATAATTGTGAATCGAAAATCAGTCAAATAAAAAAAGGATACCATGCCACGTCTACCTGATCTTACCTGATGAAATTGCTTTCAACTTGATCGTCATATCTAAATTCAATATCCTTCCTGGATTAATAACTGAAACCCAGACCTATAAGCTATCGAAAGGCTTCCCGTGTTGTTGGCCCATCACTTAACATCCCTAATATCGATAATAATATATCGAATATCGAATATAATATCTCTTACATAATTAAAATTTTGATCTGGTCATCGAGAAACTTCCTGCATCCTTTAAACAAATTACATCCAATGAAATACATTTGTTTTTTTTATTTGACCGATAAGATTGGAGCTAATTTCTAATGAACATAATTCGATCATTACACATAAGCTCAATCAGCGCTTTGAATACCCTAATCCAGGCCTGAGACTTCCTTGAGATTACTTAAGATCACACATTTACAGAATCAGTTCTTTAATTGATCTTCTCTTTGCATGGATTACGTAGCCAACCATGCAATGTGCTTGTTGTTGAGGAAGTAAGAAGATATTTCATGGACCGAAGGGCATCTACTCGTAAATTACGAGCGGTTTGGGAAAAGATAACTAACTGTCCCTCTAAATAAAAGCCTTTAATAAAAATAAAAAAATAAATAAAACATTTTAAACTATGTAGTTCGTTTGTGATTCCGTGCAGGTTTTAAGAACACAGTCTGCGAGAATGAAACCCTGACGATGAATTGCCTTTCCGGGCAAAGCATAAAAATCGGGGATGTTTTCTACGGCCGAAATACCCAAGACATTTGCTTCTATACGTCGGAGAATTCGGCGAACGTCACATGCCATTCGCCTGCCAATAGCAAAATGTTAATTGAAAAAAGGTGAGGAAAAACCATTTGTCAAAAGAATTAAAACACTCTTTTGTATAATGCACACTACTCGTATACTGAAATACTACTGCACAAATTAGGTAATTATGGTTGTATCAACGAAACTATGAAGCAACTACTAACTCAAGTCTCACAGGTAACTTGCCTATCAGTAATCAACATCAATATCCTTCGTTACGTCTTTATATTAAAGTTATCAAACAAATTATTTCATTTATAACGTGGCCTACAACCTCATAAATTTCTTATAAATGGAAATGCAACTAAACAATAAATGTTGTTTAAATTGATACTTTTCGGGTGGTGATGGATTTTTTTGGGTTGAATAATGAATAGGTAAGCTATACTTTCTCTAGAAACACTTGGTTGTTGGTGAAGAGCACTGTGAAATTATTCCTGGGAGATTTCATGTCCATACTGTCTGACAGTTATTTGAAGGCAAATTTCTATTAATAATTTTTTCATTTCACTTTATGACGGGTCGTGGATGGACTAGATTCTACTATGTTTAAACTTCCTGGTTCAAACGTTCGATGAAGAAAACATTTTTAATTTCACTCCCTTCAGTTAGTTCAAAAATACGGCCACTCTAGAAAAACTATGGAAGTAGTCTTGTGTGAACTTTCTCTTCCTCATTTTCTTCTGAAATCATTCTGGATAACTCAGATCAGCAATTAAAATTAATAATATGAGATTACCCAGGGGTGGCCACCCCCCTAAGCTTCTTGACGCATATAGCTTTCTATCTGGCGATATACTATATTTTTGAATGTCATTACGTTAAATACACTAACTCCTAACCGCCCCCAATCGATGTTTTTACAGATGTAACTACAGGCAAAATTGCGAGGTACCTGCAACAAACTCCGAGTTCACCGATCCTTGTTTGGGGACATTCAAGTACCTGCAAATATCATACATTTGTGATGAAGGTATGTACTGCGCAATATGTACCATGAATGTATTGTATTCTTTGTACTTGCAACCACTTTGTTTACGAGCCATTACAAGTCGTGGGAACAATTTTGGGAACAGTTTATAAAGAGTTTTTTTGTAGGCCCTACAAAATTGTTTAAAAGCCCTCGTTTAATAGGAAGGTCTGTGTGAACGACTTTAACTTTATGATAGCACGTCTTTCCGCAAATCCATTCACAAGGGATGAAGGACGCCAAATGAAATTCTCGATATATTACAGCCCAAGAATTGCACTGGGTTTTTAGAAAAAAACTGGGTCCATTTCCACAAAATTAAAGATTTGTAAATGTTATTATTATCTTACTGATGATAAAGTAAAAGTCGAAATCGATTTTAACTCTTAAATTTTTGGAAATTAATTAGATTTTTTTTTAAAAAGCATGTTTTTATATTAATGAATTTCAACAATTTCATCGCGGGTGGTACACTATGGTTTATTTATTCAAGCCATGTTTCCATACTTTATTATAGAAGGAGGAAATGTGATTTTTCTTTGTTTGTACGTTATGATTCAACAGAAATAGTACTCGAATAATTTCAAAAATTCTTTCTCCGGTAAAAATATAGTTATTTTTCGAGTAATATCGGCTATGTTATATATTTAAAAAAAAAATTAGGGAACCCTAAATACAAGGAAACAATGTAACCCAAGGTGTCAAAGAATTGCCTATAAAAGTTGTTACTTTGGATGCGCTTCCAGAACTATTGGCGATATATTAAATAATGTACCATGTATCAATAGTACTCATCATTTATCACAGAAAAGTCCGGTATAAGCCTAACATCGTAGTTAAATCACAATAACAGCGACTCAACATCTAAATTGTCAAGCTCGAATACGGGCGGAATCCAGTAGTGGTGGTACTCGTATTTATTTATTTATTTATGTACAGGCAAGTTTAATTTACAATCAACAATATGTTCATACATCGGAAAGAAACGGAAATGAAGGAAATACAATATACTGGAGGAGGGTTACAAAAACATACAGCAGGGGGGTTTAAGCTGGAAAAATAATTTCAATTAACTGAATTTTATGGGGAAGAAGAAATTAAAGATTCTAGTGTCGATAGGGGACTTTGAAAAAAATCAAATTGGGGAATTGTAGAAAGAAAAATATGTGCACAGCGGGGTAGCCGATAGATGGGGCGTTGTCATTCATAGTTTGTAGCCGCAACACGGTCATTATATCATTGCATTGTATTATATCATTTTATTTGGTATTATTATATTCCTTATCCATTAAATTGTTTTGGTAATTATGATTGAGTGTGTATGTATAAATTCCACTTTGAATTATTCGGATCGGACTTTTCGTTTAGAAGTTACTTGGCTAGAAAAATGTCTCTGTTCGAACAAACTGTCCACGTACAATCTAATAACAAATACCTACTAATTTACATATAAAGGTTGAATAAAAGTTTTCAACTTTGAAAATCAATTTTTCTGCAATGATGAAATCTACCGTTTTTGGATGATAATCATGATTATTGGCTGTGTGAGATATGAGGCTCATCCCTTTCCGATTCAACAAAGACGTTTTATCCGGGACATGTTGATATCTTGTTGTTGGCGTTTCATGCATCTACAAGCGAGAAATTGGAACAACTACTAAAGTTAAGCTTTGGGGTGACGAAATTGATAGTTGTACATAATTTTGAGCAATAATCATGACCTACGGAGCAGGGGTTACTCGGGTGGTTCAAGTGTGTAAGCCCTGTGCGTAATTTCCCTCCAGTTCACTAAAGGTGCTGACACTTCGTGCCTGTAGGTCTGTCATTGTTGCTTTTCTATTGTTTACATTTATACAGTCAAATACCCAACTATGACAATAACGGAGGAAAAAAATAAATAAGAAGGCCTTAGCTTATCCCTCATAAATGTTATTGCCCTAATCCAAGTAACCCCGGGTAAACGAGCTAGTTTGTTACTTAAAGTCTTAACAGGATGACACGACCGCCGGAACAGTGTCTAAAAACTTTTAAAACACGAACTTTCGGTCGAACTTCGTGAAACCTCTTACGAAATACTTGTTATGGGGAGGTGAAAACTCAGGAACCAGAGGATAATGTCCTCGATAAAAGGTTTAAGTACTAAGTTTTTATGAAATGTAGTGTCCTATGAACTTCAACTGCTTTCATGCTAGATTCAATGGAAAACTTCGTTTTGTATTCCAATTCTTTCGCAGTGTTGTACATGATGACGATATGACGCTTAGAAGGCAGGAGTATAATATTGAACAAAAAACTGATTAAGAAAAGTTTAAAAGTATAATTCTTTTAATGATCCTTGACATCTCAGTTCTCAAGTCAATTGTTCCCCGAAAATCGAAACTAATTGCTGACAAACTGTAACTGTATGCATGCATTTGTACCCCGAAAAGTAATCTCTCCATCCTGCAACTGTCATAAGCTATGTTTAAAACATCATTGCAAGAAACCCTAAGCAATTTTGTTTTATTATTCAATAATAGACCATTGTAATCGCTCTTGAAAAAAAAAAAAAAAAAAAAAAATCTAACCCCCCTGAAAATTTTGTGGTTTACGTTTCAAAGGTTGTAGAATCCGAATCTACAATAAAAATGTCCGCCATACGCCGCACGATTTCTCCCAAACGGCTGAAGCAAAAAAGCTGAAATTTTCAGGGAAAATCGATGTTGGTCTGACGACGCCCCAATTCTTGAGCCAGCTCTCTCACCTAATTGAAAGTGCCCTTTAAGGGTTGTCAAAGTTTTGTAAAATCCCTGAAAACCTCAAAAAAGTCAAGGCGGCTTAAATTTGAACTCTTTTTGGAGAACTTTCCACGAGGAATCGAATGAGCCCCTCCCCAGGTCCGTAGCTCAAACCATTCCCGATGTATGGCCCGATTTATGGTGGCAACATTTGCGTTATTTTGGTTTATTATTGTTCTTGTTTTTATTACAGTAACCTAGTGATGTAGTAATGTGGATACTGGAGTGAACTCCTAAAAGGGTTTATAGCCGATACACGGGTTAAAGTATTCTGATAACCATAAAAAACGCTGCAAAATCTTTCACTACGGTTTATTATTCAATTGGCTTGCGTTCATGATTTGAATTTCTACTAAGCTTCGGAGGGACACCTGTTTCTCAGGTGATAGAGCGGTTATTGAATTTCAGGAGATATGCATAGAGCACGTAAATCTGTTCTCAACCAAAATACCTATTTGGATTGATCAGTTGATCATATTTGTGTGCCTCCTGAAATTCAATAGTCGCTCTATCACCTGTGAAACACGCACACTCCAAAGCTTAGTAGAAATTCAAATCATGAACGCAAGCCAATTGAATAATAAACCCCAGTGAAAGAATTTGCAGCGTTTTTCTATTCGATTGACAGTATTCTCATCCGCTACACTGTTACTTTATTTTCATCAAAAGAATGAAAAAATTCCGGCTTTTTAAAGTACATTTTTGTTCATTTTGCCCACGAATTTCTCAATTTTTAAACGTCCCCCCCCCCTCCGTCCGTAGAATACCACAAATGCTTTAAAAATACAAAGCGGAGTTCATCATTGAATTCAGCCTGAAAAAAAGTTGAAGTTTATGTGCCACAGTAAAATTTGGATTAACACTATTTTTAACCCACTTTCCGAGAACATTATCTCTCTGATTCCGGAAATAGTTCATATTTTTATGTTTAGGACATAGTACCCTGTGTTTACCTCGCCATAACAACTACTTTGAGATAGGTTGCATGAAGTTCGCCGAAAAGTTCGTGTTTTCGAAGTTTTTGGGCTTTGTGTGCCTGTGGCCCTTCTTTGACGTAAGTGTCTCAAGCAACGACCGAAGACACCACGTATCCACAGGTATACAATGGATACTAACGGCAGAGCAGTCATTTTTAAACCAAAACACTTGTATATTGTACCTTTCTTACCTATTCCATTGTTCCTTCCTATAACCTAGTGGTGGAGTTCCAAATAGTTCGAACCACGGAGCCACAGCAGTACTACTACTAATAGGTTTCATTAATTATCTATTGATTCTATACTAAGCATTTGTTCGTTCCAGAACTGTTGCAGTCCGCAGTCGCCTGTGACGGAGACAACGTCCAGATATCTTGCCCTGAAGGAACACTGGTCAGAGTGAATTCAGCAACATATGGCCGGAACAAACCCGGTATCTGCAATAAGATAGGCGATCGGACGCCAATTCTAACTTGCCAGTCTGACCCTAATATCGTCACTAAATCCGCGATTGCCAAGTAATTATAAAAAGTTACGATACCCAGATTTATGGTTTTTCTCCATCCACGGGATATCATTTTTAGTTAACCTCTCTACCAGTGTACCATTTTAACCTCACAGCACAAGTTTTGAGTGTGGTAGGCGTTGATCTTGGAAATTCTAATGCAATCCATGAACTATTTGAATTAACAGAGTTTATTATTTGAATGACAAGAGCACAAGAGAATACAATAATATCATATTAGTTACGAAAATGTAATTGCAAAAATAGCTTTTAAAAAGGCCAAAATGTAGTTGTCTTGTAGTCTCCGTTATTTATTGAATAATTTCTCTCTACAGCCGGTATGCACGCACAGTTTACAAAATGAATAAACAACTATTACGTAGTGAAGAAGATCGCCTTGAACAGAAACCATGTTGTTCAGTAAAGTAGTGATGGAAAAACTATGATTATAATAAAATTTGTTGTTATTACCATTACCATAATATGTAATATTATTTATCTATTTGAATTGTTAATGTCGAACGTTATTGAACTGTTATCTTTGTTTTCAGCTGTGACGGCAAAGCATCTTGTTCGGTTCCTTTTCAATTTGGAGGAGATCCGTGTCCAGGAATTTTCAAGTTTTTGGAAGTTAAATACGTCTGCCTGTATGGTGAATGAATCCTAAATAATACCTAGTTCTGGGATGTGCCAAAATGTTCTCAAAAATAAGATCCAAATAGCTTTTGTTTGCACTTAAATCATCAAATGACGGATCCTGCTTGAATCCGTCTGGGAGTTTTTCCTTAAGAAATGTTTCTATTAATGATCTCAAATAAAAATTATTCAAATCATCTTAGGCGAGTTTTGTGTTTCCCAAAAGAGTCCTCCCCGGTGATTTCCTTCAAATTCATGAATCTATTTATCCCATAATGTCAACACAAACACGACCTTATGACGTGAAAGACCCGATTGAAACCCTTCTTGCCTTTCTGACCATTTTACGAGATGCGATGGGTAATTACCTGACATTAGTGTCTAACACCCGTCAACAAGTTTTTTTCAAAGACTTAATTCCGAGTCAGATTTCGTGATCAAACAGAAAACTTGGTTAGTGATACATCTTGGAATTTTCGATTTGTAATGTCGGATTTATATTCGATTGATAATTGACTTTCTCAACGACATAAACTGGTCCACAATCTTTCGACAGTTATACATACTAACAAAAAAATTGACTATGTACCGGTTTATCTAAAGGGCAAAGTTATTCCGTATGCTAACGAAGCTAAATACCTCGGTATGACGCTCGATGTTAGGCTCAGGTGGAGAGCCCATGTTAAGAATAAGAAGGGAGAACTCCTACTGAAATTCAGGAAAATGTACTGGCTAATGGGGAGACGATCGAAGCTGTCAATCCAGAACAAGCTACTCCTGTACAACCAGGTCCTGAAGCCTGTTTAGACCTGTGGAGCCCAGCTGTAGGGCTGTACAGCTCAATCGAATCGAAATATCATCCAACGTTTCCAAAATAACGTGCTACGAACTGTTGTGAATGCACCATGGTACTTTCGGAATGAACGTATCCATCATGAACTTCAGGTCGAAAGAGTTAGCGAGGCTATAAAGCGACAAGCTGTGAATGATCTCCAACGGTTAAGATATCACGTCAACGAGGAAGCAGTCCATCTCCTTGACGCAAGTGACATCACCAGAAGACTGAAGCGCACCAAACCACTTGATCTTGCCTATTTGTGAAGGTGTTGAGTGGAACCATCAGTCAGAAAGGACAAAACTCAGTGATGTATCTTAGTTTTGAATATTTATCCCTATTTTCAATATAATATCGTTATTAAGCTACTACCTACTTGGTACAATAAAATTTCAAAAAAAAAAACGTATACATACTTACATTTTACGTGTATAATGACGATGTGACTTTGTGCCACACCTGCTAGCTTCGATCTTCACCTTGTGGATTGTAATGAGCTATACTTATTATTAGAAACCAAATAAATGGAATCTAATAATTTTGTAGTTTTATCGTGCTCAATGAATCAACTTGGAACAGAAATAACTATTGGTTCACTAAACACTTGCCCCCGACCAAAAATCAATATACCTCAGTAGCTAAAGTACTGCGTCGAAGAGGAAGCTTTAATGAAAAAGAGTGATTAAAAATAGGATGAAACTCACAAACTTGTTCATAATAATTTACAATTTTTTTTTCCTATAGGAAAACAGAAAGAAATGAAAGTTTGGACTTTAAGGGAAAACTATAAATTGGAACTTACAGTTTTAGTTAGTCTGTGCGAAAGAATAGAGTTAATTAAAATTTTGAACGAGAACCGATAAATAATAACGTGAGGGGTGAAATGCCATTTTTCGCTTCTACGCCTCTTCATTCTTCTCAGTAAAGAGGATTACGGGAGAACGAGTTTTGAAGGAAAATACAATGGGCAAGGACTTGGTTCTGAGTCTGATGTTGGCGGGTTGATAATAAAGTCTTTCTGCACAAGCTAACTTGATTACAATGTTAATCCTTTTCTCAAGCTTCATTGGGAGGGATTTACCGAGTAAGGCCCCAGCGAGCATCCGCGGAGATTAAATCAATATTTCTGTCCCCAAAAACCAACCTTTGGTTTAGTGTGAAAGGAATGGCAGGGTTATTGCGTGGATGCAGAACTCCGAGAACCTCAACTCCGATATTGGTTTTACCTCTCCGCGCTCCAATGAGCTGTGGGAAATTTCTCGTTGAAAAACCACTTCCGAATTGGACAGGCAGTTTCAATTCCACACTTATCGTAACATGAACGCACAAAATTACTTGAAGGACACATTATGTGAAAAATTAGTTGATTACTACCTTACCTCCTTAAGTGATAATGTTGAAGACCTCCAGGATGCGGTTATCATGTTTCCTGGCGCAAAAATTGAAACGTAATCGGGAGCGTAGTCAAAAATGTTGGTTTATTACTCAATAATGAACCATTGTAATCTTTCTTGAAAAAAACATTTCTAACCCCCCCTGAAAATTTCATGGTTTACGTTTCAAAGGGTGTAGAATCCAAATCTGCAATAAAAATGTCCGTCCGCACGATTTCTCCCGAACGGGTGGAGCAAAAAATCTGAAATTTTCAGGAAAAATCCATGTTGGTCCGACAATTCCCCAATTCTTTAGCCGGCTTTCTCACTTAATTTAAAGTGCCCTTTAAGGGTTGTCAAAGTTTTGTAAAATCCCTAAAAACTATTTGTTCCTAACTACTATTTGTCCGACGACGACTAATTGATGTAGGATTCTTCTGAATTTAGCCAGAAAAGTGGCTGAAAATGTCAAAATTCCAATATTTTCATTTATTTTAACGGCAGTATTATGTCAAACCTTCGACATCGTTTACTTATACATTGTTCACTCTGTACAATTCAAATTATTTGGAGATCAGCAGTCAGATTCAGACGCACATTTACTCAACATCCAAATGAGGAGATTCGTCAATACACAATACCCCCAGAAGGGGCCGAATGCCATCAGTTGCGCAGGATTGCCGTCCACCACACCTGTAAGTTAATAATGTACATTGTTGGTTTATTATTTTCAATATTTACCCTTTTTAAATATTTTAATTTAACAATAAAATGAAAATGTTAACCCCTCAAACTTCTGTTGTTGTACGCTTCAAGATGCGTAGAATCCAAAAATCCGTCAAAACTTAATGGAACTTTGGTCGAAAACCAAAGATTTGGTTGGACTGAGTTCTAGTCAGTCAGTCTCCGTCAATCCTTAAAGGTGAAACCAAAGGGCAGAAATATTTTTGAAAAATTAGAATTTCGAATACAGTAGAAGTCCGATAATCCGGTACCTACGATTTACCGGCTTGATGCTACAGAAAAATTCCGGTCTATCGGGCGGTAATTATAAGAGCAATTGGGTTAATAATTAAACTACAAATACATTATGCAAATACATACAACAAATTTCATTTTACATTTCATATAATGTATGCACAGGTTCTGTAAAACATATTTCACTTGGATTTAAAAAAGACACGAATGTATTTTCCAGTACGTGTCGAGATTTAGTTTCAAGAGTTCCTTTTGAAATCGAGTTTATCGTAACATCTGTTTATTTTTGCGGATAATCGACACTTCGGTTTGTGTTTTATTTTATCTCGTTAAATTTCAATTGTTCTTCTCGTAGGTATCAACGATATAGGTGTCATTTTCGATATAAATTTTATTGCTCCATTGTAGGTGTTTAGATATCAGCTTGTGTTATGTACTAAGGGATTTGTAATGTTTTGGTGTTTAAGGAGTTCTGGTGTCTTTCAACTGCAATGATCTGAATAGAAGAGCTACCTGAAACTCAACTATAAACCTTTCTGTGAACCCTAATTTCCAACATCCATCCATCTTTCTTTGTAGCTTCGTGCTTATTGTTTCCAATAATGTTGCTTTACTATTTCAAAAAACATCATTTAAATCGACCAAGAAAAAAATGCCTCAAATTCTGTTTTAGGTTTCTAGAGATGTAGATGTCAAAAATTTAATGATACGCTTGTCTTCAAAACTAAGTTTGGTTCATAAAACGAGCCATTAAACCGAGGATGTGACAGTAATCTTGACATCGCTTTCAATCTACGCTTCGGTATAATATTTAAGGGCTGAATATTTAAAAATCGAGATCCCCGAAACATTTGAAATGAAACGTTAGGTGACTTCTTAAATTTTTAAAGCGGATATTGCAACAAATTGAATGATACCATTTGGATTGCTGTACGATAATAAGTTCGCTCGACATAAAAGGTTATTTTAAACAAAATTTAAACATTTATTACCTCAAAAATTTCCTGAATAAAAGGGTAATTTCATTTCATTTTCATGTTTTTTAAAGGAGATATTTCAATAAATTGTATGACACCAAGTGCATTGGCGTGTTGGCGCATATATTATCCACAACGCTGTCTCAATTCAGTTGAGTCAGTACCGGCAGCATTGTTTCCACCTGTGCCACCCGTAGCTACCTAGTGCAGAAATAATAATCCTTTTTGTAATAACTTATAGGGTTTTTATCACGGTGGTGTGCCGGACGTTTGAAGTTTCATCAACCGCTTTGGAACTGTATTTCCAATATTCACCAACACACACAATAAATCTCCTCGTTATCAAGCAATGCAGTTTACCGGAGTGCAAATGGCCAATCAGAAGTGATCAGGAGCATACATTCCATGATCAACAACGCTAAAACTGCAATTTCGGAGGACTTTCAATTCGAATTAATTCGAGCCTTTGAGATTGACCAATCAGGGAGCACAAAAAACTAGAAAATGAGCATAGTATTTCTATACTATAGGTGCTTCATATCGTTTTCGTTATACGTTATTTGCTAGCAATTCAGCCCTGTCTCTGTTTAGATTGTTTTTAGTTTTGTTTTCTGCTTTTGTTATTTCGAGTTATTTATGAGTGTGAATTAAAATTGCGTACAATTTATCAAACTAAACTGCCGAGGCTCCAGAACACAAGTTGAAAATATATAAATGGTGCCAATTCTTGTCGTGAGTTCTATCACACATTTGCCGATGTGTACTTCATGATTACTGAAAACGAGAAATATAGGAGCCGCCACTGCTCGCACAACTAATTTATCTGAAATTGTACATAAGTATTGTCAACTACGTGCAGTTAGACACACTACCCAATTAGACCCCTCTGCTGTTCAGAGCGTGTGATGGATATGGTTAGTTTGCCATTCCCGATTCTTGAATCCGCCGCCCCGGGAGACATACCAGACGCCTTCCAGCGTCTGGGACATCCTCTGAGTGCTGCGGGCAGTATCTGAATCCAACTCATTGAAGGGGAAACTATATGAAAGTGTATATTTTCATCGATTTGATTGTTTTCATTAGCCAAATTTCTGTTCATGTGTATCCCTACCATTTGGTACTAGTGTTTCTCAGTATCCTATCTGAAGTATCTTGGTGTTATTTTTTATCACCACCTCAAATTTGATTTCATATATCAGCTGTTATAATGAAACTACGCAAGCTTTTTCATATTTTTAAGGAACTTCGATGTTGTTTGTCGAAATTATAAATAAGGTCTGCATATTACAGCCTGGCATATTCACTGATCAAATATGGCGGGTGGCATGGGGGGGGGGGCTGCGAATAAGACACAAATCACTTAAACACAAGTTGTTCACAATAAACTATTACGGATACGTTTTAAATAAACATTCCAGGTTTTTTAGGGAATTTGGAGTGCTCAATGTTAAGAGATTTTGAAGTTGAGTTCTTGTTTGCATATCTATAAGACGGGCGTTCTGCGGGAAAACTTGAATGTAGCGCAAGTCAAACAAGATCATTTCAGAAATTCAGAACTGCATTTTTCAACAGAAATCCTTATAATAGAACGATCCATTGTTTGTACATAAATGAATTGAATTTAGGAACGTTCAAAAGATCTTTACTGAAGAAGATAATTCCATCTATTTTTGGGCTGTAGGCAGTGATCAAGAGAAACTCATCACTAATGTGAATAAATAATCTAAAATGTTTACTTTTCGTTATTATTGTAATTTTGATGGCCGATTTGTATGTGCTTAGCGGTTACTCTCATTTAAGGGGAAAGCACCAGTAGTGGACATGTTAAGAAAATCTTGTGTGATTGTTTGTGTTACCTCATAAATTTTTAGCTCTCAAATTTTTTTTTTGGGTGCCTACACGTTCTTCAGACATTTTTAGTTGAGTTTAATCAAAGGAAACACCAATTTTATAAATTTTTGAAGAAATAGAGTCAAATTTTGTGGAATAACAGAAAACACCAGTAGTGGACAGCTAAAATTTTCTAGTGTTGATGTAGTGGACACTTCATGACCCAGTAGTGGACACGTCGTAGATATCAACAAGACGACGTAAAATCTCGTTTAAAATCATGTATATATCTAATCGGTAGTAGAACAAAAAGAATTCCATTTAACTGGAAGAATGAAGTGAGCACCAGTAGAGAACAATTCATGTATAAGTAGAAGATAGCTCATGGACTAGTAGTGGACATCTCTTGCACTAGTAGAGGACACCCCTTGTCCGCCTCTGGTCCGCAACACTATATTCATTTGAAAATCGTACCGAGAGCTTGTTCCAATACAAATGAACAAGTAGAAAATTAAGAAAATATCCTTTCGTGAAAAGGGAAGCTGCACCAGTAGTGAACAGGGATGTCCACTACCGGAGCATCCGTCATTTTTGTTGTACTAGAAGTAGACATGCTTTAAAAGCCCACTTTATCAATATTAACGGAGTTAGGCGACTGGAAAATCGTCAGTTTAGTTACTGAAGTACATATTCAAACCAAGGGGCACAAATATTTGAATATTATATGTGAACATTGCTTAAAACATACTTTCTATTCCTTAGCATTTTGCACAGCGTCCTGCTCAAAATCACTCCACCCACAGACTGGTTGTTTTTAATGTCAAGTTATTATTTAGTTAATCCAAAAAGATTCAAGTGCCCTGCTCAACCCGAATCCTTATTCTTCAACTTTTTTTCCGAAGTGTCCACTATTGGTACAGTGTTCACTATTGGTGCTTTCCCTTCATTATCAACTCCACCGAATTCCTCAACTTCATCACTGACCTTTTTGCCAGTGGGCTATTTTATTTTGAATAGGTACCTACCTATTCAATGTTCTTGTCATTGTTTCTTTTGCTAATAAATGAATAAATATTCCATCGCCTTTCGATGTTACAAGCGTAACCCGTTCTTGTATGTATGCGAGCAGTTGGGTATATATAGTATAGATTGCAGTGAATAATACAGGACATTAGTGAATGATGCAGAGAAAGGGATCGACGCGAAGGAAGTATAAAAGATTAGAGAACAATTTTACCTTTTGATTATTAGTTGGGTGACTTTTTGAGGATCAACTTCGCACGTTAAAGACGTCAGCTTCATAACGTTTCTGTTGCAAGCGTCGTACCGCGGCCGTAACTCGCCGATTTTTTTTCACCCGGCCGCCAGATGAACATGACATGTTAACTGCGTCATCGGAACAAGCGGATACGGTTTCTAGTGGCTCTAAAACAATGCAAGAAGGTCCACCACATTCATTCACCCTCTACAGCAACAAAATACTATGAGTAGAACAAAAATAATTATGATTAGCAGCATTTTGGGTGGGGCATATCAACAAACTTACAAACAAGCAACCTTCATTGCTTGGCTCGGTTGTTACGAAACAAGCATTTTGTTAGTCAACTGGTTATTGTAATGTAAATAAGTAGCGATCTCATTCATTTGGCAACCTAGCAGTTAAAATCTACCTCCCACAGGATATGATAGGAATCCATTCTTTTACTTCTCCATTCCCCAGAGAGGAATTTTTTAGGTCGATCTGCATAAAAATTGAAAAAGTCTCCGACCCTGGACGAAATTCAAGAAGCACGGAACTTTCTTGACCATTGCTCATCCCCGTAGACAGAGGAAAGGGGGACTGGGCCCTTCGTAAGGGGGCATTAATTTTTTGAGAATTTGTTTTTTTGTAAAAAAAAAAAAGGGGGGGGGGGGGAGGCTAAATGGGAACAGGTATCCTTAGTATCGAACACGAGCTGGCAAGAAATTACAATTTCCAGCAATAAATTGAAAATTTTTCTGGAAAAAAGCTAGAAAAGCTCAGATTTAAAACAATACTTCATGCTCAAAAAAATTTTGAGCGTTTCTATTCACTTAGTTCGATATCATTTTCCGACTTAATTTAGAGCTGAAAGCTCCACGCTGAATATAATGTAGATATGTACTGATGCCTGTTTTAAAAAGTTTTCTAGTTGATCATTCGGTCAATTGTTTCTAGTATTATTTCGGCTATGAACCTATCTACCCTTGTCATCTTAACTAAATTTAATTTGTCGATCTCGGAGCTGAATATGCAATTCAATGGATTCATTTAAAGTTATTTGATAGTAAGGTCGTTGAAAGTCTTAGAAGCTGTTAATTTGGTTTGAAAGTATTATTGCAGAACTAATAAATACACAAAATACATACAAAGCTGTAGAATTCGAGCATACTCAATTTTCCACAATCGATATTCCTCGCTTAATTTTCCTCTCTCTCAAATTGGTTATAATTTACTGCGGTATATGGTTACAGTAGTTCGTAGACTTTTTTTGGTTTATTATTCAATAATAAATCATTGTAATCGCTCTCGAAAAAAAAATTCTAACCACCCCTGAAAATTTCATGGTTTACGTTTCAAAGGGTGTAGAATCCGAATCTGCAATAAAAAAGTTTCCGTCCGTCCGCCGTACGCCGTACGCACGATTTCTCCCTAACGGCTGAAGCAAAAAAGCTGAAATTTTCAGGAAAAATCCATGTTGGTCCGGTTTAAAGTGCCCTTTGAGGCTTGTCAAAGTTTTGTAAAATCTCTGTAAACCTCAAAAAAAGTCAAGGCGGCCTAAATTTGTACTCTTTTTGAAGAACACTCCTCGAGGAATCGAATGAGCCCCTCCCCAGGTCCGTAGGTCAAACCATTCCCGATCTATGGCCCGATTTATGGTGCCAACATTCGCGTTATTTTGGTTTATTATTGTTTTTGTGTAACTATCAGTAACCTAGTGATGTAGTGATGTAGTAATGTGGATACTGGAGTGAGCTTCTGAAATGCTTTGTAGCCGATACACGGGTTGAAGCATTCTGATAACCATAAAAAACGCTGCAAATTCTTTCACTGGGGTTTATTATTCAATTGGCTTGCGTTCATGATTTGAATTTCTACTGAGCTTTGGAGTGTGCGTGTTTCACAGATGATAGAGCGATTATTGAATTTCAGGAGATATGCATAGAGCACGTAAATCTGTTCTCAACCAAAACACCTATTCGGATTGTTCAGTTGATCATGTTTGTGTGCCTCCTGAAATTCAATAATCGCTCTGTCACCTGTGAAACACGCACACTCCAAAGCTTAGAAGAAATTCAAATCATGAACGCAAGCCAATTGAATAATAAACCCCAGTGGAAGAATTTGCAACGTTTTTCCAGATGAATTTTACTTCTGAGTCCCGATCTTCTCTCGACTGCCCTGCCATCGCTCACTACCACCTTATAAGGAATTGTTTTCTTTTCACCGCGAAAGTCGTTCACAGTCCATTTAACCAGGTTACAGGTTCCTGAGATTCCATTTCATAACAAACGATACCAACGTAGTACATGAATAGAACTACGTTGAATCGATTGTGGTTCTTATCGCGGATGTTGGTTTCAGCTCTTTCAACTCAGAAGTGTATTTCAGCTTCATCCATATTTACAGAGGTTGTGACGGTATGTAATTTATACATAAATTTTTGGTTTATTATTCAATAATAAACCATTGTAATCGCTCTTGAAGAAAAAGTTCTAACCACCCCTCAAAATTTCATGGTTTACGTTTCAAAGGGTGTAGAATCCGAATCTGCAATAAAAAATTTTCCGTTTGTCCGCCGTACGCCGTACGCACGATTTCTCCCAAACGGCTGACAAAAAAGCTGAAATTTTCCGGAAAAATACATGTTGGTCCGACAACGCCCCAATTCCTTAGCCAGCTCTCTCACTTAATTTAAAGTGCCCTTTAAGGGTTGTCAAAGTTTTGTAAAATCCCTAAAAACCTCAAAAAAGTCAAGGCGGATTAAATTTGGACTGTTTTTGAAGAACTTGCCACGAGGAATCGAATGAGCCCCTCCCCAGGTCCGTAGGTCAAACCATTCCCGATGTATGGCCCGATTTATGGTGGCAACATTTGCATCCACATTCACTACATCACTAGGTTACTGCGATCAAAACAAAAACAACAGCGTTTTTTTTTTTTTTTTTTTTTTCAGTAACCTAGTGATGTATTCAGTAACGAAGTGAAGCCCTCAATTTTAGAGATACCTAGCTCAAGATACTAATACACGGCGCACAAAGCAACCCCTCCTTCAAGACCTGGAGGTCGTGCGGGTCATTACATATCCTTGCCCCTTACGAGGAATGATGGTATAGCTACTCAACTGAAAGCAACTCATCGCAATCAATCGTAAATGAACACAAACAATAGCCGTCTCTCGGCTCTTCGATTATCCTGACTTTGGCCGGACAGCTTAGGAATGCCGTAGACGCTGTTCACAAACGAATGGATTTATGCATCCGTTGTCACCATTCGATTCAGCTAGAAAACTTACGTATATCACGCCTCCAACCTTTTTTCATCAAGACTTTTGGAAAAACCTCAATTTTAGCAGAAAACACGCGGTTTTCTGCAGTTAAACACCATTTCCTTTACTAAAAATATTTTTGAAAACCAAAACGACTGCACCGTTGGAAAGCTGACATTTTGGCGAACGTTTCACCAGCCCTGCACAGTTCTGCGTCAAGCATTAATAGGGTTTCAAGGCGAGATGAAAAACAGGCGATTTCAATATTTTGACAAAACTGCCATTTCGCGCAGCAGTAGCACATCTTCAATGCAATTAAAAAAATGTTTTCTGACATTAAATAGATAGAAAATTTAACACTCTTTCCAACGGTGTCATCAAATTTGAGCTATAAAATTGAGGGAGGTATAACAGTTTTAATGGCACCAGATCGAAAACACGAAAAAAACCTTAAATCGCGAATAACTCGGAAACGAGATCTCTGGCAAAAAATTGCTAGGAGGCATTTTTGTTCGGAAATGAGTTGTAGAATATGTAGGAGTCGGATTGTGCATAACTCCTGGGACACCCTGTATATGTATACAAGGAAATACTCCTCTATAGTGACGTATCTAAGCAATTTCTTATCTCTCTTTTCTGTTTTCTCATTATTTGAAGTAAATACTAAGGAAGCAGTAGCCCGAACCTCAATCGGAATCCTTTGTCTCCCCTTCAAGGTTATTAACCAAATTTAGTGAGAAGGAAAAAAAATCAACATTGCACGTAGAGCTTTGGTAAAAATGTCATTATTCAAAATCTCAATCTTATATTTAGGCATTGTGTTATTTTATAAGCTGTCAACTTTAGCCATGTTCAGAGGCACAAGTAATTCACATCCAAATGATGAAAAACGCCAAAACACGGATCGCCCAGAGGAGTCACTATGTCATCGAGTACGTGGGTCGAACAAAACGGTTTTCCATCACACCTGTAAAGCAATTGAAATGGAAAACGGTTAAGTTGTACTTTTAGTGGTAGTTGTATTTTGTATGTATTTTGTAATTTAAAGATAGAAATCAGTGGAAGAAGTCACAGGTAATGGTTATTGCTTACAAAATACAAAGTTTTGTGCACATTTCAAAGCTCAAAATTTGAATCTGGTAAAACCTATGCGTATATCTAAATGCGGTATTCGGCGAGCTAATTGTCGAATACCGAGCTATTTAAGTACGTATTCGGCATTTCATAAGCTTCTTGGTCCACACATTTCGAGTTCGTCATGCACGATGCTCGCTATGGAAGAGAGACGAACTACTTTCGAGTTCCTGCATTTGGAGAAGGAATAGCTCCTATGCAGGGGAGGGAGGGAGAGCGAGAGAAAGAGAGAGGAGAACGTTGTGAGTTCCACAGATCCACGTGTGAGTGGTGAATATTCATCTCCTTCAAAGTTAACGAAAACCGACCACGGTCAGAGCATTCCCAATACGACCATCTTCGGTAGTCTATTCGGTTAGTATTGAGCGTCCATCCGTACTACTAGGGAATTGCAGAGCATCTAATTGGTACTCGACTCGCCCAGGTACTCAGGGAGCTGCGAGTTCATTGCTCCAAACATTTGCAATTTGTCCCAGCTGTGCTCAGAGACTAGCTATCCACAGTTGCTTGGGATGAAAGACCAAGTGTAGGTCTCCATTCCTGCATCAATATGCGCCCACGCTTCGTGGATGTGATTGCAGTTCTTTTCTTTCGGATGGGACGCCTCCTTCAATAGTTATTATAAGCCAAAAAACGACTATGGATTCACTGCGAAATTATGAGCCTATATTATGCCTATAGTTCCACGAAAATTATGAGTTCACAGTTATTACTATTTTTATTGAAATGGGTTTCCACAACTTCAACACGAGTGACTTAGTTCGTTCGGTATCAGACTTGAATCCCTATCACGATTTTGAAGTTAGCCAAGGCGAACCTCAAAACGAATGCTGTACACAACACCACTGGCTTTATCCTCAGGGCTTTATTATCGTTTAACATCAGATAGTTGAGAGAGATTTTACCGATTGATTAATGTGTTCGTCACTTTCCGAGGATCCGCTTCACATGTCAGGGTAGCCAACCGGATTCCTTTTCTGTTGCAAACGTCGGATCTCGTTCTTCCATAAGTCGCCGAGTTTATCTTGATGAACTCTCCACGTGGACAAGCGACGTGAGCAATTTTCGGGTCTTGATCACAAGCAGATACTGTTTGCAGAGGTTCTAAAACGGTTTAAGAAAATGCATCGTTTGTCGAGAGTTTTTAAACGGCAACAAAATGCAACTGGGGTAGAAAGAAATGTACATCGAAAACATAACTAACTCAAGTCAAGATGAATGACTTTACACCCATAGAATTGGCCTTTTCCTATTTACATCCTCTTCCTTGTAGTTCTTTTGACTTTTTAATTCCATTAATCTGTCGTCATTAGGAAAGGTGATTTGAACAACAAACTTTAGCTTTATGTATACGAAATCTGCCAAGCACGAGTTAATTTAGTATCGAGGAATATATTCCAATCACTTCCTCTGTTTAATATATCACGAGCAGAAAGGCTACCTGAATCCCATTACAGTTTAATGATTTCAAATTTACATACTCGATTTTATTTCATCAATACATAAAAATTACCATCAATGCACATGTAGGAAACTTTGAGGTATTTGAATATACCCAAACATGGGTCCCCGAATATGCCGTTTCCAGCCTCCACCTCGCAACTGAGTCGGTGATTACACCTGAAATAAATTGTAACAACGTTACGAGTAAAGTAAAGAAAACAACTTATCCAAAAAAAAATCCAAAATAAATTAATCTGAGGAGGTAGGTACACAACTGGAATTGTTGAAAAAAACGCTGCAAATTCTTTCACTGGGGTTTATTATTCAATGATTCATGATTTGAATTTCTACTAAGCTTTGGAGTGTGCGTGTTTCACAGGTGGTAAAGCGATTATTGAATTTCAGGTGGCACACAAAAATGATCATCTAATATCTTGGTTGAGAACTGATTTAAGTGCTCTATGCATATCTCCTGAAATTCAATAATCGCTCTATCACCTGTGAAACACGCACACTCCAAAGCTTAGTAGAAATTCAAATCATGAATCATTGAATAATAAACAACAGTGAAAGAATTTGCAGCGTTTTTTTCAAGAGCGATTACAATGGAAAAATATTTTATTTGAAAATTTTAAATTTCGTAAGACGGAGCATGCATGTCAGAATGCTTCAACCCGTGTATCGGCTATAAACCCTTTTAGGAGTTCACTCCAGTATCCACTACAATCACTAGGTTACTGCGATCAAAACAAAAAAAAAACCTGTTGTTTGTTTTGATGCAGTAACCTAGTGATGTAGTGAATTGGATGCAAATGTTGGCACCATAAATCGGGCAATACATCGGGAATGGTTTGAGCTACGGACCTGGGGAGGGGCCCATTCGATTCCTCATGGAAAGTTCTTCAAAAAAGTCCAAATTTAATCCGCCTTGACTTTTTTTGAGGTTTTTAGGGATTTTACAAAACTTTGACAACCCTTAAAGGGCACTTCAAATGAAGTGAGAGAGCTGGCTAAAGAATTGGGGCGTTGTCGGACCAATATGGATTTTCCCTGAAAATTTCAGATTGTCTGCTCCAGCCGTTTGGGAGAAATCGTGCGTACAGCGTACGGCGGACGGACGGAAAAATTAGTATTGCATATTTGGATTCTACACCCTTTGAAACGTAAACCATGAAATTTTCAGGGGGGTTAGAATTTTCAAGAGCGATTACAATGGTTTATTATTGAATAATAAACCAAAAAAACTAAAAAAGTCTACGAACTACTGTAACCATATACCGTAGTAAATTATAACCAATTTGAGAGAGAGGACAATTAAGCGAGGAGTATCGATTGTGGAAAATTGAGTATGTATATTGAGTATTCTACAGCTTTGTATGTGTGTATTTATTAATTCTGCAATAATACTTTCAAACCAAATTAACAGCTTCTGAAACTTTCAACGACCTTAAAACTATCAAATACTTTTAAATGAATCCATTGAACTGCATATTCAGCTCCGAGTTGGACAAATTAAATTTAGTTAAGATGACAAGGGTAGATAGGTTCATAGCCGAAATAATACTAGAAACAATTGGCCGAATGATCAACTAGAAAACTTTGTAAAACACGCATCAGTACATACCTTCATTGCATTTAGCGTTGAGCTTTTAGCTCTAAATTAAGTCGGAAAATGACATTTAACTGAGTGAATAGAAACGGTCAAACTTTATTAAATAATAAACCTAAAATGGGAAAAGGAACAGATCAATAATTCCTTTCCAATCTGGACGTGCTCAAATGTTCTTGGTTCAAGGCACCTGGTCAGCGGGAAGGACATCGAACGATAATTGGGCGTGGGCCCCGACCGATTACGGAGATAAACTGCAACAAGGACATTTGCGAGATAAACAAAAGATTTCCCTTGGCAGTGGATCACAGCCTGTGATTTATTCAGATTTCGTGTGATTTGCTCGTTCAGGACTAAGTTTTGGATTACATTTTCCTTTTGTCGAGCTCCATTATTTTAGTTTTAATCGCTTTAGTTTCTACCTCCTCTTGAAGCAGTTCTTTAAATATTGTAAGTATCATTCATGTAAAATAGGGGATCCAGTGAGTTACTCTTGTCATTAAACAAAGACTGAAAGACTATCGTTTCTATTCGCTGTATTAGGTATCATGTTCCACTTAATTTAGAAAAACTCAACGCTGAAATGAATGAATGAATGAATATTTTTATTCCATGAATGAATGACCAAAGCATTTAAGTATGTTATAAAAATAATATTACAAAACGTATGTATATACAAAATAATACTTATTCTTGCCATATTTACTACCTACTGGAAAATACCCCAGCGCTGTGGAACCACAGTTCCGTGTTGCGTGGGGGAGTCCAGTCAATCAATATGACAATCAATAGGTTGCACGAAAACTTGACAGTACCTAGGTTATGGTGGAACTTGATTCGAAACAAAAATAATAATTTTGTCAATCTTCCATACATTAAAGGCGAAAAAAAATGAACTAATTCAACTTAACTTTTATAAATGCTCGTGAATAAGGAATCAGTATTTGTGGGCCCCACCTGAATAAGCCAGGTAAAAAGCAGCTTCTTATACTGATTCCGGGAATAAAAGGAGGGGGACTGCAAATAAGAAGTTGTATTCCTCAAGAAGAGAGCGAGGCTGAAATATATGTGCCTATGGCTAGAAATCAAATCTGAAGGGGTTGCAGGGAATGACGATACGACAGAAGGACGAAGGGCGTACAAGGGTTGATCGAGGAAAAAATAATTTGGATGTTTGTGGTAAAAACACAGTGCAGATTTTATGTACAATTGGTCAACAGAAAATACGGCTAAATCACTAAGAAGTAAAGGAGATATGCATAGAGCACGTAAATCTGTTCTCAACCAAAATACCTATTTGGATTGATCAGTTGATCATATTTGTGTGCCTCCTGAAATTCAATAATCGTTCTATCACCTGTGTAACACGCGCACTGCAAATTCTTTCAGTGGGGTTTATTATTCAATTTTATTCATTTGAGTTGCATTCATGATTTGAATTTCTACTAAGCTTCGGAATGTGCGTGTTTCACAGGTGATAGATCGATTATTGAATTTCAGGAGATATGCATAGAGCACGTAAATCAGTTCTCAACCAAAATACCTATTTGGATTGATCGGTTGACGATATTTGTGTGCCTCCTCTACATCAGTCTACCTTTGGATTTGGGGAAGTTTTAACGCAATACGAGCGCTAAAGGACTTGATAAATTATAGATGTTTTTATTGTGGGGGGATATTGAGGTGCAATAGAAAAAACGCTGCAAATTCTCTCACAGGGGTTTATTATTCAATTGGCTTGCGTTCATGATTGAATTTCTACTATTTGCAATACGGCCACACACTTGTTTGATAAAGTGTTCCTGAACCGATTATTATGAAATTTAGACTTGTTTTCCTCAGAACGATGAGAACATTTTGAATCTTACAGAAAATTACATTTTTCAAGAAAAACAACTAGAACGTCTTGCGTCAAGAGGGGGAGATTGAAAGGGGCTTTTACTGATGCTAACGAGGGTAGTCGGCGGAGTTAAAGGGTCCGCTGTGGTGTCGCCACCTGATGGCGGGGAAGGGGTTTTCGTCCCTATGGGCCGGGCGTCCCTCCTATATGGGCAATGGTATAGGTACAGGGGCGCCGGGGGCCTGCGGCGCCGCTGGGCGCCTGCAGCGCCGCGCCTTATGAGAGAAAACTCTCCCACAGCGCGGCGCGCTTGTGTATGTACCTACATGAAGAAGTCGCCAGCCGCAGACGCGTCAGGGTCATATGTGTCATATGTCATAGGTCATATGTGAAAAACGAAAGCGAGCGAGCGGGCCACCAACGCGATCTGTTCTATAAGCGATCAAACTATGCTGTTCTATGGAATTGTCATACGTAAAAGCGCGGTACCGCGCTAGTTGAGTTTGTCGCGGCAAACCCTCGTGCCGCGTGGTGTGACTTTCAAATCGCTCACACGTTACACTTTGTAACGTTAACGGCGGACACTTTGTAGGTTAACCCGCTTCTATCGAGATTTACCGTTCTTCGTTGATATTGCCTTCGTGGTGTATTTTCAATGATTTTCATTTGAATGATGTTTCAAAAACTTACAGTACGAAAATTTCAAAGATTCTGATTAGATAACTTCAACAAAATGAAACGTAAAAAACGCGAATAAACGTTAAAAACGTGAATTCTTTTCATGATTTTTAATTAAAGGTCAACTAATTTGGAGAAAGTTTTCTTTTCATGATTTCAATGTTTTCATTCGATTCAGCGAGAAAAATTATTTGGTTATTTTCCCTTCGTCTCATCATTTTCATCCAATAACACGCTTTATTTCATGTCAAAACGCTGATCTCGTTTGAAAAATTCACGTTTTTCCACGTTCAAACACCGAGTTCTCTGTCAAAAATCGCTCTGAAATAAAAAATTCAATAGACCTATAAAAACGCTGCAAATTCTTTCACTGGGGTTTATTATTCAATTGGCTTGCGTTCATGATTTGAATTTCTACTAAGCTTTGGAGTGTGCGTGTTTCACAGGTGATAGAGCGATTATTGAATTCAGGAGATATGCGTAGAGCACGTAAATCTGTTCTCAACCAAAATACCTATTTGGATTGATCGTTGATCATATTTGTGTGCCTCCTGAAATTCAATAATCGCTCATCACCTGTGAAACACGCGCACTCCAAAGCTTAGTATAGTTCTAATCACGAACGTAAGCCAATTGAATAATGAACCCCAGTGGAAGAATTTGCAGCGTTTTTGGTTTATTATTGTTTGTTTGTAACCTAGTGATGTCCGGCCGATAGCGTCGAGTTGTAGTGAATGTGGATAATGGAGTGATAGCCGATGTGGATACTTGTAGTTTATAGCCGATACACGGGTTGAAGCATTCTGATATGCATGAAACGCTGATAATATATAGGTAGGTAAATATTATTCAATATTATAACTGGGGTAAATAAGTATTCATTCACTGGGGTTTATTATTCAATTGGCTTGCGTTCATGATTTGAATCTGTACTAAGCTTCGGAATGTGCGTGTTTCACTGGAGATATGCATAGAGCGTAAATCTGTTCTCAACCAAAACACCTATTTGGATTGATCAGTTGATCATATTTGTGTGCCTCCTGAAATTCAATAATCGCTCTATCCTGTGAAACACGCAAACTCCAAAGCTTAGTAGAAATTCAAATCATGAACGCGAGCCAATTGAATAATAAACCCCAGTGAAACAATTTGCAGCGTTTTTTAACGTCTTTAATGTCAACAATTCATTAAATCACAATAAAAGTCTCTGTGTTCAACTTATTTTTCAAGCATGACCTCTACAACCCTTAAAATACATCAAAACAGTATTAAATTGTAAGCCTATCCAGCCTACAGCTGTATCTGTGGAACTTTTAAATCCATCTCTGAAGTACCTGTATTAATCTTTGTAATATTAATTTAAAACAAACTTTTTGTCATTATTTCTCGCGAATCGCAAGAGAAACGGTTTATTGTAACACCTAAACCGTAGGGCAGAGTTACTTTTACGTGACCCAGCTACATGAAATTCGTGATTAATTCTTGAGTGCCGTATCCCCGAAAAAAAACATTAATATCAGATGAAACCTGAAAGAATTTCAGAAAACGCTCTGGTCCTTTACCCAACTACGTTCATGTAGATTTGGTAAAGAAACATTTGCCTATGAACCAAAAATCCAAAATAAATTAATCTGAGGAGGTAGGGACACAACTGGAATTGTTGAAAAAAATTGACTGAGTGGGTTATGGTACCTGAGTATTTGTTAACGCCTTTTATTTTCCGGCTTTCAAGGGCATTTTTCCCGCATGCAGCTCTTTTTTCACAATCATATTGATGTTTTCTCCCTAAGGGGAGCCAATTTTGAGTTGGAAGTTTTTAGACTTGAGGAATACCGTCGACAGATGTGAATTGTGATCGAATTGGACGTAACTGGGGGGGGGGGGGGGGGGCTGCCCCGGGCGCCAAAGTTAGAGGGGCACCAAATAGCCAAAAAAGTGACAGCTTACCTAATTCTTTGAAATATTATGACCGTTTGGAGTAAATTTGAAAATATTTACTAAAAGGAAAAATAATATTAATAAGGAATGAAATAGGCCTACAAGAAAGGACTAAGGATATAGAAAACGCTTACTTCGCGAGGCAAGAACTAGCCTTGAGCGGCCGCATGCAGGGTAGTTGACGAGGCGAGTCTACTCCATTCGAACTTTTGGTTTATATTTGCCAAAACGGCCTCCATGATGCCTATTCCAATATAACCACAGCTTTGAGAATTTTTCTTACAATACCCGTGTGTGTAGCATCGAATGAAAGAAGTTTTAGAAAACTGAGGATAATAAAAAACTACATCAGGAACTTGACAGGACAACAACGACTAAGCAACTTGGTCATCATATCAATAGAGCACAAAATAGCTTCAGCACTATCTTTTGATGGTATCATTAAAACATTTGCAGCAAAAAAGCCCGACAATTTTCATTTTAATGTTTGTTTAGGGCTTCCATTTCGTACAAAAATTTATTTATCATCTATTAGTTTGTTAAATTTAATAAAAATTATATGGTATTTTACATTGAGCACTTACTTACCAAACCTTCCTCCTTTTAGTAAAAGAGTTTATGCATTGTGAATAAATCAAATTAATTATATTTATATTTTGGTTCATTGGTATATAAGATGGTATGAGTCATGAGATATCGGGTCTATGGGGGGGGGGGAGGGCAAATTTATTTCTTGCCCCGGGTGAAATACGGTCTGGTTACGTCCTTGCAAGTAATGGAATCAAATTGCAACTTAAACCAGCAAATGATGAAAGTTACTTCAAATTAGAAGTTGTTCTTTGTGAATGAGAAAGGTTCACTATTGATGATAAACATGAAAGCTGTAAAGTCACAAGAATCAAATCCATTGTTGGCTCAAAATCATCAACTTCATCTGAACAAGCTGCTACATTTTTCTTCTGTGGATAGAAGACAGTGAATGACGGATGAAAAGGGATTTTTACCTTTTCTCCATCTCAGACATGGCTCGTTCAGAGGACGGGCAGTTGATAGTCACTTCTGCTGAATTAGTGAAGCATATATCTTCTGTATTCCGACCGTAAAAAGCATCGATGATTTTGATTCCTTGACCAGGTAAACAGTACAGCTTCATGGTGTCTCTTTCACAAACCGTTTTTGTGTAACCTTCAACAAATATAATACAACAAAAGTTAAGTACTTGGGGGTTACACTTGACAAGCGGCTAACGTACAGTGAACATATAACTACCAGGCTCCAAAAGTGCAGGCAAAGATTAAGATCCCTCCGAAGCCTGCTTGGAAAATACTCTCCACTATCACTGGATGTCAAACGTCTGCTTTATTTAACATTATTGCGACCAGTGTGGCAGTATGGCTGCCCGATCTGGGGGAGTGCCAGCGACTCACAACTTGCCAGGATCCAAGTCTTTCAAAATCGTGCACTGAGAGTCATCACTGATGCTCCATGGTTCATGACCAATACTAACCTACATGAAGACCTCAAAGTGCCTACTGTCAAAGAAGTTCTGAAGACATATTATGCCAACCTAATCAGCTCTTTCGAACATCGTGAAAATCCCCGTGAAATCGTGAAAATTTTCACTCGAAATCCCCCCAGAACGCCCTCTAAGACGTCTCATACAGAAACACCGCCAATACGATATCGTTAACCTCTGTTATAAAACTGTTACAAAATTTTACCTCTGTTATACAGTTAAATAATTCAAAACTTGCCAATATCAACTAGATATATATTTCAGGAGAAAGCCAATGGGCTTCACCTCCAAATCAAGTTTCATGTTATATTTGTATACCAATTTAAGTGGAACCCAACTTGTAATGCATTTATCTTATGCAATAAAGTTATATTTATTTAAAAAAAAAAAAATGTAATGAAACGTTGGAAAACAATTGTCTATACATTCCATACCTGAGACCATTCAAATAATTTCAGGTCCTCGTACTTAGTAATTAGGAGTTCACAGGGAACATACAAATTTATCATTGGATTGGACTCATAACAATAAATAACCATAATTCGTAGATAATTAGGTTGAGTTACATAATCATTGGGATGAGATTTGTTGCAGACGTGGAGTCGTAGTTAATTCAGGGCAATGCCATTCTTCGTAGATGTCTGTCTCAAACTAAATTCCACATTCAAGCAAACTCTAACAGAAAGTTAGGAGATCCAGTGGTGGAGATCAGTTCACATTATTTTATTTTATTTTATTTTGATGTAAAATTTAAATTTAACTTGGAAAATTATAACATAACCAAATCAAATAAAAACGGAGTACGATAGAACTTTGTCTATATTTCCACGAAAGTAAAGAGTTACACTGTTAAATCGATTTCGACGGTTAGGTCATCATCAGTAACAAACGTGAACTGAAAGTACATCACAGAAAGCATATCTTATATAGGATCGAGTGAGAGCAGATTGAATCCTATTGGTTCAAGGAAGTGAAAGGGGCGGGGAGGACCAACCAATGCCACTGAAGGCTTACAAAGTGAAAGGGGCACAAACAGTATCATTATGGAGAGGCGGAGCCAAACTTGTTGCAAGAAAGAACCCAATAATGGTGAAATCTTTTGAGGAATGACATTATTTAAACATTTTCCTGACCTATCACTTTCAACAATTTCGAATTTTTCCAGCACATCCAACATACCTCCCTTTGGGCAAAAGTGAGGAAATCTACGTATTGCCTGTTTGTCAGATCAGAACTGAAGCTATGATTGGATTCATTCAGGTGACTTGCAAAGGCAGAATCCCCTTTGTCGTCCCTGAAATCCTTTTCATGCTCTTTTACTCGTTCCCTAAATAAAGCCCACATGAGCATTTTATTTTATTAACCACACTTTTATCTTGAACGTTAATTTTATCCTTAACCGAACCCAAGAAGATTTGAGATTACGTTGAGATTACCCAACGTTGAAACCCCTGGACGGCAGAGTTTTACCGAGTTTATCCGAATTTTTCCCACAATAAGGTATACTAATCCACTTTTTCTCTTCTAATTCAATTTCTCTCACTAAATTACACACCCATTCCCTACTCTTTATCCTAAGAACCTTATTCCAAAAATCAACAAGTTCTCCCCCATATCCATTACTTATATAATACTTTCAAAACATTAAACGAATCTCCGAATTTCTACTAAGAATTCTACAAATCGTACCCAACATTTTTACGAAATTGAAAGGCAAAAACATGTGTTGCGGAATGCCCTTGAACATTTTCCGTCGGGAGTCAGAGAAGTTAGGGCATTTCATAATGAGGTGTTCTAAATCACCATCCTCGATGCGGCATTCGTGACAGAAGGGATGTAATCTACCTCGATTAATTTATGCTTGTAAGTGTCACACAGTCCACGGTTTGCGCGCATCCTGAATATTGACGAAATTCATGTCTGTTATGTGTTACATTAGGAAACCACGGTTTTTTTGGAGGCTATCTAATATTTATTGATCGATCGATAGAAATCTTTCTTGGGGGATTCTTTCAATATGGAGACTTCCTCGTATTCCTGCCACTTTTGTTAGCCCATCCACTGACTCATTGTACTGTATTCCGCTGTAAGCTTTTACCCAGACGAAAGTTACTACAACGTTTTGAATCTTTAATTCTCCGACAGCTGTCAAAATATTAACGAATATTGGATGTTGGGCTCGGAACTTGAGTGAGCTAATGGGGTCCGTGAAGAAGGCAACTTTTGCCATTTGCGGATCGCTTTGTCTGATTACTAACGTGTCTCACTTCCTAGTGCCAATGCCATGGCTTCCCCTTTCACATTATTTGTATTAGGTTTTATTATTTCATAGAATTAGAGTGCTACGGATGATGTATTATCTGTACCAAATTTCACAAGCATTTGTTTAGAAGTGCACGATTTATTTCAGTTGTTTCTCACAACGGAGGTGACATGATCGTGGTCTAAATCCTCAAGTCGAACTCTTCAAGGTTCTAATTTAAAAGACCAGAGATAAGACGAAGCAGTTTAAATTAGCATCGCAGTAACACCTATTTTTCGTCATTGTCTTTATCACGTTCAAACTATTGAGAGGACTACAATCCCTGAAATGGTTTTTTTTTTTTTTTTTTTTTAATATTTTATATAGGTTATTACGGATTGTGTTATTGTAGACCCCCTTTTTTTTCTTCTTTTTTTTTTCAAAACAAACTCAAAACATGTTGGGACATAATGTTTGCATCGATTAGAACTGTTCAATTTTGAGGTTGAATGGATTGTCTATTACCCACTCCACCCAGCCATCCCAGAGGAAAATGTTTTGCAGATTTGTTGCAAAACTGGAGTAAAATTGAGATTGAATTTTAAAAAATCGCTAAAATCGGTCAAGAGTTGCAGGCTGAGCGGCGTGGACGAAATTTATCACCTATACGTCTTAAAACCAAGACAGAGATTGCACTTTTGGATTTGGATTGGATTGCATTTTTGGTTTATTATTCAATAATATATATTATATATTCTCCATTGTACTAATCGCTCCGAAAAAAAAATTCTAACCCCCCTGAAAATTTCATGGTTTACGTTTCAAAGGGTGTAGAATCCGAATCTGCGATAAAAAATTTTCCGTCCGTCCGCCGTACGCCGTACGCACGATTTCTCCCAAACGGCTGGAGCAAAAAATCTGAAATTTTCAGGAAAAATCCATCTTGGTCCGGCGACGCCCCAATTCTTGAGCCAGCTCTCTCACTTAATTTAAAGTGCCCTTCAAGGGTTGTCAAAGTTTTGTAAAATCCCTAAAAACCTCAAAAAAAGTCAAGGCGGCCAAAATTGGGGCTTTTTTTAAGAACATACCATGAGGAATCGAATGAGCCCCTTTTCAGGTCCGTAGGTCAAACCATTCCCGATGTTTGGCCCGATTTATGGTGCCAACATTTGCGTTTTTTGGTTGATTATTGTTTGTTTGTAACCTAGTGATGCCGATAGCTTCGAGTTGTAGTGAATGTGGGTACTGGAGTGATAGCCGATGTGGATACTTGTAATTTATAGCCGATACACGGGTTGAAGCATTCTGATATGCATGAAACGCTGATAATATATAGGTAAATATTATTCAATATTATTACTGGGGCTTATTATTATTATAGCACGTAATCGGTTGTTAACCAAATACCAAAATACTATTTGGATTGATCAGTTGATCATATTTGTATGCCTCCTGAAATGCAATAATTGCTCTATCACCTGTGAAAAACGTTGCACACACAGAGCGATTATTGAATTTCACACACACAAATATATAACTGAACAATATATATACGTATCTATACGTACAATAAACGCTCTGTATCACCTGTGAAACACGCACACTCCAAAGCTTAGTTTAGTGAAAGAATTCTTTCAGCGTTTTTTCTCATTTTTGGATTGTGCCACACTTCCTTTGATCAATTCTAATAGGCGCCCCTTTATTGAAGAAGATTTGCTTCAATCGAGCGGCCTAAAAAGTAGAGAGGAACGCCAGATTAGCCCTACACCGACTTGGGATTAAAAAAGTTCTGGAAATTGGTCACAGCAGAAATATTTTAATGTTTTACGAAACACGTGGGCTAACGATAGTGATTTCTCTAGGAAATTTAGCTTTCGATGATTCATTCATTCATATTCAGACATATTTACATACTTACCTACCTACCTTTATGGTTTTTGAAAGCCATAGTAAGGTACTTGGAGATCGCCTTAAGTTCCTCCATGTTGCCAGTGATGGTCAATTCATTGAGCTCAGTATCGTGAGACGTACTGTTGCGGGATACTTCGTTTTTTATAGCCAATTTGATGTCCCTTTGCTGTCTGTCTGCTTGCAAGAAACCCACTGACGAAGCAATCACAAACTGAAATCATCGAACGTTTTTTATACAAAACATAATATAAGAATTTCAAGGAAATGTTATAGTCGAATAAATTACATTTACAGTATGAATTCAGAAAATTTCATTTACAAAATTAGTACCACTACCTTACAGCGAATGTGAATGTGCTAAAACAAAATTCTAGCCGTTTAGGTGTATTATTTTCAGTAGAGAAATAATGTATTGGATCACGTTTCAAGATACTCAGAATTCAAATAACGAAAAAAAATCTTGAATTTAATCAAAATAATAGAATCTAGATGCTACAAAAATGTGCTACGATTAATACAGGTGCAACGTTCAAAACTACTTCCTTGAATACTCGTTGAGCTTGGAGGTATTAAGAAGAAACAGAGAACAAATAAAAACATTGGGAATCGAATTATTTATACTTTATAAACTAATAGTTCATTGTTGAAAATGATGAAACTACAATAATAAATGCTTGTAAATTTACAAACATTTATGTTTTCATGTGGGTAAAAATTGAATTACTTACCAAAAACAGATAGCAATTTGGAGAAGCTGAAATCATTTTGAAAGCGCGTAAAGAATTATTGACCAGAGTTTCCTCCTTGCTCGAACTGGCGTCTGAATAAAAACCAGCTCGAGACTCCGCCGCCCTTCCTTTTAATCATACGTCATCGTTCGCAGTAGAGATTCTGAAACAATGTTGCCAGAGGGGTCAGAGAACCAACAGTCACCTACTGCCGTACGCCGTACGCACGATTTCTCCCAAACGGCTGAAGCAAAAAAGCTGAAATTTTCAGGAAAAATCCATGTTGGTCCGGCGACGCCCCAATTCTTGAGCCAGCTTTCTCACTTAATTTAAAGTGCCCTTTAAGGGTTGTCAAAGTTTTGTAAAATCCCTAAAAACTTCAACAAAAAAAAGTCAAGGCGCCCTGAATTTGTACTCTTTTTGAAGAACACTCGACGCCGAGCCACTCCCCAGGTCCGTAGGTCAAACCATTTCCGATGTATGGCCCGATTTATGGTGCCAACATTCGCGTTATTTTGGTTTATTATTGTTTTTGTGTTAATATCAGTAACCTAGTGACGTAGTGATGTAGTAATGTGGATACTGGAGTGAACCCCACTGAACACGGGTTGAAGCATTCCGATAACCATTAAAAAAACGCAGTAAATTCTTTCACTGGGGTTTATTATTCAATTGGCTTGCGTTCATGATTTGAATTTCTACTAAGCTTCGGAGTGTGCGTGTTTCACAGGTGATAGAGCGATTATTGAATTTCACGAGATATGCATAGACCACGTAAATCGGTTCTCAACCAAAACACCTATTTGGATTGATCAGTTGATGATATTTGTGTGCCTCCTCTACATCAGTCTACCTTTGGCTACATCGTTTAAATTTGGATTTGCGGAAGTTTTAACACAATACGAGTGCTAAAGGACTAAGTTCTTTTATCAAGTCTTCATAAATTATAGATGTTTTTATTGTGGGAGGGTATTGAGGTTCAATAAAAAAACGCTGCAAATTCTTTCACTGGGGTTTATTATTCAATTGGCTTGCGTTCATGATTTGAATTTCTACTAAGCTTTGGAGTGTGCGTGTTTCACAGGAGGCACACAAATATGATCAACTGATCAATCCAAGTAGGTATTTTGGCTGAGAACAGATTTACGTGCTCCATGCATATCTCCTGAACTGCAATAATCGCTCTATCCTGTGAAACAAGCACACTCCAAAACTTAGTAGAAATTCAAATCATGAACGCAAGCCAATTGAATAATAAACCCCAGTGAAAGAATTTGCAGCGTTTTTTAGTGATTTTTCCTAGCGAAATTTTCTGAAACTTGATCAATTTCATGAACTGAGCAAGTGCCGTCCACCGATCTCATCCTTAGTTGTGGAACAACGTCTCCCCCCTTTACTCGAATTCGTTTTAGAAAGTCTCAATATAGATTTTTATGAAGATTATTTTGGAGCCGTTCAATAACATCATTTTGTATGAAAATTCCACGTTACAAACACTGTTATATACCTCCTAAAATAGAATTGCCATTGCAATTTTCCCATATATAAGGTAATAACGATAAAAGTCGATAAAATATTTTTTTTAATAATAATAATAGTAATAAGCTTGTAAATGTGTGTAAAAGCCTTCATCACGTACCTTCTAAACACATGTAAGAAACTTTTAGTTATTTGAACGTGTTAGGACACGGATCTGAGAACGCATCGCTGGATGCCGGTACAGCACAAATCTCCTTTTGATCACACCTTGAAACAAAAACATGCAGACACCGTGATTTTTACTGATAATTTAAAATGAGTTTTTTCTCATTCATAGGATGTGGGTAGAGCACATACCCTTTTATTGTACTAAATAAGGTAGGAAAGAGCACAGACACGAGCTGTACCTGACACGTATAATTAGTACTAATATTTCTACAGTTTGTTGGTTCTACTCAAATCCCAGCGGTAGTGAAATCATTTAAAGACTATTTTGAGGTGTATTAGGCTTACTGGAAATCAAATCAAAATCGAATTTAAATCTCAACACAAATCTGAGTTACCTGTGGAGGAATCAAATTTGTTCAGGAAGTTCTAAATGAGCTGGAAGGTTAATGGATTTGCCAGAAAATTCATTATGACTCTTTCAAACCGATGACAGGAATATGTAACTGCGTTCTGTACCTTTATCTGAATAATTTTGTTTCAAAATTGTGAGAAATTTCTTTCAAATACCTAGAGGACTGGTTAGTCTCCTTTTTTCCATCTCTGTCAAGGTTCGTTGAGGCGATGGGCAACTAAGATTCCCTGGTTCTCCGGGCTTATCGTCGCAAATCTCTTCGGTATTCCGACCCCGAAAAGCATCTACCACCTTGATTCTTTGCCCAGGAAGACAGTTCAACGTCAAGACATCTGTTTCACAAACTGTTTTAGTGTAACCTGCAATATTAGAGCAAAGCGTAAATTCAAAGAAGTCTTGGTCAAGTAGTGTATAGTAAATGGACTCGTCATTTAGTCCTTAACAAAAATTAAATTAGAACCACACCCTATTCCCATTTTCCATTGTTCAGTAGTTTGCTGTCAACTCGATATTGCTTCTGCATAATTTGATGTCATCAAAAGGATCCAGCTAGATTCCTCAGGCTTGATTTCCCTGAATACAAATCCATCAATGAGTTTTCCGCTAACTGTGTGGGAAGTTGAACACCCTGATCCGAGTATGACGCAGCTGGATGCAATGATACTTAGAAAGGTTGTTAGGTAACAGTACGATTCCATAAGTCTCCAACCGTAGGGGGATATGGAACCAAGGGCGGTAGTATGGGAAGCCACAAGAAACATTACCCAGAAATAATTCCGAAATACTCGTCTATTATACGCATACAGAGAGCAGCAAATTCTGTCGCCTCAACTATGGATGACTGGTCGCAATCTTCACAGGTGGACATCTTGTAAATGGGGGGGGGGGGGGGCTGATTGGATAACTCAATCCTCCGTCTATTACCCCATTTAAGAAAGTTAAATTCTTCATTTGTTATCAATTCTATTCTGGGGATTAGTATTATTTACTATTTCAGTTTCTAATGAACTGTATTTCTTTTCTTCATTACCAAGTATTTTTATCTTGCCAATATTCTACAATAAATACTATAATCTATTTCTATAAATACTATCTCTAAATACTATCCTTATGGTCGTTTTGTTATTTTTATTTGTTTCAAAAGTAAAAACGCTGCAAATTCTTTCACTGGGGTTTATTATTCAATGATTCATGATTTGAATTTCAACTAAGCTTTGGAGTGTGCGTGTTTCGCAGGTGATAGAGCGATTATTGAATTTCAGGAAGCACACAAATATGATCAACTGATCAATCCAAATAGTTATTTTGGTTCAAAACAGATTTACGTGCTCTATGCATATCTCCTGAAATTCGATAATCGCTCTATCACCTGTGAAACACGCACACTCCAAAGCTTAGTAGAAATTCAAATCATGAACGCAAGCCAATTGAATAATAAACCCCAGTGAAAGAATTTGCAGCGTTTTTTAATTTAAATAAATACAAATTAATAACTCAAAGGAACGTATCACGCATCGTAGGTAGATTACCAGTAGATAGTTTTGCAAATTGAAGCCGTGTTTGATATTCGCGTAGGTAATTAGCAACAATGATTGTTCTCGACAATAAAACCCAAAACCCTTCTCCTACCTTCAACCTGAAGAACGCGGAAATTGCCTTGTTACAATCAGTTTGCGTTTGAGCACCCACCGAGGGTACAATTAATTTTGCCGAGTTTACGTGCATAAAGATCCGTGTAGCTAGAGTATTAGATATGCTAACGTCTCCTGCATATTAGTTGAAATAGTTAAATAGATGGATCCTACAATCTAGTTACAATCAGTTCGCGTTTGAGCAGTCACCGAGGGTACCATTAATTCGGCAGAGTTTAAGTGCATAAAGATCTATGTAGCTGGAGTATTAGATATGCTAACGTCTCCTGCATGTTAGTTGAAATAGTTAAATAGATGGATCCATTTTCAGAACAAACAAAAGTACAACGAAACCGAGAGAAATAGCGCGTGAAAGGACTTTAAGTCGTTTTTAAGTGAATGGGTGGTTCTTAAACCTAAGGCCGTGATTGATATAGCGGGCTGCATTGAGGCTCCGTGATTTATTGAGAGCATTTTATGCTCAAAAGCGGGGAAGGGCCCGCGGTTAAGGAAGATTATACATGAATGATGACATCCTTTCTCAGCACATTATTTTAATGTAATTCGCAAGGGTGATCAATCAATTTGAACGGAGGCCGTGGTCTTGGTTAAGTAAGCAGAATGTCGTCACCAGAAAGAGCTGAAGAGAGCTCATTATGGAGCCAACAACCTGGTGATAATGAAAAATTGATGACAAACCCTCCTTGTATTTCAGAAGTCGTTAGATTGATGCAAAAAACGGTGATTGGATGTTTTTTTCATGACGCTTCGAGCTGCTGATGGTTTTGAAATCCTGAGGAAAATTAATACTAGCATAAGCCTAATTGTCACCTAGTAAGTTCAAATCCAGAGTCGTGCTGTGGAGTTAAACGTCAATCATTACTTCTAATGGTCATATCTTTTGACTATTTCACCTCCATCTCAAACTGACAGAAAAGTGTGGCATAGGGCTAGGATTTGCATGTAATTACATATCTTTTCTGGAGCCTTATATCGCCATTTAGATCAAAGAACTTTACGTTTCACATGATTTCAGATCGATTTAGACCATTTTTATTTTACATATTTTTACATATTTCGGTTTAATTACTTATTTTTACATATTTCAGTCATAAGTACATATTTGGTTACATATTTACCAATTAACAATCAACCTCCTGCAAAAATGAAGTAACAAGAAAAAAAGGCTTATTATTCATGAATAATAAACCAAAATTGGTTGGTAGCTACATGAAAAAAGAAGGCGATTTGTCATCGTCACCTGCTTTCAGGCAGCTCAGAATTATAGGGAGAACAATCCTAGAGTACCTATCTAGCTCTAGCGCTATCTCGTGAACCACACGTACGAGTATCATCCTAGGACAGCGCCTCTAGAGTGCATGAGGAAATTTTTTTAAAGTCCCAAGCCGGGTCCAGCTGTTCAAGGAGATATATCCCGAGTTACATTTGCCTCCTCAACCAGTAGTAACAAGATGAGGAACTTGGTTGGATGCAGCTGACTACTACAGCAGTAACTTCGACAAAGGATATTATTTCACACCTAGATAAAGACTCGGCTGCATGCAGCCTTTCCCCGTGCCATCGAGTTGATGGAGAAATGCACCTTGAAAAATGAATTGGCATTTATCAGCAGCAACTACACCTTTTTTGGGGAAGACCATCACTTAGCTCGAATCTCAAAACCAGTCATTGGTAAAAAACGTGGACCACGCCCAAATTGCAGTCCAAAAGTTGGAAAATACACAGGGAGACGTAGCAAACAAAATCAAAACAAAAATCTGGGATGGAAAGATATTCTTCTGATCGCTGATATCCTCAACGGAAAACAAGTAACAGACCAGTTGAGCTTAGAACTCGCCCCAAGCGATACTGCGGCTTTCTTCAGTGCCCCAATTACATCTGTTGATGTCGAGAGATCTAAAGACCATTTTAAGACCCGACCGTCGAAGCTTTTCGTTTGAAAATTTTAAAAATCATGTGGTGGTAATTGCAAATAATTTTGATTAACAAAATTCCCTTTGATTAATAAGATTCCCAGTGCAATTGGTACCAGTGTTTATAATTTTCGATTTTACATATTTTCTATTTTATTTTACATATTTGGCAAAAATAAATACATATTATATGTACATATTTTGCATTTTTAACTGCATATAAATCCTAGTCCTAGTGTGGCATTAAGGAGAGTTATGAGGGAAAGTCATCCATAATAATCCTGCAATAAACACTCTTTTAAGCATCTCCGAGACAGCATATCACAAACCACCTCTTGTGAATTCACATAATAGGCTTCATAAAATTTTCCGCTTGATAGAATGGATCCCCGAATGACCACTCGTAATGTTTCAGATAATCACTAAGGATCTTATAAAGTAATTAAGGTTTGCTTTTAATATGTATGTTATAGTTGTTCAAGTAGTATTAATCTCGACAAATGATATCACGTAGTTCCTTGAATTCATACAAAAATATTGTTGAATTGTTCATTTTTCAAAAACAAGTTCTTAATCATTTTCATCCAATGCGCAAAGCTCTATTTATAAAGGAATAGGGACCCTGAGACCAGAAGAGTCACTCAGCTGATGCCTTTCGCCGTTGATCTTCCTTAGACAAACAGTGAAATGAAATAGTAACTGTTGGATATAATGGAGCTGAATAATGGAGTAGAAGAGGGAATTGGCAAGCAGCTCAATAACAAATTAACAACAAGAAGATCGCAGCAAGATCAATAAAGTCTAAAGATAGATCAGGGTTTTTTCCTTTTACATACATGTGCCGAGCTGAATAGTGGGTTCACGAGGTTTTTGAAATTTGAAATCAACGCCGAGCCGACAAGAGAAGGTAAAAAGACGGAAGTTCTTCTCCCGGAAACGGGATCGTTGAGTTTTGCCGGCCTTGTATTCCTGTCAGCAAAAAGCATATCCCTCCACGAAGTTCCCAGCGAGGAAGCGGTAAAGCCAAGTGGTCTAGACCGTATGATCCACCTTCAAGACAAAGCGAAAAACACCGTTCTGACGCTTTATGATCGGGAAGGATCATCAACTGGCGGACGTCCAAATTCCCCTGCCACTGCCTGTACAATAGGTTGGTAGGTACATCCACGACTTGTTCTTAGTGCGGTTCTCTGTGAAATAAGTTTATTGTTCCCTCTTTCTCCTCAGATTTTAAAGTAAACGCCTTTTGTCCGTTTTTTGTTCAATGCGCTGTGAAATATCCTGTGAATTTGGTGGGTGAAAATTAAGGGAAACGTTCAGAGAACGTCAGAAATTCATTCGAACCATAATTTAATTCGAGGGGTCGTTATTAAAATATTTAAGCCAGCTCTCATTGGGATGATCGTTTAATCGCTAAAAGGACCTGAAATCTTCAGGACTGGTGTAGATAATCATCCGCCTCACATTGGCCCCAGTTGCAACTTTCGAGACATGAGACGGGCCCAAAGAATCCTGTAACATAATATTACGCGACATTTCGATTTCTTGTACTATCAGTATGACCTGTACAAGTTATCACGAAGCAATAGGAGCTGTAGATTGCGATTACGGGCATTATACCCTGCACTTACGTCAGTAGTTCGTATTTTATGTATGCGTTCTGGTTCTTGGTTAGTTGCCACTCTTAACCGCTATCTCACAAAAACATATAATTGACGCCATGGCAATTAATTTCCCAACCCAATGCTTAACATTTGAATGGTAATTTACTCTTATTTTACGTGTAACTTTTCAAGAGTTGCAAGATTGCAAGATTATTGAATCTTACTGATTATTGTTTCTAAGGGTATTGAAGATAGAGCAACATTACCAAATTGCCAGCACCAAACTTACAAGTACGCGGTATACTCTGATGGGTTACTATTGGAGGAGTGAAAATTTGAAATAATACGCCCATGAGATATAATTAAAGGGAATCCCATGGTTGTCATAAACGCGCAAACATTCCGACTATTAAAAAACTCCTATTGCTACGGAACTCGATAAAATCCTGAAGGTAATATTGTACAGTTGACATAAAAGAATTTATATTTTAGTCAAAATGGTACCTATCTTTAACAAACAAGGTAAGAAACACAAGAAGAAGAATATGAGAGAAATTTGAACTTGAATGGGCCACGATGATTTTGAAATTAAATCGAGGTTGAACTTGAAACATATTGGTAAATAATTCTTGCATTATAGGGGAGGCACATTCATTGTTGGGTGAATATTCGGAATATTGCTTGAAATGGATTTATATCCGCTTATTTTCTATACCTTGCTTCGATTGTCCTTCACACCGTTAAGTATATAAATTGTAATAGACGCCCCTCTTATGGAATGAACCGTGCCTATTTGATCTTGATTCAGAGTTACGCCCTAAGTGGGCCAAGCAGGGCCCTGAAACATCACTGAAATAGGCTTCTAAATGTGGTTATGGTGAATTGAATGTTTTTTATTTATTTATTGGCAAAAGTAACAATGCCAAGAACAATTGAATTTGTATTAACTGTTTTATCTATTTATTGTGTGATGGATACGGTTAGTTGGCCCTTCCCGATTTTAGAATCCGTGGCCTTGGGAGATGAATCAGACGTTTTCAAGCGTCTGGGTCATCCTCTGAGCGTGGCAGAGCACCATTACCGCATCCAGCTCAATGGAAGGGGCAACTATACCATTCCATCATCTCACAATTGACAAAAGAAACAATGCCAAGAACAGTGAATATGTATACAAAATACATCAGCCCACTGGCAAAATGATCAGTGATGAACTTGAGGTACCCGGTGGAGTTGATAATTCAACGAGAGTAACCACTAAGCACGTACAAATCGGGCATCAAAATTACAATAATAACGAAAAGTAAATGGAAGTAAACATTCTAGATTATTTATTTACATTAGTGATGAGTTTCTCTTAATCACATTCTAAAGCCCAAAAACAGATAGAATTATCTTCTTCAGTAAAGATCTTTTGAACGTTCCTAAATTTAATTTATTTATGTACAAAAAATGGATCGCTCTATTATAAGGATTTCTGTTGAAAAATGCAGTTCTACAAATCGATTACTTAACACTGGATTTCTGAAATGATCTTCTTTGACTTGCGCTACACATAAGTTTTCCCGCAGAACGCCAGTCTTATGGACATGCAAACAAGAACTCAACATCAAAATCCGCTTACCATTGAGCCCCATACAAAGCTGTATTGGAGAACCTGGAATGTTCATTTAAAACTATCCGTAATACTGTATAGTAAACAACTTGTATTTAAGCGATTTGCGTCTTATTCGCAGCCCCCACGCCCACCCACCATATTTTATTAGTGAATATAAACTGTAATATGCAGACCTTATTTGTGATTTTGAGGAAAAAAACATCGAAGCTCCTTAAAATTATTTTTTAAAACTTGCGTAGTTTCATTATAAGAGCCGATATGAATAAATAATGAAAAGCTGATATTTGAAATCAAATTTGATGGCGGGATCAAAAAACACCAAGATACTCAACACTGGTACTAAATGGTAGGGGTACACATGAACAGAAATTTGGCTGACGAATGTATATTATACATGAATGTAATTATATATTTTCAGCACATGAAATGCCTGGATGTTGTGAAGAAAAACGAACCGCAGAAGTGTTGTTGATATTAAGACATAATGTATTCAAATCTAGTCGATGCTTAATCATAAATTACTATCTATTGATCTTAATCTAATTGATCTATTGATCTATTGATATAATTAAACCTCAAAGTTTAAATCCCAAAAAAATAATGGTAAAAAACAGTGAAGGCGACAGAGGGCCATGTGCATTGAATACAGCTGAATGCTAGATGGGTCATTCCACGTCAAATCGACCTATCGTTGCAGGTGACCCTCTCGGATTTTGATCAAACTTGGCATAGATGTTTGTTTTTATAAGAAAAAAATATTTGCCGAGTGGTTTTGCGAAATGTCGCTGGGTTGCCTAGGTACGGTATAGGCCTTAATTCCGAAATTGACAAAACCTGTATGTAGTTTTTTGGCCGTAACTCCGTTGTTTTTTGACTTAGAGAGCTCCCAAAAAAACTATTTTGAAGCTAATAGAACAGGCTTTTACAACTTAGGGCCAAAAAAATCTTTTGGAATTTTAATTTTTTTCTTTTTTTAATTTTGAAAATTTTAAAATATTTTTTGAATGTCATCCACAATTTTCAAAATTTTTTTGGGGGTGTTTTTATGTTCTTTGATATGTAATCAAACTGAGAAAAAATTGTGGTGAGGGCAATATTTCTTATAAGGGAGATATTTAGCGTCAAAGTTACTGACTTTTGTCTTATGGGTTACTAACTGCTGGCATATGCACAGTTTGGTCGGCCCTGTACACAGTTCTTAAATTTCCCTATGTTATCAATGTTTGGAAGTTGTCAATGGGTGGGACACTAAATGTATGTAATTAGTATCAAAGTTATTATTTAAGATTAAGCTTGTGGCTTACAAGGAATGTTCGCATATATCAACATGGAATTGTAGGGAACAGTTGAAATAAGTAGAAATATTATGTAGTCTGTGCACAGTTTGTTATAGCACGACTGAATTTAGCTTGTTAAAACTTATTTCAAGCGAAATTTTAGTCAAAATAGTAAAACTGGTCAAAATGAGAAACTGGGTAAAACATATGGCACTCCGCCGGCTGTGGGAATTTTCGATCTGTGAACAAAAACAAATTTGAATGAGTTCATAGCCATTTTGTCGGATAATCGTTTCCATTGACAACTATCGAATTTTGTCAGTTCAGTCCCAACTGAAATTTTTATTTTGTTCACAGACCTTATACGTACCTAGGCAACCCGGCGACATTTCGCAAAACCACTCGGCAAAAATTTTTTCTTATAAAAACAAACATCTATGCCAAAGAACATCAAAATCCGACAAGGGTCACCTGCAACGATAGGTCGATTTGACGTGGAATGACCCAGATACTTATTTATTTACTTGGTTTGCAATAGTTTTAAAATCTATAAATGATCACTCAACAATACCTAGGTTTGATAGTAGGTTCACAGTAAACTAATGTGGGACTAGAAAACACTCCGAAGCCTCGCTTCGGTCCTTTTCCAGCCTCAATCCTATTCGACCCATTGTCTTATCCCGCGTTGACGTCATTCATTACGTCACATCGCAATTTATGTTTCCCTTTCCGGTCCTGATTTACGGCGAATCAACGTTTTTTCTCGCAGAAACGCTGAGCAGGTGGAAGAGCGCTGATAGCGGAAGGTGCCGCGAGTTAAATATGGTCGCTCTGCTGCCTGATAAAAGATGACTCACGCGTTACACAATCCCACCTAAACTCATTTTTTTTCGGTTTAGATTGAGTACCCACTGCAGGATGAGTAGTACCTTAGTAAGTTGTATCTCGCGAAGGTGTTATTCTCGCTCCAGTTACTGTATAATTGAATCTTTAGCGTTTTCAAGTGTAGTGCGAATTTTTTTTTATTTTTGTGACATTAATAGACTCGTTATCCGAGCATTGCTAGGTTCGTGAGACCGGGTAACTGCGCGAAATTCACAGCAGTAAGTCCTTTTTATAAGAATGACAGTATTTCAGACATCATCCAAAACTATCAGCGAGCCATAACAGCAATCATCCTCCTAAAACCAAAAGGTGTTCCAACTTGAAAACTGACAAGACAAAATAATGATCAAGCTCGTTAAAATTAGCAATGAACTAGGAATTTAGGATTCTGTCAAAATTATGATTCATTGAATAAGAAGTTGAAAAAGCAGAGAATTCAGGCTTTCATTCCCTCACAGCTGAAGTTCCAACAACTTTTATGAATGAGTTCCCCTCTTTCCCCACATTTCCGCATTGGAATAACAGTTGTTTTGTCAGTAAACAAGTGAAAGTTTCCATAATTTATGTCATTACCGAATCTGACTCGCGAGAGGCACGTGAAACAGAGCGTCATTGTGACACTTTACTACTTAAGTATTTACACTACTTCCACCTTCTCGCGTTTATCTATCATCATCGCACCCTGAACCCAAACTCTCCATTCTATCAACATACATAATTCGCCCATCAAGAGTCCGCCAACAAATTGTTGGATTTTGAAGAAGACGAATACAAAATTCAATTTTAATCCTCCTAACAAACAAATGTGAAGTACACAATGTGATTTATCAATCAATCAATCCTTTTAATTCTATAATGTTAATTATTCACTGTAACAAGGAATAACGTCACTTATACATGAGCATTTCCCAGGTCAAGAACTGAATCAACTAGATAATTCATAGAAAGCAGTTCATCAATATTCATTTGTTATCCTATGCCGTCAACCGAGGTCAATAGGGTCAGATTAAATGCTTTTCAAGGATGCCTCTCTCCCTAATGGGAATAGAAGTTTATTCTTTTTTAGAGTAACTTCTGCGAATCTAGTAATCGATTCCATTGTCAAAATTAGTTTAGCTCTCATACCGAGGATCAATGGGGACACAACGTGAAACTAATGGAGGAGGCCAACTCTGAGATAAACTGAGACACTGTGAAACAAAAGACAATATTGAAGTTAATGAGCAAGATGTGCGTTTCCCTTCGAGAGCTAAACTACATGGTCTAATTATAATTATTCAGACGGGTACCTGTTATAGGGGATCATTTCTATTCCTAGGGAAACGTCATCGAATGAAAACGAATTAATTCAACAATGAAAACGGGACAAGGTAAGCATTAGTGCAGGTTGAAACCGGTGTCCCTTTTCACCCCTCTTGTGGGGAACAAAATTAAGAATATTTCACCATAAATTTATTAACATATGATCCATATTAGTGAGGAATGCATTTTTTTAAGCTTTCTACTCCGTACTTTATTGTTTATTCAATTCAACTAAGGTTTCTCAACTGTTGGATGACAATGGCAATTAACAGTAGAAAGTTGGCAAGTTTGGGATTTAAAAATAGCGAATTTGATGTGATATCGTCATCGCCGACTTTACCACCAACCGTCAGAAAGAGATTAGACGACGGATGTCGTTGTTGTGGAATCTCTCTTGGGATGTTTAGTGTGTTGCGGACTGTGGTAGGATAAAAATTGTGTCAACCACAAAAGAAATAATTCGGTGTTATGACCCCGTTCATTTCGCAGACCCTATTGACCCCAATTTTCGGTATGTGATAACTATTATCCAGAAAAACGCTGCAAATTCTTTCACTGGGGTTTATTATTCAATTGGCTTGCGTTCATTATTTGAATTTCTACTAAGCTTTGGAGTGTGCGCGTTTCACAGGATAGAGCGATTATTGAATTTCAGGAGATATGCATGGAGCACGTAAATCTGTTCTCAACCAAAATACCTATTTGGATTGATCAGTTGATCATATTTGTGTGCCTTCTGAAATTCAATAATCGCTCTATCCTGTGAAACGCGCACACTCCAAAGCTTAGTAGAAATTCAAATAATGAACGCAAGCCAATTGAATAATAAACCCCAGTGAAAGAATTTGCAGCGTTTTTTTTTTTTTTTTTTTTATTGAAACACGCACACTCCGAAGCTTAGTACAGATTCAAATCATGAACGCAAGCCAATTGAATAATAAACCCGAGTGAAAGACTACTTATTTACCCCAGTAATAATATTGAATAATAATCCCCAGTAATAATATTTACCTACATATTATCAGCGTTTCATACATATCATGATGCTTCAACCCGTGTATCGGCTATAAACTACAAGTATCCACATCGGGTATCACTCCAGTAACCACATTCACTACAACTCGACGCTATCGGCATCACTAGGTTACAAACAAACAATAATAAACCAAAAAACGCAAATGTTGTCACCATAAATGGGGCCATACATCGGGAATGGTTTGACCTACGGACGTGGGGAGGGCTCATTCGATTCCTCATGGTATGTTCTTCAAATAGAGAAAAATTTAGGCCGCTTCGACTTGTTTTGAGGTTTTTAGGGATTTGACAAAACTTTAACAGCCCTTAAAGGGCACTTTAAATTGAGTGAGAGAGCTGGCTCAAGAATTGGGGCGTCGTCGGACCAAGATGGATTTTTCCTGAAAATTTCAGATTTTTTGCTCCAGCCGTTTCGGAGATATCGTGCATACGGCGTACGGCGGACGGACGGAAAAATTTTTATTGCAGATTCGGATTCTACACCCTTTGAAACGTAAACCATGAAATTTTCAGGGGGGTTAGAATTTCTTTTTCCAGAGCGATTACAATGGTTTATTATTGAATAATAAACCAAAATTGGAAACCCTTATGAAATGATTTATTGCAACTTCAACTTCAGCAAAAACCCCGGTTCCCTTTTGCATTCGCCAATCCACGTACATCATGATTTAAAAACTTCCTCGCGCAGATGAAGTCCCTCTTTACTATTACCACAATGTTATCGGTCGCACTAGGAGCATTTTCTGCTTTTTCACTACCAGAAGCTTTATGTTCATGCAAGAAGTCGGTAACAATGTTTTCCCCAAAATCAAAATTTCCATAGTTTGCAACGTATACAAATATTTCACTTACGCTCCCATCAGATGGGTAGACCTGATGATGTCTGCTGAATATTGCCTGATATTTCAACTGAATAGGTCTTACCAATTTCATTTGACTATTTATTGTCTGAACAGATCCTAAAAAGCTCAATTAGCTCGCAAACATTACCGAGAATATCACCTTAATTTTCAGGGTAACCACGCATGTACACGTTTGTACATTTTTCCTCATTTGATGAGTGTTAAGGGTTTCATATTATCCTAACCCTCTCCCACTAAAATATCCAGTTTCTTGAATCATTGAGTCTTGTTCAACTTTTCAGTTGATTTAATATCTAAACCAGTAGCACCCAGGTGTTAATTCTCAATTGGAACGTCATTGAAATTTCAGCCCTTTCCCAGTTCGATGTGCAAAGTGTGTCGACTGTCGAAGACACCTACAGTCTAAAAACAGGCATCATTCATCAACAAGTTTGTTCGGGACAAGTTCGCGCTGCGCTGGGAAAAAGTTGTCGGAGTTTAGTTCCTAAACCGTGGGAATTACCGGAGAAGAAGATTTCGACCATGAAGATCCTCTTAACAGCAGTAATTCTACTTGGAGTCACCAGGGCGTCGGCACTTCATGCGAGGCGTGAGTAAATTATACCCTCTCTTGTGTGTCCTTTTTTGAGGAATAGTTCGTCATTGTTTTGAAATATCTTCCCTATTGTGCTCGTTTTACCAAGAGGTCCCAAACCTGAAGACCGAAGAAAACGAACGAATCCGTCATTTAAATTCTTGTCATACAACGAACAATGCAGGGTGATTTGCGCCTTCAAGTCATCGAACATATTCCCTCCGAAAATATTTCGTCGCTATTGGAAATTACGGATTGTCAAGTGAAACGCTGCAAATTCTTTCACTGGGGTGCCTCCTGAAATTCGATAATCGCCTAATCCTGTGAAACCCGCACACTCCAAAGCTTAGTAGAAATTCAAATAATGAACGCAAGCCAATTGAATAATAAACCCCAGTGAAAGAATTTGCAGCGTTTTTCCCCACAATACCCCCCCCCCCCCCCCAAAAAATAAAAACATCTATAATTTATCAAGTCCTTTGGCACTCGTATTGCGTTAAAACTTCCCCAAATCCAAATTTAAACGATGTAGCGAAAGGTAGACAGATGTAGAGGGGGCACACAAATATCATCAACTGATCAATCCAAATAGGTGTTTTGGATGAGAACCGATTTACGTGGTCTATGCATATCTCCTGAAATTCAATAATCGCTCTATCACCTGTAAAACACGCACACTCCGAAGCTTAGTAAGATTCAAATCATGAACGCAAGCCAATTGAATAATAAACCCCAGTGAAAGAATACTTATTTACCCCAGTGATAATACTGAATAATATCTAAATAATATTCAACTATATATTATCAGCGTTTCATGCATATCAGAATGCTTCAACCCGTGTATCGGCTACTAACTACACTACAAGTATTCACATCAGCTATCACTCCAGTATCCACATTCACTACAACTCGGCGCTATCGGCCGGACATCACTAGGTTAGAAACAAACAATAATAAACCAAAAAACGCAAATGTTGGCACCATAAATCGAGCCATACATCGGGAATGGTTTGACCTACGGACGTGGGGAAGAGCTCATTCGATTCCTCATGGTATGTTCTTCGAAAAGGAAAATATTTAGGCCGATTCGACTAGTTTTGAGGGTTTCAGGGATTTTACAAAACTTTTACAGCCCTTAAAGGGCACTTTAAATTGAGTGAGGGAGCTGGCTCAAGAATTGGGGCGTCGTCGGACCAAGATGGATTTTTCCTGAAAATTTCAGATTTTTTGCTCCAGCCGTTTCGGAGATATCGTGCGTACGGCGTTTTTTATTGCAGATTCGGATTCTATACCCTTTGAAACGTAAACCATGAAATTTTCATTGGGGGTTAGCATTTTTTTTCCAGAGCGATTACAATGGTTTATTATTGAATAATAAACCAAAATTGTAAATTAGCGGACAACGAAATTATTTCACTCAAGTGACACCACATGTCAAGTTCATTCTTATCAAATGTAACTTGTCAAATTCAGATACTCGCATACTTGATGTCGTGTTCGCTTCTCTGGTTTCATGAGAAATTTGGTTAAATGAATGAAAATAATCAATCTGATTAATCGTATCGTTAGTTTTGAGAAATGGGTTTGATTAGTTCATTTGAACCTAGCCTTCTCTGTAAGTCATAAACTGAAGGATTTGACAGTTTCAACGTATTACTGGCATCTGTTTTCAGCAAATTAACCAATTAGTTCATTATTTTCCACGAACCGTTTTAATTATCCAAGGAAAAACAAGTGCAAATTATTACACAAAAGTTGATCTTTTTTATAGAATTTTCCAGTTGAATTAAACCTTTTTCTAAAATCATTCAACCTTTTTCCGAAACCAGTAAACCTTTTCCCAATTGAAAAGGTTATGGAATTTTTACAAATACAATCACTAAAAATTAATTTTTGTACCTCTATTAGGCCTTGTTTTGAGTTTGTCAAATTCGTATAAGAGTGCTTAAAAAACATCAAATTTCTAATTTTCAAAATTTTAGTGAGGGGGGGCATCCGGACCCCCCCCCCCCTTCAGCTGGGGGACTAGCCTCCCAGACCCCCCTGCTCGTGGTCCCACCACCATGATACGGCCCTTGGGGCAAATAGTTTGGAAACCCCTGATCTAAAACGCAAAATGCGAGCATGCCAGTTCGTTTTATGACCGTTGGTCCATTAGGGTTGGTAAACAGGGCTATACTTAATGTTGACGTCGACCCAACGGGTTTCTCTATTAGGTGGCGTGGTGGACCAACTACAAGCTAACTAGCACAATCCCTCATTCGTCAGAATCGGTCTAATAGTCTCGAAGTTTCGTCTCTAACAATCGATTAATGGTATGAAGAGTTCCGACCATTTGAGGCCGAACATCATTTGTTTCTGGGGAATTTCGTGTGAGTAAGATTTGACAGAGGAGGCAAACGAGAGGTACACAGATAATCTGTCGTGATGTGAAACGAGAAACTTCGAACGTTTCTTCTGATGAGAGTGAAATGATTTCCCTATCGTCTTGGGAAAATTTCGGCTGCAGGTGATCTCAGCGTAAATACCCATTAGACTGGAGATTCGGAAGGTGTACATCTCTTAAGTTATTTTTGTTAATCTTGAAAAATGGATTCTTAAATCCACTCTGTTGAAGAAGATAATTCTTCTATCACCGAACACACTAATCGATCGACCTCATCGCTAATAAATAAATCAGAAATATAATTTTGGAGAATACATTTGAGAAAATGTGTCGACATACTGCCACTGGCACCAAAAAAATTAAGTTTTTAACGTTTTAAACCTTAAGCGTACTTGCGGGAACAAATACCGCCTAACTTGCCAAATTCAAGTTAACATTATGTTTCTGTAATAATGTACATTTAGTTTAATACAATAGAAATAAGAACGAGCGGAATGAACTTTGTGCATTCGGGTGTGTTCCTATGTGAATGTGTCTGCCCATGTGCAACATCAAGGTTACGGCTGCAACGTTGTCGTGGCGCGGAGTGCGGTGCGGGAAAAGTGCCACGGAGTTACTTGAACTTGTTAGTTTTTCGTTTTTTATATTTTGATGGTCTGCCCCCTCCGCCTTTGAGGAGAGACTATTATTATTGAAAAAAAGGCTTTATTTCCAAAGTTTTCATCTAATTATGATGCAATTTTTAAGAATGAGGGTTTTGCTGCAAATTGGACTCCATAAGATTTACCGATTAAAATTAATTATTAATTGGTTAAAAATCAATCAGCCTGCACCGGCGGGATTGTGAAATCGACTAAGCATCATTTTCTCAGGTTCCAGCGGTCTGATATCGCTGAAATTAGGAGGAAATCCCGTTTAATCTTCGCATATAAATTTCAACTCGACCGTATCAATTTTCTATTCCGTGACCGACCCACAATACATGTTGGAAAGCGCCCCATGGCAATTTTGTCGTGAAAATGGTACAGTGGACACTCTATTAACCGGCACTTTTGGGGCCATAGGTATGCCGGGTAACCGATTTTGCCGGATAATAGAATATATTTAATATATTAAAGAAAAACATAGTACCTACCAACTCCAAATGAGTAAAGTAACTGTTTTACATCAGTTTTGGACCAGCAGACAATAACAACATGAAAGGAATTGTGGGAAATGACGTAAAACATACTTAGTTTATAAGATTGCCACTTTTTCATTTTAATGAAGATTTTACTGGAATAGACTGGATTTGAGCGGCCCCCCCGGCTGATACCGGTTAATAGAGCTTGCCGGTTCACAAAATGCCGGTTAAAAGAGCGTTTACTGTAACAATCTTATATTGTACATCTGAAATATGCAACATAACAACAACATGAAACATATTTATGGAACATAACACATTCATGATTGAAACACATGCAACTGTGCGTGTTGAAAGAGTCGTCCTTGTTCAGTTTTGGTCATAAATTTATTCAGTGAGTCTTTCAAGGTGGCTACTAATAACTATTTAATGATTTATACATTGATGATGTCGTTACAAGCAAGTTATTTGCCACACCATCGGACTTATATGTGAAAAGAAAATTCAATCAACCCTTATTAATTTCAACACGAACACGTCATTAGTCTTGAACTCAACATTCCCTACGAGCTCTGACGAAAAAAATCCACAAAAATCAAACAATGTGAAATCCCTGAAACAGGCATTTAACTTCTACAATTGTCAGGGAATGTGGCGGTTAGATCGGAGATGAACATAATATGGATCATGTTCATCAATCATTGAAGGACACTAAGAAGCTTTTGTATACTTAGTTTCAACCGAGTTCTGTATAAAGTTCAACTGATAAAATCTACGTATCTTCAAAAGTAAACTAATTTTGACGTGATTTAAATATTAGTTTTCTCGGTTAATTATTAGCGTTCATTCAAAAAGAATCGAAATTTGGTACCAAGAGTGCAAAGTAGGTTTATATTATTTAGAGATCTCATACCAATTATAGCTATCTACTTATAGCTGATATCAATAATAATTAGGTAAGACTAATTTGTGATCCCGGAAACAATTTCCAAGTACATGTAAACAACATCGAGGAAGATGAGTCATAGTAAAATACGGATATTGGGGTATAAATACTTTCTCTGCTCGGCTTTCCCGATCATTCGCTCTATTACCAAGTCAACGACAATAGCTATCTCGCTCTCGATATCTGTCATTTTGGAGACTCTTTCGTACCTAGCAGCTGGAAGCGGTTACAGTAACCTTCCCAATAAGACTAACCTGCGACTTCAAGGCTTCTTCACGAACTACACCTAACCGATGTCACTGGAGCGATTGCCCCAGTCAGTGCGATGAGGTGGTCTCGCGACGTTCGCCGCTTCTATGCCCGCGATCCCGCGAGATGGTTTTCATTCGGCTCTTCTCTCTCGTCTTATCGTTGTCTCTCGTGCCGTTCACTTGGGCTCAGACTGTACGGCCAAGGAACTTCAGTAAGTAACCGCCTACAAACATTACCTTGGATTGGTTGGTAGTTACCGACCCCTCCCATAAACCTCTCATTACAACTACTGCGAAGCTTCAAACTACATTCCTCACGCAAAACCTCAGTCTACCTAGAATTGTTCTACCGATTCTAGTGAATATTTCCATAAAAGACACAGCCATCCCAATAGTTCCAAATTTGTAGTAACTGAAATATTTGACATTCAATTTTATTACTCATAAAAATCGGCTTTGAAACATTCTAAAACTAATCCTGAGTTTCAACATACATACAAGCCGTTACAGACTATACCTGACCTTGGAATCGGAGTAGAAGAAAATATTCTTACATCTAACTATGAGGTAGAGTTTGGATAGCTGAATCATTTTCTCAAAAGAATATGGAAGAAAATTTGTGGGAAATATCTATTGTTCGTAATAATTTATTTCATAAAAAACTACGTTTGTCCGCTAACGAGAATTTAGCATTATAAAAGTTTATGCACGAGACTTCATATTGGATTTTACCTACAACGGCTTTAAAAAAGAATGGAAAATCGTCAAAAAATCTTCAGATGAATATTGCATTCGTACATTTCTCAAAATATTGATTTCCAGCGATCAACTATCGTCTATTGTATGATTTTGTTTCTTTTTATAATTTTTTTAAAATCATTATTCATTTGTTTTTTATTTATTCATTTTTTTTAATTGAAATTGAATACAATATACTTAATCCTCCGGTCAGTAGAGAGAAAGTAATGTGTACAACTTTAAAGGTGTCACGAACTACATCGTAAGATGAACACCGCAGGTCCGCTGTTGATTTTGGAACTTCCTCCTCGTTAATTTCAGATTCTAGAAACGGCGATCAAAATTGCAAACCCTTCATGGAAATTGTCATTAAGAATTTCGTCGCAGCTCAAAAAATGTTTTGGTTTATTATTCAATAATAACCATTGTAATCGCTCTTGAAAAAAAATTCTAAACCCCCCCCCCCCCCCTGAACCCCCCCTGAAAATTTCATGGTTTACGTTTCAAAGGGTGTAGAATCCGAATCTGCAATAAAAAAAATTTCCGTCCGTCCGCCGTACGCCGTATGCACGATTTCTCCGAAACGGCTGGAGCAAAAGATCTGAAATTTTCAGGAAAAATCCATCTTGGTCCGACGACGCTTCAATTGTTGAGCCAGCTCTCTCACTCAATTTAAAATGCCCTTTAAGGGCTGTCAAAGTTTTGTAAAATCCCTAAAAACCTCAAAACAAGTCGAAGCGGCTTAAATTTATACCTATTTGAAGAACATACCATGAGGAATCGAATGAGCCCCTCCCCACGTCCGTAGGTCAAACCATTCTCGATGTATGGCCCGATTTATGGTGACAACATTTGGTTTTTTGGTTTATTATTGTTTGTTTGTAACCTAGTGATGCCGATAGCGTCGAGTTGTAGTGAATGTGGTTACTGGAGTGATAAGGGCTGTCAAAGTTTTGTAAAATCCATAAACACCTCAAAACAAGTCGAAGCGGCCTAAATTTATACCTATTTGAAGAACATACCATGAGGAATCGAATGAGCCCCTCCCCAGGTCCGTAGGTCAAACCATTCCCGATGTATGGCCCGATTTATGGTGCCAACTCTCTCTGAGTCGTTTTGAACAAATTCCAACTATTCCTGCCCAATAGAAAAACTACGGTAATCCCCAAACTACGAAGTTCATCTCGGGAATATGCCATTCTCAGCTGATTCCGATGAATGAAATTCCTGGCTTGGGATGTGACAAGTAAAATGGATCTCACTTCCGACTGGCAGACGTTCCGGGGTACGAGGAGGTAGTGGAAATCATCCAAATCTAAGAGTCCATTGGGTCTAAATGTGCGGTTCTTCACGTTCTCATCCTCTAGTAAGCTAGATCCACTCTTCAGCATAAAATAACTTGTATGAAACATATTGTAACAATACCAACCTAATATCATGAAAATTGTCACAGAAGCAGCAACAAGTCTGGAATAATATTGCATTGTGACAAAGGAGTTTTACCGCTTTCTTATCATCTTATGAATCGTAAGACACCAAACTTTCATCGAACTCCACGAAGTTCTTTTGTGTATTTAGTTACTGCTGAAATACCTCAATTAAACACTTGAAATAAACAAGTAACCACAACAATCCAGACCAGGACAAATAATTAACATGAAAAATGTTGACTAGTTTTCATTGTTATAGTGATTCTAGACATATATCTACAAGTTCTTTGGAGGCGCTAGGTCAGAATAGGTAACGTTGAATGTCCTTACTACAATAAAATGAAGCTTATGTATATATTTGTTTTTTAAACAATATTATCTTGAAAAACGCTGCAAATTCTTTCACTGCTGTTTATTATTTAATTGGCTTGCGTTCATGATTTGAATTTCTACTAAGCTTCGGAGTTTGCGTGTTTCACAGGAGATATGCATAGAGCACGTAAATCTGTTCTCAACCAAAACACCTATTTGGATTAATCAGTTGATCATATTTGTGTGCCTCCTGAAATTCAATAAACCCTCTATCACTCGTGAAACACGCACACTCCGAAGCTTAGTAGAAATTCAAATCATGAACGCAAGCCAATTGAATATTAAACCCCAGTGAAAGAATTTGCAGCGTTTTTTCGTTTGACTGTTTTCCGATTTTGACCAAAATATTTGGCCTCTCATTTTAACGGTCTGTAGTAACTTTGGATTTTGTATAGGAGATAGGGGAATATGGGAAGAAAAAGGACAATTTCAGAAAATCTTTATATTTTAACCTGTTATCGTGGAACCTTCTTCGATAGTACGATGTAATCATTGTTTGATTTGGCAATATAAAGGCAGTGTATTCAACATGGTGGTTGTGACGGAGGACAATGTGTAAATTGGTATAATTAGGGGGGGGGGGGGGATCCAGCAAAATCGTGATGTATTTATTATTCTTTGAGTGTTGGGGACATATAGCCTCAGTCCTAGTCCATTCCATCACCTATTTCTTATAAATCACATACAAACTTGACAGAGCGACGTTCTTGTAATCTGCTCATTACTTAGCAGTATGTTTCTTTTTATCCGGACTCCTTCCCTAGCGTAGACACTTTTTTTTTTAATTTTTAACAATATCATTCATTCGCCATTCACCGCATGGTTACTAACCATTGGTTAGTGCTGTAGCGAAAAATCGATGGTTATATCTCCCACCGCCCGGTTTCCTGTAAAGTTGTGTTTTTGTTTCCAAAAGAGTTCGTCGGTTTCGAAGAAATTCCAAGTAGAATTCAAGAAAGAAGATGCAGGGCCAAGCTGTTCAAACTGTTCAACGACACTCACCGATCCAGAGGAATTTGCAGAATGTCAAAGGTCTGCGAGATCAGGCGAAGGATTTTCCCAAAAGACAGTTAAAAAAAGACCATTAGCTTGAAAAACTATTCCATTTCTGAAATACTATAGTACAAATACAGTTATTAGATTCTCGAACAATCAAAGTATACTTGAATGCTAATTCCTTACGTATTTTCATGATAACATGAATAAAAAGTGTTGGGAGGCGTTTATGAAAATGAATTTTCATTAAAGAGGCTGAAACTGCTCAAAAACTGTAGCAATTTACGATCAAGCCTTTTACGAGTTTATAACTTTATATAAACACGTACCTATATATTTAAGATATAATTAATACGAGAATATGTGATAATTTATCCTTTTTTGGTCAAGCATAGCCATCAAGATAACTTCTACATAATGTAGAGAGATACTTTTGTTATATTTGAGCCTTTATTATGTACAGTCGAATTCGTTTGACAAAATTTTAATTTTTATAACAATCTCATATCGATAAATTGACTGCCTTTCGGCTATTCATCAAGTCAACTTACCAGACTGATGTTATAATCTTGTTCAGATTCTAGTTTAGGAGTAAAAGACTGTGTGAATGTTTCTTCAAGTACGAGATACTTGTAGTTAACATTAATTTTACAAGTCTAAATTGAAGACTATTCTGATGTTCTTATTTTTTAGTTTTTATTCATTTATTTATATAAATTTTCAATTATTTATATTTTAATTGTCATGACGTATTGTATTAATTTCAATGAAACAGTTATGTGATCTAACTATATTGACATACGTGCACCTGTTTTTTAGTTTATTTTTAATAAACAGTTTTGACTGAATACTGATTACCTTATTACGATTATTATGATTTAATTATGATTATTACGTGTACCTGTTTGTTAGTTTATTTTTAATAAACAGTTTTACTGAATACTGATTATCACGAGTTTGTTTAACCAACAAAATAAAATGTCTACCCGCCTTCAAAATTTATCAATCAACAAATGAATCTAAAAAACGAATTTTTCAAAAATCCATTCGGATGTCGGTGCTTTTTTCTGAAACTATACAACCAAAGTTTATGAAACTATGATCAACAATCACACCGAGTTGGAACTGCTTTTTTGATGAAAACTAAATGCCATGAGTATATGGTGCTATTCTCACAAACCTTTCTTTAATAGCGCATGATTTAATTCGGTTGTTTCTCACTGATAAAGTTGTTATTTTCGTGACCTTATCGTCCAAGTCGAAAGCCAATGTTTCGGTTTAAAAGCCCAGAGATGAGTTGAAGAAGTGTAAATTAGCAGGTAGCTTCGTAGTTACACCTATTTTTGGCATTGTTTGTATCGCGTTCAATCTATAGGCAGAATGAAATGTCTGAAATACGAATTTTTGCCAATAACCGTTGGGCAAATATCTTACATTGCTTATTATTCATTGTATTAATTTAAACTCAGTTTGTAGAACAAAATTGAAACATGTTGGGAAATAATGTAAGCATTGTAGGAATATCCCTACAAATATCCATAACTAAACCTGAAATATGTTTCAAAACAACATAAAAGTCCTTAATCGGACAATAAAAGAAGAAATGAAATCGGCAATAATAACTGTATGAGCAGTGCTTGAACAATAGGAAACTACCTCCGCCAACCTCCTTCTCAACAGCGAATTTTAAATTTAAGAGGTTTATTGCACCAGTGAGTTAAGACAAACGTTGGAATTGAACAAAATAAGGAACAGATAAAAGTAGCGGAGATTTAACAATTACTATTACCATGAAATTCGCTTCCTCCTATAACTAAATTCATGAGATATGTTTCAAAACTAGACCGAAATTCTGAACCGAAAGAAAAAAGCAATAAAATTGACAGTATAAGCTGTAACAGCACCGCCTTGATTGATCTTATATCCCCCTCTTGACAGGAAATTCAAAATTATCAAGGTTTTGTTGTAGAACTAGACCAAAATTGGGGTGAAACAAAAAAGTGTTTGAAAATCAGTAAAATCAGATGAAAAGATTGAAGACATAATGATTTATCAATGCTACCTTTTCCAATCACCACCTTTCATAATTAAAACGGAAAGTTCGAAAATTTGTTTATAAACTACTAAACTAAAATCATAATAGAACAAATCAGGAATGGCAAGAATCGGTCGAGAATTCTCGCTTGAGCATCGATAGAAAGAATTGCTTATCAATATCCCCTCCCATTAGTAAAAGCCATATTTTCGAAATTAATTGCACAACTACACTAAAGCTGGAATCGAGTAAAATGAAATTCATGAAAATCGGTTATGAAACAGTGTGTAACGTCGACAAGTACTTTCAGTTAAAAACACGTTTTTCGGCTCCACCATTTCCGAATCCAATCTTCCACCAAGAATTTGGAAATTTCCTAGGTTTAATGAAAAGTGAAAAATGAGATCGAACAAAAAAAGAATCGCGAAAATCGGTTGAGAATTGCAGGCGCCACTAAAAGAGCGTCAACAAAATTCTAACAAAACTCCGCCTCAATGGAATTCGAGGTAGCGTTGGGGGGGGCACCGATAAACTAACGAAAATCTCAATAAAATAAAATAGAGGACAAGAGGAATGTTGAGATTTGAGGAATTGATGAAGAAGGAGGAGGGAGAGAGGGAAAGGAACTCACATATACGTACATCTGTAACATCAGGTAGAACTAATGCCTAATCGCTCTAGATTTGCGCTGTGATCGCCGTCGCATCTACCCCGCCAGTCCATGATATTTGATTGTACCTGTCTAATAATAGATTAAGTATATCGTTCATATCGAATTGAATGAGTGTGCTCGAACTACGTTGTTCTCCCAACCTTAACTCTTTAATAATACAGTAATTGAATCAATCTTGCATGGTCAGGTGTGGGGTGAATCTTTTTTTTTTTTCACAGATTTGGTTTTAGAGTGGTCTGAAACTGATTTGTATACAAGTTTTTCTTTCTCATTTTCGGGTTGTCCCACACCGTCTGGACCAATTCTAATCGGAGCACAGCGGCCCAGAACTCAAATCTAGCTGATCAAAACCTCTACAGCGCTTATTGTAATAAATTTATTGAGAAACCCTACGTTTTTCTACAGGTTTTTTAAAATGGAGAAAACGGTGGTTTTGTCATATTTGATATAAAGTCAACCAATAAGCACATTTTACGAGGGAGGGCAGTGCTAATGGGCAATGAAAAATCTGTCGAGAAACATACATTTATTTTTTCCTCTTGATCACCATTGGCAATAAAAATCATTATCAGTCATTATCCAGTTGGTTCATCGCCGGAATCAGCGATTTCTCCCAGATCATGTGGTGTTTCTGACAACGAAAAACATGATTGCTCTAAGAATAGGTAAAAGTAGGTGATGAAATAAATTTATATGGAATCCAGGATAGCTATTTACTACGCTTATGCTAGAGATACGTTGCTCCCAATTGCCCACTTCAACTTACCGATTCTGAAAGTAAGCAAGTCATGCAAATTTTTGATAAATTTTGATAAATCCTAAACTGCTTGACAGATGAATATCAACGTTTAATTCCGGCGGTAAATATTCCACTAACCTATGCTAGATGAGCTACTTATACGGCGATTCATCGATGACGTCTGAAACAGCTTCCAACATGACGGGGAAAGGGTGGACAACATGGAGCTCATTTTCTTGCATCCCACATTCAGTTTGTGTAACTTGAACCCGACTGTATCATTCGGTTCCACTTTTGCTAACACGATGTAATTAGTTTACGGCCACTCCCGATGAAATATACGGTTGAAAGTTTTTTGGGTTTCGGTCAGCTGGATTTGGATTCTGGACCTCTCTGGCGAAGCCTTACTTCAAAGGGTCCTACAAAAGTTTATAATAGTAAAACCACTGACGCTTCAACACATTAAACCTACGATAATCACTGAATAATTCTTAGTAGGAATAGTAAATCAGGCAAGATGAAAATACGCTTAGGTATGATCAAGAAAAAATAGGTAAAAGGATGGTTTAATACATGAATGCTGACTATAAATGATAGATACAAGATTTAGAAGTGGACAACTAGGTTCCTCTATAGAAAATTCAAGAATCCACGAAAATTCCCGAAAAATGAAGGATCACTCAAAGAAGTATTTAATGACGTAACACTTCACTTCACTTTCCACGTTCAACATTTAGATTTACGTATACAGAAAATTATAATATGGTAAATGAAAATTATTTACTCCTCTCTAAAAAAAATCGAAGTTTGGATGGTATATAACTTCCATATTTCATTATAGTGTTGGAATTTCTGCGATTAAAAACGTAGAGGAGTCAACTAGAGCTCAGTCCTTAACTGATTTCCTTATAATCGAAGAATCGGAAAGAAATTTCAAAAGTTACGAACCTTTTATTGAAAAAGTTTGTCCAGTAAAAGGATAAATTGAGATGGGCAAAATTTACATTTTAGTGTAAAATAATTCCACACATTTGTTGAGGAATCTTCATGAGGTGAGGACGATTTCCATTTACCTAGGACGTTCCCGGGAGTTTCATTAATACTATTTCGTTCTGGAAACCGTGGTGCAGTGTTCAGAGTTTTGTGGAAGTGAAGAAATTATTTTTGATCAGAAAGGAATGAAACTCACAATATCGGAAATCATTATGTGTTCCTTTGAACAGGCCTTGTCAGTATCTTTCAAATCGGTTGATAACAGAGTAGTATGATATGTGATTCATATTCAACAGTAACTCACGTTCAGTTGACAAGATGAAGACGGTAATACGATGACTTTGAAGGAAGGCTCAGAACTATGAGCCTCACCCGTGGGAAGCCTGTCGGCTCATTGTACTTCGATGAAAGTTTAGTGTTTAATCAAAGAGACTCAACCTCCTGACGGGGAATTTCGTTCCTTTGATCAATTATTCGCTCGGGATAGTTCTCATATGACATTCTGGAAGTGCCGGCCACTTGAAGATTATGTTGGATGCTGTTCCATCTTTATCCTAACTTAGTCTGCACAACTTATTTATTTAAACACGATCAGGCCCAATAATTAAGCAGGTTATAAAGGTATACATAAGTCCTAATTGAAGTAAATCCTATAGAAAAGTGAAATGAACGGGTAAAACTGTTTATTGCTACAAAAGAATCCAGAAAAACACAGCGCTCATACCTACCTGGGGGGCTGGGCAGCCAAAGCGCATCAGCTAAAATTGAAAAAACAAAATTTCGTGATTTATTAATTGCAACTGAAAAATCAAATACATTTCATCTAGCAATTTTATATATCAATATAGGTACACTCCAAGAGGGTAGGTTTACAGCAAAACCTAGCCCTTTATTATATAGCTCAATTAAATAGCACTGAGTTCGATTGCACTTCTATTCACGGAGCACAACTAAATCCAGTGGTTTGTTTCGCTTGAGACGTCGGATTTCACCTTCGTTGTCCAAAACGTAGAGCATCTCCGGGTTCACATGTTTGTGGAGGCGATGTTCATGCTTCCTTGCGTATTTTGCAATAATTTCATAGACTGTCTCCATCCTCAAATCTCGATGAATATCATCGTTTCGCATGTACCAAGGGGCTCCAACTATACTTCTCAGTATTTTATTCTGAAAGGTTTGGATTTTCTTAATATTTGATTTCTTGGCACAGCCCCAGATCTGTATCCCATAAGTCCAAATAGGGCGAAGGATCTGCTTATATATAAGCAGTTTGTTGTGAAGAGAGAGATGGGAATCCCTTCCCATTAGCCAACACATCCTTCTGTACTTGAATTCAAGTTCTTCTTTCTTCTTTTCTATGTGTTTATTCCAGTTTAGTTTGGAGACTGAGGTCACAGTTCACTAAAATATTTTTAATGATGTTAAAGGCTTTTTAACCTTTATGTAGCAGCTGCAGAGAATATAGGCAGATACAGGCGTTAAGCTTGTTAAGGATTCATGAGATATGTTCTGAAAGATATCAGTGCGTTCAAGTGATTCAGTCAAATTAAATTGTAGGTCTCCGTAGTTAACACCATAGCGTGTACTTTAATGATAAGATCGCGTCAGAATTAATGTGAGATGATTAAACCAGGCATCCGCAAAGAACCTTCTAATTTGAGCAAGATGGGCGATAGAGAGGTGACAAACCAAAAATGCGAGATGGATATTATGTTTGCTCATTCCCAGACTGATTTATTGGTTCGTGGGCAATACCACTCACAGAGGATCCCAAATCGAAAATGCCGGAGCTATAGAACACAATCCTGTCATTATTAGTTTCTAAGATCGCGCAAATATGAAATCATTGTAAAAACCTCAATTTCTGCACATTAAAAACAAGCTTTATACATCGCCAAACCCCTTCAAGCGTCACTTTCTCACACCCTCGTCGTCCGATCTCTTTCAAATTCAGAAGGTCGTATCGCAAGTTTAATGGGGTACATAATTGTACGATTTTCTTCGGTTAAGGCTGTGCAAGGTCCCTAATGAACATCATCGCTCCCAGCACCATCTTATCATAGACCAGGACTGAAAAAATTGGAGTTTTACTCTCCATCATAATTTAATTTTTCTGTCAACCATGCGAATCCGATTTGAGATGTCAGACGTTTCAAACACTTCAAAGTCCATACATTCATGTCACAAATATTGAGAACCTAGCTCTCTATGTAATCGTAGCAAACTTCTATTGCTTCCGATTCTACCTATAGAAAGGAATAGGTCTTCACATTTAGACCGTTCTGTACAACTATCGTTGGTGTATGTCTGTCGTAAGTCCGCCAATCCTTGTGAACGACTTAATAGTTGGTTTTCATCTGATTGTGATGAAATTTTCAGGTGATGTGCAAATTGAGGTGTAGATGGTCCCCTGTGAATTCCATCGCTCTAAAACCACCACTTCAACCTGTGGATGCGTTGATCTAAAATTCTCCAATTTTCTCCGGTTCTTAAGGTCCGATCGCGGGCACATTGTCAGTGTGGTTGGGGAAGAGTAATCAAAGAACCTCGTATCAATTTCAACACGTTAGTTCCATTAGTAGCTGCTGGACATGCGCAAACGTGGAATTCTCGTAACTAGGAAATCTTAAGGGATTGTGTGGTAGATGGTCCCCTTTTAGTTTCATCTCTCTGAAATCAATACATCCGTCTGCGCATGCGTGAATGAAATCTAGCACGGCATAGTTTTTTTACGAAGGCTGCTTCGCTTGAGGATGGGTTTCAGATCCGTAGAAATCCACACGTAGCAAATAATAGCAATTTCTGGACCTAAAAGAGACCCCCAAAACCTTACAATGACACAAGCAATCAGATATCATTAAAAAAATACATGTATGTGTATTCCCGAGTGTTAGAAATAGTAGGTAGCGTTTTTTAATTTTACTTAATACCCCTATTTCGTGCATTATTCGTTGAAGGGCTCCAGGAGCAGGAAATGTCACTGTTTACGTTTGGGTGATTTCTACTCTTTTATGCAAGAAAACATCAAAAGCGCCTATTACATTTTAATACAATATAAAGTAGCTGAAACCCTCGCACTATACCATTTACTTTCCCACAGGTTCTTATGAGTAAAAGAAAATTATAAGAGACTCTTTCAAGAGAGACTTTTTAAACTACGACCTAGAACCACATATAAATAAAGAATATACATTTCTTGGCGAATCAGAAGAATGTAAGTTTTTCACTTTTCTCGCCTAATTAAAGTGAATTTCATGGTCCAGTGAAATGGCCTCCAACCAATCACCAAGGAGAACGTCGGCTACAATCCTTACGAACCACTCCACTAACTGATAGTTTATCGACTACTATTTGTTGTACATTGGGAGTGTTATTGTTTGGTCAATATAAGATACTACCGTCGGAAGCAGATGAAAATCTCTACTATCCTTAAGATAATATAGATCAGGCATTCCAAATCCTTAAGGGGAGGTGGAGGGGTTAATCAATGCTACTTGAACATCTGATCAGGCGCGAAGGTCAAGATGTCCATCCCGCTGTTTATTTAATATCAATAATGTTTAATCTGTTCAACAGTTCAACAAAGTTCCTAAAATTATTTAATTACGAACTATCTATATTTTTTTTAATCCTTGCCACACGAATAACTCCTCATTCTTCTGACTTACGTGAAATGGAGTGGATAAGCCAGAAATAACAAAAATGGTCTTAAATGCATTCCAGGGCGTTTGATTGTTTATCAGTCTCGGTATTTGTGCAGTTTTGAAATCATTGTGAATGATTTGATATTTTTATGGAAATTGATTGCCAAGACTAAAAGAGTCTGGGTAAATCCAATAAATAGTCTGAACAAAACATTCAGCGTTTTGATAAGTAATAACTCGCAGATTAATGTAAAATTTCGTTTTTAACCCATGAGCAAAATATTCTGATAATTGATATTAGATTTTCGTTCATAGATTAAGAACTAAAGGTCCATAAGGCAGTTGCCTAGGAGAAAATCCAAATTCATTACCTAAGGAATTCAAGGAGGTTTCTTGAATAAATTCTACTGCCTAATGCTAGGGAAATAGGTGGGAAAACGCTGAAAATTCTTTCACTGGGGTTTATTATTCAATTGGCTTGCGTTCATGATTTGAATTTCCTAAGCTTTGGAGTGTGCGTGTTTCACAGGTGATAGAGCGATTATTGAATTTCATATGCATAGAGCACGTGAATCTGTTCTCAACCAAAATACCTATTTGGATTGATCAGTTGATCGTATTTGTGTGCCTCCTGAAATTCAATAATCGCTCTATCACTTGTGAAACACGGACACTCCAAAGCTTAGAAGAAATTCAAATCATGAACGCAAGCCAATTCAATAATAAACCCCAGTGAAAGAATTTGCAGCGTTTCATGCATATCAGAATGCTTCAACCCGTGTATCGGCTACAAAGCCTTTTAGGAGTTCACTCCAGTATCCACATTACTACATCACTACGTCACTAGGTTACTGATATCAAAACAAAAACAATAATAAACCAAAATAACGCGAATGTTGGCACCATTAATCGGGCCTTAGATCTGGAATGGTTGGACCTACGGACCTGGGGAGGGGCTCATTCCGTTCCTTGTGGAGTGTTCTTCAAAACATGTGGGTATTTGGCTCCGATGAATCATTAATATTTCATATGTAGTTGTCGTCATATGTGAATAACTTTTTTTTATAACATTTATGAACTACATAGTTCAGGCACTTTACTGAAATGAGATGGAAATGAAAACTACGTTCGGTTATTCTGGTTCTTTTTCTCCGCGCGTATCTCTCTTATGTTTCTATATATTTATATAAACTTATATTTTTTGCAATAACGATTCAATTAATTTATTTGGTTTGATCAGGGACCAACCGGACGTGCGTGGAAAGCAGCGAGTGCCTCCCAGCTCACTCAACTTGTTACCAGAAGATGATCTGCATGTGTGACGACGGCTACGTGGCGGTCAACAGGAAGAGGAATAACGATTTCGAATGTTTGAAAAGTGAGTCAACGACTACCCGCACTATACCAAGAATTTGTCTAATTTCCATGCCAGTAGTCATTTTTCAAATACCTATTTATATTTGTATTTGTATTCCAGACGCTAACGCTCCTTAAGGTGATAAACATTTCGTTTTTCCGACTAAAATCCAAAAAAACGGATCAGTTTGTTGGGAAATACTTTCAGATCACAGTAAATTGGACAAACTTCAAACATTGTAGGTACTTGGAAATCGTTAAACATGACATGTGCCGCTGTAAATCGTTCAGTTAGCTATTAAGCGGAACTATACTCAAAATGATTTTATTGGCTGTGAACTACAACATTAAAAAATGTAAACTCAACTTAATGCTGGAATATGTACTCAATTAAAATGAGTTAAAAATCCATGAAAGATTGACAAGTTATGAAACTATTTCGGAAAAATATAATGTTATTAAGAGAATGTCCTTTATTTCGCTTCCGAGTGCAGTAGTCAAAAAATTTGGGAGTCGTTGCTCTGGTAACTTGAATACTTTCAGGATATATCCTAGGTGAAGTTTCAATGTATACGAAAATATAGGCCTCATTTTTGTTTCTACATATAGCATATAATTGGGCGTAGTCATTGGTAATCCAAACACAGATTTGACAAAAAAACGCAAAACTGACTCTACCTTATTGCTATTTACAAAACCCCAGACCTGGGCACCATATGTTAGGATCGATCTCACCGCTGCATCAAAGACCTTAATTTTGTCGCTCCACACAATTTTTTGCTGAGACAGGTATGGTTTCCATAAGCTCATTATGGCAGTTTTTGAAGCCGCAGCCTTTTCCTTAATGTGGAGGTTGATAGACAGCGTTGGCGTGAGCGTTACACCCAAAGATTTAAACCTATTCACGACCTCTAACTGCTGACCGTGATACATCCTTACAACTCCTCTCCAACTACACTCCTTACAACTAGATTTCCCGCCGTTACGGAACACCATGATTTTTGATTTATTCAAATTGAGATCCAGACTCCAAGTGTCACTATAATCCGAGAGACGGTTTATCATTCGCTGCAATGCAACCACAGTCGATGCGTGTGTGGGCCGCTTAGGTACTGGGGACGGGATGAAGGCGCAAGATGGAGGGGGTTTGACCAATCGGGAAGATGTAAATTATGAAAAGAGCACTTTGAACACGGGTCATACTGGCCGCCGGAGGAGGAGGGACGAATCGGAAAGCAGTCCCGAAATGAAATGGCGCTGGAAGAAATCTGTACCTGCAACCGGAAAAGAAAATGGTGGAACTCCATAGCAACGAACCTTTCAGTCTACTACCGCCCAGACATTGCCGCACGTAGATTATTAGTCGATTATTTCAATGTGATACAAATGCGTCTAATTTTCTTTGCGAATATGATTTAATTTGTTTACAGGAAACTTGGTCTGATAATCATGTAAAGTTGCCTGCTTTTTTGGAGAATAACTACTGGGCTTTTGAAGCAAGGGCTGTGAGGATACATAGAATGGGTTGGGCTATGGGAGGGTTGGTTACGTTGGATAGGAAGGATGATTTATTTAGGAGCTGTAAACTTATTGAGGTATCAAGGTTTCGTTTAATTGTCGAAATTCCGGGGCTAAGATTAATGCTTGCAATTTTGGTTTATTTATTCAATAATAAACCATTGTAATCGCTCTGGAAAAAAAAATTCTAACCCCCCTGAAATTTCATGGTTTACGTTTCAAAAGGTGTAGAATCCGAATCTGCAATAAAAAATTTTCCGTCCGTCCGCCGTACGCCGTACGTACGATATCTCCGAAACGGCTGGAGCAAAAAAATCTGAAATTTTCAGGAAAAATCCATCTTGGTCCGACGACGCCCCAATTCTTGAGCCAGCTTCCTCACTCAATTTAAAGTGCCCTTTAAGGGCTGTAAAAGTTTTGTAAAATCCCTGAAACCCTCAAAACTAGTCGAATCGGCCTAAATATTTTCCTATATGAAGAACATACCATGAGGAATCGAATGTTCCCTTCCCCACGTCCGTAGGTCAAACCATTCCCGATGTATGGCCCGATTTATGGTGCCAACATTTGCGTTTTTTCGTTTATTATTGTTTGTTTGTAACCTAGTGATGTCCGGCCGATAGCGTCGAGTTGTAGTGAATGTGGATACTGGAGTGATAGCCGATGTGAATACTTGTAGTGTAGTTAGTAGCCGATACACGGGTTGAAGCATTCTGAATCAGAATTTCTGATAATATATAGGTGAATATTATTCAATATTATTACTGGGGTTTATTATTCAATATTATTACTGGGGTAAATAAGTATTCTTTCACTGGGGTTTATTATTCAATTGGCTTGCGTTCATGATTTGAATCTTACTAAGCTTCGGAGTGTGCGTGTTTTACAGGTGATAGAGCGATTATTGAATTTCAGGAGATATGCATAGACCACGTAAATCGGTTCTCATCCAAAACACCTATTTGGATTGATCAGTTGATCATATTTGTGTGCCTCCTGAAATTCAATAATCGCCCTATCCTGTGAAACACGCAGACTCCAAAGCTTAGTAGAAATTCAAATCATGAACGCAAGCCAATTGAATAATAAACCCCAGTGAAAGAATTTGCAGCGTTTTTATGTTAATGAGGGGAATTCATATGAAAATTTTTTCGATAGCTTAGCGGGGACACTTGATCGAATGGAGTGCAACTATCCTGCCTGGCAAGTGGTTTTAATTGGGGACTGGAATGTTTCTTATTGGGGATCTGAACCAGGGGGATGAAATTCAGTTTTGCGGTTCGAAATTAAGCGTAGTCAGGACCAGTAAAGATGTAGTCAAAGACAATAAGGGCGTACGTTTAGTCGAAATTATGGGAAGTTATGGGTTCGTTGTGCTTAATGGGCGTTCGAGAGGGGACATACCCGGGAATTACACCTTTCATGGGCCGAGAGGGAGTAGCATTGTTGATCAATGTTGGGTGAACTCGAGGGCTAAGGATGAAATAGAATCGTTTAGGGTTGGTGACACCTTGGGGTGAGGTCGGACCACTCAGAATGTGTGCTACAGCTTCAGTCGTGCCTGGGACCGACTGTGAAGCAAATTGTAGGGACCGAGATGAGGCCAAAAATTAAATGGAATTCTGATAGAGCCAAAGATTTTCAGAAGGCTTTGAACACTGAGCTGGGAAATTTTCCCGGGGTGGAGGATGCCCATCGTATGTACGGCACGTTTAAGTCATGTGTACTAAGGGCAGTTTCCTCAGCAGGGATGATGACACATAGGCAAAATCATAAAATCGGGAGGCGGGATAAACCCTGGTACACCAAGGAGTGCCGAGATAAGTTGAGGTGTGTACGGAAGTCACTTCGGAAATGGAAATTTGGGAAAGGCAAAATAAATGTGTACCACGAACAAAAGAAAGATTATTTCTCACTAACTAATAAATTGAAAAATAATTACGAGGAGGAAATAAGAGTAACGATTTCAGGAGCTCGAAATTCGAGGGAATGGTGGGAAGCAATAAGAAAGGTACGATACTGTGAATTTAAAACCTCAAAAATTGATCTAATTAATTGGGAGACCTTCTTGAGAAGTACTTATGCACCACCCCTGATGAGTTGGGCCGCGGGTCGTGATTCGGAGGTAATATACCCTGAATTGAACCGGCCTTTGTCTCCGATTGAAATCCGAACAGTTCTTTTGAGGTTAAAGGGAAACAAGGCCCCTGGTGTGGATGAAATACCTAATGAAATATGGAAGCACCTAAGCGACAGGACGTTGAATATTTGGTAAATATTTTTAATGAAATCCTTTATCGTGGTTCAGTACCGGAAGAGTGGGGAGAAGTCATCCTGAGAATGATACCGAAAACGTCAGATGTCGATGACATAAACAAGCAAAGACCCATTACACTCGCAAACACAATTGTCAAATGCTTCACCCAATGTATATGTGAAAGACTATCTAGTTGGGCAGAGGAAAAAAGTGTAATTCCACAGGCGCATGCTGGGTTTTGTCGGGGTAGGGGATGCACTGACAACATTTTCGTCCTGTATGCGATGATCGGCTTGAAACTACAGTCCCCAAAGGACCTGTATTGTGCCTTTGTTGACTACCGTGATGCATTTGATTCTCTTCCGCGAGAAATTATATGGTGTGTGTTGTCTCGACTGGGCATAAGGGGCAATATCCTAGAAGTTTTAATCAATTTGTATCGCTCAGCAAGGGTAGCGATTAGGACTACAGAAGGCGACACTAACTTCTTCCCAGTATATCGGGGCATATTGCAGGGTGATTCCTGTAGCCCCTTGATACTTGCACTGTTCCTCGCGGGACTTGAAGAGTATATAAGGGGGAGGGGCTTGGAGGGTGTGTTCGTGGACGGGGAATGACGTGTTGTCACTGTGTTTCGCCGATGACTTATATTTGATGGGAACCTTAAGAGGCGACATAACGCACAAAGTAAATGCCTTATTTGAGTTTTCCGAATCAATGGGACTTGTAATTAATCCATCTAAGACTAGGGTGGTGTGTTTCTGCAAGAGAGGAGGGATGGATGTCGACTGCTAGTATCCGGTCGGAGATGTCAGGGTTAGCGATGCGTCGGAATACGTTTACCTAGGAGTTCCTTACAGCTCATCCTTTGCATTCTGTAAAGCAGCCCTAAACTTCAAATCAAGAGCCTTTTCTGCTTGGGGAGCCGCAAGACAAGTACTTGTTCGTGGCAAATGTCATAATTGGGCCTCTATGACCCGACTGGAGGACGCCTTGGTAGAGTCGGTCTTATTTTATAATGCGGAAGTTTGGAGTTTAAGGTATTTTGATGAGATTGAAAAGGTCCAAACGAGAATAATAAAAAGTGCCCTTATGTTGCCTACTTACAGAGGTTGGAAACGGGACGGGTAAGATTGTGTGTGAAGGTTTTCGACCGAGTCTTGGGCTGGCTAATAAAAGTACTGGGAATGCCTCTAACTAGATACCCTAGAATTTGTCTGGATAAGATGGTCAAGACGGTTGAAAATGGAACGAGTTTAATAAAGTACAACTGGGCGGCGCAGGTAAAGGAAATAATATGCGGCATTGGGTACGTTGGGGTGTGGGAGAGACTTGATTGTGAGGTGAGAGAGAAGCGAGAGGAAATGGTTAATACCTATAGATTGAAGCTATTTTATGATGACCTCGAACGAATGTTCAACTCTACCTACACCACCCTGTATTGTAAACTGAAATGCTCGTATTTCACACCGGAATCCTACCTCAACTCGATGAGTCCGATGGTGGAAAAGCGCATCCTCGCCCTGCTAAGGCTTTCAAATAAGAACATTGTTAGGGGATGGATTAGGGAAGAAGCATTTGAAATAGACCAAAGGGAAAGATGCTTGTCATGTAGTTGGAAAAAAGAAGAAACACTATTCCACATTTTCTGCGAGTGCTCTGAATTGTCTCACTCAAGACGCATTTATTTTGGATTTAGAAACATCAGTAAAGATCATTTCGTGAATAATTTGTTGTCGGGAAGAAGTACGGCCGAAACGGCAATGCTCTGCGCATATTTTATGATTTTTTTGAAAAAGCGCCGTTTCAAGATTAGGCTGTTAAAAGAGGCTGGAATATAATTGACTAAGAGATTTCCCAGGGCTCCGAAATAAATTTTTACAAACTGTAGGTCTACGATGTTTCTTTATTTAAATTATATTTAGTTTACGTGATTTTCTATCATACTCAATGGGTTAATTCGTCCCCATGCGGATCACTGAATTAGAACTTGATTGTGTGCCCTGAAATAATGCTTCCTAGATACACTCCTAAACAACTGTAGAAATCTAAATGGAATTTAACAAGATAAGATACAAATAAGGCCAACAAGATTGCATCCGCTTGTTCTCCTCAACTGAGATGGTGTTACAAATTCAACCGAGCTAATTGTTCTCTTGCCAGCCTCGTGGTCCAGCACCCGTTGAACTCTGAAGCCCGATCGTTCACCTGACCAATTGTGGTTTCGTTCTTTCCAGTAATGAACCTTTGTAATCGACCACGAAAAAAAATTGTAAACTCCTAGACGAGAAGTGCCGCACTCCTCGAGCCTAGATTTCTACATGGTACATCAGTTATAAATATTCATTATTATCACAATGGTTATGTGAATTTTATGTTGATACTTTCGCGCTATGAAGAACTTGGATAGACAATGCCCTGCCCAATTTCTTGAAACTGAACATTAAATGTTCAGTTGTTAAAATAATCGAATTGTTATATCTTCAGTTAAATTTTACAAAAATACCAATTCCAATTTGTGAAACCTAATGAACAAGGCTCTACTCCAAGAATCCATTAGGAGAAATCCGACAGGTCTTCACCGCGGATTATTCTGATATCTTCTTGGAAAAACAGGAGAGGCAGAGAGAGAGTGAGAGGTAGTGAAAGATACTGAGAATGTTGAGTGAGAAACCAGACGAATTTTATTATTAGCAGTTTTCGCTTGACCACTTTGTCATATACAATTATGGAAAATGCGTAACTGAGGAGGGGAGGGGGAGCAGCTTTAGGGATGTAACTTTCCAAGAACGTTAGCAGAGCTGAATTATCTGCTTCCAAACTTGGGAGATCGAAAAATAGCAAACACCGCGAATTTCCTAGTCTGCCAACTTTGATGACAGGTGTCAAAGAACCCAGAAGACAGTAAATTGGAGGAAGCGAAAATGAGGTGGACGATCCAATACCCAGAAATCCTTTTGTCCGCTCATCAGTTTTGACGGCTTCTTCTATCCACCTTCTAAGAAGAGCATGTTGGCGACACTCCAAGCACAACTCGAACTCTCGGAATCGTACGTAACGAACCAGGGCAAAGTCCTTACTGACTGCTCAGACTGCCCCGCGCAGTGAGATTTTGGAATGTCCTTTCCCTTGATACTTTTCCTCAAAGCCGGTTCACAGAATCTCCTCTCAAATCTCTTAACTAAGAATTTAAAATGTAAAAGTTATCCGTGATCAGCAGCTCTCAAAAATGTCGGCTCTTTTATCAATTTCCAATTGGCGGTCCATCAGGTGATTGGAGTTGGGTAGAGGAAAAACAGAAGTACTAGCCCAAAAGAGTCAACCATTCGAACCCCTTTACTCATTTACGTCCATTTGATAGTGTACTTGGTGGTAATTCTTCGAATAATGATAAGATCGAGTTGAAATTGATATAACGTTTTTTAAACCGTCATTCTCCAACTACCCTCCAAATTCGAACAAGTTTGAGTGATTATCAGATCGTTTTTCCCCGACTACCTTGGAAATTTGAGTTCGATCAGACCTCTAGAACCTGATGGAATGGTGGTTCAAGGATTTCACGTCTGCGCATAAATATACAGATGTATTGATTGGTAGATAACGAAACTCATAGGGGACCATCTGCATCCATACTCGCAGATTCCCTAAACATATCATCAAAACCGGGTGAAAACTATGAAGGTTAAAATTGTTAGAAGCATTTAACGTTCGTATTGCAGGCACTAATGATAAGGTAGACCGTGTTGAAATTTAAATGGAAATGTTATATTGTTGTTTCTCGAATGCCATCCAAATTATCCTTGGTCGAGCACAGACTGAAGTGCTAACTTTAGAGCGATGGAATTCACAGAGGACTATCTGTGAATCTATAAGGATTTCACAGAGGACTATCTATAATCCGACCTGCACATTCCCAAAAAATGAAAATTTCCAGAAAATTTTAAATCATTCTGATCAAAATCAGTGAACAATTAAGTTGTTTGCAAGGATTGGCGGAGACACGACGGACAACACGAAACAAAAGTTGTTTAGAATGGTCTAAAATGATTAAATTTGGAAAAAAGAAAAGTTTTTTTCAATCTACTTTGCGGATGATACGGCTTTGATGATATCTGGGAATCTTGAAGAAGAATTGATATTGCTATTCAGAAGCTTTGCAGAATTAGGAGTCAGTATATGAGTAGACCTTATTTTGTTAGTCATCTAAACAACATTAGATATTCACTCTCCTAAACGTAATGGGTTAGTACTTTTATGTTGGGGCTCAATGTCTTTTTGATTTGTTAGAAATAAGCACTATTCAGAATCAATGGGGGCGATTGACGTCGTAGACAGGTGACTACTTTAGGCTAGCTATCCTTTCTCTTTCTTGGACTGCACGCTTAATACCCTGCATCGACACGTGGATGAACAGACCACATGGGGAGGTGAACTTTTTCCTGACGCTGTTCCTCTCAGGGCATGGACTCTTCTACGCCTACTTGCATAGGATGGGGAAAGTGGATGACCCAGCATGCCCGTATTGCAAGGAAGAGGATGATGATGATGTGTGTCCATACTTTCTTCAAACGTGAATATTGGGCTGCCAACAGGAGTTGGCTTCAGCAGACACTGGAGCTATCACCTCAGAACATGACACCAGAACATATTTTAAGTAAAATGCTTGAGCGTGATCAGAACTGGACCACCGTGGCATCCTTTTCTGAAAAGATCCTGAAAATGAAGGCTGTGAAGGAACGGGAGAGGCAGAGCAGGGAGAACATGGACCGAGAGGAGTAACAAATCCCTCCCTAGAACCAGCCTGAAGTGATGTGTCAAACAGTTCCAGGCTGAGTTTCGTCGTGGAAAATGGAAGGTGAGGTTTTAGTGGGTTTAAATCCCACATAACCCAAAGTGCGGTCCCTTTTGGGTATCTTAGGAGATCCAATTTCCACCTTAGGATCTCTAAAATTTCCTCGCCTGCCACCGAAAAAAAAAATCCTTTCTCTTTGACCCGATGGCTTATAAAAGTGCATTACTTCATGAAATCATTTGGTCAAAATAAGCCTGTTATTCAAGTGATTTGTTCGTATTAATGGTTTTTATTTTTTGTGACCGACAGTTGCTCAGGGAGAAGGGGATTGGTGCTCTCACGACCTCCAGTGTGAAGTCCACATGGGTAAACATTCCGAGTGCGTCCTCATCGGAGACATGAACCAAGGCGAATGTCACTGCAAACCGAATCACCACAATGTCAGAGGACTCTGCCATCCAATGTCACGTGAGTCACTGATATTCCTACACGATTTTCCATTAACCCAGGAACACTAAACATCTCACACTAGATCCTTGTTACTAAGTATGAATCAATTTGACTAATACAAGGTTTTTTCTGGACTAAACTAGTCAGTCTTTCAATACAATAAGTAACTCTTACTTATGATTTTTTTAAGGAAAAGAGGTAATTCATCTCTTAATGAGAGGTAATTCTCTTTCCTCATATGGGTTTTTCGCATTTTTGACATATTAGGCCATTCTTCCTCATTCTTTTGCAAGATCATGGTTTAGTCGATTCTGCTGCATTGCATCGTTTCGTGATCCATAGATTTCATTTCACTTGAGACGCCTTTTATTAAACTCCAAACAGTTTTTCTCATGTGTAGTACGAATTGGCGCTGCCTCATCGATTTCTGAATCAACTGTTCATCTGATGTCACCACAAAATCGACAGGAGTCAAGAGTCTTGAATAAAGATTGTAGAGTGAAATGGCAGAGATGTTTGACTTTTCAATTTACTTTCTGTTGAAGACTGAATGCTCTGTAGTAGACAGTAAGTGTAAAATTGACGAGAAACCTTCAATATTCTACCGGAAGGAGGTACGATTTCTCTAGACCGTGTCCATGGACTGATCATTCGTCGATTTTACGAATGAATCCTGTGGCCATACCACTGGCTATGAGTTAGTTTGATAATATCAAGCATATTATGCATAAATTATCTCTTTATCGCTGAATATGAGACAGCTGGACCGACAAAATTTTAAGCCAAACTGACTCACAATGTTCTGAAATTATCTCACCCTGACGGACATTGGAAGGGCTTTTCTGCATAGGGTCTTCCTGTTATATAACCAAAGTGAGTACGTATCAGGCGAAGGCGTCCCAAAGCGACCTCTTGCGGAGAAGAAGCGAATTACATTTTTTTCTGGAATCAAGCTGATGCTCAATGATGCACTTTCCCTGGTTAAGCTGATAAACCCGTATTTTTAGCCATAAAAATGATCGAATTATTTCATTTACTGAAATTCTGAATCAGAAAAGAACGAACCTAGCAGAAATGTAGTTTGCCACCTATTTGATAAAATTGAGAACTTTTGACATCCTCTGCGCCAACGGCCGATTTACTGCTTAAATTACGGCCGATTTATCAAAAATTTTACCCCGGCTTTATGCTTTGTAATTTCGTCACTTTGGTTAACTTTTTCTGATTGTGAAGTATGCAATATAACGATGTCTAGTCGTGTTTAGGTTTCTATTGTTTCTTGGAGCCCATACCATCGTCATTCCAGCAGAGTTTGTACACAACAGTGAAACTAATTTTGTGTTAATAAGCTACGTCCTTTCTTATGGTCAGTTATTGTTTTATACGGATGATGTCCTAACCGTCAAAATTGATTTTGTCGTAAAAATGTTGTTGTCTCGTGGAAATAGACATGTTTGACGGTTTGACATAACATGAAGACCGATTTATCACTCTATCTCGGAATATGCACTATAGATGTTTACAGAATTTTGTTGTATAACCTTCCAGTAAGTTTACCATGAACTCTAAGCTGCTTTGCACTGCGGGTTTATGTTTCCATTTTGAAGTATTTCCTTGCACATACACGAGACACACACCAGAATTTAATCAATGACGTAAATGTACGTGCGGTAACTTCTTCATTTCCTTTTGCTTGGTGACCACGGCTTCTTCAGGCACCCATTAGATAAGTTTCTTCTAACTAAAAGTAAGTAACGGTCCGAGAGTCTATACTGCAGACGCTGGGAGAAGAGAGAAAATCGCTGTAACGACCAGAACGATCAACAGACCGTGAAACGCTCGAGGTCATCTCATCTCTGACTGTTAAGGTTGCTACCATCCAACTTCACCCATAAGCATCGTCGCGAGTGACTCATTCAGCCAACTTAGATAGCTCCTATTGTGCCGAGTCTCAATGCTAACATTAGTCATCTGGTTTGTTATTCATTTTATGGTTATTTTCAGATGAATCTGCCAGGCGTCCATGTCTTCAACCATATTTTTCAATGTTATCACCTTGATAAGTCACTATAAAGTATCCTCTGACTTCGGATTTCAAGGATTTCATATAAAGAATCAGCTCAAGGTTTGTTTGGGGGGGAGCAACTCCGAAGGTCAACCAAATTTAAAAGCTCACAGAATATATTTGTACTATCTAGTTTGCAGCTTTTCTCTATTTGGACCTGGCGTGAGGCCTCTGATTTCTACTGATAATTAATATGTGTTGTTTGTGCTTGAATCGATTGGGATGTGGTGCAAATTTAAGGAGGTTATCCAGTATTATCAGAACTATGAATCAGCAACTCTCAAGAATTCCCAACCCTTCCCTCACAGACAACTGCACTGTGTGGGAATCATATAGAAGAAAAATTATCCAAATATACTTCACTCAATACTATGTTTGCTAAAACATCCGAAAAACGTCTGTAGAAGAATACTGTTAAGATGTAGGGTAAATCTATACTAAGCTAATATTGATTGTGCGAGAGTGAACTTATCAGTAGAATGAAACTAAACAAGTCGATAAACAAAGTAAACAAATTTCGTTTAATGGTCCAGTTTAAATAATTTTCTTGTTTGTTAATATGAAGAGAGGGCAAATCCAAACGACTTCAATATATTTGGAGCAAGCTAAAATAAAATGAATTACAATAAGACATTTTCTATAGAATCTTGCATAAGGTGTTACAGAATATACAACTTAACCAACCAATAATTGTAATTTTGTTCTGATTTGAACGAACAACGATCTACACTGGCGAGAAGCTTGAACACCCCAAATCGTATGTGCTGATATAGCATTCCTTCTTAAATTGGTGTTTGTGCACCAAAATAGTTGAGAATATCAGACTTCTGAAAAGTTACTTAGCAAGAATCACTTCCTTATTCCCGTTCTAAAAATTTGATAAGTGGCAGTATGTGGTTGCAGTTCGGTGGACCTGACATGTTGAAACACATTCTCTTCCAAATTATTCTGTTCAGATGTGCAGTAGAAGTTTCAAACAGATATAAAGAATCTCGAGGGAAAAGACTTACACCTTCATATTCCGGCGTTTGCCTTTCCTATTGATTTTTTAAGTTGATAATCCCTCGTCTTTGGGCGGATAGAGTTTTTAAAGACAGGATTAGAAAATCCCCCATAATATGGGGCCCATATGTATCTACTACCTGTAGGTGACTTCAGTACCACTACCAGCATTGGCCAGTTAGAAGACGACTAAAACTATGCGAACTTATTGCATGAAATATAATATTTTTCCAAATGAGGAAAATATAGAACACGTAACTCTATCCAAATCTTTCTCTTGCTTCCTCATAATTAATGTGCTTTATTATGACTAATGAACCATACAAACTGTAAATAACCGTTTAAGCAAAATAACCGAAGCAATGCGCTTGGACCGTTTGCAGTATTTAGCATATTAGTTCATTTGAAGTGAAGAATCGGAACAATTTTTCGGGGGTTTTTTCAAGTCAGCTCGTTCATATTCAGGACAGTCGCAAGAGAAAGATGGGTATCGAACCGGAGTAAATCGCTTGACAATTCAACGGGCGAAACGAAGGGTGAGGAATCGGCCGAAGAAGTGAAAGACAAAGAATAAAAAAAGAGAGCAAGGGGAAGAAAGAAGGAAGAGATGGGAGACTGATTTTATTGCAGACGAGAGAGTTAGCGACTTAGGAGACCCAGTTCTGGCCTCTAAAGTAGCGGAATTGATTCCGAAGTTTATCAAATTACTCCTCGGTCGCCGGAAATTTTCTAACGAGCGAGCAACATTCAAATGAATCATCAAGAACTTTTAGACATTTGATGGGAGCGATGACCCTCCTAATCTTCACTTTCATAAGAAATTAAATTGCAGATATTAAATTAAGGTCTGCTAACATGAAATGATGAACTATCGTTTGGATTTAATGATCTGTAAGAAATGAGGTATTGAACTTACTCTGATGAAGTTGTTACGAATTCATGATCTCCATTTATTTTGATTTATCTCCTCAAGTAAGTACCCTTCTGTACTAGGTAATAATACGTGAATTTCATTGTTTACTTGACTCTTTCGAACCAATTATGGCAAAACGGCTTAACTGATGTCCATCAGTCATTCAAAGTAGTAGGCTTATGGAATAAATTCGACGGAAAGAAATACCTAGCCAGGTGAGCACTTTCAACTATTAAAAATACCTCTTCATCAAAATTCGACGACCTGTCGAATACGGTAATTAAAGAAACCCAGTCAATTTAATATCAAATATTAACTGTATATGAGCCATGAGTGTCTTTAAGGAAAAATACCAATGAGACCAACAGGATTTCACGAATTAGGAGCGCTAATCAAATTTCGATATTCATTTATTTATTTAAATGGACGGCTAAAGCAGTATACACAGAAAATACAAAACGAGTTAATAAATTGCAACTTGTAATTACAATAGGATCGGAAGCAAATAAGCTTCATAATAATGCAAAGATGTAAAAGGGACCAAATCACTGATAAAAAATCTCAGCCAGCTGTCGCTTCAGGGAGTAGGAAGGCCTTCCCGAAGCAAATTAAGTTAGCTTGATACCAAGTGCTTTTTTGAGGTTGAACTAGTTTTAATATTCGTTTTGATATAACAACTTACATATAATAAAGTCTATTAAAACAGTTGGCGCGGCTATTCCATTCAGCATGAAAAAAATGAAGGAGAAGGTAACTCTAGCTCATCAGCTTGAGCAGGAACCTATTCTCACTTGAACATCTAAAATCTATTAACAAAAAAATCATCGTATTTTGACATTTTTAGCGCATTTTTCTCCCTCATCCACTAAGTTAAGAAATAATGGAACTGTTGAATGATTTCCTGTAATAGTTGCACACCTGAGGTTGTTTTAGCGCTTGAACATTTTGAAAATTAATGAAGATTATCCAATCTAAGATAAGTTACAGTTCTTTCGTAAACTATGCTGATAGCAAATTTAACGCTCTTTTCAAAAATGTATTTATTTTTCATGCAGCATTGTAAATTAAGCCTGTTTTGTGACAAAATATCGGAAAGGTGTAACATATTCAAGGCACCTTTCTTTCTAATAAAAATAATTCGCCAGAAATAACCTGGAAAGTCGAAGTTTGAAGTTTTGCACCACCTTTTGACACTTTTGCATAGGTATGCATTACTCTTTTATGCATTTACTCTTGTATATGCGAAGTTCTATGCCAGAATGAAACAATAGATTTCTTGAACCACTAACTTATCCAAACAATATAATGTTTGTTGTAACAAGGTCACCTTGCAACTGTTGGCCAGAAAAGAAAGCTGCACATCCATTGACAGTCATTTTAATGTAATTGTGTGCTATGGTTTCAGATATTGGGGATTCTTGCAAAGTAAGTGATGACTGTTACCTCGCAAGAACCGATATCGTCGCTTACTGCCAGGCGAGCATCTGTATCTGTCCGCCTGGATTCCACCCTTCTGCGGATAGAAAAGAATGTCTCGAAAACAAAGGTGAATATATGATTTGTTAATTCTTGTTTTAGTCAAGATGTCAATTCGTAAGAACAAACCGATGAAAACAATTGCCCGCTTAAACAAAATATAAAAAATTCTAGGAGCATACGTAGCTGGAAGAAGTTTTTGAAGAAAATATTGTCTAGACTGCACCTGATTCTACTGCCAAAGAAAAATACAAGAAGTATGACGAAGCTGCAGAAAACAAAAGGAGTGCCTGCATTTATACCTTTGGTTTGTTCGTTTGACGTAGCTCTGCCAAGGGAATATGTCGTATTTCTAGGAAGAGTTGCCTATACAAGTGGAAGAAAATGGTATTAGCCCTATTCATAGAAGCTGGATTCATAGGATCCAATATCTCTCCTTCTAAAGCAAAATTCGAAGTAGGGTTTTGGTAGTCCTGAGACACTTGCCTCGTGGTCTACCCCCAGGTTTGTACCTGGGAAGATCCTCCCAGGAGGAGGCTAATAATCATGCTAAGGTCCTTGGATGTGCCAAATTCCCAGTTGGGTCCAAGTAAGGTAGTACCCGAGTTGTTGTAGAATCACACAACTCCCAATGTCGGAGTCAGTCATGGAACGGAGCTACCCGCGCATAGCATACCTCTCATCTCTCCTCCAGAACAACAAATTACACAGAATTTAAAAATATGTCAAAAAACAATGAAAAACAAATTTATTATCTACTATGTAGACACAGTGATTGGAGAATCTTACTTTTTTTGTGGACGCATCCAAAAAATCATAATAATCTGCAAAGATGAATTTTATTGTATTTTCTTACAATTATTCATTGTTTTGTTCCAACTAAACGGTCCATTATTTGTGTGTTGAACAGCTGAATCCTCCAGATTATTGGTAACCCTGTTCAAATATATCGCTTCTCCCCACATCCTGGTTGAACGTTCTCTCTTTTATACACAAGGAAACACAAGCATTGCTATTACAAGTAAATGTGTTCTGTACATCTGCAGAAAAGTGCAAAAACCGCTGATATAAATTTATCCGTTTCCAAGCAACTTAGCCATTAGGTATGAATCGAGTTCGAACGATCAACATTCTAGCTTGCGAATCTATTAATTTACTAAAGTAATTTACATAATATAAAGTCATAACTTCTCAAGGCAACATCGGCCTCCGTCATTCTACTGAAGACCTCCCGCGCCCATTATTCAAATCCTAATTAACTCTTGAAGGAACAGTTGGCCTTTTGGGATGCGCCACCGTAGGCGTGCGCCCAGCATAGTAATGTTTCAGAGCATTCAAAAGCTTCCAATCTACAGGAGGAAGACTTTGGGGGCGTGCTGCTCAGAAAAGGCGCGGAAGCAGACAAGACACCTACTTGACTGAGGGGAAATTCCGTCCCGAGATAGGCGCGGCGGTGGGACCCGGATTGAATGGGAGTTTAATTATGGGCCCCACTTTCTGGTAATCAGACGGTAATGAGAACTGTCACTGAAAGGAAAAGGTGTTCGCTTGATCAGTCGAGTGGCTGGGAATAATTAGACTCTTCAAAGCTCGATTCGTGTATTTTTCCCGTGATTGGATAACCGTGGAAAAGAAAAGCTGTTTTGTTGGCAATGAGAAAGAATGACGATAGGGTTCGGACAATCCCGTCACATCAAATTATCGAATGCCATCCTTCATGGAACTTCATTCAGATTTTACAACCTTCTTATTTAACTAAAGTTGTAATTGAAAACACCAGAAGCAAAACAAAGGGAATCTCTTAAGTTAAAAAAAAACGGTTGACACAATATCGTATTCCTAATGAATAAATTCCAATTTCACCTGGTGTTGCAATCTCAACAAATTGTTGTGTCTGTTTCAAAATTGCCATATTGACTTCTTTAGTACTTATTTGGTCATAATTAGGATGAAGATTATTCCTCCTGCAATGGCAATGTAGACATATGTAAGGAACTGTTGGTGCTATGCAGGTATTCTGACTTCAGCAGAGAGGAAACGGGCTATGGACCATTCAAATGAGTCCCTGATATAAGAAGAGACCTTACCATTATTCGTGTACATATAATAAGGCGTTACTGTGGCCTTCGGAAAATAATGGTTTTCCTGTTCCTGCTCACTGTACAGAAGCGGCTGCTGATAGGAGCATGTACCCCACCAAACCTACACCAAAAAGATAAGAAAATCTGTCCATTGAAGCTGGTAAAACAAGAATGTCCTTACCCTATTTGAACCAACTGGGGAAATATATCATCATGGCTCTGAAGTACAGTTCGGACCAATCAGTTTGACGTCAGCACATGTTCAAAGGTCACCCAATACAGTAGGATACACGGCAGGGTTTCAGAGCATTGTAAGTTTGCACTGAGGCAGGCAAATGCGATTGACCAATCAGAAAGCTTGAAAATACCAAAGGTCCTTTGCTCCCCATTTGAGGCGCCCCAGGCGTATCTAGTCGTTTTGTTATCAGTGCGTTTTATTTCCTCAACGTATCAGTTTTCAAAGTTATTTTCAAGTGGCCTGTTTACACCAAGCAAGCATTATTCGCGAACAATGTTTTCAAACAATCATCTGCAAGATGTCACCCAGCTTGTTGCGAAAATTCGACTTAGAATACAACAACTCCGAAGACCAATTAACAATCAGTCCCCACTCAGCCTGCACACCAAACGCCTAATATATTTGTCTTTAATCCGCCCCATATGGATGTATTCGTGCGGCATTTGGGGCTCCGCAGCGCAAACTCTTGTAAAACGGATCCTAACTCTCCAAAATCGGGTTTTACATATGATCACGGATGCACCTTGGTTCGTCCGTAACTCAACCTTACACGCAGACCTAGATATTCCTGATGTAAGCATCGTCCTGCGAAATGCTTATTTCAATATACACACTTCAATGACAAATCATGAAAATACTCTTCTAACTGATCTCATCACAAACGCACCATTTCCGCGAAACCAAAGGCGGCTAAAAAGAAAAAGACCTCAAGACTTCTTATCTGTAGACTGAAATTAAATGATAAATAATATTTGTCATCTAAATGGTATCCTTGTTATCTAAATGTTCCCTTTATTGATTTATAAATTATTTAATTGCGGCATGTAAGACAATCGTTGGATTGGTCCCTACTTTCTAGTTTCATGTTAATTAGGTATAATTAGCAACTATAAACGTAATGTTATATAAATAACAATAAAATTTTTCATCATTAAAAAAAAAAAAAAAAAAAAATCTGCAAGATAAGTACTTAGTGGGTTGGGCGTCGAAGGGTTTGTGCTAAAGGACTCGTTCACCGTCCGTTCCCTACTTTGCCTCACATATTCCTCATAAGTTTTCCTACAGAGTTTTCAGTTTTCAGCTTCTTCAGTTAATATTATGTTGGAAAACCAGCCAGTACCTCTCTCTTGGATTGTGTGGGTACTGTGGATTTGACCCCGAAAATGCTGATCTTTAAGAGTTATTTAGTTGGGTTGCCTTGAAGCTATAGTTGAAGAGGATCTTAAATTGTAAACAAGACGCTTGCATCTTTCTCAGTCCCAGGCAGCTCCTGACGATGGGTACAAGTGCCGTTCACTGGGCATTCAGTGCCCGGTTAGGCAGGGTGCTCAGGTCGGGTAGACAAATGTGCCTGGGAAGGAGTTGGAGTTCACGACCTCCTCCTCCAGCCACAATAGGTCCACCAGGGCCTCAGTGGTTTAAAAAAATAAATAAATAAATAAAAAATTATTTAGTTGGGTTGCCTTGAAGCTATAGTTGAAGAGGATCTTAAATTGTAAACAAGAAGCTTGCATCGTTCTCAGTTCTCCATTGAAAATGAAAGGTTTACTAATCTTGGCATTGTCTCACTAGTCGTATGATGAACTCTATTTACTTAGATTCACCTAGAACCCATCTATCTCAAGTGTGAAATCAACATTCACTACTCACTCCATAATCATTCGTATTTAATTTACACTTTGTAAGGCGCTACCAGGATACAAAAATAGGTAGGTGTAAATTTAACATCAGACTTCCAGATTCATTGGTGTAGTGCTTTTATTCTTCCCCTCTTGCGGAGAAAGAGTGGCCGTAAAAGCCCTGTAAAAGGATTAGAAACTCTCATCGAAACCCCAACGTGAAAAAATGCATAAACCCAGGAGAACTGCATCCTACCTCCTCCTCCGCTCCCTGCACTTTTGTCCATTCGTTTTACAGCCTTTTACGCTTTTCACTGTCACCGCACTCCAGCGCTCCCATTAAAATGGTACCTTTTAGGAATTCGTACGGTACTGTACATTAACGTTCCTGGAATCTACCTGCATTTCTTTTTCTTTTCATTCGACAATTATTTCCACCGTCAAGGCAGAGTGTAGAAATTCAGCGGTCCGCGTAAAATAACCAACGAACAAAAAAGGTATTTTTTTTACTTTTCTAAAGAAACCCGCAGAATCGAGGAAAATTCTATTCACTAATACAAAAATTGTAACAAAAAAATTGTTGGTGGTTTCCTGGAAAGGCAAATCTTTCACAATTCTTTCTTGTTGATCATTCTAATCTTTATTGACGACACCCACGATCTAAGCTGAACGCGGAATCATACTACTGAATGGTAGATGAACTCTCCGATAAAAAAGAAGTTCTACCTATATATTAGGTCTTGGATTTACTAAATTCTTCAGGAATGTTGTGTTCCTAGAGAAAAAACGCTGCAAATTCTTTCACTGGGGTTTATTATTCATTTGGCTTGCATCCATGATTTGAATTTCTACTAAACTTTGGAGTGTGCGTGTTTCACAGGTGGTAGAGCGATTATTGAATTTCAGGAGGCACACAAATATGATCAACCGATCAATCCAAATAGGTATTTTGGTTGAGAACCGATTTACGTGCTCTATGCATATCTCCTGAAATTCAATAATCGCTCTATCACCTGTGAAACACACACACTCCAAAGCTTAGTAGAAATTCAAATCATGAATGCAAGCCAAATTAATAATAAACCCAAGTGAAAGAATTTGCAGCGTTTTTGTATTGAACCTCAATACAAAACTTCAAAACTTCCCCAAATCCAAATTTAAACGATGTAGCCAGAGGTATACTGATGTAGAGGAGGCACACAAATATGATTAACTGATCAATCCAAGTAGGTATTTTGGTTGAGAACCGATTTACGTGCTCTATGCATATCTTCTGAAATTCAATAATCGCTCTATCACCTGTGAAACACACACACTCCAAAGCTTAGTAGAAATTCAATCATGAACGCAAGCCAAATGAATGAAATTGAATAATAAACCCCAGTGAAAGAATTTGCAGCGTTTCATGCATATCAGAATGCTTCAACCCGTGTATCGGCTATAAACCCTTTTAGGAGTTCACTCCAGTATCCACATTCACTACATCAATAGGTTACTGCTATCAAAACAAACAAAAAAACAAAAAACGTTGTTGTGTTTGTTTTGATCGCAGCAACCTAGTGATGTAGTGAGAGTGGATGCAAATGTTGGCACCATGAATCGGCCCATACATCGGGAATGGTTTGAGCTACGGACTTGGGGAGGGGCTCATTCGATTCCTCATGGAAAGTTCTTCAGAAAAGTCCAAATTTATGCCGTCTTGACTTTTTTTGAGGAAGTTTTTAGGGATTTTACAAAACTTTGACTACCCTTAAAGGGCATTTTAAATTAAGTGAGAGAGCTGGCTAAAGAATATGGGCGTTGTCGGACTAATATTGATTTTTCCTGAAAATTTCAGATTTTTTGCTCCAGCCGTTTGGGAGAAATCGTGCGTACGGCGGACGGACGGAAAAATTGTTATTGCAGATTTGGATTCTACACCCTTTGAAACGTAAACCATGAAATTTCCAGGGGGGTTAGAAATTAGTTTTTTTCAAGAGCGATTACAATGGTTTATTATTGAATATAAAACCAATATGTTTGTTTTTTAAACTCATTTTTGCACCGCGTAAACTCATTAACAATATTAATTTGACTTATTTTACTAATAAATTTATGTCAGGGTTCAGGTCCACAACTTAGTCCCATGTCTCTTCAACTTTCACAATCACTTCCTACACAAGTTCAGGTGGCTTTAAGGAGACGAGTTAGATCTTGTACATTTGGAAGCTTGACAGCCTCCTCATTTATACTATATTTGAGTCTGTTAAGGTGAGCAGTAGCTCGCTTTTTAGTAACTTCATAAACGGTGTCAACTCGAAGTTCTCGGTGGAGGGCATCGTTTCGGAAATACCACGGTGCATCCGTGATACATCGTAAATCGGTGTTCTGGAAACTTTGGATTATCTGTCTATTGGTTGGAACTGCGCTCCATACTCCCAAACTGGATTTAGCACTTGATTGTACAATAGCAGCTTGTTACCAATGGTCATGGTGGATTCTTTGCCCCTCAATGGTAGAAGGGCTTCGCGCGTTTCCTTGAAATAGAGAGGAACCGCTTGCCTCTGTTGTTAGGAGGTTGTGGGGAGTGTTGTGCCAGTATTCTGTGCGTGTTTTGTCCTCCCATTTCTGAACCTGTTGAGTTATATAACTCTTGGTAACCCCTAGTTGGGGTTCAGGTCCAATTGGATTGGACTCTGATCCCTTTTTAGCAAGGCGATCAGCTTCCTCGTTGCCCTCTATTCCCTCATGACCCGGCACCCATAGCAGCATCAGTTTGTTGCCCTGGGCTGCAGCCTTGAGGGAGTTTAGGCAACTCCAAGTCAGCTTTGAAGTTACCGAGAAGGCAGAAATAGCCTTTAGTGCTGCTTGGCTGTCAGATAGTATATATATCGTTGCACCTTTGAGTCTGTAATTGTCCTGCTGTTGCATCAACTAGATTCCGGCATTTCGGGAAGGGTGCCCTAACACCCACTGATATTGCCTTGGAAACGCCTGAAAACCTCCTACACTTTGTGAACGAAGAGGTTATTAATAAGGTTTTGAATTAAAAATGGGGACAGCGTCACAATAGATCCTAGCGGTCTCAGTGACCAAGGGCTCCACCAATCCCTTATCGGAAAAAAAAATAATAATAATATCAGTAAATATTGAGAAATTAGTACGAATCTTTCCAGAAAAGGTTTTATTGGTAAAATAACTTGTCTTGTCTGAGTAAAAAATTTGGAGGAAATAAGGCAGATACCCTGTTATCGACGTGGTGTTAACCGCGTAGTAGAAACACGCGAGGTTACACAAATAGCACGTCGTTTGGTTGAGTTCTAAATCGTCAGCACAGTAGCTCCGTCACGCACCATGGTTCATTTATTCAGCTTGACTCCACGTTGACAATTTGCATATTCATCGACTATGACCTCATCGTATTATGACTGAAAAGAATATTTTGTTGAAAACAACGCAACATGACTCATACGGTTTGAAATTAGATTCAAACCTGTCCCCTTTTTTGACCCAGTTTTATCCTCCATCACAAAACAAGTGCCCATAAAGATAATAAGATAATTTTCTGTTCGCCAGCAATAATGCCCTGTTCTCATTCTCATTCACTCTTTGAATAATTCTGTCTGTAACTGTTCCCTCGCTCCCGATTATACACATATATACAGCTGCAGTTAGTTTCATTGATGGATATATTGTTCTAGGACTCCACGGGCCTTGCCAAGATGATGAAGACTGCAAGTATCCCAACACCATGTGCAACGGGCGCGGCTACTGCATCTGTCAGTTGGAGTATGAACTCAACTCGGAGCAAACAGCGTGTGAGGCAAGGGTATAATGACTTTTATCTGTTTTGTCTGGAGCATGCGCATGAGTGGTTCATGCATGGCTGGAAACAGGTGCACGTTTTGATTAAATGGTTTAGTGGTCGTTATAGCTAGCTTATGGTGGGCTATTTCACCTGTTACCACCTTTTAGTTTATCCCATTATCTGATTGATCTCAACGAGAGATTTCCTAAAAGGTGAAATGTGAAGGGTGACCATGATGCTGTGCTCTAGGAGACCTACATGCACTGCCTTTAAAAAGAAAAAACCCAAACCAAACGCATGGCATGTCTGTATTGCGGGTTCTAACGATACTCTCTGCTCCCGGAGATGAAGAAATTCCCCCATTTCCGTAAATAAGATCATTACTCAAAGTAAGGACTTTCCTCTTTCTTTCAAAGAAGAATGAAATGACGGATGAAACAAATAAAGTTAACTCTCTCCCCCAGACAAGATCCCTCTGAGTGTAACGTGACAGAAAACACGCGATATCAAACACAAAACAAGTGATGTCAAAGGTAGCGACCTCACGTTGTGGGAACGTACATGTCTATTAGGAAGTGCAATATGTCATTACATTTGTGAAGACATCTGGCAAGTTCAATTCTAAACTACTTCCTAGTATTTTCGGATCATCATACAGCACTTTTTTGGACAGCTTTCTGGAAGATGTATTGGAAGGCGTACTAAAAATACAAGTCCACTCTTCCATATTAACTTACTGGCAGGAATATGAATATCAGCCCAATGATCTATCTAAGACGATAGATTAGCGTACAATAATATAACTAGTTGTGTCAAACAAGCGTTGAGTTTATAACTGAATATGCATGCGTTCTGTCCTTATCAGCGTCACATGAAGAATTAATTAGGTAATTAATCTGATATTTGACAACAACAAGAAGGTTATGTGGGTAATTTTCACTCTGTTTCCAGATTCCGATTACTCAGCTGAACCAGCCCTGCAAGAGTGACGATCAGTGCAGGTCATTCATCAAAGAGACCATGTGCAATCCGGCATCCAAGACTTGCACATGCGATGTGGGCGCTCAACAAATCAACAATACGTGTTACCGCATTGCAAGTAAGTCATACTGTCACATTCACTTCAGCATTCACTCCGGTATGACACTATATTACTTTATCAACTATCCTATCTAATCTAGACAAACAGTACAGCAGCACCTTTTTATGCATTATCTATGTATTATGGTATCTATCTGTCAGCCAGTGTGTCCAGTCCGAAAATCCTTGCGACGCGCATAACCAGTATCATCTTATTCTGATGATTCTTCGAGAAACTTGGGAATACAGTTGAGATCCTAGTTTCCGTATCATTTTCACGAATGGATTGGGTTGACAGTTGAAGGTAGTAGGTAGTTAGAATCCGGAATCCGATGCAGAGAACCACTTGTTGCGGGCACCACCAATACATGAAAATTCACTCACGCTAATGCCAAATTTACAGAGATGAATATCTCGCAAGTGAAGCTTTGCTTTGCTAAGTCTAAAAATTGATGAGCCTGACAATAAATAATAAACCTTGAAGAACTCAAACTTTTTGAAAATACAATTCCATTGAGAAAAGTCGATCCGATCTTGAGATTAAATCTCAAATTATAAATTTATAATTATAAATTATAAATGCGGTTTTGTCACGTTCACACAAGTTTTCATTCACATTCAAGTGCTCGGTATTGCTCCAGAGTCTACCTGACTATTTCCGGAAGTTGAAAATAATTTTTTTCTCCAAAATCAAAATTTCCATTCACATTTTTCGTATTAGACCATTCTGAACAGCTTTCGTTTCGTCTGTGTGTGTGTCCCTAGTTATCAAGCCTATCATCAACAGTTTTTATCCGAATTAGATTAAATATCTAAGGAACGTAAGCCGTATTCTATACGTAGCCCTATGAAGAGTTTCATGCTCAACCACAAACAAAAAATTCTCTCAATCGTATCACTATTCTACCCGCTATAGAATTAACACAATTCATGTCAACTAGCCTTTTGAAGGCTTTGATGTATGCCAGAACACGCCCCCGCAGCATTTCTGACTCGTGAATCGTTGTAACAAGCTAATATTCTTCATCTTTCGAGATTATCTAAAACATTTCAAAATATCAATACTTTCACGTTACCTAGACAAGGATGTGATGTGCCACACCCTACTTGGCAGAAGTGTTTTTCTTACCATACAAAATGGATATTTTTTGTTCTTTAGAGTGTTGTCTGAGTATAACATGAGTTCTATTTATATTGTTTTGATAACTACTTTGAAACAGTTTACTCTTAACGATTTTTAACCAACTGCGTTGAACTTGACATGGCAAACAAACGAAAAGACAAACATTAAGTTATTCATATTAAACATGATCTAGTGTCTATTTTGGCTTACCTGCCGTTGCACGTTAATTTTCATTCGAAACGTCTAATTTCAGGGCTGGGAGACAAGTGTGCCGAACGTCTAGAATGCGTTATTGCTTCGAACATAACGAGAGTAGATTGCATTGGAAATGTCTGCTCCTGTAACCCTCCATACAAAAAAGTTGGTCATGACTGTATATCAATCTCCGAAGCAGGTAAGGAAAGTGATTTTTTCCCATCATGAGAAAAAGAAAATAGATTTGGAAAGCGCTGCAAATTCTTTCACTGGGGTTTATTATTCAATTGGCTTGCGTTCATGATTTGAATTTCTACTAAGCTTTGGAGTGTTCGTGTTTCACAGGTGATAGAGCGATTATTCAGTTTCAGGAGATATGCATAGAGCACGTAAATCTCTCAACCAACATACCTATTTGGATTGATCAGTTGATCATATTTGTGTGCCTCCTGAAATTCAATAATCGCTCTATCACTTGTGAAACACGCACACTCCAAGCTTAGTAGAAATTCAAATCATGAACGCAAGATAATTGAATGATAGACCCCAGTGAAAGAATTTGCAGCGTTCCATGCATATCAGAATGCTTCAACCTTTGTATCGGCTACAAAGCCTTTTAGGAGTTCACTCCAGTATCCACATTACTACATCACTATATCACTAGGTTACTGATATCAACACAAAAACAATAATAAACCAAAATAACACAAATGTTGGCACCATAAATCGGGCCATACACCGGGAATGGTTTGACCAACGGACCTGAGGAGGGGCTCATTCGATTCCTCGTGGAAAGTTCTTCAAAAAGAGTCCAAATTTAGGCCGCCTTGACTTTTTTTGAGGTTTTTAGGGATTTTACAAAACTTGACAACCCTTAAAGGGCATTTTAAATTAAGTGAGAGAGCTAGCTCAAGAATTGGGGCGTCGACGGACCAACATGGATTTTTCCTGAAAATTTCAGCTTTTTTGCTTCAGACGTTAGGGAGAAATCGTGCGTACGGCGTACGGCGGACGGACGGAAAAATTTTTATTTCAGATTCGGATTCTACACCCTTTGAAACGTAAACCATGAAATTCCCAGGGGGGGTTAAAACTTTTTTTTTTTTTTCAAGAGCGATTACAATGGTTTAGTATTGAATAATAAACCAAAACGAATAAATAAAATATGATAGTTTATAATGAAATTTTACATACGGTGCGGGCAGTGGATGTTATTTTAAGAACGAAGAGGAACATAATAAATAATATTCAAAATCAAAAAACAGGTTTCACTCGTAGAATTTTAAAGAATCCATTGTTCAATTCTTGCTTTCAACAAAAAAAACCTTGAAAATTGAGCAAAAAAACTATCTCAGCCCTGAAATTTGTTGGCTTACGTTTCAAGATCCGTAAAAACTAGCGAAAACTTCGCTAACGCCGTTGAAAGCTTTTCTTTCGAACTGTCGCCTCAAGTTAGAACTTCCTAAGTTAGGATTCCTAACTGATCTAACACCATCAGAACGTACTTGAGAACTTGATTAATGTATCTGCATTTCGGCAATTTGGCTCTTATTTCCAATCTCATTCAAACTCGTTTTTCTCTTAGCGAAAATTATGCGGACTAGGTTTTTTAACTAAGGGAGTCAGTAAATTAATGGATCAAACTTTATTATGAAGCTTGGGTCAAGAATCGCATTGGCTTTTGATCAGCCCGAAGAGGTAAAGTTAAAGATTTTGAAATATTCAAATTATTTTCGGTTTCTTGTTATAATTATATCCATTTAGATGTATTCACATGTGATGCAAGACTACAAATATTATACAGGTATACTGTGGTTAGGGCAGAAGAGGAACTAAAATTATTGGTTCTTCCGTATTTTGCGTCCTGCCGTTATTCAATGGTTCCTGATACTAGTTGCGCTGTCAAAATAAAGAAAATACCGTTTCTAACACTTGATTATTTGGAACACTTAGATTCAAAAAACTAAACAGGAGGTTTTATTTATCGAAATGGACGTAACGTATCAACGAAACCTTCATACAGCTGTCTTCCCCAGCAAGAGCGCTTCTCAGTTGTGGCTGTCACAACGAAGCTTACTCGAAATTGCGGATAACGTTTTGATAGGCGCCTACTTAGTGGGAACTGAGATATAGATAGGCTGAAACTACGAGGAAACTCACGTAGTTACTACCTCAATAGAGGTATCTAACAGGTATGGAGATACTACCGAGTGGGGATATCACTAATTCTCATGCCTACTCTCATTACCTTATTCCAACTGATGGTCACATTTGACTTCCAGGCGTGCACGGCGGAGGAGGCTCATCTTCCCAACTTCACATAGCGAGCGGCCCACTTACCGCCCTGTGCCTTCTCCTCGCTCGACATTATGCGACTCATTAGGGGAACCGTTGAGAAGATGGAAGACGTCCCTATCAACATTCCTGTCGGATATCTGCGGTTTCGAGAGGATTTGCGGCCAGTTCCTGAACTCAAGTCGCATGAGTAGTTGTAGATGTTAAACTCTGAACTCACCCACCGAACAATTTGTGTAGATACCTAGTGGAATGGACACTTGAGAAACTTGTAAATTGAGAACGTCTCACCTCATCAGAATCAAACTAGTCAGAATTGACCTCATGTAATATGGAAAGACGAGAATCATGTAAATATATTTTGTTTTTATTTCTTACAGTTAGTATGATTGAAGAAGTTGAACATGTGCATGAGATACGTAGATATCTGAGATGCCTAACAAGTAAGAAGGTACAAAGATAAGCATGTTTAACAAACTCTAAACAAAATTTTTTTCATTGAAATTATCACAGTTTTATTTTTTATACTTCAAGAGTACGAGTTCGAAACACTACGACCTCGATTACAAAATAACTAACAGATATAACTCAGATACCATCTAATAAGTACATATTTAATGACAAAATGCCTATATTTAAAAATCCCAGGCTGTTCATGGAAAACATGTTTTTCCCACCTCTAATGAATAGAAAGCTTACTTCCTCGTATAGTGATTAGTGAGAATCACAAGTGAGTTATTCCAACACGTTTAGAAACGATATTAATGAAATAAATATGGTTGTGATGTAATTTTGATTGTCTATCGTATTGGACAGCGATATTCCTCTTTTGCGATTAATAATCTACATTTAACAGCTTGAGCTTTTTCAGTAGAAAAATCTAATAATAATAGCGATTATTATTATTATAAAATCAAAGTAAATAGCGCGAGTTTAACACAATCAAGCGTTTCTCTCCAGAATCACTTAAAAGGAGATACTTTTTACTCCTCGTACTTATGTTGTTCAATATTCTTCAGTTAGGGCCCACTAATTCGCTAAAGAAGGAAAGTGTAAACGACCAACAATAGGTAAGACCAACAAGCACCATTGTATGACTTATCAAAATCAAAATTTCATGTTCAATTTCATCATAAACTTTATTTATCACATTAAATAAAACATTTATAACATCTTACTTTCCAGTGATACGTCTTACAGTATTATGAACTGTCCAAAATGAAGAGATGTACGGAAAGTTATCTCACACCTCGCGTCAATTCGTTACTTATTTCCACAATGGTTATGGATGTCTAGTGTGCAATGGACATGTGTCTGAATCGAAGTAAGAGTACTTAGTCTGAGGGGTATTACTGTATTTTTGCGTGGAGATATTTGTTCCTCAGGTCCTAGTCAATTTAATTGCAAATATTGCACCTTTCTTATTAAATTCCCTATGTGTAAATTACTAATTACGGTTATATTATTTTATTCTATTTTTCAACTTCATTCCTATTCATTTTCAAGAGAAAGAAGTGTGAATGGATGGTACTAGATGGTAAGGTTCAAAGTAAAGATGTTCCACAACACTACCTTTTGTAAGAATCACTATAAACCTACTGTTGTACTTGAGGTATTAGCTAGGTACCAGCAGGAGATAATATTTAAGAAAGTTACAGCGAATTGCGGTATATATTTCATGTAATCAACATTCATCAATTCTGATAGAATATAAGTTTGAAAAAATAATTCCTCATGTTTATTTGTTTCAAATCAGATACAAATAAAAGAGGCGACATGCCCCCGGTATGCACTGCATTATAAAATATACTGTATTAAATATCTATATTATTAAACGTTGTAAGTTATGCCGATCATCGAAGACTATAATCACGGCGTGATCATTACAGATACAACAAGTATGCTAAGTTAATCTAAGAGATGAAGTTAATGCTATGTTATCTATTTATTTTTGAATGGTCATTCATAAGTGTATAAATGGCGTGTCGAAGTAAAAACGTATGGAGTTGTTTTAATTATTGTTCGGAAGCAACCCCTAAATGTTCCAGATCATCATAGAAATTTGCTAGTAGGAAGCATTATGAATTCAAGAATTCTTACTTAGGAGCGCAATTTGAAGAGATGTTGGATAGATGAATTCATTGTTCTGGACCATAACACCCAAAATGGGTCTGATTGGAATAAGCGACAAATGTAAAAGTCACATGTGGATCTTCATTTATTATTTCTGCTAAAATCTTATCACAAAACATAAACCAAAATCAATCAGGTCAAAATCATACCGGCATCACAAAACTATGGAAGAACTTCAATTTGGTAAACAGCAGATCAACTAGTAAAGTCGAAGTTGGCTGTGAATGAGCCCTCAACACATTTTCTTAAGGTAGGAGTAGCAATGAATGTTAAAAGCATCAGGGAACAGAAATATATGTGCGAGTTCCCCAAAAAATGTTGCTAAGGGCACTAAAATCGTATAAAGGTGATAACATCGTCCACCCAAATTTCGTTTGATTTGTTCCTTTTCGACCCTAATTGGCAGCCAACTTGTTAGAGCGGGAGCAAAATGTTTTCAGAAAGAACGATAAAATTCATAAGGAAGCAATCTTTCCACCATGAGTCAGACTACTAATATAAATTGTATTTGATACAGGAACTTGACAACTACGTAATCACAGAAACTATAATTAACCCTACAAAAAACGAAATTCACAGAAGAATATCTACCAACTTGCAACTTTCCCTGAGAAATTCATCAAGATTGGATGGTAGCAGTGGATTGTTGAAAGCGAACACTAATGGGCTTGCTCCTACTTTCGAATAGGCACATGAAAGCTACCAAAGACGCTTATTACACAATACGTTGGTACAGTACATAATGTAGGTAACCCGGTAATCGACCTACAATAGTAATACATTCTAAGAGGAGCTGAATAATTATTATTCAGCTCCTCTCAAAATTTGTAGGTTTACATCCCAAGATACGTAGATTGCTACCGTCCAAAGCTTTTCTCCAAAACCTCTGGTGCAAAGGTAACGAAATGTAGCTCGAAAAACGTGCACCGGCGGGACATGTGTTGAGCACAACAGGAAACGGATTATCAATGCAAGAGAGTAAAACCCACGTGGTCAGACTCCTTTCGCCAGCAAGAAAGGCAGTGAAGTCTGTCCTTTCCTTCCAACCCTCTAGGAAGTCGTACCTACGATGTATCTCAACTCAAGAGGGACTAGGTACCCACACCTGAAAATTTGAGTGTCAGACTTGTTCTAGTTCTTACTCCGAATCCACCGTTAAGGATGAAGTCTTTTTGGCATGGATAATATCCAGATATTATGCCTATTGGCTGGTGTACGTTAGTGCCAAAATGTCTGCTGTAAAAATGCATGTGCGTTATCTAGACCTTTCTAAAAACTGACCTTTCGCAAACACATCAACGAAGTGCTTCAAACACAGTGCCGTTAACGTCTGTGTTTCTCGCATCATCTATTCGGACATCGTTCACCACTTCAGCTAGCCAGGAACTGCTGTGTGGGGAGGGGCATCCAATTCAGAAATCCGTTGGATTCAAATATTTCAAAATGGAGTCATTCGAATAATCGCCAACGTATGTAACCACAATCCAGGAGATCATTTGATCTTCGTATAACCGTCATTACCAATGACTTACCGGTCACCACAACCTGATCGTTGCCAGCTTGCCAGAAAACCTACCCCCCAATTAATTGCTAAGACGTTTGAGATCCAAAAGGCAGAAAGACCACCACACTCCAAATGATGATTGATATCAAAGTGAAAAAGTGATAGTGCTGAAGAGATTCATTGGACCTTCCCACACCTCAAGTTTAAGACTATGTTATATTTTGTCTTCTTTCTGCAAAACTGTACTGCATATGCTTTTGCAATAAAGTTTTCTTCGTTTAAAAAATAATAGTAAATAAATAAAAACGCTGCGAATTCTTTCACTTGGGTCTATTATTCAATTGGCTTGCGTTCATGATTTGAATTTCTACTAAGCTTTGGAGCGTGCGTGTTTCACAGGTGATAGAGCGGTTATTGAATTTCAGGAGATATGCATAGAGCACGTAAATCTGTTCTCAACCAAAATACCTATTTGGATTGATCAGTTGATCATATTCGTGTGCCTCCTGAAGTTCAATAATCACTCTATCACCTGTGAAACACGCACACTCCAAAGCTTAGTAGGAATTCAAATCATGAACGCAAGCCAATTGAATAATAAACCCCAGTGAAAGAATTTGAAGCATTTTTAACACTGTCTTTAGAACCAATCATACTGATATATACATACAGAAATATAACAGCACATAAAGGAACTAGAATAGCATCAACAATTACAATCTGAATGCAATTTTATCCTGGTCATTCCGGACGGCTTAATTTTTGCACGCAGTTCACGATTTTAATCCTACATGCAAATTATATAGAAAACGTCGAGTCACTTAATTAAGAACACCTCATTTCAAATAAGTCAATTAAGCCAAAACGAATTCACTTGTATAATGTCGACGAATCTCTATATACATTTTGGTATTTCTACCTATTACGACAAAATTATAGCAACTAGATATAGGTAAGGAATCGAGATCCGCATTATTTCGAAATCACATGTTGTCAATTAGTTAGCCGCTTGGTATCGTGTTGGTGTAGGCACCGGCGGCGCTACTTTTGTGTAACCAAACCAGGCGGTAAATTTTGACGACGATTACTATTGCTTGGCCCGAAAGACACTCATCCAAGTGAATTTGGACAGGAATGCCCAGAAAATACACGAAATTCCTTAGAAGAAGAAGCAAAGGTGACTTTTGCCTTGACTTTTTTTGAGGTTTTTAGGGATTTTACAAAACTTTGACAATCCTTAAAGGGCACTTTAAATTAAGTGAGTAAGCTGGCTCAAGAATTGGGGCGTCGCCGGCGTAAGGCGGACGGACGGAAAAATTCAAAAAGAACTTCAAATTCAGATCATGAACGCAAGCCAATTGAATAATAAACCCCAGTGAAAGAATTTGCAGCGTTTTGCAGATTCGGATTCTACACCCTTTGAAACTTAAACCATGAAATTTTCAGGGGGGGTTACAATTTTTTTTTTTTTTTTTCAAGAGCGATTACAATGGTTTATTATTGAATAATAAACCAAAATGCAACGGTTTCACTTCATTTTACAATGATTTTGGGTTTCATCCAATGCGTAGCTAGGGAACTATCTTTGTCATTTTGCATCGTGTGAAAATCGTTCGTCGCTCGTTGGAAAGATCTCAATTCACAACACATGGGCATACCTCTCATCTGACTACAAGTCTATGGAAAGCTGGACTATGCGCGTGACATTACTATTGTAATCGTTTACTTACTTGTGATCTGGACTGGCAAATTAAATATCAACACGACCGTGAGTGATTTCCTATCTATCATTTGAAAATATGAATTGAGAATCCAAAAAACAAATCCATGGCATGATTTTTTTCCGTGTAAGCGGTAACAATTTAATATATGCGTATTATTAATCGTTTTTATGGTTGTTATTTGTTTGGGCGATTTGTGACAGTACGTTTTCCAATCTAACTGTAAAAAGTACAGATTTTCCTGAACGACTTTCTGAACAATCCTGAAAAGTCAGAAACTAGAATTTTTTCTAGATATGTAGTAAATGAATTACGAGTATAATTTTCACAAAGATTATGATATTGCTGAGGGTAATTTGTAAGGGGTTGTTCCTTCAATCATTAAAATAAATCAGAACCTTTACCTGTGTTGTTACACTAGGGACATCCAAACTCGATACCACTTCTAATTCTAATTATACTTGCCTCTTTGTAAAAATCTCCAAGCAGAGATGTCAAAGCAGATTTTCTTTAACTCTCTTCTCCTTCCCCTTCTCGGAGGTTCAGGTGACACGTGACTTGGACGGAGAGAAGAAAAGCTAAATAAAGGCTCAAGAAAAACATCCTACCGGTTCTCGGAAAACAAAGGCGCTCTCTCGAGTCAAGAAAAAAAGACAGCTGAGGTAAAGAACGGTTTATTTTCTCGGCAGCAGGAGGGCAGTTTTTGGCGGGATTTATCTCTTAAATAAAAAAAAAAGGAAGAAGAGCTCCTGAGAGTCCTAGAGAAATCGGATCCTAATTAGAAACTTTTTTCGGGTCGGGATGGGATGGAGTTTCTCGGAAGCCATTGATGGTGGAACAATGATCCAACAACTTTATGATTATCAAGATTGCTGGCTAAAGATTCGACAGTCTTGATTCAACCAAGCTCTCAATCCTAATAGACTAGGCCCTCCTCACGTGGGTCGTCGGGAGCCTTCTTCACTTCTCGACTAACAACGCAAAGGCATGGGACTGCGCGCACGAGACGATTAGTGGTCGACTAGGGTCGATTAGGATTGATCCACACATATCCGGGACGTGACGCGACGTGACGTACCGTACAGTGACCATTTGAAGACGTACGTGATTGTAACCAGGCATGACTGTATAGATCATTGAAAATTATTAATAGCGTTCTTAGGCGAAGTGGATATTGAATTAGGTAAATTTTTGTTATGCATTGCTCCTTTCATAATTCATAACCTGCTATTTTGGGCCTGTTTCCGGGGTTTTACACAGTCAAACCGAACAATCCCTGAAAATTTCATCAAAATCAGTCATAAACTCCCGGAGTTATGCGCGTAACAAGGATTTCACGTTTGCGGATGCGCAGAGGCTACTATTGATCCGGGGTCATGAAACTCATAGGGGACCATCTACACCCTGACCCGCACAATCCCTGAAAATTTCATCAAAATCAGACTATAACTTCGTGTAGTTTTGCCCGTAACAAGGATTTGCTGACAGACAGACAGAAATTGTTCAGAAAGGTCTAAAACGCAAAATGTGAGTGGAATTTTTGATTTTGGAGACAAACAAATTTTCACATTCCGAAAGTGAAAACAATGCTTCCGCTACCTTGGTAGACTCGGAAGCAATACGGACCCAATATTTTCTGCTTTATAACGTGAAAACGAGTCCGCTCTCTTGATTGTCTCTGAATTTTCTGAGTGTAGGTACCTCATTTTGGAATATGAACGACGAGCTTCTCATTCAGCTGGTTCAGGAAAGGCCCGTGTTATATAATATGAAAGACCCCAAATCCCTGAATGCCTATTGGAAGGGGAGAATTTGGCAGGAAATCGGCCACAAAAAGAATGTCGATGGTGAGTTTTTAAAGTTTTTGTTATCAAACAAAATATTATTACACAAAATAGTATTATACAAAATAGCATCATAAAATACATAATAAAAACCAGAATCACTGGAGAACACTGACACGGAAAGGTACAGTACTGTGTGAATGGCAGTGAAATATTTATCACGGATGTCACTGGAGGGTAAGAACACGGAGGGCAACGGTGCCGTCACGTCACGGATTTGTGTGGATCGACCTTAAATCTTTTCGATTCAAACGTACGATTGAAAAGGCACGTCATGCGTCTCATGGAGGTAATTTTCCATTGCTCCTATTATAATTTACCTTATTTTGGGCCTATTTTTTATAGTTTTCGTACATTACAAAATACTTGAACGCATGGAGTGTCTTCCAAACGCATTTGAAACTATGTTGGGATAGATAATTTGCAGTTTTCCATTTGAAACCCTCATATTTCAATATATAACGTGGTAACAATGCTTCGTGATATTTTTATCAATATTTGCAGGCATTCAATATTAGATTTATTGAGGAAGTGGAGAAGTACCCGGAGCAGTAAAATTACAAACTCCAGAAATATTCAAAGCGAGATGCAACAGAAAAAGACATCCTCCTCATCAGTCGATTAACAGCTCATAGTGTTCCTTTCGGTTTGGAATGCGCGAACCGACTGATGGAATCGACCCAGTGAGCGGAGACCAGCCGCATGAATCGGTCAGAACGTGCGAGACAAGCGTCGAGCCCCTCGCGTCGACCCGTGTGAAGAGGGCCTAAGAGACACCAAAAAAGACGATGATCGATTAATGATTTTTTAAATTACTCTAGCGTCAAGTTAGACGACAGACAGCAGAGGGCGCATGCCCCCAAAGCTTGGCAACATAGTGGAAAATGGCTGATTTTTTTTATAAGTGAGCGAGGAGTTGTTTCTATTAACGGACGTTTTCAAGTCAAAGAAAAGGGTAGCAGACGCCTTAAACCTTGGCAATATGGTCAACAAATTAAACAATTCAGAAGTGGTTGAATTTTGTATAAGTGAAAATTGGTTTTTATTTACCGAAATATCGGTTACCAACGTTCCCCCTAAGCCCGTAAAGCTCCTAGCTTGGCAACATAGTTAAAAAAGGATTACCTGATTTTTCTTGATATGTGAAAGAAAAGAGCTTTTCCTTTTCTCCAAGTCCTATTCCTGGGTAGGTTTAAAACTATCACCAAGCTTCTTGTTGGCTTATTGAATTTAAAAGTCCTATACTGCTTGAAGATATTACTTCCGTAGTCCCGAAAAGTTTTGAGGTAGTACAATCTAGATTTGCCCGCGAGTTTTTATAAGGTTTAATCCCAACTGACTCGGAACTCCCCACACAAAACAGAACTCGAAAGTACCAAACAAAGGGGAGGGGACGTCAACTTGAAACCACCTTTGGGTAGGTTTATATATAAACGTGTATACCAGGAGGTGCGGATGAGATTTGGAGGACTGCAGGGGAAGTTCTGTCGGTTGAGGAAGTTTACCAGAAAAGGCAGCCCGGAGTGGTTTACAGCGTTTTCGACCCCCCCGCAGCAAGTTTCTTATCTGAGGTAAGTCAGGAGCCACAACAGCTAGGCCTGTCGCGATTGCCCCCATCCACTTCGCCGAGATCCCCTCTCCTCCGGGAATATTAAGGGCCTCGCCGATAGCTTTTCGCCATTCTATCTCAACCGCTGGGGAAGCTCATATTTCACTTGAGTAGGAATTTCCTTTCTCTCGTAAGTTAGGGGGTTTGCGGCCCCCAATTCCGGTTAACTGTTGACGGGATGGAGGGAGATCACAGTGCACCCGCAGAACGCATGATCCTCATCATGGACATTAAAGTGAAGGTGTAGTAACTACCTATGAAGACATTATTATATTGTTAAACTGACCAAGCAACTCTACTATAATCTCAGCAGCTTGATTGTTTCATTTCCGACCAGCAGGCCAGAGTGTTTCATTTCCACTAATTTATGAGCTTCATCATCAATTCAAATTTTTCCAATAGCTCATTTTTAGCACTCACAATGACCAGAAGCTGAGACAATAGACTGAAGATGCTTTAAAATGTGTACTGCACATACATTCTATTAGTTTTAGTTCCTTAGTTCGTTAAAATCGAATAATTTCGTTTTGGAGTTAGTATGTTCTCAACTCTGGCACGGGGACTCTAAATACCTCTCAAGTTTCAATACCTGAACATACGCGACAATAATTTCAAACCACCAGTAAGTGCGAATTTCAACTCAAATGTGTTCCTGCGAAAGAAGGTAATTCTTTCGATTGTTCATCTTCCATTTTTGTCTGAATGATTGTTGATTAATATTTTTAAATAACGTTGAGAAGACCTATCCCTCCTTACCAGCCTTTAGGACGAAAATCAGTCTCGCATTCCAAAAAGAGAAACCACTCGTCACTTCCAACATTGGCAAGTTAATGAATGGTCTTACTGATTTGGTTTATTATTCAATAATAAACCATTGTAATCGCTCTTGAAAGAAAAAAATTCTAACCCCCCTGAAAATTTCATGGTTTACGTTTCAAAGGGTGTAGAATCCGAATCTGCAATAAAAATTTTCCGTCCGTCCGCCGTACGCACGATTTTTCCCAAACGGCTGAAGCAAAAAAGCTGAAATTTTCAGGAAAAATCCATGTTGGTCCGGCGACGCCCCAATTCTTGAGCCAGCTCTCTCACTTAATTTAAAATGCCCTTTAAGGGTTGTCAAGTTTTGTAAAATCCCTAAAAACCTCTAAATTTGGACTATTTTTGAAGAACTTTCCACGAGGAATCGAATGAGCCCTTCCCAGGTCCGAAGATCAAACCATTCCCGATGTATGGCCCGATTTATGGTGCCAACATTCGCGTTATTTTGGCTTATTATTGTTTTTGTTTCGATATCAGTAACCTAGTGACGTAGTGATGTAGTAATGTGGATACTGGAGTGAACTCCTAAGAGGCTTTGTAGCCGATACACCGGTTGAAGCATTCTGATATGCATGAAACGCTGCAAATTCTTTCACTGGGGTCTATTATTTAATTGGCTTGCGTTCATGATTTGAATTTCTTCTAAGCTTTGGAGTGTGCGTGTTTCACAGGTGATAAAGCGATTATTGAATTTCAGGAGATACGCATAGAGCACGTAAATCTGTTCTCAACCAAAATATTTATTTGGATTGATCAGTTGATCATCTTTGTGTGCCTCCTGAAATTCAATAATCGCTCTATCACTTGTGAAACACCCACACTCCAGAGCTTAGAAGAAATTCAAATCATGAACGCAAGCCAATTGAATAATAAACCCCAGTGAAAGAATTTTCAGCGTTTTTGGTTACCAGAAGTTCTGAACAGGTGTCATCTCTTTTTGGTGTCTGCTATCAAGTTGAAAGCCATAGCTTTGGAATCTATGCACATACCCTTCCCCAAAGATGGCTGAGGGCGTTTATTGATGGTTCGGCAGCTGGAGGAAGGCCGATTGGAGGTGACGTATGGTATTTGGCATTAACAACTATTGCAGAACCGGCCAGCAGCTACGAGGAATCATCGTCATGGGCAATCTAACGCTCTCTCCCATTCCGCTAATAATTGCCTCCTTTTCAATGATAATTGATGTCCGAAATGTAAAAAAAACTGTATAATCAAATTAATAGATTCCCCCAAATACCAGCAGCTTGCAATTAGCTAGCACCCAAGGGTGAAATTCAGTGAGTATGATTATAGTTTGTTGTTATTGTATTACTGTACGCTCAATCAATCAATGGTGAGAATCTCGATCTTATTTTTTCCGTGTTTGCAGGGTTATATAGCTGTCAACTCACTCCTCAGTGTTCATGCAGTCTAGAAAATTGACAGTGCCACCGACTCATTTTTCATAAAGATTATTTTTCGCTCTACAACGTCGATTTCCCCATGTGAAACTATGTTTTCTGGTCTCAAACGCAACTTTCTCCTCTAATCAGCAGAGTGAAATCGCAATGTATTATACCGTTGGAAAGCTTTGATTCTGATGCAGTTTTTAGACTTACCGGCAATAGTTCATTATTTCGAAATACTTAGACATTATGGGCTTTGAAGAAGGAAAGTTTTCGAAAAGTTACTAAGTTTACTTTTTAGGTTGTTTTTTTCCCCGTGAAATCCAAATGGAAAATATGTACCTATTTGATATTAGGAAGATAGGCAATTTTTGGGTCTTTCCAACGGTCTCTTTAAATTTGAGCTTACTCCTGAAATAAGGGAACCGTTTCATAGAAGTAAGGACGATAACACAGAAAAATCTTAAATCATGAATAACCCTGAGTGCAAGAGTTAGAAAAACACTTTAAGAGGCATTTTTTGTTGAAAATTAAAGAATTTCCTTGAAGGAATGAGACCTGTTTTGTAAATACCCTGAACACCCACATGACTTAATTCCGTCATTATCACAACATACTGCAAATCCTTTCACTGGGGTTTAATATACAATTGGCTTGCGTTCATGATTTGAATTTCTACTAAGCTTTAGAGTGTGCGTGTTTCACAGGTGACAGAGCGATTATTGAATTTCTGGAGACACACAAATATGATCAACTGAACAATCCAAATAGGTATGCAGTATTTATTCTGATAAACCGTTATCGTGGTACACTATTTCTATTCATAGTAAGTAGTTTTATTCATTTGGCCCATCCGAGCAGGTCAGAACATAGCTGGCATACTTATTTTATTTTATTGAACGAGTAAAAGTCTACATCTCCTCGTGCAGATAGTACATTAGAACTTCGATTAACCGGCACCCTTTTAACTGTCAGTCTCTGTTAAACGGCACCCCTCTGGTGCAAAAAATTTTTGTCATGTTTTCGCGTCAGCGTACATGTACGTAGTTGATATTTCATTCTTTCCTCATTGAAATAATTTGTATTATTCACTTGAACTTCGTGTAGTTTGTTTATTCCTCTTTTAAAATTATTTCACATTCAAAACTGCACAGCCATCATGGCGTATAGGACTTACAAAGTGACGTTGCCACGCCAAACACTGTCTAGCGCCTACGTTGTACCGGCGCTAGTGTTATTTCTGTTATCCTTCTATTTGATTATCCGTCACGGTCCTGGCATCGAGGGTGCCGGTTAACCGAGGTTCTACTGTTTTGTGAAAAAAAAAAACCTGGAACACAAACGTGCACTACTCGTTGCTAGTAGTGGCCAACTCCTCGGAGGGAGGGGGGGATTTGTAAACCTTGTGACGTTATGTCTCACATTGTTCCCAAGATACAGAATCAATCACCATGACAACACTGAGAGTGATGGAATGGTATAGTTGCCCCTTCCGAGGAGGTGGATGCATTATTTATGCTCCGCCACGCTCGGAGGATGAATCAGACGCTTGCAGGCGTCCGGTTCATCTCCCAAGGAGACAGATGGCCAAAACCCCTAAAATCGGGAAGGGGCCAACTAACCATACCCATCACACAACTCAGTAGCCTGGGGGGGGGGGGTTCAAAGCTTACAACTCAGCACATGGTCCACAAATGTTCTGAGCCTTTCTCAAGCGAAACTGGTAAGATTGCATCTTGACACCACCCACTCAAGGATCTCATTGCAGTAGATGGAATCCAAAAGCGATTTTTTTTAACGCAAGATAGAGGCGAAATAACACTGTTGACTTCATAATCTCGCGGAAAAAGTCCCATTTTATCGGTCAGAAGCTTAACAAAATTTGGAAACCTGAATCGACGCCAGGGGCTTATGGCCGCCTGATGGCTTACAGGCAGCTCTAACAATGGATTTTAAAAATCTGCATTCTACTTTACATATAGTCTGCTGATTACTACAATCTACGATCAAAGGTACTGTTTTGATGTCTCAACAGTTGGAATAGCTGTCAACAGTCAAGACAATTTAAAATCGCAAATAGGACACCAGTTTTATGAAGATGATAGCCAGAAATATAATAATATTATTATATTTCTTTTTTGGAAGCAAATCAAATTTGACACTAGGTACTGTTTTAATGTCTCAACAGTTGGAATAGCTGTCATCTGTCAAGACAATTAAAAATCGAAAATACGATACTAGTTATATGAAGATGATGGCCAGAAATATAATAAGTTAGAGTTGAAGGTAATTGGAAGCCAAAAATTCCTCATTTGACACTAGCGTACATGGTGGCGATCCCCTGTACTACTATTTGAAGTTTACGTTCAAGTATTCAAATGTTGATTATTGTAAAACTTCCTTCTGTTTTCTTAAAACTCGTTTAAATTGGATAAAAAAGAATTATATGCTTCTGAAAGAGATTCTACTGGAAAAACATGAACTTCTTACCATACTTTTGTACTCAAGTAACTTTACACCCCATTTTATGCTAGTTGTTTAATAAGTAGTGAAGGCTTCTACAAAGATAATAAGTTATGATTGGTAAGTTGCTAATGAAATGACATAAAACTATTATGGTGGCAGTTATAATTTGAATTGAAACCAAGACACCTGCATGGGTTGCAGTGATTACAAGTACCTAATGAGAAAATAGTTGTAGAAAAACTCAAGTCAGAACGTCAGATATTTAAAACGAAATGATGAAATACTACTGAACGATAAGATAAGAAGATTAAACAACAATTGCATACCTCAATGCTACAATTATGGAATACACAAACACATTTACCGGAGCGCAAGAAGAAGAAGAAGAGGACAAGACATAAGAAACTCGGTAGATCAGCTGTTGGGTTGAGTGCGAAGTAAGCAGGTGATGAGGTTAGGCGTTATCCGTGTAGTTCTCTCGCCTTTTCAGACTGTCAGCGGTGGAATTAATCCTTCCTTTAATTCATTGGTACCCTACAGAGAATGCTTTAAATCAAAAGCTTTTTGTTCACGATTTTTCAGCAGAATGTCGGATGAGGTGGCGAAATCGCAAGCAGCAGCCCCTGGAGGTGATACTATTTTCGGGAAGATATTGAGGAAAGAGATCCCGGCCAAAATAATTCATGAAGATGACAAAGTTAGTGATACCAACTTATTATTCTTGTGTAATTAGTAGTTTACTATTTCGTTCTTTATTTGGTCGGTGAATTAAATAGGTTCGCACACCCTATTTACCTAGATGGTTCGAAATGTTCGGAGACCTTGCGTGATCATTCTAATTACGGTCAACTGTGATATCCTCTATTTCTAGGACCTATAATGTCCTCTATTCATTGAAATAATAAAGATACAAAAACTGTGCCTTTCTACATCATAGATAAACTGTCACTCACGTGGAAATTGGGTAGGTATGAATTCACCGGTGTGGAACCTTATCAACATAAGTTCATCTGGTGAAGAGTATTTGAAGAACTCATTTTCATTCAATTGCGTTGTTCAAGCTGCTTGTTGGTTTGAGCTTTAGGAGGTATTTTGGTTTGAAACAGTCTGTATGTAATATATTTCCTGCCCAAAGATCTACCAGACATCTCTTTTTCGATAAATAATATTTATTATTATTCCCCTATGTCGTTGGAGGCAGTCCAATCTAGTCAAAAGTATTCGTGGTTAAAAGCGAAAAAGTGAAGTGCAATATTTTTAGGTATACCTATACGTTGTTTTTTGTAAAGTTCTGGGGAGGCAAATCCAAAAATTAAAATTGTTTTATTCCAAGTTTTGTTTAATTTATTCTATATAAACAGCAGCTTTTATTTTTTTAAGGCGCTGAAAACGTTAACATAAGAAGTTTTCAAAATGTACCACGAGTGTCCTGGTTTGAACCATCGGATATTTGGCAACCCTGTTTAGGAGGTATTTTGAAAAAGTCTGTATGTAATATATTTCCTAGATGATCTCTTGATAAATTTATTGTAAATTAATTTGAAGCATTCGGCATCTACATTCTGGTAGGCAAATCCGCCGTATCTGCTAACCACATGAAATTGGGAGAAAACTGTTCATCTAGTAGAGAGTATTTAAGGAGAATTACTGTCTGAAGTGACACATTCAAATTCATCTGATCTGATTCCACATCAATTCTCAACCGTGTGGATCATTAGAAAAAGTAGTAAAGCCCTTTCGCTTTACGTCCTTCCACCCATTACGGTAGTATAGGCTTTCGTTAGCTTGTGAATAGCCATCAAGTTGAAGAAAGTTAATGATTCGAGTATACTAAAATTTCACACATGTTTCTGATTTAATTTTACCTACTGCGTTAACAACACGTACCTAACGAAAAACTAATACACACCTGTTATGTTTTTAGTGTATTGCGTTTCACGATGTGAGCCCCCAAGCTCCTGTACACTTTTTGGTTATACCTCGCAAGCCCATCGACATGCTATCAAATGCTGAAGAAGAAGATGGTGCGGTGAGTAACCTGAAGATTATTACTGCGTCTTCTCATTTATAATTTATATATTTCGTATTCAATTCAACTTGCAAGCCAGTCATCATGATCATCTTTCATTCAACAGTTGCTCGGACATTTGATGTTGACTGCGAAAAAAGTTGCCAAGGCTCAAGGTTTGGAGAATGGATACCGCTTGATTGTGAACAATGGAAAAGACGGTGCACAGTCCGTGTATCATCTTCACATTCACATTATGGGAGGAAGGCAGATGGGATGGCCTCCAGGATAAAATAACACCACTTTGCCTCAATAATGGTTTACGAAGTATGGTGATTTAAAAACTGTCACAGAATGGTGTTAATTAATTAAAGTTGAATAAAATGGTTTTGTGTTTGCTGAATGGTACCCCCTAGGTCTAAGGAGATTATTGTTTTTCAGAAGGAAAAACATCCCACATTAAAACTGTTTAGTGAGTGACTTTTGTTTTGGATACAGGATACTATTATTGTAGGCTAATTGAATTATAATGACATTCGACTATGAAAAAAAGAACTAACATACCAAACCCGAAAAGTTTACTTTAAAAAAAAAAAAACATAAGTGCATGTCTCAAGTTCAGTTCTCAATTTTCTACGAATTTGCTTCATTTGTGAGTAAGGTATTGCAGTAGTACCAAAGCATCCTATTTTACTCTCCCTTCGCCCTCTTCCTCAAATTATTTCACCACACTGATTCCATATTTTTCGTAATTCAATACTTTCTGCTAATATTTGAAATACATTATTTCTTCAGATGGGATATATTACAACGTATTGAACTAAACTACCCAGATCATATAATTTTAGCTTTATGGACAATTTCTTTGATTGTGCGATTCTAAAAGTGCCTCCGAAGGAAACAGTTAAAAGTGATAATCATGAAGGTCGACTGAGAACTCTGTCTCTAATAAGTAAATTATTTATTTTCCAATCTATTCAAGTTGTCCAATCATGAAATGAAGCCCTTGTGGGTTAAATTAAGATAGCCTTGTCTATAATGTAGGGGGTAAAAAGTCTTCTTTTATAAGATTATGAAATAAAATTATGTGATGTAGGGTTGCACTGGAGAAGCCTATTGTCACATACATGACAATAAGAACCTCAAAACTTCAGGGTTCGATTCGGCAACTAATTTTCAACTAAAATTGCCTCATAAACATTTTTTTGTATAGTTTTTTTAAAACGAATTAAAAATTATAACATTATATGTGGTTCATTCATCATAATTCATTCGATGTAGGTCGCGGTCAATGCCTAATTCATAGAAGTGAACGCTAATTTTGTCAATTCGTTTAAAGTTATGCTGTAAAACTGAGGTCTCTCAGACGGCAACATCCATTACCAGTTGTGGGATCCAGAATCACACATTCTTTGGGTCCTAGTTGTGGTTGGCGCGATCATGAAAATTAAATCGAAACTAAAGACAAATTCCGAGTGTTTGTTGGGTGACTGTTCAGGTTCAATTCAATTTTGTCAGGTAAAAAACTCGGCGCTAGGCGCCTCTACCACTGCTTTGAGCCTGCGGCTGAAATTCAAAAAACATGGAACATGCTTTAGCCATGTTTTCCTTTCGCTAATTTCTCATCATTCTGCTAGTTTCAATTTGTTATTTTCGTGTCAGCTATATGTACTTTACCCAAGTGATGGATGTGCTCCAATATTACTGATCTCCGTGGTCCACTGACTAAAATATATCTATCGTAATAATGCTGTTAGACTGATTGTGTAAATGAGGACTCGCAGAACTATTATGATGGTTCACCACCAACTTCCATAAAAGGATGTACATTATTCTTATCTTATAATAAAAATATATTACAATTATTAAATCTCGCGTCACCTCTCCGCATGACATTTCTTGGCTATTCAGTCCAAAGCTAAACATGTTCCATGCTAAAACCTTGCTTCTTCTGACATAGGGTGTTTCTTACTAATTTTTGACGCAGTCTCGAATCGGATAGGTTTGATCCCAAGAAATTCATCCCGTAGCGAATAATCGAATTTGTGAACCTGAGTGTTTAGTGTACCTAATTAAGTCAGTTTGAATGGTCATTCAAACCTATTTACTCAATTGCCAATCGGACAAATTCAGTTTGGCAAATTTTTGATTCCCTGATTCGGTCGAACATTTTCGAAAAGAGAAAATCTCGCATTTCGTCAGTTTCTGAAATGGATTGTACAAGAGAGGTAAATAAACCTGGGATTAATTTAAAGGAAACTATATTTGATAATTCTGTTATAAAACTAGCATTCTTAACAATAAATAGTAACATTAAAACTCATCACTAATTAAAGCTAGATTATTAAAACAGGAAGTAAGACGGATTTTTACATTATACTCATGAGGTAAGACAAATAGCTCATTTTCACTAAATATATTTCACAAATCACACAACATAAATGTTCTTATTCTAACCACAAATAATAATGTAGCTAAACCCAGTAAACATGTACATCGGAACTGAGGGATATTTTGTGGTTCTAGGGAGTATATTCAAAATAAGTAGAAGTTTCACGTGATGAACCACTAGTTTCCCCTGGCGCGTAGTCTACAGTTCACCGTAACAAGGAAAGGAGAGATTTCAGCCAAAAGATCCTACTTTATTTAGGTAGGTATCTGATTTGAATTGTGATTAATAAAACAAACAATTGCTCTCGTTGTATTCAGCTCAGAAAGTAAGAAGCTCTTGGATATGGTGATAACAGAAATTCACCCTTTCGTAACAAGAAACCAACGTGTTGTTTTGAGCTCTGTCCAGTTCTAGAGAAGGACAAGTAAGTGAAGAAATGGGGTGTGCAAGTCAGGGCATAGGGCTAAGCGAAAGGTACGGATATACCTCCCACAGCCCACTTCCTAAGGGAAGTTGTCAATTTGGTAAGAAAGTTGAGTGGAGCATAATTTTTAGAGCTCTACGAGAGATCCGAAGACAGACATAGAATCACCCTGATCTGACACATGTTTGACAAATGTAACAGAAACCATCAAAAAAGTATATAGTTACTAAGTAACATCACCAGAGTTTATAAACCAAAGTGTTACCGAGTAATAGAATAGTATTCCTGTTGTCACTAGGTTTAATTCACGTTTCGTTTATACTGTTACATGAAAAGAGATGGACTCATTTTGTATCGGTTATAAACAGAATACAATCCGATAAATCGTAATTAAATAACTATGATTGTAGGTGAGTATATTTCATTATAGAGTTTCGGAAGTGTGTGGAACCGTTGCTCAAACCGTAAGGCTTTGCACAGATTGAAGCAATAAAATGACGATTGCCTCAAACGAGAACAGTCTCACGCTGAGTTCTCAAGATAGAATCAATTTTCATTTTTAAGTATACTATCCAGTTTCTTCTGACTGTAAGGTATAATTTGCTGCAGAACAGGTTATGGACAATCAATAAAAAGTTTACAGTGGTTAATTTCAGTTGGTTTTTAGAGTCTCCGTGACGGAAGCTTTGAACAACCTACTGATAAGACATGGTCATATTCATCTACAGCATACTTTCATTGGCCGTGGAAATGTTTTATTGGTCTGATTTTTTTTTACACTGAAGATTTCAAAATTGGCTATTCAGTAAAAAATTATCGCCATAGATTTGATGACCCTTACAGGAGTTGTGGCAGAAATATTGAGTATCATCCATGTTAAGGATTGTTTACACACAAATACCCTTTAATAATCAAAAAATTATATTGCACAAGCAAATAACTAAGCTTTTTGGCTAAATTACAGTCATCATAAGAGCTTTTTTCAGTTATCAACAATGAATTGTTTTAGATTTCAACGAAACAGGCAGGCAGTTTTTAGAGAGCTTTTCCAGCTGCTGCCACTTATAACAGTAAAACGTATTCTAGTTGGAACCTGTGACTGCACAACAAATATTTCACAATATTACATAAAGGTTTAATCTTATTGAACAACTGTAGAAGGTGTCTTTATAGAAAAGATAGGGGCCTGCATTCAATAACAGCGTCCACAAGTAGAGCCAATTAGAATGAGGAACCAAATAGGTGAATAATTCAAGATCGACAAACTTCTCCATGAATTTAAAAAAATTATATTCACTTCTTCGGCACCTAACTTAACATGATCGAAAACTGTAAACCGAACTCTAATTACCAATAAATTGAGGTGTTCTATGTATTACAAGAGGAAGTGTTTATAGCTATCACCAGGGGTTAGCCAATTTTATCAACAAAGAAGAGTAACAGCTACCACCAAAATCACCCGCATTCCAGTTAATACCATTTAACAATAATTTGAAAAGTGTTGTGTTTATCACAAGGTTCAGACCAGAGCAGGGGTGGAGTATTCGGTAAAGGGGACAGTGCGAATGTTAAGAGCGTGCTGGAGCATGGATACTTCAACTCCAAACAGTATTCACAAGGGAAACAAATTATATACAAATATCCAAATGACCGGTCCCTTGACCTGGTCATGAACAGACTACCAGCAGAGATCACTATGAGGTTGAAAAACAATGGTAATTATTTGCCATTAATCAATTTGTGCGATCGGCTATCAAAACATAAGAACCAATCACCTAAGTTTTACCAATTATCAACGATGGTGAAACTTGCCAGTTAAGAAGAAATAAATTAAGAAGTTATAAACTGCATCGAACCATGACTTAAGCTGGATTCACATCCATCCGGCAAGCTATCCGGAAAGTGAATATGAGCAGCTGATTGGTTGGACACTAGCTGGGGAGAGGGAATATTTTTTCCGGACAGGCAGTTTTGAAACAAACTGTACGCTGTTCACCACTGCGCATACGGAATGGCGTCGGGAACCGAAACAGCTGTTGAAGGAAGCGTGGGAAACGAGTTTTTGGTTTGTGTTCGGCCGATTCCCCTCCACTGCTTTTTACTAGCTTCCCCTATCCGTATTTCCGAACGATCCAGATGGATCTGAACCCTGCTTTATTAGCCCCATTGTCACCAAAAGTGTTTGTAGCAATCGCTACTGATTGAGTAGTTATTAGCAAGCCAATGTATCAGTTTTCACCAAATCCTTGCCATTCGTTAACAGGAACTACAGTTTGGCCATTTAATTTTCTATGTGCAGTAAAAATTACGTTCATGACCATCAAATGAAACAACTACATCGTCAATGTCCATGCAAGAGCACGTGAATTTCATTAAACCTCATCAGCAGGTGATTGCAGTTATCAAATGCCTGGATAGGGTCCAGGGGTGGCTACTTTTAGGAGTGTATGTGCCGAAAAAATAAAAGTTCATAATCCTTCCATATTCATTAGATGAGTAGTGAAAGGCTGGTGACATAAGACTGGATTACAATATTTGAACCAACTTTGCGAAATATACCTCTCTAGGTTCTGTGAGGAATGCAGTTTGTAGGGGTGCACCTGACCAATCAGGAACACAAGCTCCAAGGTCGATGGAGCTATAGGCATCCCTAGATGGTTAGACAGTGATTTTGGCTGTCCCTTGTCATCACTGCCTCGAGCAACAGCAACCATTCAATTAAAAAATAGTATCCTAAGACCTGTCTGTACATTTGTATTGAAAACGAGAACTCAAGTCAGATTTATCTCGTTTTTGTATCATTGAAATTTGTTTGTAGCTAAGAAAAGCATTCTTCTCTGTACCCTTCGCGATAGGCCCTGTTGATCTCTTTGTACCCACCTCTGCTGCAGTCTATGGATTACCAACTGACCCAGAGGTGACACCAACACGTAATAGTAACACAAACTCAGAACAGTTTAGAACAATAAGACCAATTCCATCTACACGAAGGAAAATTTAAGAGGTTGGGTTGAAACTTCTAAACCCCCGACCACATTGAAGCTCTGCTAAGTAGCTTCGATTCTCACCTTTAAACTACTAGCAAATCCATAATTTCATATTACAAATATCTGTTTCTCAAGTTGAACTGGAAACTGGTGATAACTGGTGCAATTACCTTAACATTCCATACGATGAGAACACACATTATGTTTAGTGATAATAACAACATAATTCGGTTATAGCAAAATGAAGTTCTTCATCTCGGTACCAACTAAATGTTTCATCAACTCGGATAGTAGGTAGTACTGAATTAAGTGGTAACGTTACAAATATGTACAGTTCGTATTATGAAGAATAATTTCATATGGAAACGGTCAATTTCAATGAGGGCACACAACTGACTTTGAGTTATTGAAGCACCTGGATACACATAGTGGTCGTTCCTAAGCTTCATGAATGGTGAAACCCACTGTGCAGCACACAATCAGATAGTTCAAGACACGGACGTTAAACTGTGGTCTTTCTCGACCACAAATACAAAGGGAGGTGCCTATATTTGCATCAGCAACTGGACAATATTTATTCAGGGAAATCACTTACGGCAAACTATTAACCTGGGAACATGTTACACAGATAGAGGCTCGAATAAATGCAACATTAATTTACAACTATTTAAATGGGGGATATTAAATCTTTGGGGAGACATCCATGGAAATTGTATATCTGTAACATCGACAAAGTAGTTAGGTATTCCTTTGAGCCACTGCTGCTTTTGTAACCATTTTTGAGGCCAGCACAATATATTGTAACATGAACAATGCTAACGATTAATCAATTTTACAATCAAGTTCATGAGTCAAAATACTCAGCAACATTGGAGGATGGGACAATTTTAATTCAAATAAATATCCCCAAACGCTACATTCCTATCAATTACCTAACGTTGAAATTATCACCTCATTGCACATTTTATCAAAGTTTGGATATTTCGAACATTTCTCCGACAACAGCACAATAGATTCAGGATTATGTTGCACACAATGAGGAACAGACGTGCACATTTTTCTTTCTAGTAGATGCCACAGGAATTAATAGGATTTTTATCGGACATCATGAAGTGGCATCATCATTGGTTCTCTCTCGGAACCAATCCTCAAATTCTCGATCATTATTGGTCCATTACGTCAATCGTTAAGATTTGATTCAAGGAATATTCCGGTCTAGTTTACCAATCCCTGACACGCTAAAAGCTCGTTTCACCAGCTGCCATATGTTTCTAGCATTTAATAAAAGCCTCATTGAACTCAGTTAGGAAAAGCGAGTTCACATGCACTTAACCCATTAAAAAAGTAGAAGGGTGTGTCCCAAACAAACAAACAACGCTAACTGTTCAGGACCTTGTAATTAACGAGAATCTTCAAAGTTCATGTTTGTGATTGTTCATTATTGTTTTGCATTTCGTTCCAAGACCTAGTTTAAAAATGTCTGGCAGTTATGGTACAGGGCAGCTAAGAAGGTTGAATAGTCAAGACTGCAGATCACAACGTCCACGTTATCATACAACTATACATCATCGGCGAAAAGGGGTTTATATTTTATCTCATGAGTTAATTTTGGAATAAAAACCCAAGTTACATTAAAAATTGTTAAGTGGAAACCAAAAATGCTTAAGAGCAGATCATATTTGTGAGAAACTTCCAAATTCCACTTATTACAATGAGTATAGACTGGTTCGAAATTCGTAATATCGGAATGATTGAGGCAATCAAGCGACCTCATTTGTTTGTGGTACACACTTGAACGACGTAAAGCGTGATCACTTTCAACGTCGAAAAGATAAAGTCCACCCCACGTCTGTTCCCCATTACCTCATAAAAGATTTCAAAACACAGATAGACTAGACGTATTTTGGTAATGCTAACCTAACAACGGAAACAACCCTACGAAATCACTTCTATAAATTACATGTCGACGTTGAAGCTGTATCCAAAGCAGGGAATGCAGCCACTAGTAGAATAACCTCCAAGCAATCCGCACCAGGCACCCTGTGGACATTGAGAAGAATTAAAAATTAACAAGTTTATGAGACAGGTTGTACTGCAGCCAATTCAATAAGAATTTAATAAAAAATTAATAGATAATTATTCCGATGAAATGAGTTATGGAATTCTTGAGTAAGAAATAAGAGAATTCTTTCATAACCACTTCAGTGGGTTGCGAAATTAACCTCTCAAAGAAGAATTTGGATCTCATAACACATCGTTTTGGTTTATTATTCAATAATAAACCATTGTAATCGCTCTGGAAAAAAAAATTCTAACCCCCCTGAAAATTTCATGGTTTACGTTTCAAAGGGTGTAGAATCCGAATCTGCAATAAAAATTTTCCGTCCGTCCGCCGTACGCACGATTTCTCCCAAACGGCTGGAGCAAAAGATCTGAAATTTTCAGGAAAAATCCATCTTGGTCCGACGACGCCCCAATTCTTGAGCCAGCTCTCTCACTCAATTTAAAGTGCCCTTTAAGGGCTGTCAAAGTTTTGTAAAATCCCTAAAAACCTCAAAACAAGTCAAGGCGTCCTAAATGTAGACTTACTTTTAAGAACATACCATGAGGAATCGAATGAGCCCTTCCCCAGGACCGTAGGTCAAACCATTCTCGATCTATGGCCCGATTTATGGTGGCAACATTCGCGTTATTTTGGTTTATTATTGTTTTTGTGTTGATATCAGTAACCTAGTGACGTAGTGATGTAGTAATGTGGATACTGGAGTGAACTCCTAAAAGGCTTTGTAGCCGATACACGGGTTGAAGCATTCTGATAATTTTCAGGAAAAATCAGAAAATCTGAAATTTTCAGGAAAACGCTGCAAATTCTTTCACTGGGGTTTATTATTCAAATGGCTTGCGTCATGATTTGAATTTATACTAAGCTTTGGAGTGTGCGTGTTTCACAGGTGATAGAGCGATTATTGAATTTCAGGAGGCACACAAATATGATCAACTGATCAATCCAAATAGGTATTTTGGTTGAGAACAGATTTACACATGCATATCTCCTGATATTCAATAATCGCTCTATCCTGTGAAACACGCACACTCCAAAGCTTAGTGGAAATTCAAATCATGAACGCAAGCCAATTTAATAATAAACCCCAGTGAAAGAATTTGCAGCGTTTTTAATGATTTTCCCAGCTTTCACAATATACAGGAATTGTATCCTTCGCCAAATAATTCAATTAAAACTATTGTTACACAATTTATCGAAATCAGTGGGGTCATCCAGTCTTTGACAGATTTGGATGAAGCTTGGGCGGATCCAACACAGACCTACAATACACTTGTGGAAGGATAAGACAAAAGTTATACAAACCCCATTTTCAAAAGGAACTCTTGATAACTAAGTTTAATTGCAATTAGATCAGCCGATTCTATCATGACATTATACTAGGCAATTCTTACCCAATGATATTGGTCATTTTAGTTAATGATTGATTAGTGAGTGAGGTAGTTTATGAATAAACGAAGCGGCCGGTTCGGTGGATTTCAATCCTTCATTAGCTCTTGAATCTCAAATTAGTCAGATCTGCTCCCTACCACAGTATTGTAGAAACTGCCTGATCTACAACCCACCGCACAACCATTTCATGTTTGTCTGCTGTCTATAGCCACGTTTGTTTTCCTACTTACCTACATTTCTCGTGTCAAGGACAAAATACGATAGAAATCATAAATCATTGCACATGGTTATTTGCCTTTAGTCGATTAACGTAAAGTGGAGTGGGAGTGAGTGTGCAATTGATTGCCAATAGCTATTCCTAGCCACCAACTGAACTTCATCAGTGCGTATTTTTTACTTTCTTCATTCTGCAACGTTTGATGGATATGGTTAGTTGGCCCCTTCCCTTTTAGAATCTGTCGCCCTGGGAGATGAATAGGACGCCTGCAAGCGTCTGGGTCTTCCTCTGAGCGTGGCGGAGCATAATAATGCATCCACCTGCTCGGAAGGGGCAACTATACCATTCCATCCCCTCACAAACGTTGTTAGTAACGGGTGGTTCTCTACCATCAATAGGGTTCAATCCCCTCCTTCCCAACCAATAGAATTGTATCTTCTTTCACTTGGAAACCATGGTTCCATGTTCCTCCACAACTCTTGAACAAAGGAATTGAAGGTACCTTCCACCTGTCACTATACAACCACCATTTCCTCAAACATTCAGTTATTGTTCTGTCACTGACTAAGACCCATCAGTCGAAACCGATTGAATGTGTATAACTCTTTGATTTTGTGGAAATTGAAGACGTTTTTTCTAGACCTGGGTTTCCACTATTTTGTCGCCAATGATTCAGAGTATCATAACCAACCCTACTCCAAATCAGAAGAATAAAGTTTATAAATATTTCCGAGTCAATAAATTTTGTTTAATGATTAATATTTTACTTGAACCATGGTGATCTCACATTTAGCTTGTAAAATCCTACCTCTTTACCAGTTGAATCTGATATATTCACTAGAAGGCTATGGGAATATTTTTGCTACGGTCACGGGTAAACCAGGTTAAAATGGAACCAATAAAAGGTCAGGGGGGGGGGGTTACAAAGAAAAATTGGAGAATTGTTTTGCGTAGGAAAAGTACAGGAAAACCTAGAAGTTGGTCTAGAGCCAGTGACTAGGCACTTTGGGGTCTAATGCCACAAAAGGACGTGGTAAATTGAAGGTTGCATCAAAGCAGGGCCTGTTCTAGGCATACTTTTTTGGTAGATACTCACTAATTTTATCGGAGTATCACCCGTTGTATGCAATTGGTGTTCGCCCTAACCACATGTCCTGCCATCTATAATAACAATTCTAGTAACAATCTCAATTCCTACAATTCCATCAAATTTCAATTAAAATCTAAGGGAATTTTGGGTCAGTTTCATTGGCTCACAAATCAATACTTCATTGTTTGCACGCACAAACGTAAAATCCAACGAACCAACTTTCATTTCATTCATTTTTACTTCATCTAGTTGGAATTATACACAGGAGAAACAGTACACATTTTTATCATATTGAAGAAGAATATCATTAAGCAATGTACTTACATTCCAGAGTGGGCGACCAAACTTTTTTAAAAGCATGACTGAAGGCAGCATAGTTGGTGGGGGGAGGGAGCACGCTAGTCGCCATCTTGATGTTCAAATGTTGATGAACCACCATGCCACCAGTATGAAGACGAATTCCCTGTACGAAATCCAGAGGTAATTTTACAACGACAACATACGAAATTTGTGAGCAATCTAATTATTGACAACGAAAGCTACAAGTGCTGTTGGTCAGCCCCCTTTCTGTAGAACTTTCCCCAAGCAGTGAGGGAAAAAACAGAGGTATTGATACAGAAATTATGGGATGAGAAAATGTAGAAGTTAATAAATTTACAGTATTGACTCTTTCACAATCAAACTTATTAGTAGCAAACGTGCTCCATTCGTTCGTAACAATTTGACGATTGAGCTGACTGCACGTTAACACAATACTTATTTCCAGCCGAAATCTAAGGAGTAATTCTTGATACACCTTCCTGTAAACTCAAGCTATTAAAGCAAAATCGTCAAGCTAAACACCAACCAACGTACCATTTAGTCTCGATCGATTATAGAGGTCATTTCTGACAAAATAAGCCTCTTCGACTTTTTCACTAAATGACGACCTCATTTCCTAAACAAGTCTGAGGATACCGTTAGAAAGAGCGTTAAATTTCTCCTAAGACGAGCCCTTGACCAGGTCAGAAAACTGTACACTATGATAGTCATTCTACCTCAAACTTGAGAATTTCTCATTTCTGCTCTTCCTATTTTGGCGATTTTTATCTCTAAAACATGCTCTTTCTCAGAGAGCCTCATCAGCCTGAAAAAACTCGGCATTTCATCAGCTTTCCAGCGGTAGTCCTAATTTTACTTTGGACTTCAAGAGACATGTTCAGAGAGAGGGAGTTATAAAAAAAAATAATTGGTTGAACCATCGAAAACCTAAAAATGTTTTTTTTTTTTTTTTACTTTTGAAGCTTATTAAGAAAAAATGTGTGTTGGCAGGGAGTTTACTTTTTTCTTGAAGAAATAGAAATGAACTATTTTCAAGTTTGACATAGAAGACTACCACAGTGTACAGTTTTCAGAACAGGTCAAAAGCTCGTCCTAAGGGAAATTTAATGCTCTTTCCAACGGTATTGTCAGATTTGAAAACACTCCAAAATTAAGAGAGTAACACTCTTTCTAAGGACGTAACGTCACAAACACAAAAATTCCTAAATCCTCTAATTCCTCCTTCGTCTTTTCCTTCGTGGAATAAATCCTGAATCGTGAATAACTCGGGATAGAAGCCTTTTAAAAAAAAAAAGTCAATAAGACACTTTTTGTCGGAAATCACCTACAGAACTCGTTCCTGAAGTTCGGTGGAGCCACGTAAAATGTAAACTTTTTACCAAAGACATCACTTTAGAGGAGGGGATCACCTCATTGACTATTGACAGTATTTCAAGTACTTACCATTAGCAGCAATGAAGTTTTCAACAAAATAATCCGACTTGTGCCATGGCTTTCCATCCGTTGGGTCCCTCGAATGTCTGGGGCTTCTTAATTTTCCTTTGTTTTCGTTCACGGGAACATTGTCTTCCACTGGCATCTCCGTTCTTCATCATTTTAAACTCCCCACACAATGTTTATGAAAACGCTATTCCTGGGATAGCAATGCAGCTGACGCCTTGGCACGTATATATAAACTACTTAGAAGGCATGAACTTGTTCAAATACATTATGTAGACACAGACCAATTTTTTTTTTCAAATTGAGGAGTAAGTTTTCCACTTTCTGCTCAGAATAACAGAGATAATATGGAGAAGTGTTCACTAAATAGGTATGCACATCCACTTCTTCGACAGTTCGAATGGTAACATATACAAGTTACAAAAATTATCGTGGAGCTCGAGTACAAAAAATAATAATAAAAAATTGGAAAGTTATTATAACGAATATTTTTTGAACCTGACGAAACGGTAAGAACCGTGCAATTCCCTAAAAGTAGGGCGACGTCAGTTATTAGGTATATTAAATTATGCGCGGTAAAAATTAATTTCTTTCTTCTAATGCCTGGCCGACGAATTTTCAGGTATTCACATTGTTCGGTAGGGTCCTTGCATTTTGAGATACTTAATAACGAGGGAAGGCCCATTGGCAACGATTTCCGGAGGGATTTGTGTAAGGGGACAGTTGTCGATGCTCATGATCTGTAGGCTGGTGCACAGTGCGAGTTCGAACGGGAGGTTGTGGAGGTTGGGATTATCATTGATGTACAGCGATTCAAGATTTTCCAGAGTCCCTATTTCTTCTGGGATGTGGATCAGATTATTTTCACCAACTCCTAAATACAGCAAGTTCGACAAATTGCCTATAGCTCGGGGAAGCGTTTGAAGTTGGTTCGATTGAAGAATCAACTTCTGAAGGTCCCTTAGGTATCCGATTTCGGCTGGAAGCTGATCCAGTTTATTTTCCTCCAAATCCAGGACTCGCAATTTCTTCAAGCTCACGATAGTCGACGGTATCCGCCTCAACAAATTATTAGATAAAATCAGAACCTCGAGATTGGTTAAGTACTGTATGTCTTCCGGCAACTGCTTCAGCTGGTTGGTGCCTAGATTCAGTTCGACCATATTGCACCAAGTACCAAGATCAAGTGGCAGGGAAGTCAATACATTTTCTTTCATGTTTAATTTCGTCAGATTCTTTGCTCTTGAGAAAATTCCATACGGAATCTTATCGATTTCATTATGCTCCATATTAATGGAATAAACGGTAGTGAATTGATGAGGTCCACCCGAAGGGTAAGCGCTGAAATTGTTTCGAGAGAGCGTGATGCTGGTCAACTCTTGCAGGCAAGACAGAAGTCCATCGGGCAGAGAGTTGAGGACATTCCCTTCAACGTTGAATTCATCCATATGTTTACAATTACTGAGAGATTTAGGAACCGTCTGCAATCTATTGTACCTTAAACCTAAACGAGTTAACGCTCGTAAATTTCCAATAGATTCAGGAATGTCGAGTAACTCGTTGTGCTGCAGATCTAACGTCAATAGGTTGACGCATTGACCTATTTCCTCAGGTAAGTGCTCCAAATGGTTGTGCGATACGTCAAATGTTGTCAAATTTACAAGCTTGCCAATACCAGCGGGAAGCTCCTTTATTTTATTTTCTCGTAAACTGAGCATTGTCAGATTGGTTAAATTACGAATATCGTCACCGACAACCTTGATTCGATTGAAGCGAAGGAATAAGGTAGTTAATGATGTCAATTTGTAGACGACGTCAGGGATTTCGTTGAGTTTATTGTGCCTTAAATCGAGGACTTTCAGACATTTCAGCGATGCCAAAGATTCTGGGAGACTGGTCAAAGAATTCTCACTTAGGGCCAATGTCTGTAAGTTTATCAAGCATCCAATTTCCGATGGTAAGGTTACTAATTTATTTCCATATAAATAGAACTCCACGAGATGTGTTAAATCTCGGACTGTCTGGGGTAAATTGGTGATGGACGATTTGCTCAGATCGAGACGGGATATACCGTCATCTCTGCACCTCAAAAACTCCTTAGATATATCCAGATCAGCCTGAATGGGCTTGTTTTTCTTGACTGTAGGCTTCGGTTTATTGGATTCTGGATGTTTGACAGTAACTACTTTGGGCCTGACACCGTCTCCTCCTCCGAGAGACGTGGAAGATAGTTTTTTCTCCCGTATACTGTCCCTGGACACATTCGAACCTGCCCCACTCTCGCTGACTTCTGGCATATTTACGCCTGCACCTACTCCAGTATCAGAAAGTTGGTTAATAGCTCCGTATTCTAAATCCAGGGTATCTATAGCATTCGTACCCACTGACGTATTGGAAACTGGCAAGTTACCTGTTCGTTTATAATCCGCAAGCCTTTCAGCAGCTACGTTGCTCTCTGTGCTTTTGCTTTTACCTGCTCTCTTCATGACGTATTCCCGTCCAAAGGGAAACAAAGGGATTCAGCGCCGAAGTACTATCACCCCCATGATACCACTGGGGCCAGTCAGCACCATGGCCTGTTATGAATCACTTGCCCACTTCTTATATATCACTGAGTCACAACTACCAAACTCCACGTATTCCCGACTATCTAAAAACGCAACAACTATTCAAAATAAAGTGTTGACATCTATCGAGTTAGTAACACTCCACGAACCGATGAGAAGTTCTTTAATTCATAGCAATGTTGAAATCGGCCATTGCCAGCCCCCAACTTCACAAATCACGACAAACAAGGGCGGGGTTGGTCTGATTTGTCTCATAAAACTCGCCACCTCAAGTTGAACCGTTAGTTCAGAAATCACCCAACAGATCGCCTTCTAATGGAGTTAACCTTTTACTATTTCATTTACCAGCTGGTTGCTCGAATTTGTTACCATTTATACACTCTATAAATCTTCTGCTGTAACTTTGAAAAATATTATTAATCACTCTCCACCTAGTTACAATTGCAGAGTCGGAAAAGTGCTTCATATACGCGCTGTAGTTAATAAAGCTCTCAATAGGTTCTCTATGGTAGGTGATTTAGAACTCACTGCGGTAAAAGTTGTCATTTATTTTCGAAAATCAACCCGTTTTGAGATTAATGGAGTTTTGTTGGTACAAACTGTAGATTATCAGTGTAAATTGATTAGAAAATAATCATATGTGAAAATATGTCAAATAAACCTGTGAATCGACTAACCAAAATCATCGGAATAAGTAGAAAAGATCGATCTTTAACGCTACAAACGATTGCTCCTTTCTTTCCATGTTTCATCTTTCTCCATTCCAAAAATTGCCTGTTCGCTTACAAGATTGCTGGTTTACTTTCGCCCCTTTTTATTTACAACTTAATTCTTACTTTGTTGCGAAAGAAGCATCTTTATGGTAGATTTAAATTTAAGTCAGGTTAAAACTCAACCGATAGTATGATATCGATGCAAAGGATATCTCGATTCGACATACACCTTGACAACTACAAAAACAAAACGTTAACCTTCCAAATCGTGACGTCACAGGGTCTTGCTTCAAGTGGGTGTGTTCTCCCTTGGCTCTGTGGAAAGATCAATACTTCGTATCCCTGGCAGTTGGTATAAAATTTTCACCTTATTTGTAGCAAACCCCTATTCCACTAGTTTTCATCACAATACTTCGAAATGGGGTCCCTGTTTCGAAGCGAAGAAATGACATTATGTCAACTCTTCCTACAGAGCGAAGCTGCCTACGCGTGTGTTTCTGAACTCGGGGAACTTGGTCTCGTCCAATTCAGAGATGTAAGTCCTTCATAACACCCAAATTTGTGTCACTATTTAGGTTTAATCGAAGTTTATCAAAGTACACAATCTTGTATCACATCGAACTAAAACATTATCTCCTAATGAAGTTATTGTTAGCTCAATCGCATGAACATTATGCATATTTTCCGTGAACGATAGGAAATAATGTTTCTTTACTTTTACACCTTCAGCTCAATCCAGATGTCAACGCCTTCCAAAGGAAATTCGTCAATGAAGTTCGCCGTTGCGATGAAATGGAGAGGAAACTTCGGTACCTGGAGAAGGAAATCAAGAAAGACGATATCCCAATGTTGGACACAGGAGAGAGTCCAGAAGCTCCCCAACCGAGAGAAATGATTGATTTAGAGGTAACCTTCTTTACTCATTTATTTCTAAGATTCATTCTAAAATCCTGTCATTTATCTAGTTATTCTCTGACTATTACATACCTACTTATTTGCTTCTCCAATACGTCGAATGATGCCTCCCAAAATGAACTCTATGTTAACACATTCCAAATCAACTTACAAGCTGCTTGGTACATATTTATATGTTAAGGTTGAATTGAAGGCTTTATTCACATCTATTTATTGATAGGATTAAACAGAATACCTATAAATATTCTTCCTATAAGACAGGAAGAACGAACCGCACCCCAAAAAGCTGTTGCCTTATAATTTCTTTGAACCAATTTGAATAATACAAACCATTTTGAATGTGTGTGCTTATTCTAGGTAATAGGTAACTGATACGATCTGCCAGGAAAAAAGGCAGTTTTGAGATCGAATCTCTTGATATTCTATCTATGAGGTGTTTTTCGCTCGGACTTGGGTACTCTTCAAAGATTTCATTGATTTCTTTTGAATACACATGTAGATGTTCACACAACCTCGCTAGAAAGATAGGTAATAATGTGGAATAACGTTCTTAAAGTGTTTTATTGTTGTTTCGTTGTTTTAATCTACTTGTCGCTATATCCCAAGAACTTGGTCGTGTTATCCCAAGCCATATGTCATCACTTGATCAGCGTTTTAACGTTCTTTTCCGGTGATCTACGTATTTCCATACCTATATAGTTTGTGTTGTTTGGGGTGAGAGTATTGTCTACCTGTCAGTCAGCTGTGATATCTGTCATGCGAAAAGTAACGATAGTGGGCGGTGGTGTTAGTGCAGGGGCTTGTAGGGAAGAATCTTGCCTCCATCTCCATCTGGCTGGCCACTTTCGGGCGTATTCTTTCATACTCTGCTAAAACGAGAACTAGACCTCCCGAAACTCGAACAACAGCAGCACATATCATGTGCTCTGGAAAGGACGTGAATTCATTTCAAACGTCATTTCTTGCCCCTATTCACTACCCAATATGGATTTATCTCACGTACGTAATATAGGGGGCTCTTACTGAGGAGACCACCCTTTCCTCATTAATCAGAAAAGTATAGCCGACCTAAAAACATTGTGTAACTGCCAGTTTTTTATATTTTTTAAATTGAGTTAATTTGTATTTGCGATCATTACTCAGGAATGCTGGGTGAAGTTTTATTAACATATTTTTTGAACAAAATGAGATGCCTACTTGCCATTCAAGAACTGCCATCTCGTTGGTTGTTATTTCCGTTATAAATATGTCTGTTTGCTCCCATTTCGTCTTTCCTGGTGCTAAGTCGTAAAATGGCTTCTTGCCCTCATAGTTACTTTTCATTCTACTACACAATTGAAAAATGCTATTAGGTGATTTTGACTTTCATTGTATGTTCATGTAAATTATGAAGCCCTTTACAACGCGCAATGACGTTGTTAATTGGAAGAAATAATTGTTTCTTTATCTCCCACTATAAAAAATTAGCTTTTTAACCACGGTTCGTTGAAAAGCTCGTTAGGTGTTTAATTAAGCTTTAAATTACATCATTAAAACCCTGTTGGAATAGTAGTAACTGATTAAGAATCGTTTGAAAATGCAATACACATGTTTATCTAAGGAAATTTGACATTTTATTGAAAAAAAAAAAAATCTACAATTTTGGTGTGTTTAGAAATGTATTAAGTATGGAAAAAGCGCCACCGCTGTGGCAACATCAGAGGGTTGGATCAATCTGTCTCTAACTCACCTCTGTAAACCACATATTTTTCAACCAATTCTTGATTAGGTATAGCTGACACAATTATGTACTTAATTTGCCCTGAATTATGTTAGGTGACCCTACCTATTCTGATTCATAATCAATTTGTTAGCTATAGTCCGTCTCTTACTCATTACCCAAATAAGAGATCGGTATTCGGTGTATAATAGTAATTTTTCTCCAAGAAGTACTCCTTTAGTGTTTCGTGTTTCTTATTTATCTTGCTGTCACAACCTTCGTGTACAAAGGTTGTACCTACCTATCAAAAAGTTCCAACTGGGGCATGGGTGTGGTCAGTCAGTTGAAAAGTTTTGGTTCTGAATAAACATACGCGTTAACTCTTCTCTGAATATTTATGGCTGCCGTCGCACATGAATTGCGTAACCGTAGATCCTGAGCAGGCATTTTACTTATTGACTATTATCGTGACTCAAGTACTTGGTTTCCGTGTTTATCGTTTTTCTTGCGTAACTTGAGCTTAATCTGGGATCGCTTTCAGTTTACTCCCCTGCCACATCTAGACAATCCTGATCTATTCAGTTTCATTTGATTTTGCTGTTAAAGCTCCGACAAAATCGTATATTCAGGATGGCAGTGTGCTATCTCCTACATCCTCTTTTCCGAGAGATAAAGAAAAATGTTTAGCGTAAACCCACTTATTTATAATCTACATCAACAGATGTTTCAAACAAAAACTCATATTTTACATTGCAAATTCGATTCGTTCTGATAATTTCATGAAGAAATCTGTCGCTTGCATTTTTGGGGCCTAGAATAAATTCCTCAAATTAATGCCTTAGAATCATCAAAAGAATTTATTACCTTTTGGTCTGAAAAAGGTTTCGTTCAATGATTTTAGGTGCAACTAGATTTCATCCTGAGAGATATTTGTTCAATTGTTTTGCAGTTTTACTCAATTTTTATTTTGTTTTATTATTATTCTATCAAATGGGGGGTTACATGCATTACATATCAATGTATTTATGATTCTGCCATCTGTACGTAGTGAAACAAATTCTTTCATTATCGGAATTTACATCAATTCAATCTAGAAGAGAAATTCGGGTCAAAAAATCTGTATGTGTAATTAATAAATGCGTATTATTAGTTGACTTCTCCCTTTAAATGAAAAATGCTCTTCGATTTTCACGTTCATGTTGACGTTATTTTTCCTGCCGTCGTCATTTGCTTTTGGTGAACGTACGGATGAAGGTACAGCGACCCTGGTAATTCCATTCGAATTTAAAGATAAAGGTTTTTTTATATTTCCACCGCTTGGTTGTTACTTAGTTGTACCGAGATTTCAGACCAATCCTGGGCTGTCCTGTCATTTTTTATCAAGGTACCATGAACCTTGTTCCAACATTTTGAGATAACACCTTAAAACTGTGGACGGCGAACGGTCGTATTTTGTAATTCGACTTCCTGGTCGATTCCAAAGATACGTTATTAAAAACAATAAACCAAAGCATTTGTAGGAACTTACAGAGGGTTCATAAAACTTGGAGGAGCGTTTGGAACGCTGATTTCCAACAAAAAAATCGTCCTTTTATTAGAGGCTTCGTTTCCAAGTTATATCCCTTTCAAGATTGTCTTCGTGCTTCCGATTTTAAAACCGCCATTACTCTCTCAAGCTACTCTCTAAAATCAATTTTGAGCGCACCGTTGGAAAGAGCTTCAAATTTTCTACAAGAGATTTGAAGGCCCTTTCCTCTGGTCAGAAAGTCTGAACCACATTCCTCTCGAGTTCTGACTGAAAAGTATCTTATAATTGCTGTTTTCAACTGTTGGTTCAGCCCTTGATTATTAAGCGAGAAGGCCCGAAAAAGTCGCCATTCGATTTAGCGAAAAAAGATACAAAGAATCCGGTGCCAAACTAATTTCTGTTGTTGCAAGCCAATTTTGTGTGTATAAATAGCGTCGATTTAACGGTATAAACCCACGTTTTTCTGCCCTCAAACGTAATTTTCTTCAAATAATTTCTTGTGAGAAAATGGTTTTGTTTATACAGTTGGGAAGGTGGAAGAGGTCTGGGGAAGTTTTTCGTGTGAAGTAGGAGTTAACAAAACCTATATATTTTGAGCCATAGAGAAAATATGAAAGCAAATCGTTTTTTCATAAATTTTCAACATTTGATCCTCAGCTAATGATTCCCATTGTAAGTCATGTTGAAATTTTCGTATTTTGCCCTTGTAAGATAATAAATTTGACGCTCTTTCCAAAGGTATTCTCAAAATTGATTTTAGAGTGTAGTTTAGGGAGTTATGGCCGTTTTATTGACGTTAGCCCGGAAACATGACAAAACCTTAAAAGTGAAATAACTTGGGAACGAAGGGACTCCCTCTATAATGAAAAATGATCTGTTATTCGAAATTCAGTTGTTTCAAAAGTATCAATATTTTCATGCCGTTCTCAAATGAGGAAAACTAGAACTTTAGTGGAACTTTTTTTTTTCTTTATAACTCGACCAACTAGATCGGGTGGAACGGGTCCCGATTTTCAAGAGCCGCCGTTTCTTCAAGGCCGTCATTCTTCTCGGCTTTGATTCGAGTCGGACCTCGCGGTTTTCCCAAACTTCAGGGTCACTGAGAAACAGCGTTGAGTTCCTGTTTCCCAAACTAAACCAATTCCTTACGAAAAATTGGGGTTTCTCTCGTGCCTCTTCATTTACTTGTAGATTTGGGGTGTGAGGGGGTTACGAGTAAGGAAATCCAGGGAACGTTTCATTGTTCTTGGTAAAAATTGTTTATATTTGTGGAGGGCTTTGACTGCCCATTCTGAGGTTACTGAAAAATGTATTTTGGCACTCTACCACCGACACATCTATTAGTTACATTTCTCTTTAAATTGCTAATTCCAGGTTCATATTTATTAATAATAAAAGTCCTTAAAATTTAGGGATGGGAGGTGTTCTGAACCTAGCTATACATTTTATACAACATTTAAGTACGACTGTAGATATGCGCAACTCGCAACTTTCATGCGAAATTATAACTTTCTGATGTGGCGTTGTAAATTTATTAAATTTCGGTGTTGGGGTTACATGCTGTAGAATTTAGGTGCAGGAATACATCTTGTAAGAATTTGCTGAAAATACTATTAATTAGGGGCAATAAAAATCTGAGTATGTGAAGAGATGTGGCCCAAATTTTCCCCTCCAAAATTAATTGAATTTTGATTCAAACCTTAGTAACAAACCTCAATCATTTCTCCATCTCACCCCTTCTTTGAGCTTGTTGCAGTAACATCTCTTTGACGGTCAATAATGCTGATGACAGCATTTGTAACGTTTTATTTGTCGTTCATGGAGCCTGTATCACGCTGTAATCTAGTTATAAAATATATCAATATTCGAATATGCACGTGTTCGAATTACTTCATGTCAATGATCTGAGATAGTCCTACCAACCTGTGTCCTTCCAGCGTTGCAAAACCTTCTCTGATTTGATCCGGATTATAATATGAATTCAAATTCTTATTATGTTGATTTAAAGTTTGATTGGAGTATCTTTGTTCGTTGAAGCTTTTCCCTGTGGTTTGATAGCCGTTTTCGAAATTTATCATACGGTTGAGGGTTGATACAGTGCTCATGCTCGATCATTAAAAACTTTCAAACTAGTTTGAAACAACAAAAAAAAGTGATTCTGCGGATGGATTCAGCTAATTGGGTTGTTACTACCACCATGAAACTTGAAGGGAGGACAAACAACAACTGACATCACCGAGCAGCACTTCTCGTTTCTTAGGTTCGTTTGTAGTACAGTTCTGGACAGATTAGAAATGTCCGGGCATGCGCCCTTGAGCTTGACACGTTCACAGTGCAGGTGTTCCGAGTTCTGACTCCAGGTTCGCTGTTAGCAGTAACTTTTTGGAGTACTAGTTCGGAGCACCCTTTTCGAGTTCGGGATTTTTTCTCGAACTCGGGACAGCTACTGAAGAGCGCTCTGGTGAGAGATGGTGGAAGCTATTATCAGAGCGCAACTTTCACATCGTAGCTTATCATTCAGAGGTTTCTCTTGTTTGGTTTTTCATAAATTACCTACTTGAATTTATTTTTGAATTGAGCTTAAATGATGTGGAGTGGTTCAGAAGACTCAGATAGCGACGACGAACCGATGGTTAGTGACTTGACCTGTCAGAAGATGACGGCGAAGATTTGGAGTTGTTTTTAGGAACGAGGCTTTGGCCTAAAAACATAGGGTTCACCAAAAACGTCGTCGGCCAGTTCAATAATGCTGAATTTCTGGAGCATTTTCGAGAAAGCCACCATATCGCTCAAAAATTGGCCGAATTCTACCGCAACTCCAGCAAATATAAACATAACTTCGGGTCCTACGGGAAAGTGGAGGCTTATGAACAAGTGCTCATTTTCAGAAGAAGGGAGTTCAAGAACCGAAGCGTTCGCAGTGATGGGGATTCCAAACATAGTTCAGAACCGGTGGCGGCCATTTTCTCAAACTCAGAAGTTCCGAACAGTCCGGGAATTTTCTACTGCGAACGAACCTCTTCTTTTGTGTACGAACGGGAAATATGTATTGAGGGACGATAAATTTTTGTTAAAGAGACAGCAATAATATCATAGAGCTGATACCTAGTCCGCATTGCAGAGGAGTGGGGAGTTAGAGAGGTATGTGGGTGCCAATCTATCCCTCTACTTGTACATTACCTAACTTAGGTACTTGATTACCTATTTATTCTGACTTACGTGATGAATCAAAAGATGAGATTCCTCATTGTGCTTATTCTACTATTTTGCTGCATACCCTTAAATGGGTAAAACGTTTCCTCGTCGTAGAGAAGGATGGTTTGAGGTAGAAAATTTCCATTTTTACACAACTCTCACCTCTTCGTCAGACGAGGGAAATTGCTGTGGTGAAACGGTTTCTGACGAGTCCAAGTAGTAGCAGTCCGCTATACTTTCAGACATTTTAGACAACATAGATAATAATACTTACAATAATAAGGGAACCGTTTGATAAAAGAGAAATAATTGATAAACTAAACTAGTAAAAAGGGAGCTACATAGCCGAATGATTTCTCTTGGTTTATCCAAAAGCATGGAGGTTTAGGGGATAAACAGTTAGAAGCAGTTTGAAGAAAAATCACTAGTTGGTTTCAAAGCCAGGTTTCAGTTGGAAAACTTGAGCGAATGCCGGGCTGGGCTGTGACAAGCTGTGAAGTTACAAATACCGTCTCTGAAAGGCCACATCTGTTTCCAAACGGGTTCAAACTGATTTGATGGCTCCAGCGAAAAAACCTTGTATCAACTTCGAAATCATTGAATACCGTTCAGTTGTTCACGAATTTCTGAGTGCGAATGATCTTCCTCTGGGTTGGATGATGAAAACCCAACTGCGAGGAGAAAGGTACAAAATGCTTTCATGACCCCTCTCTGAAAACAGTATTCGTAAAGAACTTCTTAATCTTTCTCTATCAAATAATTGTTACCGTCCAATTCTTGATTTTCAACCGATCGGATTTCAATTTTTTCAATCAAATGTTACTATTTTAAAGAAATATGTATATATGACTTAGTAATATTTGTCAGTAGTCCTCAATTAAAACCTATTTGATGTCAATGTGGCAGGATATAGGTCAAAACTGAATGAAAAATCCTTATCCCCAGCTTTTGTTAAATTGAATACCTTCATCAGGGCCTATAACAGTTTTTAAAAAGTACAAAACGAGAGGGACACTTAGTTATCTTATGAGTAGCTTTATGAGGGATTGCTTTTCAGGTTTTCAATGCCTCCTACCAACTAAATGGCGCCATTACATTTCATCGTTTCTGATTTTTCGCAGGCTACGTTTGAAAAGTTGGAAAACGAGCTTCGCGAAGTCAACCAAAACGCGGAAGCTTTGAAAAGGAACTTCCTTGAACTCACGGAGTTGAAGCACATTTTGAGGAAAACTCAAGTGTTTTTCGACGAGGTAAGTGTTTAAAATATAAATTTTCCTCCGGTGTACGTTTTGTATTAACGCCAAACGTTTTTTCTTTCGTAAATATGTTCTGATCAATTTTTAATTTTTACGTACCGATATCGACTAGGTATCTATTAAGGAAATTTATAGGTACCTACCTAATTATTTGGGTAAACAAGTTCATTTTAAGCGGGATCATGTGCACTGTCAATTTCAATTTTTCCATGAAGTTAAATATTCTTCTCGGCGGACACAGTGACTACCACCCAAGCATCCAGCTCTCGTTGCGCCATACTTTTTGCCCCTTCACATTTTCCGGTTTGATTTCTCGTTTTGTATTGGTTTTTTTTTCAAACTTTATTTTGAATCGCAGGTAAAAATTATTCCCACAAGTTCTTTTATAATCATGTAACATTTTCTATAATGTTTTCAAAGTCTAAATAAGTTTCAGCTCTGTGAAAATTGGCATCACTTATCACCACGCTCTTCTTTTCTTCCCTTGCTCATCCCCAAACGACTTAAAGCTTTTTTTCCACTTTACATTCTGATGTTTTATTGACAATTGTAATTTTTGCATGCGAGACCTCTCACTTTCATCTTTTGTTTTTCGTTCCGTAGAGCTGACAAGTGACTCACGCTCCTAATACAAGCTAGTTCGTATTAGATCCCTCCACGTATATAAACTCTGTGGTGCTGGGGTTTCTCTTTGTGTTGCACTTAGAATATTCTGTACATTTTTTTCTAATCGATACCAAAAACATAACCTATGGTGTGGCTAGAACGCTATTTAATATTGTTGTCTTTTGCACTTATCGATTTTGTACTTAGGTGAAAGGTTCCTTGTAAGTTCTATAGATCAGTTTCTACATTAACATATCGTACGATTTTGATATTCCACCTGGAGCAGCGTATAGTTTGACCTAGTTTTATTCTAGTTTTTACGTAATGTATTGCCTTAGAATTTTTATACATGTTGAACTCTATCTAGTATGTATGATTTTTAGTCAAATTACTCTCATTCGTTACCTACCTCCTCTTATTCACAACTTCAATAAGCTGTTTGTTTATCAAGTTTTTTCTACAATTGGTCTGAAACGTTCTGGTATTGAGTCGTATTTTTTCTTACTTGTCCGTGTTTCAGCAAAATTTCCAACGAAAAAATTGAGCCACTGAAATGTCTCCTACGTTATAGATCATGAAAGTTTTGTGCGCAAATTTTCAAAAAAAATTGTATTTCAAAAAGTAAATAATTGCAAAAGTTGGCTCTGACGGTCAACGATTGTGCATGACTTTACTTAACGTTCCGAATTTACCTGAAGGGTAAGTCAAGTTTTACGATTAAAAGAGTTAGCAATCTCCCTTATTGGTTTTCTGAGCGAGTTTACAAAGAAATTCCAAGAGATGTGGAAGTTGAACGTTCTTTACTAGCTATGTTTGTTAGAGCAGAAGGGGAAGGCAATGAGAACTGTCTGACCCTTAGAGTAAATGTAATAGGTCCATTGAATTCAACAATGCTCACGACAAAGAGATGTTGTTAGAGGTTCAGTGATGCCTTGAGCATTGTTAAAAAAAGTAGAAACTAGAGAATTAATACGTGTGGCATACTGAAAGCTTTATTACAGGAAAGGTACCAATGAACCTACACGTGTAATTCATTTATGCAACACACGTTGAAATATGATGTTACACTCATTAGAACTTGTAGCGAAAAATTCCAAGCCAAACTATTTTCAAATGGGACTTGAAAAAACCATATGAAAAACAAATCAAATACGCGTTTGTTCCCCTGAAAAGGAAGTGATATAAATCGATATCTATTAGTTATTGACGTTATTTTCTTAATAAACAATGACGGTTGAACGTTCAGTTTGTTCAAATCTCCATGGCTCACTTTATGGAAACACAGTATTTTAAGAAATCCTCCCACTTTTTTCTATGTGAAAGGTTTTTTTTGTGTTGGTACTATTGTCAGATGATCGTATCTATAAGCTCAGGTAATTCACGGCAGAATTACTATCTGGATGTACCTTCAATATCCAGAAATATGCAAAATTTACTGAAAATTCTTATTTATGGTTCCTAAGTTTACGTTATCATTCATAATGCAAATGCAGTACGAGTAAGAAAATTCGTTGGACGCTTGCTCTTGATATTTGTTACCATTCTAATTACTTAGAGGTTATGCTAGTGAGGAGCATCTTTTTCCACAACAAATCCTCTGAAATTTTGCATTGACTTCATTCTTTCCTCCTAATTTCAAGAGTTCTGATGAAAGTATATGGTACAATCGCAAAATGAAAATTAAATGTAGCTATCTAAGATTTTTGTGGACTTTTGTCTTCTTAGTGGATCTTACGATAATGTGGATGATGACAACTACGGGGCAACTAGGCCTGGAACATCCATTTCATTCTGTTAATGGTTGGGAAAGATATCGATTGATCGTTCAGTTTCTTCAAATCTCTCTGGCCCACCCTTATGCCAAAAATATTTTCAGGGAATCCTCCCACCTTTTTATGCAAATCTCTTTTTTTAATGTGGTACCGTCGTTAGATAATCGTATTTCAAAGCTGAACCTAGTGTTTCACTATTTAAAAATGCCCACAGTGCATGCTGAAAGCTTTAAATTACAGTATACGAACAATGTTAGTCCCTTTAGTTCCCTTGTCCACTCATGTAGTGCATTGATTCAACTTTATAGTACCTACATATTAAAAAACAATGCCAGACTGTAGGTAGTCAAAACAGGAATGCTATTTCCAGTCTAAATGTATCCAGTATTTATTCTGTCCGGCTTTTTCGAGGATGAGCCCAACTGACAGTAAGATCCTTCTTTTTGTCATGTTAATTTTTTCGTATTCCTTTCTTATTTGAATTAGATAGACAGCCCAAATTGTCTGAAAGGCACTGTGGGTGATTTTCGAACGTTGTGAATCTCGGTAATTCCTTCATATTGATTCGTATCATGTCGGTGTGTTCCAATATTATTGTGTTCGTTACGCTATCAGAATAGAAATTCCCTAGTAGGTAATTTAGCTCATAGTCGTAGTAATTTTCGAAATAGAAAGACATAATTGTTTGTTCCATGTTCTAAATTGACATAGGCAAAAATGTGTTTATCAAAACAACATGTTAATCACTTTGGAGTTACAACTTCGTTCAGATGTATGGATCTAAGCCTTTGTCCTTGTGTTGCCGTATGGCTGAGTCGCGCTCCTGAATAATTTCTCATACACTTGAACAACCTAATGCTTTCGAAACTGTTTCTTTTTGCTCACAAATCCCCTTATTAGAAGGAAAGGATATCTTCGAGAATGGATATTATCGTGACGACCTATGAACCAACCATAATTTCTGCACATTATCCTCACCCGCCCACAGTCCTCGATCTCCCGAGAGAAGTGAGTTGTACTGGCATTAATTGAAGTTGGTTGTAGTTTCCTGTCATTTTCAAATCCACATTTCTCAGTCAATATTCTTGGTGGTTTTACAATTCCAAATCTACTCTTGTTTCTGTGCAGTTATTGTAAAATCCTGATAGGGGAAACTTATTTTGTAACAAACAATAAATTTTATCTGATTTTATTGATAACGCTTCAGTCTTTACTGGTGACCAACATCATACTGAAAATCTATTGATTTTTATGTAGTCACATTACGCAAGCACTCCTCACTCACCACCGTTACAGGCACTCAACCTTTGGGCATCTTTTGGGTATACTTGATCTCTCTCTACATCTAGGCATCTAGGTCTGACTAGGTTAACTATGTACTTGGCGATGAAATCCACATTTTCAATCTATTGTTTCAACTCCAATAGCTGTGGATTACATTCATATTCGTCAATAATAACTCTTGGTTTGGTTACCACAAAGCTCTTTCTCTATCCTTACTTCTAGAACTCGTGGTGATTTCACGTTACAATTGAATCTCTCTCCTCTTAATTACTAGAAAACATTTTATTAAAGATAATATCTTATTTAATGACTGATAGATATCTGCAGATAAGTTATTTCAGAGTGGAGCGTATATTGTTTTATTTATTTAGTGGAAACGTTTCGTTCCTCTATGGGAACTTCTTCAGTCCTGTTATTAAGTAATTATTGTGTAACCAACCATCAGCATCATCATCATCCAGTTCACCACACATGGGTTATTGGTGTAATCTTATCCTTCGTTTGATTTCTTCGAGGATATCCTCTGCGTTCCTGCCAGGCTCCAAGGCAGTAGTTGTATTCATGGTTACATATCCTCGAAGAAATCAAACGAAGGATAAGATTACACCAATAACCCATGTGTGGTGAACTGGATGATGATGATGCTGATGGTTGTTTACACAATAATTACTTAATAACAGGACTGAAGAAGTTCCCATAGAGGAACGAAACGTTTCCACTAAATAAATAAAACAATATACGCTCCACTCTGATGTATCATATGAAGGTGGTTGCACCACATCCCATAACCATGAAGATAAGTTATTCAGTCCTTGCATTCTCGAAGCGTTGAGTTGGCTGAAATGGCTATCTGATTCCAGAGTAGCGGAACTAAGCCCAGTGACTGTGATAAACTACACATACAAACAGATTGAAGGCGAACAGAAATAAATTCAACGTGTCTTCCCTTATCAATCATTGGCTCCACAATATGGACACCTTTTCCCTCAAACACGTAGGTTTCACCCTTCGATATTGAGTGGGGGGTGCTCGCAAGATAGCTGGCGCGCCATACGGTTTTTTGTTTCTCTCTGTTAAAGAAACATTTCTTTCCTATTCTATGCAATGATTTGAATTATCCGCTTGACCATCAGGTCGAAATCATCCTGTTCTCTAAGCTCTCCTACTCCTAGACATATATAATATTTTGTTTCCGTAATGCAATCATACTCTGAGAAGACTCAATGTTGCTTGTCAGGTATTGCCTGAGAACGGTTGATTTGAGAATGGGTGGTGATCTGAGTAGCATTCTTTTTGCAAGCAATATCAAGCTCACAGCTGGTTACATTTGCGCGAATGCTGTTTTGCCAATTTAACGGTAATTTTACGCCTCCCATGTTCTTTGATCATTTTCTCTTCAGTTTCATTCATACCTTTCACCGTTGATAGTTGTTTCATAAACATCATATGCTATTTATGCCAAAGCTGCTGATCGTGCTGATAAAGTCGATTTGAAGTATATTGACATATATGCCTATCTGTATTCTAAAAAACGGTGATTACCCTTTGTATCAAATGTCTCATTTGCTATATTCCGTTGAAATATCTACTTCCCTTTATCCTCTCAAGTCATTGACATGAAACTAGTTCACTGTTCTGAATGTGTCGTTTGTTCATGCTCCTTGAACTTCTGGACAAAACATTACCCTCCTGAATGTTCTTCAAGATGAAATTATTGGTAGGAACTGATGTCAAACCATTTAAGCTGTGAGTGCTGTACCCAGATTTGTGATATAAACTTATGGTCAATCAGTAGATTTATGAAAAGCTGCTCCTCTTGAAGAACGGACTGTGATTTTTTCTCGAGGTCTCCTCGAAATACGGCCTCACACGAACGAATTAACGGAATTCCACCTGTTGAAAATCGGTCTGCCAGCACCACTCGCGCTGGAATACGTTCACTTCCCTCAAATAACCCAAGTTTATAAGAGCTTTGAGGTCACTTTCCATTCGTGTTTCGCGTTTTAAAACTATTTCGGCGAATTTGGTCTTAGATCCCTCTATGGGTCTATAAATCAATACCTAATACACGATTCCAACAATTTTCAAGACATTTTCAGTATCGGCGCTTAATTGAAGATGTTCCTTTTACGAATTACAACATATCTGTTATTTACTTTTCGCCAACTTGAGTTGAGTTGGAGTGCGTTCAGTTCGCAACCACTTGGCATGTGCAATTGTAAAATCCTGCTATCACGCATAAATAAAATTATTAAGTTGATTTCTGTCATGCAATGTGTCCCATCTGAGTTCCCCTGCAGCCACACTTGGCAATCAATTACATTCATACAAGTACATTCATCAATTACATTCATTCTCGTATAATGTTGAAAGTTAAAAAAGATAGACATATTTATGTCTCCCTATTCATTTTAGCTTCTTTTTCTTCTCTTTTCAAATGTAAAATTTGTCTTGATTCAGTTTGGAATTTAGTGCTTTCAACTCATTATGGTTTCTGTTCTCTTTGAACGTGTTCTTGTTGTCCATCCAACAAAGAACTACTGAAATTATTTTAACCAGTCTATATACTTACGTCATCACCAAGCATTGTGTTCCTTATCTCCCTTGAACGAGCCCCTATATCATTGTTGAAGTGAAAGTTACTTGACGAGAACGCTTCAAAAGCTTTCGGAGCCTTACCTATTTGATTAGCTAGATTTACGTGCCTAGAAACATTATCCATTTCCACCTTTCGATTCACCCAGTCGATTCCTTCGATTGCATTTTCTTTTAAACCCTTTTTTTTATTCCTCCTTTTTATTTGGAAACCTTGCAGCTGTATGTGAAGTATGAGTGTGGCTTGAGTAGCGTAGAATGAGCTATCGCCCTTGAAAAGTAGACGTGTTGTATTGAATCTTGATCGGTAAGTTTCATTGTTCTGTGCTTCAACAAAATGAATAGTTGTGTAATTTTTCTGTTCGTTTTGCTGAATGTAGCAAAGGGATGACAGATTTCCACAAACACGTTTTGGTTTCCTGAAGTAATTGGGCCTAATATAAAACAATGCGAACTGTCACTGCTAAATTTAGTCCTTTGCCCTCTGTCCTTTATCCCTCCCATAATTTACTTTGTCGTTCATAATGTATAGGCTTATTCGAGGTACAATGGGCAAAGCATGGTTTAAATACGTTTATCCAATAGTGTCATCTGTGAAGTATCCAACAGCATAGTTCAATAAATGTATTAATGTAGTAGGCTCTAAAGTAATTCCGTTACATTTCGTTGTTTAATGGTTTTTAAGTAAAAAATATTTTCTTTGAATTAACTGCGCCAATAAAAATAAGAGTCTAAATAATAAAATAAGTGTTGGGTACTTGCTGTTGTCCTGAACGAGGAAGATTGTTTGTGATTTGATATTTAATTGAAGATTTCGATTTGTTTCTTTCGTTTGTTAAATGTAAACTAGCCCGCGATGAGCGTGCAACAGGCTGTTAATATTTTTTTTACACATGCGCATTGCCTATCATTGTACCATCGAGATCAACTTCACATAAATGTTGGTATCCGGGTACTATGTTGTAACTTGTCGTTTTTAATTCTTTAAAAAAAAAAGATTTCAAAAGATGAAGAAATAAATCATTTTCGTAAACTAAATTTCCAAAAGAATACGAAAGAACATTAATAACCATGTTGCTCTGTCTTTCCAATTAATCTCGTGCTATAGTTTATCCCATATTCCTGCCCATTATACCTACCCCTTTTCCCCTTCCTTCTACGTCCTATGAGACCGTGTGGTGTTGTATTTGCCAACACAGGGCATCAGTCAGAACCTCAACTACCCGCAGATGTCGGACTCACGAAGAGAAGAGGAACAGACCCTACTTGGAGAGGATTGGCTCAAGTCTGGCAACCAAACACTCAAACTAGGGTAACCCCTTTTATTCCTTACGAGCAAACATCAATTTACTTTTATGTAAGCCATGAAAATTGTTATGATTACATGTACTCTATTTTTTTTCCAATTTGTATTTGGAGATCCTGATTCTTTGAATCTATGGAGACAACCATTCCTTTCTATTACTAGTTGATAAATACAATGGATTATCTAATACACTTAGATCGTACGTGTTTCACTTTTGGCCATGAGATTACAGCTGCCTTTTCTACTTTCATATCAGCATGTTGCACAGCTTACGCGTGTTAGTTGCATGAATGCTTATACACAGATGGTGTGGTGCATGTACTTTAATTTTTAATATTTCGCAATTATTATTTTCCTCAAATTGATTGAAAGCTGCAAAGTCTGTTGTCTGGCAGGATGTCAGCATAGCAATATGTAACCTTCTTCATCACTTTTTAAAGAGTGGTATCTCATATTTCGTTCAACTTCAAGTCAACTCATTCAATTTACTTGCTCCTTCCACCAATGTCTAGAAAAGCATTGCTTGGTAATTTCTTTGGGTTACACATTTTATCTTGAAATCTGTGGTTTCACAAAAGCTGCAGACACTTGATACACATTTTTACAAGGTTCTATTTTTTGTTTATTGTACCAACGATAATATTGTAACTTCAACGATAGTGTTCACTTGATTGGTAAAACTTCCACTCTTCTTCCTTGAGAACCCAGCTAACTGAAGAGCAGGGACCATTCTCTCTCCTACTTGAAAATATCCATGGTGGTGAGCTGTATTATTTCTCCTTGTTTCAAGACTTATGTCTGAGAGTGGGGATTCGTATATGAAAAGCTTGAGGAGAAAGCGCAGCTCACCAGATTGTACTGCTAATGGAAGTTAGCTAGCTTCCTTTTATCTGCCCGTCTCTCCTTAATTTCCGTCGTTGTCCCTTGTTTGTTTAAATATCATCTTTTTCTACATTACTTAATGGGTGTATTTCAGGTTGGTCCGTACAACGTATTTAGGAGTAAAGCAACTAAAATATAAATTGTGAAAAGCGTTGATACCCACCTCTTCACTCACCTGTCTTGGACGGAAACCCCAATAGACAGAAAAGTAGTAGAAAGGTTCACAGTACCTGAGCTTTGGTATAGCTCTTCAGAATGATCACCATACCAACTACTACTACAATTTCGGTACAGAGAGGAATGTCACCTCTCCTAAAGTTTACATGATTGGCGCCTCCTACCCTGAAACTGAGGGGGTGCAGGGATCATCTGCGTCTATCGCAAAGGGGAAAGAATAGGTGCTTTTATTAGCCAATTACAAATTTACTAATTTTATTTAAATTGGATAAATCTGGGTAAATTTTTCATTTTCAATAGACGTGTCATACAATAAATAGGACTAACATCAGGAATTTTGACGAATTTTTATTTTCCATGTCTGCTGCAACCCACCTCAGTTGTGGTAAGAGGCGGATAACATCACGATTCTTGCACTTTTAAGCAGCTGACAGTTTAGTTTGATAAAGTGCACTGAGTAAATAACTTCGAAAACGCAGAAGCGGGAAACAACTGGAACAAAACTAACCAGAAATAGGATTCAGCAGTAAACAATGTGGAGCATACCAATAAGTCTCACAAAGGTCCGCCTCAATTCATAGTGGGTGACTTTGAACAGATGCTCTTCATTGCTTCATTGTCTTTTGGGTGGTCAGGTGCATTCCTCTCAGAGCCTGGGGAGGTCTGTTTCCTGAGTGGATTTAAATAATGTAATCCAGTCTTCTGTTATTGCTTTTCAAATAAGGATGGAGGGATTTTCCAATTTTGTATTTTTGGTTTATTGACTGGGGCTGCACATTTGTCTTTGCTCCTATCAGTTGCCACCTCTGGTTTACATGTCAAATTTGTCTACTCAACTAATAGCCATTCTTGTTTGCCCATCTCTATACCCTGTGGACTCATTTCGTACTACCCAGGCAGTCAGCCAAACGACAATGGCTTCTCGAAGACACATCGAACCACCAAGAGTTAAGGTCAAGTTGAGCTGACTCCAACTATTGATGTAGTTCAAAGAAGTTCAGTCTAAAGAAGGGGGTATTAAGAGAATAAAAGCTTGCAGTGTTTTGAGGTTTTACTATGAGGTCAGAATAGGCCTCAAATATCGTATATCCTATCCCCTGGAAATCCATGTTCCATCTTCCTCTTCAGATTCACTGAAGTCAGCCAACAAAAAGCTTACCACACAAAACCTAATTATTCTCTAGCTCCCCCACTCAGGGACGTAACTTGGGGGGGGGGGGGGGGCAGATCCGGGTGCCAAAGTTAGAGGGGCGCCAAATAGGCAAAAAATGACAGTTTACCTTTCTCCTTTTGGTCAACATAAGATATCGGACCTATTGGGGGGGGGGGGGGACCAAATTTATTTCTTGTCCCAGTTGAAATATGGCCTGGTTACGTCCCTGCCCCCATTCATTGGATATCTAGGTAATATACAGAGCATGTTAACAATTCGAACGCGTTAGGCGTTGAAAAGCCAGCATGTTAGTTTTGTACATTTTTGCTTCACATGTAATCCCCTAAGCTTGACACTCCACCCCTTTTGTCCTGGTGCTAATTTTCATACAAAATTCTCTATTATTTATAGTTAGGTCACACCCTAATTTATTTACTTACTTTTTATTGTTTTCAAGATAGGTACATTTATACAAGTTACCCTGGACGTGACTTCTCCACTTTGATTTGTGGTCAATGATGGGATTATCAACTTCCTCTTTCGTTTTCTTTTCTGGTACAATAGTTATATATACATATCAACCGGAAAAAAATTAAATCCCACCTAAAATTGAGAATTTATTGTAATTTTTGTAAAGTCCAGAGTCCTAGGTACGCTGTATTTGGTCACAGTTCGCGTTATTCTCGTTAATCAGTTTTATTTTTACTATAAATTTCCTAGAGGCTTTATGACAGTGCACATTATGTCGCAGCAGACGGAGTGTTTCTCCACCTGCCTATCAATGGGCAAATACTCCATTCATCAACAGTATTGGTTCATTCCAATTCTTCTGCTCCTAAGAAGTACCTACAACACTTGCCCAGCGGTATATGTGTTAAGTATGGCTGTATGAAGTGTCAAGAGACGGTGGTGGGTTTGTACAAATGTTCAGCGTTGTATTGAAATCTATGCTTGAATATTACTCGTTACCATTTTGTATTTGTTGAAATATATCCCAACTCTAAGCCTGTCCGTATGATTGTTTTCTGTTCGTATTTCACGTTTCAGTTTTGTATTGTTACCATGATTTAACTTGCTCGACTTTCTGTCAATTTTCCCTTATGTGCCATGTTGTCTTCACTCAACGTAAGTTCAGCATACATCTGCAGTTTCTTTAGACAGCATAACTTCAATAGTTTGCAATAAACTGCAAACCATTAATAGTTTGTTGTAGCAGATCAATAACTGATACGACGATTGCAATTTCGGTGCTATATGTCAGCTCATTAATCCAAATCAATTCCGAGCGATTGACTTATTCTTTTTGCAAACTTGGATATTTCAATCTGCAAATAACTTTTCGAATGCTGAAATGTAAATTTAAGAGAGGCGGGTGAACAAAAATGACTGAACTCTGAGATTTTGATGTATCTAGTTCTTTGAGGTTGAGCGTATGAGCGCATTGACTTGAATGGGGTACTTGAATTGAAAAAAGATCGAGAATTAAACTTGTTCCGAATCTTCTTAATATTTTGTAAGAAAAAGGTCGACTCTTAATTATCCTTGCATTTTATGTGTGATTTCCGGAGTATGAGTGATTCCTGAATTTATTCTCTTAAATAATTTTCAAGTAAAATCACTTTTTATCCTACAATTTTTTTGCGTCCAGTAGTTAAGAGTTTGTATTACGGTTCGCTCTAAAATATGCCAGAGTGCTTGTTCATATGTAAATCATTTTACAAAGCAACTAATATTTTTTTTCCACCGTTGTTCTTCTTCCTTTCCTGAATTGCTAATAGCGTTAGCACTGTCGGTAATTGTTGCCGTGACATTTTCAGGTTGGTTCACTTTTAAACGTTTTTCTCTTCCGAATATTCGAATTTTTTTGTACAAACCCCCTTTGCTCCTTCCTAAATCAGTTGAACTTCGAGAGATAATTGGACTAAAATTATTAAAAATTAATTAATAAATGGTAAAATTGCACCAATTGTTGACAAGAATAAAACTGTATGAGATATTCTTTATTATTACTTTTTAATGATCATATGTCCTTACGTTGATTTTCAATTGAAATATAATTTTTTACTTTGAACGTTTGGCTCGGTACAGAAATAGTGGATTAGTACTTGGAGATTTATCGATGACAGGGCTTTCTCGGACATCTAATCTTACTTTAATTGATTTGTAATGTAGCCTTCATTTGCCTTATGTAACGATCCATTGATTTGTTTTAAATCGGCTACAGCTAATCCCTGTATTAAACACAGATTAGTGTTGGATTTGTTTATCTTGAACTCCCAACAAGCCCAATCCACTTGAAATGCTGAGGGATTACTTATCAGTGTGTCGTACATTATCTCCGAGGATATCAAAATGACGCTCTGAACTGTGTAAATAGGTTTCTACCTACTTAAAAATTTGGGAGGAAACACCTTGTGTTTCTTGAAAAAAAGAAAAAAAATTAACCGTACCTACACATACAGATAAGGAAAAGATTCGTTCATGGGACGTTACACCATAGTGTCTTATTGCTCATGTTGGGTTTCATATTTTCGACAATTTGTTTTTGAACTGAAACTGTAGGAAGAATTCATTTGGTCGAATAATAAACAATAATGTAATTGATGCCTTCGAAAGCAGGGTGTGAGTCTTTTGGGTGTAACCAACACTCCTTAAAAGGTGCGGTTACTGATAAAATATTATCATTTCTCTGTTGTCACACATGCTTTAGTACACTTATTCTTTTGGGATGATTATTGGATATTGGTAAATTCCATAAGAGTCTTTTTTATTTACCGGTTTGACAAGCGGAATTCTAGTTAATATTTATTCGAAGCGTTGAAAAGAAATCGTGACTTATTCCAAGTCATTAGATGTTTCTCTCATTATAAATGGTATGTAACGTAAAGTGTAGCCTAAGTGAGTTTTATTACTGAACGATAAAAGGAATGTCGTACGTCTAAATCGTGAATAACTAATGAGTTACTGACCTCTTTTGGATCAGGGGGAATATTGCCGGTTTTTTAAGGATAGGGTAAAGGTAGTTTTAGAGAAAACCTCTCTTCAAAACATTGAAACAGTAGGTAATTATAGTACTATGATGGTTTTTTCTGACTCGGTCGATTTTGTTAAGGTTTGGGTTTAAAGTGACCTGACCCGTACTCGTTTATGAATCCTATTTTTAATTAACGCAATTTTCGGCACCACGATGTCCACCTTTATCAGGCACAATCACCTGATAAAAAAGGACAAGGACTGATATGGTTTTTTGTTGCATAGTAACATTGGTAGCATTGAAAAAAACGTCTGCCAAGTGGGTGTGGCACATAGCTTCCTCGTATCCATAACATGACTGTATAGATCATTGAAAATTATTATTGACTAAAGAACTTCGTTCAATTAGGCGAAGTAAATATTGAATTAGGGTAAATTTATTGTTATGCAGGAGCATAACTTGAGAAAATAAAGGTAGGCATGTTCAACTATTGAACAAACTATAAAATATACCTAATAAGTCCGAACAATCCCTGAAAATTTCATCAAAATCAGTCATGAACTACCGGAGTTATGCGCATAACAAGGATTTCACGTTTGCGCATGTGCAGAGACTACTATTGATCCGGGGGTCATGAAACCTATAGGGGACCATCTACACATCAAATCGAACAATCCCTGAAAATTTCATCGAAATTGGTCAAGAACTACCGGAGTTATGCGCGTAACAAGGATTTCTCGTTTGCGCATGCGCAGAGGCTACTATTGATTCGGGGGTCATGAAACCTATAGGGGACCATCTACACCCCAACCCTCACAATCCCTGAAAATTTCATCAAAATCAGACTATAACTTCGTGTAGTTTTGCTCGTAACAAGGATTTTCTGACAGACAGACAGACACGGAACCAAAATTGTTCAGAAAGGTCTAAAACGCAAAATGCGAGTGGAATTTTTGATTTTGGAGACAAAAAAGTTTTCACATTCCGAAAGTGAAAACAATGCTTCCGCTACCTCGGTAGACTCGGAAGCAATATCCAATAACATATACCTAGGACGGGAATCATTGAGTAAATATTTACAAGCCTGTTACTGATGAAAAAGTTGGCATGGTTGTTTTATTCTATAAGCTCAACATGTAGCGTAGGAATGCGTCTTTCATAGAAAGGGTAAACAATTTCCTTAAAAGACGCATTTGCTCCCAATCACTATCATCTTTCTTATTTTCTTCCAAATTCACCATCCTGGGGATGATGCTACCTTTTGAGCTGACAGAATGAAACATCCATACCAACTTTTTCATCTGTAAGTAACACACTTGTAAATATTTACTCAATGATTCCTGTATCCGTTGTATATGTTATTAGATATTTTTCAATGATTATTATTATTATGCGAAAACAAACTGAATGAGTTCATATCATTTTATGACAGGTGATTGTGCCTGATGAGGGGCGGCCATCATGTCGCCGAAATATTGCACACACTAAAATAAAGGATGCATAAACGAAGACTGGTATGGTTAATTTAAACTCAAACCTTATGTAGGTAATTATATTAATATTAGTTTTCATAATGATATACTCAAGAAAGAATTGAAACAATCTTACTGAATTTCGGTTTCCTAACTCCGGACAATAATAAATTCTCCCGTAGAATAAAGTCGATCACATTTTATTTGGAGTACAACATTTTCTGGAGGAAAAATAATCATAATAATTGACTAACTTTTTAATTCTCCATTGAGTTGTTAACAAAAACTGGAAAATGTAACCATAAAAATTGATTGCCTTCAGATCATTGATCTCAGTACTTATTAGAAAAAAACAATGACAAAATTGAAGGAAATTTTACTTTATGAACATCAAATACTCCTAAAATCGTCCAAATGGGAGAAAACAAAAAACAAAATTTCTGCAAGGATCTCAAATACTATATTTGCGCACCACGCGCAACTGTGCAGCAATGCGCAAGTGGAATAATGACCGAAATTTGTTTATTTCGCGTCCGTTTTTATTCTATTTTAGGCGCCTGTTTTCAGATTTTTACGGGGATTAATTTTCGAGGTGTGAAAAATGCAAAAATGGGACATTGAAACCTTCTTCAGTTATCAAGTGAAAAACATCTTAATCTGAGAGTTGAAAGTCGGCATAAATAATGATTTTTCATGCGAAATACACAAATTTCGGTCATTATCCCGCAAAAATTGAGTCGAATCAAGAAACGAATAGCATCACGTGAATCAGCGTTAAAAAACAATGAAAATTCGTGTGCCACACTTTGGAGTTCACCATCATCCACTAATTGACAATTTTTTGGTTGTGCAACTTTGCGTGCTCGCTGAACCGCGCGCAAAAAAGAAAGATTGAGGTATCAAATTTCCATGAAATTTTGAGATAGAAAAAAAAACTTTTTTTTTCTCCCATTTGGACGATTTTAGGGGGGGGGGGGGGGGGGGCTTGTGCGACATCTGTATATCATTCTGACAGGAAAAACGGATGTATGTCTAGATGTTGCATTCTTAATTGCCCCTCACTTTATTATGGTCAAGACTTATACATGTTTCAAGAGAAATTGTATCCCGTAGGCTCATTTTTAACTATTCAAACCGCCTTGGTTTAATCGAATTCCTGGAACTTCGGAGTGTTGTTTTGGTATCTCGCAACTCAGATAACTACATACATTTTATGGGATGACTAAATAGCTGTAAAACAGCTAGTGAGGTAGGAATTATGATACTAATTTTATTCTCGTGAAGGGAAGTTGGCGGTATATTTATATTACTTCATTCTGAGGTGTAGTGAGACTGTACTCTCAACCTTTTTTATTTTAATTTAAGTCTGGAATTGTGTGTCAATGAAAAAACTATTACATTGTTCCTGGATGAGAACGAAAATTGGGTAAATAGAGCAAACATCTGAAAAATTTTTAGAGTGGAGAGTGCAGCGCGAAACCATCATGCTCATGTTCCAATGAATTTCACTTCAATGCACTTGAAAAGCTTCAAAAAGCTGGTGAGTCGTGTCACGACCTGTAATTTGACGAGAGGGGTGTAAGAAGAACTGACCAGAGTAGGTGCACAACGGTATAACTACAACGGCTGTGTTAATTGGTTGCCCTGTCATTCGGGACGTACACAAAACGAGGAAATAGTTTAACTTGCCAGACAAGGTCGTCCAGGAGATAGTTTGGACCATCCTCATCTCTAGGGATCACAAGTAAGCACGCGAAACCCCGGCCAACACCTATCCCATAAAGCATCTATCGGGTGTATGAAAGGATGGAGGCAATAGATGCATACAGTGTATGGTGTATACAGGGTGGCTCCTAATGAACGAACCACCCTTTCTATTTCCGTTGATTATGGAGAAATCAAAAACCTTGTCGTAGTAACATCCCCTTATTTTTTTGCAAAGAATTTAACCATTGCATTTTGTGCATCGCGCTGCGCGCACCAACTTTGTTTTTTCAAATAGAACCCCACAATTTTTATTGCAGAATCGGATTCTACATTCAATTTTATGAACATATTACTTCGACAACGATGTGATTCATTTTCCCTAACCCTTTTGCAACCCGGGCTTGGGACTGTCTAAGGCGGGCTTAAAAATAAATCCTTTCTTCTCGACAAGATAATTTAGATACTAACCCACCTGCCTATAAACTCATCTAACTAAAACAAAAATGATCAAGAGCCAGGATAAGGTGATTTTTCATTTCTTATAAACCACCACGTTTCAGGAGTAGGCAAACTTTGGGCGCTTCTGGACGCTCCAGGGTGCGTCCAAAAAAAGTCGTCGAAGTAAAATGTTCATAAAATTGGATGTAGAATCCGATTCTGCAATAAAAATTGTAGGGTTCTATTTGAAAAAACAAAGTTGATGCGCGATGCGCAAAAATGCAATAGTCGGATTTGACAAAAACCGTTTTGACTCGATCTTACCTCAACCTAGAACACAAATAAAACACATAATCTGAGTCCTTAAGGGCCACTCTAGTTTCAAGAGGACCTCGTTCATTATACCTACTGTATCATCCCCATTTTGCGAATGTGATTGTGGGGAAGACAGCTGAACATGTTCTGTGCAGCTATAGCAAATTTTGGATGGATAGAAGAGGCTCTTGGACGTCATACTGAAAGGGCCTCCCATATAGATTGGAAGGAAATACAACTATTTCTGTTATTGAAGAGAACGGAAGTTATTTCTACCATGGTAGGCAACGATCTTCATTGAAGTGGGTCTCCAAAACTATATTTAGTTCCTCATGGTAATCGTCCACTGATACGTTACATTCAACGATCTGTTATGCTTACTAAACAGTAAGAAGTGGAGCTACGTTCAACTTCATAAATGCAATTGTTAGGTACGTGCTGTTTGGGCAAGTGTTGTACTTACTCGTATTTGATTCTTGGTATTACGTGATTACTATAATTCGCTTCTATTTCGTACGTCGTGTCTTCATTCATGTAAAGTTGATTTAGTATGTTATGTTGTGTTGTCTGCTTAAAAATATTTCGTTCAATCTATATACAGAAGGCTAATTAACTTCTGTCTCTGTTTCCTTCAACAAAAATGTATCGCCTTGTTTTAAAATCAAGTTTGCCCCTTCTTTTATATATTTGATTCACCAGAATAACAATACCCTTAATTGAAATATTTTTAGTGAATTTCGTTACCATTAGGTTACATAAAAAACTTGGTTGGTGATACTATCTTACATCAAAAGACTATTGGTATTGGCTTGTATGTTAATCAATGTTGTTCAAACTAATTGAAGGCAGATTAAATTACTTTTGTAGATTAGTAAACGTATTTGGCACACAATTTTATATGTTACATTTTGGTTTATTATTTTCATTAATAAGCCTTTTTCTATGGTGTAGCTCAACAATTTTATAACCCCCTCAAATGTTGTCCTTCTACTATTCAAGATGCGTTGATTCCAATTCTGCAGTTTCCGTGAAAGGCCTTAGAATTTAAAAAATCCCTTCTTTCTCATATGGACTCCACTTGGTGTCTTGTTGGTCTAGTGGGGTGTAATTTTCTAGCTAAATCGACTGGGATAGGTTTTGGATCAATTCACCCGTAGCAAATAGTTGCTATTTCTGAACCCGGGTTCACGAAGTGACACCCTCACAATGACACGAGTATTATTCAAAAAATAATGAACCCATGTATCAGAATTGAAAGGGTTTAAATTTGTCTTAACAATTGACTTTCGTTTGGATTCTACCTTATGTGAAATATTGTTAGGAGTAATTATGATATGAATCTTTAAATGTTTATTGTTTTTTTAAACCAAATTCGAAACATGAACCCTCTCTAGATACAATTTATGTTTAATCCCATTGTCATTGATCCTTATTTTGGTGAATCAAATGTGGTTAGGTTTGACACTTCTAGGCTTCTCATATTAATGTTGACTTTTCTGTTTGTCTCTTCCTCCCAATGTGTTGAGGCTTCGTCGACCATTTAGTTTCTGGCTTTTATGTATGTACGTTGAGTGTGTTTAGTCATGTTATGGTGTGGGTTCATTTTTGGGCTTGCAGCAAGAAGGAGGGCTCAATTCCACAGAGTCCATGACAAGGGCCTTAATAAGTGATGACTCCATTAGGCAAACCAACGCTGGCCCAGTTCAACTTGGGTATGTAGTTACGCTAGAGCATTCTTTTGTTAACACCTTTGCTTTTATTATTCTTAATCATGTACATTGTAGAAAAGTGGATTGGAAGTTCCAGATCTTTCGAGTGATCAACGTGTAAACGATTCATTTTTCATGCGTTAATCATGGACCATGTATGTTATGTGACCTTTGGAAGGTTATAAAATGGTGCACTGTCTCGGTTAATGAGTTTTTAATTATTAAATGTCTCCGTTAATCAGTTTTTTAATTATTTTTTAGTTGTCAGTCTACTTTTTATTCATGAACGTTGGGTTAGCATGAGACTATAGTAAGTAGTAAATAAATCCAATCAACTAAACCTTGAAACGTCAAAGCTGTGGAATAAATCTCTGTTATCATGGATTTGGAGAACGATCCCGATTCTTTACTTTTGAATTCTTAAAAATAACACAGACAATATCAAAATTTTGATCATTGAGCAAGTAGGTAAATGGTGTTGAGTACACTCCCCTGGACGAAACCACTCTTAGATGTGACACTTTCTAGAAAAACCAGCCAAAAATTGTGAAACCGTATTTCCATAAACTTTTTGAAAGAGAATATTGGACATCCTCCGTAAAATTGATAAGCTGTCGTACCCAAAAAAATGCTCTCACATCTATAATAATGTAGAGTGCGGCAAAGTTTATCTGCTAGGTATTTCATTCCTTTGCAATCCACAAGTGTCATCCAGCCTCTGGTATGATCAAAAGGAAGTGTCGATTTAAGGTAAAACTTATGATAAGAGAAATTATGGTTCGATATCGGTAAATTTTGTATGGTGAATCGATTTCAGAAGTTCCCCATAGTATTTCAAAGCTTTCAGGTTGATTCCGACCAATTTCCTCTATCCCGAGTGTCCCATCATTTACAAGTGTAAAATGGAAAAAAAAAAAATTGAACATACCATTAGAGTTTTAATATTTGAAACGCACAGTGTTCTTTGCACTGTAGTTTACAATATCATTGTGTACAAACCAATAAACCGTAGCGTGTAAATTTCCAACCTCCCGAACCTGTCTATTAAAAAAAAACTTTCCTTGAACTCCTTTAGGAGTCCTTTGATCATGGCATAAACTGTACAAGCACTGTCAGAGAAATACTTGTATGTATGTAAGATAACTCTTTCTGCATCTGATGAACAATTGAATGACCATCCTTTTGAAATAACTAGATTTTTTTAAATCGTGTTAACGTTGGTTAAACTAAGCCTCATTGAAATACAAGTGTTTAGATTGTGTGTGTGGGGGGGGGATCTTCTAAATCTGAAGAAGATGACGATTTTGATGAACCTCTAATGAACTTCCTCTCCTCCATGTTATTTCACTGGAAAAATTTGTTATTGAAATGCCAATCATTATTATTTTACTCCTGCCAATCGTATAGGTTTTGTTTATGTCGAGAAAGTGAGGATATATATTTTGCTACCTAACCTCAATTGTCATCCAGTTGAATCTTTTGAGTAACGCCAGTTGTCCTAATATGCCAATTTATTGCATTCCCTGTTATTTTCCCGCGTTTACTTTTAGATTTTCACCCTCTTTGGCAATACTGTGTCACTATTTGGTGAATAGATCTATTTACTAAATTTTACATTTAGTTAGAAGAGCTTTCAACCCAAGAAATTCAATAGCTTGCTCTGAAATGCATAGAAACTGGAACCATTCTGTTCACCTCAGTAATTGGTCCTACAATTTTCGATACCTTTTTCAAAACAGCATGTTTCATAGAGATGTTTTATGTTTTATTTTAAAAATATGCAGCAAAAGTGAGAGCAAGAATATGCAATTAGCAATAGCTCAAGCAATCGAGTCTCAGAAACATTTCAAGATAATTTTTTATCGCATTCCTTGGGACGTTGAGCTCTTTACATGAGCACAACCTTTTAGGTTCGACTTTTCGGTGAATAGGTATATTTTTCTTAATGGCACTATTCTGCTATAAAAATTTAAATCTTTGACTTTTATACACTTTTTTTTCTTCAATATGTTCTAAATTTGTGGGAATTTGGCGTTCAATAATTCTTGTTAGAAGAGTGAAGCATAACTCAATTCTTCTGGTTTTAGTTATTGTGTGAAGGACACACACACATAATAAAAAAGTACTAATAATCAGGGTTTGAATGTGGGTCCTCTTCATCTTGAATATTCGTTTGTGGATTCAATGTGCAGTCTCGCCATAAAAGCAATAGCATCCTCATGAGTGCCACATTTAATAAAATATTCATTTTATTAATTACCTATCAACACGTTGAGATAGTTATTTCCGGGGCCTCGTTACAGCTCTGGGAAGGTCATTTCAAAAGTCCCTATGAAATTTGGTTGAGTCATTGCATAAAGTTTTTCCAAAATAAAAAAATCGTTGAAATGCCTAACAAATGTAGTGATACTTCATCATCTGAAGATTCTGAGGATTGATGTCTTCAAAAATATCTTATTTCCTGAGATTCAGACCTGCTATTTTTTTACCAAAAATGTTTTGAACTACTTTTTTTTTTTTTTTTTTTAATTCACTCTCATTTTTTATTTATTCACTATTTGTGAAACCCTTGGTAATACAGTTCCACAAATGCAAAACACATTTTTTTTTAAATTCCATCTTCAACAAAGATTCTTTTTCTTGGTTGCTCGTTGATAAATTTACGTGCTAATCTCTTTTACATGTTCTCAACTTGGAGATTATGAACATTTTACACCACATCATATTGTGCCTTCCTTTTTTAATGATTCTGATTTTGTTTCAAAAGTATGTTGTTCGTTTAGTCCAGACTTTTTATAAATACAAATAATGATTGGTTATTAATTGATTAAGCAATGCAATGATAACTTCAATTAGTACCCCAAGTTATAAACAAGTCTACGAGACTCCAGCTAAAGTCTCTACAAACCTATTTATACGAACAGCTCCTTAGTTCACCAGCACCTAATTATAAAACACGTTATCGAGAAACAGGTTGTAGTTAAATTCTCATTGAAGGAAGGTTATTTCTTTTCCATTCTATCATCGTGTAAGAAACTTCGTTTTCTTGAATCGTTTGAGGTTAGACAACCAAATGGGTCAGGTCGCTTTGAAGGAATTTTCCCTGAACTTTGAACCCTTCATTCTTCAATTATCCAAGCTAAGTTATTTTGACTCGTTTCCTACCAGACTTTGAATGATTCAAAGTTTAATAGTTCGTTGATAGGTAGATTCATATTTATAAATAGTTATCAGCAGATTAATGATTTTTAATTTGATAAATAGTGAGAAATAATCAAATGCTTTCAATGTGTTTTAATATTCCATCCTTCATAATTATGTCCAGCTGGTTCTGACTGTTTTACGATTTTGTGAAGTATTGTCACATGGTATTGGGAGAGCCCCCGATCAGCCCAAATCCATGATAACTGAGGTAGCAGTTCACTTAGAAAAAATACCTTGGTACTACATTTTCTGTGCATTTTTATTTTTGAATGAAAAGTCACTCGTTTTGTTTGTCTGTTATCGTCCATGGAGTACCAAACTCAAACGGGGGTTTGTTGTATGTCCGTTGAAAATGTTATTGTGTGACTTGTCTCAAAATGGTTATGTTGTATGTACAATAATTGGAACTTGAATGAAACCAATCTGGATGTTGAGCTTGACGGTGGTAAATGGCTCGTATTACTGATTCGTAAATGTGATTACTCACTGAGTAATTACTGACAAAACTGGCGTACTTATTCCAGTATAACCGGGTATTCTTGTGATTTAATGAACAAAAATGTTCAAAATAAGGTTTAAAGATTTTCCTATTACTTTCACCTTGAAAATGTTGAGATACTCCGCCGTAAAACTTGTTTTTGAAAAAACATTCAATACCTTCTTTTAAAAATAGAATAATCCTAACCTGAAATCATTCATCGCTGAGCCACGTAGACAATTGTGAGCTAGATCTAGATGGAAGCTCCATGTAGAGTCGCTTTAGCCATCTAACGTTATTAAAACTTGCTTTCTGTTTTTTAGATTTTTAATACTTTTATTCATCTGGCGTATCTCAAGTTGTTCATCTCTGCTGTACCATTGGCGTGCTGATAACCACACTTGATTTTTTCTCATAGCTACCATCTCAAAATACGCTGTACTGCAACAAATACTGTTCACAAAGTTATTACGCTCTGATAATTTCTTCGGATGATAAGCATTTACCCTAATCTATTTTTTCAATGAATCTCATATTTTTTTGGAGTTTATATGTTTGGTCTGATTTATTCTTCCTACTCGTATTTCACGTCAACTTTCTATTTTCTTCATCTTTCTCGTTCAGCATTTTATTGTTTGCTGCATTGACTTTATTTGTTGCTGAACTGTATGAGCTACAACTAAAAGAAAATATTATTATGAAGATTTGCTTTCAATTGTGTATTTAAGCGCCATTTAATGTTGCTTTATTGCATATATGCGTATATTATTTTGTTATGCTTTCACGCGTGATCAACTGAAGAGTTGATGTGGAAGGAGCACGAAAGCTTATGATGAGGTGAGCTCACAGTTCTTATGGAAACCAAAAATAAGTTTGAAGGTTTTTCCATTGTATTTTCTTTTTGTTTTTCTTTTTTCAGTGTGCATTCTCCGTGCATGAGTTTTGATATGGAAAAACTTTTTTTTTTTTTTTGAAAATGACTCCAAAAGGCAGCTTGACACATGGCCTTTAAGTGAATTTGTTTCCAGGCCAGTTAGAGAAGATTTGGTGCGGTTTTATCTGATTTGTAACGAATTCTGCGTTTTCGGGTTTTAGGTTCGTCGCTGGAGTCATCCTTAGGGAGAGGATACCAGCTTTTGAGAGGATGCTGTGGCGTGCATGTCGTGGCAACGTTTTCCTTCGCCAGGCTGAAATTGAGAAACCTCTGGAAGATCCATCAACTGTTAGTTTACTTTTTGGTTTCTATTTATTTCGATTTTAGCTTAACACTTGTAAACCCTGATATTGAGGGAAAAGAATATTACGTTCAACGTTGTTTAATTATAATTTATAGAATGAATTCGTAGCTACATAAAAAGTGTGTATCATTAAGGTTTAATGATTTTAATCTTATCAATTTTGACGCTTAGGGACTAGATACAAATATTTATCACGATTCGGTGTTTGAGTTAGATACCTATTTAGATGTTGGATTATTTATTGGTTGCAACGATACGATACCTGTTTGTCATACATATTTTGATAGGTTTAACAATGTTTAAAATCAACATGGATCTCATGATCGAACATTGATACAAAAATGTGGTCGAAAATTCAAGTTCTTCCATGTACTCTCTTTCAGAAGCATGAAATACTAGTTTTTATCCAGTTTAGTTAAAGAGGTTCAATCTTCTGAAGAAAACAGGAGGGGGTTTGAGAATAATCATCATTTGAATATTTGGTGCTTGAACATATGCTTCAAATAGCAACCTGCGATCGCCACCATGTGTGCTAGTGTCAAACCTAGGGATTTTGACGTCCCTTTGTTTACTATCTAACTATTATCTTCGTATAAGTAGTGTCCTAATCGTTTTTAATCGTCTTGACTGTTAAATGCCATCCCAACGGTCGAGACAACAAAACAGTAAATTTGAACGATGGTTATGGTACTGTAAGGATTATTCATACTGTAGGCTCTTAGAAATCCATAGATAGCGTTGCCAGTGCAGCTTAAGACGTCATACGCCACAGACACCACTTCAAATCTCCAAATTTCTTTAAGCCCCTGATGGATAAAACACGACTTTTCCCACGAAATGATGACGTCAATAGTCATAATTTTACTCTAGCTTGACATCCCCCCTCTATTCTCTGTAGTAGATGTTTCTATATTAACATTATAAGATTGGTATTCACTTCATTTCAGGGAGACCAAGTGAACAAATCCGTATTCATCATATTCTTCCAAGGAGATCAATTGAAAACTCGTGTCAAAAAGATCTGCGAAGGTTTCAGGGCTACATTATACCCCTGCCCGGAAGCTCCTGCTGATAGGAGGGAGATGGCTATGGGTGTGATGACTCGCATTGAGGATCTGAACACTGTAAGTTGACTTGATTCACGAACATTGTGAATAAGTACCTATTCAGCAGTCTACTCCTGAAATTAGAAATAGCTGTGGACAATGGTAAAGATTTCATTGTCGAGAAAAGTTTAATTAAGATTACGTTCATCCTCTTTTCGTAGATAGCACAAAAATCTTATAGTTTCAGCAACTAGATGCTTGTCCAATTGGTGTTTTGTAATACTTGAGCATTGTATTGTACCCAAATTCTGTGATTGTCAACAAACTCTGCTAATCTTGAAACATAAATCAACAACTTTTAAGGAAGCTAACTTGGTTTTTCTTACTGTTCGCACTACACAATATATTTTTGATTGAAGAATGGAGTAGTAATCCGTTGATCTGAATGTCACATAATCTTAGTTGGAAAATATATGTTCATACATCCAAAACGCGTAGAAGAATGCCAATATCTCGATTTATGGCCTTATTAGCCTCTTAGGGAATGAAACAAGGATTAGGGACCTATTTTCAGAATCAGCTGAGGGGCTATGCCTGTTATTATTTAATTTACTCATTATTTCCCTAAAAAACAACCTAATATCCCTCAAACCATAATTTTTTCTTCAATCTTTGCTCCTTCCTTGTTGCTCTCATAAGTTTTGAAAATATAATATGATCATTAAAACATGAAGATTTTCGCCATCATTCACAAGTTATGGATCAATAAGTTATTTTCTCTTATGCAGATCTTAAATATCTTACCTTTTGGTCTATCTTCTCATTTTAGGTCCTTGGACAAACCCAAGACCATAGACACAGAGTTCTAGTTGCGGCTGCCAAAAACATTAAAAATTGGTTCGTCAAAGTGAGGAAGATTAAAGCGATTTACCACACTTTAAATCTATTTAACTTGGACGTCACCCAGAAATGTTTGATCGCCGAGTGCTGGGTTCCAGTGCTTGACATCGAAATGATCCAGTTGGCTTTGCGTCGAGGAACGGTGAGAAATTTATCAAGTTCCCCATCGAGCATATACTACCTAAATTTTGTTCAAATAAAACTTATCACATTTTTAAAATTTCGTGACACAGGAAAGAAGCGGGAGCTCTGTCCCTCCTATCTTAAATCGGATGGATACTTTCGAAGCCCCTCCAACCTATAACAGGACCAACAAATTCACAAATGGATTTCAAGCTCTTATTGACGCTTACGGTGTAGCATCATATAGGGAGATGAATCCAAGTAAGTAATCTGTTTTCAGTGCCTTTCTATTCATAATCTCACCTGTGAATTTCTACAGGATAAAACAGTTGTGTTATATTCAAAAACCCTACCAAAGTCTTTTCCCACTCTTACCCAAATCATACTGAACGATAATTGCAAATTCTCTCGAGCTATTATGCAACCAAATTTTCCTAACAGTTTGTAGAAAGTTTTCTCATCTTTCATAATCTGAATTTTTATCCATGATTTGTTCAATTCCTATCTAGCGTTTTTCCTGTCCGATCCACATTTTTGTTAATACTAATCGATCGTGTTAATTATTTCAGCGCCTTACACTATAATAACATTCCCATTCCTGTTTGCTGTGATGTTTGGTGATCTTGGTCATGGAGCCATCATGACCTCCTTTGCTGCATGGATGGTACTTCAAGAAAAGCCATTGGCGGCCAAGAAAACGGATAACGAGGTAACATTTTGCCATTACCAGAGCTTGAATATCAGGGAGTTAAAGCGTCTATTCCTCCGCCAAGTTGCGCACGACGCACAATAGAAAAAAACAGACAATTTGTGGACATTGCATTTAACTTCTTGCCAAATCCTCGAAATTTTGAGGAAATGTCCCAGCCAAGACGATTAGGAGTGACGCGAATGCGGATGAATGGTTGAAGTTCTTGCAACTTCATCATGCGGACCCATGTTTGGAATGGTTTAGTCGAGAAACCATTACATTCCGTAAACCTAAAACCCAACTTTTTATTGCTCTAAATCAAACTTGAATTTACATTTTTTGATTGATTAATCCTTAAATGTAATCTCTTAGGGTTAATTGATTTAATATTCCAAAGTTACTGGTACGTCCTGAATCGGTGTTGGATTTTCGAAGCAAATTTCTTAAACTTTGGTCTAGTACTTACTTAGTTTCGGAAAAAAAATTCAATGAGCAGACAAACGGATTTTTTTTTAATTTACGACTTTTGAAACGTAAACTAACAACTTTTGAGGAGGGTTAAAAAAAAGAAGTTTTTCTTTGCCGTTTACAAACGTTCATTATTTAAAATAATTAAGCAAAAGTTACATACCTCCAAAAATCGGGTTTCCACTTGAAAAGTACAGGGAAAGAACGGGCTATCAGCACTTTTCCTAGTTTCGAGAAAAATGAATTTGAATGCAAAAAACTCTATAAAATCAAAAGCCTGCCATTAAAAAATCTGAAATTCTAAAATACTTAAGGTGTTACATTGGTTCATGTGATAGAAAAGTCAAAACACCTCCAGAATAATTTTTCATAAAGTAATAATGGTGCAAAGTGTCAATCATCCCGGCCTAAATTTGGACTCTTTTTGAAGAACTTTCCACGAGGAATCAAATGAGCCCTTCCCCAGGTCCGTAGGTCAAACCATTCCCGATGTATGGCCCAATTTATGGTGCCAACATTTGCGTTATTTTGGTTTATTATCGGTTTTGTTTTTATATCAATAACCTAGTAATATAGCGATGTAGTAATGTGGATACTGGAGTGAACTCCTAAAAGGGTTTGTAGCCGATACACGGGTTGAAGCATTGTGATATGCATGAAACGCTGCAAATTCTTTCACTGGGGTTTTGGTTTATTATTGTTTTTGTTTTGATAGCAGTAACCTAGTGATGTAGTAATGTGGATACTGGAGTGAACTCCTAAAAGGCTTTGTAGCCGATACACGGGTTGAAGCATTCTAATATGCATGAAACGCTGCAAATTCTTTCTCTGGGGTTTATTATTCAATTGGCTTGCGTTCATGATTTGAATTTCTACTAAGCTTTGGAGTGTGTGTGTTTCACAGGTGATAGAGCGATTATTGAATTTCTATCACTTGTGAAACACGGACACTCCAAAGCTTAGTAGAAATTCAAATCATGAACGCAAGCCAATTGAATAATAAACCCCAGAGAAAGAATTTGCAGCGTTTTTTGGTTTATTATTGTTTATGTTTTCATCGCAGTAACCTAGTGATGTAGTAATGTGGATACTGGAGTGAACTCCTAAAAGGCTTTGTAGCCTATACACGGGTTGAAGCATTCTGATACGCATAAAATGATTTGAATTTCTACTAAGCTTTGGAGTGTGCGTGTTTCACAGGTGATAGAGTGATTATTTAATTTAAGGAGGCACACGAATATGATCAACTGAACAACACAAATAGGTATTTTGGTTGAGAACAGGTTTACGTGCTCTATGCATATCTCCTGAACACCCCTGAGCACACTCCAAAGCTTAATAGAAATTCAAACCATGAACGCAAGCCAATTGAATAATAAACCCCAGTGAAAGAATTTGCAGCGTTTTTCGTATTATTTCGTACTATTTTTGTCGAGTCCTGCTGACTGCACCACTGTTACGACCCAAAAATATTTTATGCCTCTGACAGAGTTCGAGAACGTCTGCTTACTACCGAGGTAGCACTCCAACTAGTTGAACTATGAGGACGATTCAATCAACCCTCTTCGACTGTGGGTTAGTCTCGCTGAATATAACATAAATGTGACCCATGTGTGAGCCAGAGTAAACAACCTGTCGTTTTGCTTCCCGTCATCCAGGACCTCATATGGGATGTCCTGTTTATTCAACCGTTTTCCAATAAGAGCAAACGAGTGTATACACCAATATCTCTATTTTAGTTTTGTATATAATTTATTCACCTAAATAACATTTAATGTGATGCCTGTCTACTTTATTGTACAATAGTAGGTTTTATTAGAGTTTTTAGGCTCATCCATGGTAAAAACAGTTCCTTCATCTGTCTGTCTTGACCAATATCTGACTGGCTTTTAACTATTTGAATTAAATTGATCGTCCCTATCGGTGATTCAATAATTGTTTGATACAATTTATGTAAAACACCTAATAACTGCATGCTGTTATTATTTAGTACTAATTGATTCAATATTCTATTTTCTCTTACAGATATGGAACATTTGCTTCGGAGGTCGATATATCATTTTATTGATGGGATGCTTCTCCATGTATACGGGTTTGATTTACAACGATATTTTCTCCAAGTCCTTGAACTTGTTCGGCTCTCAATGGAAGACCAATTACAACGTGTCGACAGTTATGGAAAACAAGTTCTTACAACTTAATCCGTCTACGGCAGATTATGATTTCAATCCGTACCCAATTGGTATTGATCCAATCTGGCAGGTATGTATCCCAAATTTAATCCTTGAATTAATCATTTGAATTAGGGGTGTGTCGATACCGGTCTTTTGTGGTATCGGTACTCAACGTTCCCGGTCCGCGTCTGTCACTGTTCCATTTTAACGATACCGGTCCATCTCGGTCTCTGCGCTTCTGTTTGCTTGTCAATACCGACCTGAACCCGAGACCCGAGTAAGGAATATAATATTGTGCCTATAAAAGTGAACTATACAATGGAACTTTCTAATAAAAGTAGATGCCGTTAAATAAAATAACTCTAAAGTTAGCAACAAATTTGACTAAAATCAATTCGTACGTCGGTAACTGACGGATTTAGAAAAATGCATTAGTTTTCCCGTTGCATACAAATATGGAGTGAATAAACAGTTTTATAAAATTCGTAGAACACAATGCCATGTGTGTACTTCGCCCCACAATGGCATCGTGTACTTTTGTCTCGGGAACGTTGTACTTCGCAGTTCCTCCTTATTGGTCCAGCTGTACCGGTAACGTGGCGTACAGTCACCGGTTCCGTTACCGGTACAGTGCGAGATTACGTTCCCCGTTCCCGGTCCACCTGTACTGACACATCCCTAATTTGAATGAGATTGTTCCTCCTTCCGCCATTTTTCTCCATGGATCAGCTGTTTGGGCTCAATTGTCCTTACCAACACAACTGATTCCAATGAACTTCGGAATTTAGTTTCTAACTCCTCAACTTCTACAGAATTTCACTCCATGGCGTTCCCGATCGCCAAAAATAAAATTGCCGTTGTTTGTTTACATGAGTTTCCATTGCCTTTGTGCCATTCAGCCTTTTCTTCTGTATTTTCAATTTTCTGCTTTCTCCCTTCCAGTTATTTCAATCGTTCGTATTAACGCTATTGTTTCTTCCCTTCGTTTTGCCCTTTCTTTGGACACGGACTTTTGTTCTGTTTTCGCTATTAATAGTGAATATCCGCCTCTCCCAAACAGCAGAAATCTTAGTCTTTTAGTTTATCCGTCGGGTTTCCATGAAGTTTTATGGTGAAAGCTAGGCGTAACTGAAAACAAATGCTTCGCCCCCCACTTCTCTACCTCTTCGACTCCTATATGAGGAACAAACTATAGATAACTTTAATTCATTATTCTGTCTTCCTATTTCAACTTCGTATTGAGGCCAAGAAGGCGACTGTGAGTGAAAACTTCTGTACTGCAAAAGAATCATTTGTTTATGATGCTGTATTCTGTTTTATTGGTGAACCACTTTTTATAAACAATTATTGTTATCATCGTTATTTGCATTTAATTTGTGACTGCAAATGACTTTGAGCTTCATGTAGCTACCGCTTTGGCGAACGTGAAATTCTGGTTGCAAGCTTTACTTCTACAGTTGTGAGCAAATTTTCTTGGAAAATGAAGCTACTGCAATTTAAAACACAGTTTTTCGAAGATTTCCTTCATTGAAATCCGGTTTGAAGTATTCCGAAATGATTCGTGGATTATTACGATTTTTACGTGTATATCATTCCAGACAATAACTGTCTATACGATTCAGATAATAAATTCGTTCTTTCACCAAAAAAATCAAGTATCCCAAAATAACGGATGGGAAATCACAATTTGAGAACATTAAATTAATTTTTTGTAAACTCTAAAATCCACAACTTTATGTGTAATGAAAATTTCGATTTAAAAAAGTTACTTGAACTAGTACGTTTTTAAATTTATGCTCGAAATTTTACTGATATAAATATAAACTTCATTGAAATAAAATAAAAGTTGATAAAATTTTTTGAAAAAACTGCAAAAATCCAGAAATTTATTTTCTCATTGAAATATTACTTGAAAAAAGTTAATTTGCTATTGAATGTATATTAAAAATCATCTTTTTCCTCAAAGTGCTCAAATTTCAACACAATTTAACGTAATGCAATTGTATAATTTAGGGGAATTCTGTCTTACAATCAAGCTGCATGATTGGAACTTGAAAAATTTGCATTTTAATTTTAAATTTTGTGGGACTAGGAATCCTTAATTTACTTCATCTTCCGACACACTGGTGTGTGCGAAAACAACTTCTACCAACCATCATTTTCTCATGTTATAGTTGACCGATTTAGACAATTTACGCTCCATCTTAATAAACTATTCCATCCAATGCGTTGGAATATTTTAACCTTATTTACAACATATCACGCTTTTTAAATTTGTTTTCTCCCAGGAATCACACTGTATAGTTGCGCCTCATCAATACTTGAGAATTGTAAAAAAAAAATAAATAAATAAAAGTATATTCTTTAGAAGATTTAGTATTTAGACTATTTCCCATTTGTACAATTGAATTCGATATATATTGATACATATATTTTTCCAAAGTATCCCAATAAAGTATGAGATTCCACTAACAAAGCGTCGTTGATGGATGCATGATAAGTGAGTGGAGATGTAGGTTTAATTAATTTTAAATTGGGAAAATTCTTCACCAATCGTTGTTATTATTGAAAAGCTGTTGATACAAATTAAGCTTAATGTGGAATGTAGAAAATATTATTTAATAATGTGTAACACATGTGGTTCTTTTGATGATAACCTAATTATTTCGTATCTTCACTTACGGGTAAGTGATAATTAAAAACGTTGATTCTATTTTTTCAGCTGGCAGATAATAAAATTGTTTTCCTGAACGGGTATAAAATGAAAATGTCCATCATACTTGGTGTGATTCACATGCTGTTTGGTGTCTCCCTCAGTTTGAAAAATCACAAGTAAGTCTTCATTATTCTTTCTTCCAGATGCTTGGAAATATCTGCCTAATATTTAAACATACGTAGAGTATACTTTTATTTAAAGCAAAACTTCCTCTACCCAACGTTTTCCAAGATTCTTGATTTCATTAGCGCAGTGATCTTGAATCTGGTGTTAGTGCCACTCTTTAATTCTTAAATTTAAATCAAAAGGAAGTCATTAAGAATTAAACGAATAATGAACCAGCGGAAGATATTATATTGTAGGGGATCGACGGTGGGTACACAGAATTGACGCATGCGCAATAGTTCAATTTTCCATAAAAATACACTAGTTTTACCTCAGACTCCGATCGATTTGTCCAAATAGTCTAGAGATTACTTGAAGAATTGATTTAGGATATTCATTTATTTTGGAGATGCGAGTATAGCGAGCATCCAAACCATCAAACTTAACAGAAAAGTACCATTGCGCATGTGTCAATTGCGTGGGCACTCGAGTCCAGTATTGAAGAAGGGATGAGAACGTGATTAAAGTAAAAGATCGAATGACTTGAGGCTTTTGAAGATTGTTTCTTCAATGAGAAAATACTCAAATAAGTGTCTGTTTATGTGGCGAACTACGTTCAGGCTAGGGGTTGAACCAAATGTAAGGATAGAGAGCTAGAAATTGGTTAAGTCTTTTGAGATTTATCTAGTGTTTATTTTTGTTCAGGTACTTCAAAAATCAGCTAAACATTTACTGCGAATTCATCCCCCAGCTCATCTTTTTGGTATTCTTGTTCCTCTACATGGTTCTCCTGATGTTCTTGAAGTGGATGATCTACAGCCCAAAATCCGGTAAGTTAAGCAAGGAACAAAAATGTTTACTTTATAAAGTTGATACCTACTCTTTTCTCTACTTACTCTTTCTTGGAAATTAGCGAATGGGCTGAAGATATTCCTGATTATTTGGGCATTACTTTCGGTCAAGGATTAAGCTGAGTGGTTGAAAACAAGGACCTTGAAAACTCAATGCAAAATTCGTTTCGTTTGTTATTGATACATTTCATTTCCAGGAACGAATTTGACCTCTTGTATTGCTGTACGTCTTCCTAGGGCTGTTATTTCAGGAGTATATCTATTAATTTTAGAATAGTCTTGTAAAACGTAAACATGATCAAAGTGGGTATATGTACATAACTAAAATTTAAACTTTAAATTTGAAACTAATGCTAACCCTATGTTTATTTCATAGATGATGTAAAAACTTCGCCTCACTGTGCCCCGTCCATTCTGATCACCTTCATCAACATGGTACTGTTTAAGCCCAATACAGCAGTTGAAGTATGCGACTCGTTCATGTACCACGGGCAGGTGAGAATCCACTACCTATTCGTAAATTTAAGCTTATTCTTCTAAAAGAGCCAATAGGGAGTTCACTGATGGTGTTGGTTTGCCAGCCCTTTTCAATATTCCTGTTTAATTTCTGTCGCAGGATATCATACAAAAGCTATTGGTGATCTTGGCCCTCGCTTGTGTTCCGTGGATGCTTCTCGCTAAGCCCATCCTTGTAACAAGGGGACACAAGAAAGAGCATCAACTGGTGAGTATTCTCGAGATATACATTTTGATGGGATTTTTACTCTATTACGTTCTAGTTCTGAACTGCAATGTCAATTTTCTAGCTGAGTAACAATCACGTTGGGGGTGAAAACGGTGACATTGACGGCGCCATCACTCCAGCTCAACAGACTGTTACTGAAAACAAGAAAACAGAGGAGCATGATCCCGTTGAGTTGTACATTCATCAGGGAATCCACACTATTGAGTATGTGCTCGGATCTGTGTCACACACAGCCTCCTACCTCCGGCTGTGGGCCCTGTCACTGGCCCATGCACGTAAGTTTGCACTTGATTAAAACAAAAGATAATTTTTATACTCTTATGATAGTGCTCGTGGTCTTCATAGATGTGACCTTTTTAGGTACCTATAAATTGCGTGGTCTCTTTTTCACTCATGATTCCTTTCTGGAATTCTGAAGTTATGCGAATCGAATGCATCCTTTCATGTTGGTAATTACTTTTCACCGTGACGGATGAATTCAGGGTGGAAAGGCAAAGCTATTGAGTCAAGTGTAGCAATGTCATTCAGGAACGAAGGTGGTGGTGACATGTGAATTCTTGGGTAAAGCTAATCAAATAGCGTCAAAACTGTTACGCTGTTACCTAATAGAGATTTCTAGAGACTCTCGTGCTTATATAAGTATATGGAATCTATAGAGTTTGTAGGTAACATGATAACATCAGAAATTTTTGAAATTTCTCTATTAACCAATAATTGTCATACTGCCTGCCTCATGTTAGTAAGCCTACATTGGAGCTAGAAATAACTCGTGGTTTTGCCTCCGACAAGGCATTGCAAGTTGCCATTTGCAGTGGTCATAGTGGTCTTTCTCCATGAAATTCATTTCTAGTATATCCTTCTACCACCCACTTATTTTGATTTGGCCCATTGAATCGAGAGAAATGGGTCACTCAGGTAATTCAAGTTTATACATGCTTTTATTGGTCCGACATGGAGCCTAAGAGAATCCTTCTACAGTGATTTCGATAATGTTCGATTTCGATAGTGGAAATCACTAGCTTCATCGAAAAATTACAAGACATGTAAACCTTAAAAGGTGGTGTGGAAAGATGGTGGTCTAACACGAATTATTTCTCCTCATATTAGAAGTAACCACAACTTCTCTTGATCCATTGAATTCAATTATTTTAATTTCGTGCATTGATTTGCTTGTTTTCCAGAGCTCTCTGAAGTACTGTGGAACATGGTCTTGTCCAAAGGCCTGAAGACAGACAATTGGACAGGTGGTTTCATTCTCTGGGCTATCTTTGCTTTCTGGGCGGTCCTCACCATCGGGATCCTCGTCCTCATGGAGGGACTTTCTGCTTTCCTCCATACTCTTCGACTCCATTGGTAAGTGTTCCTAAATATTTATCATCACATCTATCATTAATATTGGATGCAGGGTTCCACCATTTCTTCTGTCCATTTAAAGTTTTTGTCAGTGTCCGTGGATAAAAGATACGTACACGATCGCGACCCAATGGTGTCACATCCAAACTCCACTTTTCTGTACATATTTGTAGTAGAGACTTAGTAGAGTATTGCTTCGCATTTGCGATAGGATGTCCGTGAAAAGGAACTAAGTCCTTCAACAAATCAGAGCTTTGGAGTACATTGATAATTTTAATCCAATAAACATTAGGAGACAGTCAAATTTTAGCTTAGTAGGTTCAACAAGAAAAAGTATTCCCTTCAGCTGACTCGGTACTTCGTCATTAGTGAGTTTTTGCTCATCTTTTTGCCAGGACTTAGAGGGAAATCTGAAAGATGATCTTTCATACAAGGAAAAGTGGTAAAAATCACTTGTAATTGGTGGAAGATCGGGAGAATGCTTAGCATGACTAAAAACGTCCCAACCAAACGACTCTAGTAGATCTTGAGTGATCCAAAATGAATGGGGCCGGCCGTTCTCCTGGAAGAGGAATTTTGCACGGCAACCCTTGGCTTCAGGATAGCTCATCGAAGTTTTTTCAAAACCTCACAATGACCATCTGCGTAATGAATTCTTGATTTTTAGGCGCAAGAAAGAAGTTTTTATCTCAATCCTATCGAGAGTTATCATCTGGAATGGCATGTATAAGCGTTAAATCCAGTAATCATTTCAGAATGCGTCAAAACTCATTTCTATGAAGAAATGATCGATAATTTTTATTTTAAAACTTTCAGAGTCATTGCAATAACCTTACTTTCCTCGGAAATTCGTTAACAAAAATTATTAAGAAGCAACATAAAATGTGTACCTACAACATAACGGCAACTACGAGTAAAATAGATTTGAGTGTGTAAATAAAAGTATTTTGTCGCAGTTTGTTTGAAGCATTTTTGAATTTTTAAAAATAGGGTAAACTAACTTTTGGAATGTCCCCTCGTGAAAGATGTTGCCCTCCCTACAGATTTCACTATGGATTTGTTGTCGGTATAAATGGAGATTCTTCCTGGATATCCTATCGATTTCTTACAACTTTTTGTCTTGATTGAAAGAGAGCGAAATCCCTCTGTTGTAACACAAGAATTATATTCCATATGTTCACTTTGTAAGTTGAATAGGAAATTTGTCTTAGAGCCTCCTCTGCGAATGAGGTTGTTAATGTTATCTTGCCAATGTCTCTAGAAGATGCGCTAAAGGTATTGAATTGGTAGTTTCTGGGAAACAGTTCGTGTTGCTTTGAATAGCCTGCTCAAAAAACGCTATTTAAACCCTCGTGAAATACGAGTTTGTGGCACTCGATTCTCGTTCCGAATTACGATGTTATTATCCAATACAAATGATCATCTAGTGAATAGCTTGATCATAGCAAGGTATTTTTTTCAGGGTCGAATTCCAAAGCAAATTCTACAGCGGTCTTGGGTACGGCTTCCAACCATTTTCGTTCGAAGTCATACTGGACCAGGCGGCAAGCGGTTCTGAGGAGTAAGAGTCTCATCGTACAATCCCCGATCCCAGTTAATATAGAAGACAAACGTTGATTAAAAAACGGATTAGATCACCTCTGTTTATCTTAGAATCATCGGTGAACATTTAAGTAAATTATAGTTACTTCCTCCGTAGGTATTCAGCGGTTTGTTTAATTGTTTTCAGCATAAATTGTTACCTTTATCTTCATTATCCATTACTATTTGCAACAGGTTCAAATGTTTCATCTCTTGTATAGTTGTATAAAAGTGTATGTATTTAATATCTTTTTTTGAAAATGATTTTTTTTTCAATATTTTTGTGCCTAATAAATTAGAATTTACGCCGATTATGTGGTTTGTTTTGTGTGGATTAATTTATTTCAACATCTGTATTCAATGTAATGCTTTAAAACAGAACGTTTAAGTAGGAACAAACGCATTAGTAGACAAATAAAATGAGTAATTACAATGAACTTGAAATCAAATCTTACCTTGAAACACTCTTGTTAAATGTACAAAGCTGGCAGAGATCTAAGAAGCCTTAGAGAATTGCCATAATGCTGGAGACAATGGGGAAAGAACTCGCATTCAAGGTAGGTACCATCAAATCAAAACTTTTTTTGTCCCTCCTGAATTTAATGTGCTCCGTCAGATTCCCAGCCAAATCAAAAGTGGGATCACAACTTGAATGTAGTTGAAACAATGGTGTTGGAGACTGAAGTAAAGCTGATAGACTCTATAGGATATGCTGCATTATGCTCTCAAAACATTTGAAAAAGGTGTGGAAAACCTCTCTGCTGGTAGTTGAGACCATATGTATGTTTGGCCTCCCCCCTGTGTTGCCAAAAAAGTGAATGTGGAGGTTGGAATTCCCCATGGCCAGGAAACGGATTCGACAACCTTCAGATACGATCTACTGTACCTGAACGGGTCTCCCCCGTGTCGAGGAGAGCAGAAACATACGTACCATGCACCATATTATCAGTGGTATGATGTTATTACACATTCACGTTTTTCCTTAACCCGTTAACTACAGTTAGGTTGGAAGGTGGGTGGACGAAATCCCGCTGGAGTGATTCGGAACCATCATTGCCCTCTTCGCCTAAGAATTCTTCCTAACTCTTTCAATCACCAATCAATCGTTTCTGCTTTTTTCAATTTTATTTTGCACTATTTATTAAGCAATGTTTATGATGGAAGCCGAATTGATCGGTTTATATTGACGACGACCGACCTCAAAACTGCTTTCAAATGCTACCTGTTAGCCACTGGTAATCAAAATTTACCTGGATCAATGGGGAAGGTTGGTTATTATTCTGTAGTGCATACAGTTTTCTCTGCATTTTTGCATTTATCTTAACATGTGTAGTACATTAATATAAGGAAACCAAATATATATATGGAAATACATGTACGAGTATGTAGAGTACAGGTTGTACTGAGTACAGTAGAATGCCAACAGTAGCACCCATGATCCGAATCAGTACTAAGCGTAAAATAGAAATTGAAAACCAAATAATTTTCCAATAAAAACGAGTTTTTTTGGGGGACAATACAAAATTTGTATTGTACATTTAATGCGAGTAACAATTGCTGTGCCGATGCTAAGTTGAAGTCGAGGCAACCTACTCTGATTGAGATGTTTGAGTGAGCTTAATTTATAACTCAAGTAAACTTCGCTTACGGGAAATGGCGGCCAAATCATAACGTGGATGTAAGGTTATGATAAGGACCGTTTGACGACGGGGGGAGGCGCTGCAAAGAGACCACGTGACCTCTTGAAAAGTTAGCATCTGCCTTTAGTTTCCCTAGGTTTGCGTTCAACACCGTAGGAAGGAAAAACTCACTTTTTTTAAGGGAATTCTTCGTAGAAAAAGATTCGGTCGCAAGTTATAGGGCCTTGTGGAATGATTTGCAGCATTCTCAATCATGCTATGAATGAGTTTGTTGCAATTTCTCAACAACCAACATCATCATTTTAGTCCCCCCCCCCCCCCCTAATTCAAAGAGGAGAAGGATTTGGACGTTGTCCACTAAACGAAAGAATTTCGAACCCACAATGCAAACGGGATTGACCACAAACATTCCGCCGAACATGCGTTCATGAAGCCTTGCAACTGTTCTTGTTCATTGCACTAACAGTTATTAATGAGTTCCCCACCGGTTCCAACAGTACAAAAAATTATAAACATGTCCGAAACCATAATATCCTGACAGGAAAGCAGATAGAAATTGAGGATTTTCTCAGGCTGAGCTCATTCTTTTCTTTGAAGGAATGCTTGAATATAATGAACATAGAAACATTGTATTTTCGAAAGTTGTCGATATGATTTTGTAATATTTCAGCCCTTTGTTTTCACCCATTAGGATTGATAGAATGTTTTGCTGAGAACTCAGTACCAGTTAGTCCCCAGATGGAATTTTGACCAAGGGTTCAATAAGTTTGTTCCAGTAGTTTGTGAGACAAGCTCTGGACGGATAGATTGTTATTTGATTTTCGGATTCCACACGTCTTGAAACGAAAAACAACAAATTTGAAAAGGGCTAAAACAGAAAAACTTCTTTTCTTTTACTTTTTGAGTTGACGTGAATTAAACAAAATACGCAACAATGACAACAAAACAATAAGAAATTGAACAAGTGGGAAGGGAAAGATGCTCAGTCAGGAAATATGACGTTTACCGTCTGGCTCAAGATGTGTTGGGTCCTACTATTAATACTTTGATATAATTCCAACTCGTGGCAAGCTCAGAGAAAGACCATTATCAACTGCTATAGTCGGCAGTTCAATCAAACCTCATTGTCTGAAAATGTATTAAGACGTTTAAGATTTATATAACGGAATAAACAGAAGTTTGAGTCTGGTATAAATTCAACACAATCTTAAGGAGGTAAACAAAACATTCATTTATTGCTTTAAATCTTCATTAGAATAATAAATATACACATTCCTTCTCATAAATTACAACATACAAACTTACGTAGTAGAAAATATAATAAATTAATCTTATTCACTCAGAAAGTACAGTTCTCATAACTATTGAGATTTAAGGCCAGTTCGTTACAACTGTTGCCGATAACAAGGCCATCTCAATGCAATAAATTGTAATAAAAAACAAGAGACTAGAACAAAGGATTTTTCGACAGTTAAATTTCTGCTCACAATGTGCTTTCACATTTCAAAGCTTGGCGTCAACTCTTCAGTCACAACAATAGAGCATGGAACAGGGAACCATTTTGTTTAACAAATTTGTATAAACTTTACTATAGCACTTTCTTATTTTTATACTCTAGGCTTCATTACTTTGTGGTCTAACACAGATCGAAATTGTGCGAGATAAAAATAATTTCATCCTATGCTATGTACAACGGTCATAAAAATATATTTTAAGGCTAGCTGGAAACAACAAAAGTTATATAATGCAACAACCACCTATTCATAGCAATGATGCATCGCAAGGTTTATTCAATGTATTGCGATAAATATGTTGTAATAAATAAGATGGGTGGGTATAGTTACTCTGGAATAATACTTTTCAATTTTCAAACTTCACATATACAAAGTTTTGTAAGTAAGTGGATATGGCGAAAAAATTCCACCAACATCAATTACAAGCCATTTTGCATAGGGGAGCAATAAATGAAGCTACGTTGATAAAAAGAAAATTCAAAGAACACGTGTGATCTAAAGGCAACGCTAATGATATGAAGTAGTCTGTTTTCACCAAAGAGTCTCTCTGTCAACCTAACAAGTAGCAAGTCCTGATTCTTGTCAGGTCACAAAGGTCCAATATGGATGGAACAAATAATCCACAAAAATCGGTCAAGGTACCTACCCCTCCATGGAAGGGAGCATCATAGCTCAATTCACACTTATTTGGTTCAGTTCAGTCAAACGGGGGGAGCAGCGACTTTTGTCATTGCTTCAAAAGGCTCGAGTCCAATCTTTCATAAGATTAACTCTTACGTTATAGATACTATATTGGCGGTTCCAACGGTGAGCCCAGCGCCCCTAGCGGCTGGCTGGCAAACTAGTCAAACTGGGACTCACTGCCTGGTCGCAGGCAGCATACGGCGTTTCTAGTTCAAGCATTAGGTCATGTATGGGATGTTCGTCATTTTTAAAAAGTTTGTATTGAAGTATGGCTCCATTAATTGAGCTGGAACACCTCTTTGACGCCTTGCAAGGCTTTCGTCGTCCTCTACGCGAAGGAAGATTGGCGGTAGAGAACATTGTGGAGCCGGTGGGTGTGTGGCCGGGGAAGCATAAACGCTTTGTTTACATTGAAGCAATGGTCATCCGAACAACTAAAGTGAACGAGCCAGCCGTCCTTGTGAAAATCACAGTTGATAAGGAAGCCACAAAGATTCAAGACAGAATCAAATACTTGTCATGTCAGTGTCCAGCCGGCGCTTGCAAACAACAACATTCATGCAAGCATGCCATGGCAGTACTCATCTATCTTGAGAAGTGAGTTAATATCAGATAAATTACTTTAGAAAGTGGAATATAATCTTATTTTACTCGTCCTTACGTTAAATATATGTTGTAGGCACATCCATCATTCTATACTGTAAGAGTGCAATTATTATGAACATATATACTTCAAACAAGATAATTATAGCCACAAACCGCTAAATAGGTACTTACGCAAACCAAGTCAAAATCGGAACAAAACGAAATGCCAGCCTATCAGCTGGGCAGAGCGGGAAGCAGGTCCCGGTTTGGCTAGTTTGCCAGCCAGCCGCTAGGGGCGCTGGGCTCACCGTTGGAAACGCCAATAATTATTTGTTAGTATTTATAGTTTATGCTTTCCAATACTTTTTGGTTCAGTCTACATTGGATTCATGCACAGTAACTGAGATGAAACCTCTTATTCAATCTTAGTTTGAGTTTCACATTCAGTCAGTATCAGCGGAACTTCCTAATTGCTATGCTGAATATTTACCACAATTTCAATCGTTTTTAATGAAAAGTAGAAATGAAGCAACAACGCGAAGACATATCTACCTGTAAGTCATAAAAATTGGCACACATGTCAAATTTCGCCCGTTGGGCCAACAAAGCAACGTGATGCAAACTCAATTATTGAGAAACAGCCGGTTATTGCTACTCATCATCCAATACGATTTGGAACAAAACCCAACCCAAACCAAATAAGTGTGAATGATATCCGAACATCTTAAAAATTAGATGTACGGCCTTAATGATTTTACAGATTTTCCAACGAAAATATAAGCAGAAGCTCGTATTTATGCTTAAAGCACAAAACAAAGGTGAAAGGCAACTACGGACTGATGCCATAAATAAAACTGTGCTCATCTTATCATTTTACCTAATATTATTTAAAATAAATAACAACATAAAATGTAGCTACTACCATGCAAGCGTATACAGTACAACCACATAAATCAAAAAAGAGCTAAGCAGATTATAAAAATAGTGCGAATTCTCTTCAAAGTTATATTTTATGGAGAAATTTGGGGAAATTAACTATCCTGTTTTAAGTTTCCTGCGAGGAACATTAAACCCTTTTTTTAATAGATACTCGTCAACAAATTTTATTTATCCAAAATAAGTTGATTCGCTACAACTACTACACCTACAGATAAACGATTTTTCAAAGATCAATGTATGCACTAGACTTTATCAAACATAAGGTCAGCCCACAAAGACAACATTTAGAGGAGTGATTTGTACAGTTTAATGATGTAGATGATCTCATCTACAATGTGATTCCAAATCAATTCAGATCAAGGTTTTGAAGATGTATTAGACAGAGGTGTTGTTTAAAATTTCGATTGAGTTTAACGGGAGAAGGCAAGAGCATTAAAAACGAAAATTTCAAGATTAGAAGGCAGTGTATGACACTATCCATTCCTACGAGTGAAGAAGGGGCCGTACGGGTTTGGGTAAAAGGCGGTAAAAACACCAAGGTTTTGGGTAAAAATCGCCACGACTTTGGGTAAAATATTTACGAGCAATAGGACGAGTTTGGGTAAAACAACAATACATACAGGCGAAAGTAACTCATCGTGTTAACACATTGTGATCTATTTGTCCAACTAATCTATACTCTACTAAAAGGATTGATGTAGGATTTTTTTGTTTTTGAGATGCGAGCGAAGCGAGCATCCAGACCAGCAAACTAGACAGAACACATTCTTGCCTTTACCTGAACCCGTCGCCCTAATCTTACCAAAACTCGTTGTCTGAATAGAGACCTTTCATTCTCCGTTTACCGAAACCCGTGCCGGGCTGAAGAAGTTCACAACATGGCCACGATTTGTAGAAATGTCTTCAATTACTGATGGATTAGACTTTCGATTGTCTTTGTGAGATTACCCAAATGCCTTCAACTATTGATACAATCTAGAGCAGCGTCATTGAACAACATAGTGATACCTCCTACGGACTCGTAGTGTACTGCTTTGAAAAAAATACTTTCTTATTATTTGAAACACAAAAGTTAAGTATAAAGTACTATATAGTGAACGCCACCTACCAATATTTTGTTCGTGTATACATTTTCACACAATTTCGTATTTTTTCAATATTCATTATTATAAATTTTATTTTCATCCATGGGGAACCATTCAGTTGTTAACTCATGGATACCAAGAAGAATGATAGGGAAAATAGAAAATTCAGTTTTCTTCTTCATTCATAGATCACAATCTAAATACGTTACCCAAACTCCAGTTTTTCCTAAATTGATAACTAGATTAAGGAAACGTCTCTTGAGCCTACAACAGCATTTTCATTAGAATAAATGTCACAGTCTTATACAATGATGTCGAGAAGGCTGTTAACGCGTTACAGCTTGCACATCCATTAATGATTCTGGAATCCGATAACTCGTTTTCCGAACATATGTGTCTACGTTCTGTCATTCGTAATTTATTTTGAAGAGAGGTCATTTTGGGATAGGTTGCAACATGAGTCAAGATGAAGGGGAACCAACCAAATGAAATGAAATTAAGACTAAGATATAAGATTTCGTAACAGGCTCATTTCAAGACTAACTGCAAATCAACAGCTGAATGCATTTTTAAATTAATTTCTAATAGCTGCCAGAAACAAATGCTGCTCATTTGAGAAATGACGTTGCACTGATTGTTTCAGAAAAAAGAACTTGGGGGACCCTAATTTAAAAAAGGTCTTTCGCACACATTCTTTCCTTCCATATTTGTTTTGTCGCTGGGTTATTAGTATCAAGTTAAGGGGTAGAAGTTAAACTGTCTCTTAACGTTGTTATAAGTTGATAACAGAGTAGAAATTTAATAATTGAAGAAAATTAAGGTACGATAGAAAATTTAAAAACTATAAGAACAAAATGCTGATTTTTACAGACCCTAATGAGATTCAGAGCTCTTCAAAATTATTCGTAAACTTAATTTTCTAATGAATCAATTTTATGATAATGTTTAGAGATGTAAACTCAAGTTTAGAGGCGTTACCTTGTGATGTTCCTGGTGACGCTGGGGGACCCCTTCAATTAGAAACAGATATTTGCTCACTGTAAAAAGTTACATTTAGAAATGGAAAAAGTTGAAAATAGAGAGGGGAGAAATCTGCAAATCTATTCGTACAATCTATTAGTATAAGGTTAAACAATCTGTCGCCTATTTCAAGAAGAAGAAATTCACGAAATAATATTAATATGAAAAAATAAGGTTTGAATAAGGATGTGTTTACCAAAAGCAGAGCAGAGGTAAAATTAAAAGACCAAACTATTTGAAAAGATCAAGAGTGTTTACAAGAATGCAGTTCCCTCTTAACAGCTTAAAATATTATGCACATCCTTCTTAAACCTAAGGCTAGCTAGGCCTAGCGGTCTACCCAGTTGTTAATAACACAGCTCTCCTAGCCACTTTTCCTAGAATGATTTAATTATAGATGATCGAATAAATGAAGAAAAAATTACAAGAAAACCCGTCGTGATTTTGACAATTGTCGTCCACAAGTTTGGTTTAGTTGAGTTCAAGTAGAAGAATTACCCATCAAAAGAAGGACCGTAAAGTTATACCCACCAACACAGCTCATGTCAACATAATGATAACGACAAGGTAGACATAATGCAAACTACCCAGCCTTTGTTTCATTGCAGAATGATTTAAAAAAAAACTAAAATACCAGACAACAGATAGATCAGTAAATACAGCCCAAACTCCTCAAGTTGCAACCGTAACCGAAACCTTTTGTCGTCTAGAAATGACAATTTTTCGCACACCAACAATGACTCCACGGAATCGATTAAGGACTAGGAACTGCTAAAATTTATACCAGCTCCCTTGAAATCTACTTCATTACAAATGAAATCATATTATGCCAAATCCCAACTCAAGTCGACACGCTTAATTACAGTAAGCAGTTTCGTATTAATAAATTTGAACTTATATTACTTGGATTGATTGACCTATTCGTGACAAGAGAACAAACAAATTTTTCGTATTATCAATTTTACAGCTATGAAAATAACAATGAACTACAATTAATTTCATTATACAAAATGTGATGTTCCCTAACAAATGACCTCAGCCCTAGAAGGTTTTGCAACAACGAGAATATAATTTAATGACATTTTTCAACGTCATTATAACAATTCAAATCTAATTCGTTTAATTGTGAACCAAACGTGAAAACTGAAATTTCAATAGTAGTTTTCATTGGTTTTAAACGTTAATTTTTTGTAAATATTTGTATTTTTTAATTTATTTATTTGGTTGATTTAAATTTGATGGGTCAACATATTTTCATTTTCTATTAAGCGAATTCGAGCCCTAATTTCTCGATTGGCACGAATGTCTTAACACTCAACAATAAAGGCAGCAACTGCCCGAAGTATCACAGCATTAGGAGAAGAGGCCTTCATTGATTTAGTATCCATATTAGTATCCATATAAAATCAGTCAGGTTAACTTATAAAAACTGCTCACATGTTGTTTCCCATACAAGAGAATGACTCAAACGAACTCCGGAATTTAGTCTTCTTTTATTATGACACTAGGGCACAAACGGAAAGGCTTGCGGGCAGGTCTCTCAGTCCTTGTGATCATACGAAAAGCGGATTGAACGCTGAAATTAGAAAAACTACAATTAAAAACAGTAAAATCGGCAATGTCAACTAAGCCCAAATTTTCAGTACCGGTGGTTTTCTTATGTTTAACTAGTTTAATGGCCCTGCTATGCAGGTTAAAAATAAATAGGTGAATAACACAATGAGGGAGTATAATAACAATATGCAAAGTCAAAAAATCTTATATCCCAAATCCCCGAGGAGAGGACCACGTCGCTTGCCCTGGGAGACGCTTCCCCCCGCTGGGGCCCTCCTTCCTTCACTGGCGGGGTCGGGGGGAGGAGGGAGCAGGTCGGTTGCCCTGGGAGACGGGGAGGGAGAATTCCACCCACCCAGCGTTACCACCCCCTGAAACGTCGATATACTCTGATAAGCTCGTCTTTATATAGTGTGATGATGATGCCCCGCACATCATTCACCATTGATTTTTGTCATACCCCACAGAAAATCGCTTCAGGTTACCATGTTTTGCAAGTTTTATTTGTAAATCAAAATTTCGATTACGTAGGTCGCTATAACGACCCCAGATTTTCCATTTAAGAATAAAAGAACATAAAATAAGTGAAATAACATTAATGAAAGCCGTCACACTACTCTATAAAATCATCCGAGGCTAGTACAATTCGTTTTTAACCACCAATGCGAAGTCCGAATCTTAGCCTCCTATTTGACAGGACTATGAAAACGATTGAGAACTGAACAACTCGAATCACAATAGGTTTTAGTTGAGTTAACAAGAACAATAGTCTATTGTTTGTCACTGATGATGACCAAGCCCTCAAAATCAATTCAACATTGAAACTTTATTTCGGGAAAATAGACGTATTTCATAAACTTTTTCCACACGTCATGGAAATAGGTTTCTACATCTTCGTTGCAGGTGATTTATCTAGTTCGTTTTACATCACCGAACTCGACTGTGGTAATCCAGGAAACTGCGGCGTCTAGGGGGTGTGACATCGTATCCATGACGTAATTAGAGTCAAACACGCAGTTTTATAACACGAAAAACACCTTCAGATCAAATTTTTGGAAAACATTGAATTTGATACGATAATTGTATTTCTCCTTGGACTCAAAACCATTGTAACAGACAATCTGGGAGCACGGTCCATCATATTCCAAATCTTCATTTAAACCACTAGAATACGTCATTAAACATTCACTTCTGGACAATGGTACGAAACAGATAGAGCCAGTTTTAAATAATTCAACTGTGTTGTAGAAACCTCTTTATTTCACAATTTGGTGGAACACTTAGTTTGTTAGTAAGAAACGGTAATTACAATTGGCTCTTTGTTTAAATTGTTGGATCTCGAATAATCCTATAACTTTATATTAAATATAATTAGAGAAATGCAGTCCTTCTCAAAAGTTATGAACATGATAAAAGTTTGAAAACATACCGAACGAGCAATTCTTTCACAACAGGGGCTGTTAGTTTTTCAGCTAGGCACAGAGTAGTGGCGGCAGCGAACAACAGATTGTACATGAAGACAATCTTGAAATTTCCGAGCCATTCGATTTTTCCAAAATGTCCAAGTAAATCGAAATTCGTAATACCTGAAATGTTGTGAAAGTATTAGGTTAGAAAGTACATGACTCAGTGATAATAATTATTACTATAAACAGATCATAGCAATTGATCTAGCTTAAACTAGGATGCTTTGAATTCCTCAACTTCCACATATTGTAACTCTATCAGACCCAATACAGTACAATTTGTTGGGGAATAATGATCATCTGGGGAGTGTATCACTCCAGTAATACCTTGTGCAGTAGCTAGTAGAAAGTACATGGCTCAGTGAGAATAAGTATTACTGCAGATAGACAATGACGATAGATTTAGCTTAAACTAGGATGCTTTCAATTCCTCAACTTCCACATACTGTAACTCCATCAGACCCAATACAGTACAATTTATCTGGGGAGCGTATCACTTCCGTAGGTAGTAAATTGTGCAGTAGCGTAACTTATTTTGATTCTTGATAGTAAATGCACCAAACACAATAATAATTGAATAAAAGATTTCTGTTCGTCAAGTGAAAATAGTCCATCTTAAGGCCGGATCACACAGGACGCATTATAACACGGCACTCAGGGAACGCGCGTTCTCCCCGACGTTTGGCAATATAGCTACGTCACACACATCGCGTCATGTTGCGCGTTATTTTGGCCTGTGACCCAGCATTGTGATAGTGTACTCCAAGAGTGTACTGTGTACAGGCGGTTCGCTGCTATAACAATAATTTCTGGTTCTTCTAACTTTCTCATAAAGCTATGATAACTTCTGGTGACTCTGATGAGGAAGAAGCTCTACTTTTACTAGTTTTATTAGAAGACAAAAATAGACGGCATTGGGTGTACCCAATCAATAAAAAGAGAGAAGAGTTTGGGGAATACCACCGTCTATGTCGAATGGGAGCCTCTGTTTCCTCACTCATCTCGAAAAAAACCGAGGAGAACGCCCTCAGCGTGCGTTACTTTTGTAATTTGTAACAACCCCAACGCTTGACGCCGCGTTACTCAAAGTATCACTGAGTCTTGACGCCGTGTGTTTGGCGGGGATGATGCAATGTTGCGTCATGCAAGTGGAACGCCGTAACGCGACTTCACAGGAACGCCTAACGTCGCGTTATAACGCGTCCTGTGTGATCCGGCCTTTAAAGAAACGCTCATTGACTTGGCTTCTGGGTTATTATATCAAAAAGCCTCTGCAATCGTATAGCAAACGTTTTTTATAACCCCCTTAAACTTTGCCATTTTACGTTACAAGGTGCATAGATTCAACCTAATTTCCGTCCGCCTTACCTCATTTTAAGGGTGAAAATATAGAAAACGGGTGTAAATTGCAATGACGGGGGTTTAGTATGAGGGGGTGAAAAATAATTACCCTTTGTTTAACCATTTGCAGAGTTTTTTTCAAATAGAAACTCCGAAGTTGTAAATGACTACCACTGTAATTTTGGTGCAAAATATCGTGGTTTTGGAGGTAGTACATTGACTTATGATTTCGAGGTATCATCTTACTCTGGATCACATTGTGAAGTTCATTTACTTATACTTATAACATCAACTTCAAAGAACGCCGAAATGTTACTGCACTTTGCGAATATTAATAGGAAAATGTGTGATTCTAGTCATATTTTCCTTGTTGGTCCGAATACGGGAACTAGAAGTGAAACATAATTATGAATGATAGTATCAACATGACTGCTGATATGAGCAGAAGGGATATCTAATACACCTTTGTATGATCATTTCTTGAGTTTTCTTATTGAATTAAAAGCACGACGACAACAATTATTCTTATCTAGTTGTTACATGTTGTTAAATGTTAACGTATAACCTTTTGAAAGGGCTAACTGCATTATTAGTTCTTCGAGTAACATGCACATCTACGTACCTAATGTTCTAGCAAGGAGTGGCAGTGCCGAAGACAGTATAAGCAACAACGCGCAGTTAGATATGAGGAGGGAAAGAGGCGTTTTGTGTTTCCTAGGTCGAAGATGTTTCAGGAAAGGCACTGAATACAGCCCGACGCAGGAGGTGACCACCAGGTAGAATATAACTAGAACTTCTATGACAGCACCCACAGTTCCAATCTTGGAAAGCGACGTTAGGCCAAGAGTGAATTGCTAGAAGTAAAGCAAGTTCCACACATTTTAATTTTACAATACGCACTAAAAGGAAAACGATTTTAATGAAAAACAATTTAATTTTACTTACTGCAGTGCTTTTCGGGAGAGCTTTAACTCCAATGAGAAGCTGTAGAGAGTTCACCAGAACAAGTAATACGGTTATGACCGTCAGTGCCAAAAGTGCAAGCATAGCAACGGGATATACGAGATTCCGTTGGAAACTTGAAGTGATCTTTTGTTTTTCTGCAAATGAAAACAAATACAACGGATTATGAAATAGTTTCACACTGGTTAGAGTTATTCAACTCCCAAGCAACACACGGAAAGATCTTTACCTAATTGTTCTCTTCTAAGTTGTACTTCTTTTAGCGTTTTTTGCAAAGTTGACTGGAGAGCACCATTCTGTAGACTATAAATACTGGCCTCATCAGGATCAACCAATCTGATGGTCATAGGTTCTGGTCGAAGGTATGATTTACCCGATTGTATCGCATTTGCTAATCTGCAACATATAATTTAGCGTAATTCGAAACTTGAAGTTCTCAACACTTAATGGAAGCCGATAGCGGTATTAGAGACATAAATAAATAGCTACAAGAAACTATTTCCACAAAAATACAATAAAGCGATGGTTGAAATGGGCAACCACAAATTTTATTTGGATGAAATAAAAATCAAGCTACTTTTTAGGTTATGTGACACCTTTCCATCTAGCGTCAAATTTAAAAAGCCAAAAAATAAAAGCTATTTTTTTAGAGCGAAAATGGTCATTGGTAACAATTGTTACCACTGCTGCCCTTTAATTTTCCCTCTCAAAAATGAAGGCCTTTACGATATTTCAAGCTGAAATAAAAGGCTGCAAATTCTACACGTGGGTTTATCATTTCTATATCTTGCTTACACAGAGAAAGAAATGTTTCTGGTCTCATAACTCCTACCGTACGAATTAGGGCTCGTCAATTAATGCCAGTTGTACCCTTTTAACTGTATACGTCTGCTGGAAGTCATCAGAAAATTTTGTTGCACGGAAAACAAAAATTTACTAACGTGGTACCTACCTAGGATACAATAAAAACGGAGTAAAATAGAACGTAGTCTATATTTCCACGAAAACAATGAGTTACACAGTTGAATCGATTTCAATGGTTGGGTCATCATCAGTAACTAACATGAACTGAAGGTACATCACAGATAGTCCGTCTTATATAGTCCCGGGTGAAAGGAGATTGAATCCTATTGGCTCAGGGGAGTGAAAATGGTGGGGAGGACCAACCAACGCCACTTAAGGCTTACAAAGTGAAAGGGGCACAAACAGTAACATTATGGAGAGGGGGAGCCAAACTTATTTCAAAAATGAACCCATTAATGCTGAAATATTTTGAGGAATAACTTCATTTAAACATTTTAATTAGGAAACATTAGGAAAGTTATTCCTAATAGTTTTGTTGTGGAGGTGGAGTACTCATTCCTTTCAGCTAAATCCAAATCACAACTAAATCAATACCCCTTCAACAATGTTGATTTTTTTGCTATCATTTAGGTACTTGTCTGAAAAAATCATTCTGCTTGAATGTGCATTTGAGTTAATTACAGCAGATGATTACTATCTGCATGACTGAGCAGCTTAATATGAAACGATAATATTATATCTACCTTCGCTGTAGCAAATCTTCTTCTAGTTGTGTTTTGTAATATTCAGCCTCGACGTTCAGTAAGAACTGGGGTTTCACCAAATACCGACTAACGATTCCAAACAAACTTGCGAACCCAAAAGGTGTTGATACTGAAACACAATAGTGTAGTTGTTATACTACATACATAGTCCGAGACTTGAGGTTCCAACAGTTTTGAAAGAATCCATCAAGCAATTGAACGAGTAGGTATTGTAATATTATCAATTAATATAAACAAGATCCTTAACAAGAAAAATCATTTAATTTCACCATTAATTAATCAATAATTAATAGTAAAAGCGTCATTTACCAAGAAGGACGAGAACACCAAAAAAGGAAATACAAGAATAAAGGAAGGGCAGATAGTTCATCCCAAAATCTGTAACAAATAAGGCGGATTATTGTTTGTTATCTTCTGTTCGTATGTATACTTACAAAATTATGATTGATATTTCGTAATACAAAATTTTGAGTCCAACAACTTACTATCAAAAGCCAAAGCTGAATATTCGTCGTCTGTAAGAGTAGCGATCACGTAGGTTAAACCAAAAACCATAAAAGCGAGGAGCATGAGGACGGTGAACGTCTCATAAATCCGAGACTTGACGCCCTGTGAATAAAATCAAAAATTGAAACTTCCGTGGATGATGAATAGCTGTTCAAGAAACGGAATAAGTAAATATTTTACTTGAACGTACCCGTCTACAGCCTGTAAGTCCTTCCGATTCCGTAAACAAATAGGCGAATGGAAGGAGACCGAATAATGAAACGTTGGAGAACAGGAACACCAAATTCCATATACCTGTAAAAATACAGAAATCATCAAATGATCAACCAATTAAAACATTTTATTACAGAAAAATACATATTGCAAGGAGTTGCGAACATAATACGTTCTGCACAACTAAATAAAATATATAAAGAGAAATAAACAACGATTCCGCACATTACAAAAAAGAAAAAGAAAACCAGGATGGAGAACATAACGATTGGTAACTTTAACATTTCAAAATTACTACAAGGCACTTGAACTCGACCAAAAACATCCTTCCCCATGCTACTTTTCTCTTCATTCATTAAGCGAGAATGGTCTCAGTCTCCACGAATAAAAAACAAATTTGTAAATGGCTTGGTAGTAGTTGGGATTTTTCTGATTCAACAATAAACCCAGAGCAAGATGGGCTGCATGGATTGTTAGTGTGTTCGCAGTGGAGTAGCCTGTAGTATACCTATGCAGGTGTTAACATTGAGAAATAATTTCAGAACGCCTCAAATAGGATTTCGAACAAGAAAATATTAGAACATTTTTATTTTGAAATTGTTGGAGCCATCGCAGTAGCTTAATTTTCTGAGAAAATCCGCTAAAAGGTACTTGAACAACCATTTTTGGGTAGCAGGCCCATATTTGGATATAAGGAAACCCTATTTTCTTGAGCCTCTCAAGTGAAGTGGGAGAGGTGAACTGAGTTTACTCGAGAGACAATAAGTTCTCTCTAGAGATGTGGCAACAGCGTGACGCACAGTGACCAATTTATCGGATTTTGGTAGACAAAATTCAAGCAACCTTTGAAGACATGCAACAGAAGTTAACGCCAAAAATATTTAACAGAACAGGAAAACGAGAATAACAATAAGTTATAGTCGAGAATAATAGTCTTAAGTTATTTACGAACTTAAACATTTCTCTTTTACAGACACAGAAAAGTAAGTTATTTTTTTAATCCATCAAATAAGCCCCTACTGTATTGTCTATAATAGAATATCACGTAGTTCAACTCATTTTATATCTTTAGAATCCACCAGCTTCCTCAAGTAATTTCCTTAGTAAATAACGTAGATAAGAACGTAGCTGTTTTATTTTCAGATGTTATCTAATGGTTTACCCATATCACTGTATCGAGACAGCTGACCTCTCTTTCTTTCATCAATTGTACTGAATTACTCTCTCTACACGTGAAGGAGTACTTACGTCAGAACATGTAGTAACTATTTATTTCCAACATACCGATAACGTATATGTAAACAGTAAATAATTATTGTTGATATGGCTGAATGATGATCAATATTTTGAATGATATCAATATTGAATCATCAATAATATCTGTTAGGTAAGTGGTAGGTAGATCATGTTGCTTCGACCGTTTTATTTAAGTATACAAGTACTCAAGTTTCAACTAGATGTGCTTACCAATGTCAGACTCCTGATTAATTTTAATTTATCCCTACTCCAGTATGTATGCAGTTCAAGTCAGTTAGAAGCTCAAATGGACAAACTAAAAGTTTATTTTCTCACATTATAAAGTCTTTCAAAGCATGGGAATCATAATTATTGAAACAGTAATTTTGATGTTAATACATGCATTTTATTTACATTTGGTAAATATTAACAATCTAATATCAGTTGAATACTATTTAGGGTCGATTCCTCATGAAACTTTTTAAAAAGGTAGGCAGGTTTTTAGGGGACCTTGCTTGACTTGACAGCACGTTCTGGTAATGAGGTCGTGAACACAGTAACTCCAAGGACTTTTGTAAAGGTGCCGCTACTGTTCAGCATAATATCCACGCCCTTCGTGGATTAACTCAGGAATGGGAATGTTTTGTACACCATAAAGTTCCATCTGAACATCAAGTGCGAAGGTGAACTAAAGTTTTTAAATTTGTCTACACAAAGGATAAAATTGGACGTGTACTCCTGTAAATAAAAAGTTCCAATGAAATAGAATTAGAAACAAAACATAATAGGGGTCTTTACATACCTTGTATGAGCGAATGATTCAGCCATTTGACGTAATAACTTTTAGGATATAGAAGGAGCACTTCGTTGCTAATTATAGATACTGGGTGAAGCATTGCAGCACAAAGAGTCACTGACAATGAGAAAACGCACAAGTACAAGCTGAAATTGAGAAAAAACAAAAATCAGTTTAACCACACTGACAACCTTCATTTCTTATATTCAGATTATTTCCCCTTTCACCCCCTTAAGACATTACTAGTGAAATCTATACCTAGCATCAGCAAACTGAATAAAACTTTTCGCAACTGAATTAAACTTTTCACCTCCTTGACTTTTCATCACACAACTTCAAGAAGGCGCGGAAGGGTTAATTCTAATTGCGAAAGGGTTAATCCTAATTGCAAAAAGGTTAACTCAGTTTGCGAAAAGTTTAATTCAATTTGCTAATGCTATATACCAAAGGTGAGCAATTAGAGATTTTCATTCTTCCCAATGGGGGACTCAAGATCACCCACGTCCTGATTACAGCATAGGACTGCTGGTCTCCAGGATCTTACCCCTGAGGATGGGGGACGATGATGTAGAGCACACATTCTTTATATGCCCAAAATGGCAGCAGCTAAGGCAGGAATTGGTTGGAGTAATAGGTGATTTTAGCCCAGAAACAGTAATAGAAAAGATGATACAATCTGCGGAGAACTGGAGTACAGTCAGCATGTATATCACTATGGTGCTCAAAGAGAAGGAAGTGAATAGAAGCTGGGAATGAGCCAGAGTAGAAGTAGTGAAGACCAGGAGGAACCCTCACGAGGTTAAAAAGGGGACTGTCCTGAGGTAATGCCAAAAAGCAGTACCGGGATAGTCTTTAAAGAACAGAGGAACGGTGTTTTTTATCGGTATGCCACGATGGAGACCCCGACACAAAGGCTGAGGGGAACACATCTTTTGAAATACCCCCTCACTTTCAATCCAGTAATGGATTTTCCATCTATACAAAAAAAAAAAAAAAAAAAAAAAAAAAACCCTGAGGGTGTTATTCACGAGCATGGAATAAAGTACACTGAGTACAAGAAGGCCTCTATCTTGACCAACCATAGACCGAGAGTTCTCTATCCACTCTGGCTTTTAGTATCCACAAAATACATCTACTTTTATATTATAAATACAAATCTAACGTTTGGAACAAAACTATAAAATGCAGTCAGAAAGTATGCATTTGGTAGGGTGCATCATGTTTTCAGACGAGCAGAATCTCACTAAACATCACTCAAAACTCGCTTTTGAGGGGTAGCAATGCTGATTCTTGTGGTGCTATCCGTTTTTTGATTTGACTAAATTTGTACACTTCAACGGCCAAATAATTTAAAAACAAATTAAAGTCGATATGTCACAGTAAGTTTTGGTAATTTATGTTCGTGCAATTTTGATGATTTGGTAACTTTGCTCCCTGACTCTACGAGCAGTGCACGGCCAAAAAAATCAAATGAGTAGTCGATTTTTCATGAAATCGACCCTAGAACCCAAATCTGGAAGTTAACAGGGGGTTCCCATTTTAAAAAACCAACATCTGCGTGATGCGCATTGTCCACAAATTAGAGGTCCTTGACAATAAACACTCAGATCTTAAAAACATATTTTTTTTTTCAGTCCAGGAATAACGATTTTAGTAGTGAGGGGTTACCATGTATATACAAGAGTAAAAACCAAATTTCACAACATTGAATAGCAAGCAGAATCAAAAAATACATTACCTAACTCGGTAAACAATGGCTTCATCATCATCAGTAGAAAAGTAGTCGTCTTTGTCATTTCTTCGAAATTTATCAATGATCGTGGAAGACAGGATGAATAGCATCACAAACACCAGCAAGAATATCTGCAACAAGAGAATTTTCAAAATACATATATGTAATATATTATTAAATAGATCTCTTTCTCTCTCAATTCTACTTTATGTAAGGGCGATTTTTAAAACTATAAGTTCAAGATATTACCGAATAGTTGCCTCCTCCAAACATTTTTGATTTATTCAAAATTTACATTTCAAATCTGCTAAACACTAGGTTCATTCATTCATCCTCCTTCATTTCTGCTCTGCATGAGTGGAATCATATTTTTAATTACGTAATGAACTATAAAAACCGGCAAAAAATAATCAATTTACCATCCTGGGATCGAACCATGGGCCTCAGAAGTCTATTGCACTTCATTGATATTCTAGGCTTGCATAAGCAATCTTAGCACATAGCTACGCGCTTTAATTCAATTGGTACGTCAACAAGTACTTTTTCTACTGAATAATCATTTCTATTCATCAAAAGTCATTGTAAGTGGTTTCATTCGTTTTGCTCATCTGAGTGGGGTGCAACCCACATCAAACCTGGCCTAACCCGGTACAGGGTCGAGTGTTGGCACTCCTGTCACCTGGTCTTCAACCTCCAAATCACGCCTTGTGAATTGGAACAATCCACATAATGAATTAATGAATCCTATTCACATAATCTTGTATGTAATCATTAATTTCGAAATTCCACCACAAAGATGGCCATACGGGTGATTCTCATTTAATGGGACAATCGAGGTTTTGATTCTGACTAAAAAATGTTGTTCTCCTAAATTTATGATTTTTTTATTAAACAATCTAGATGTTACTCTAATGGTATAGTGATGTACAAGCACGCATGATTTTCGTTTGTTTCCTCCAAATTCAGGTTTTAAAATTTTATAGGTTACGAGAATGGTATGTATCCATGACAATGAGCTTTGTCAACCAAATAACGATAGAAGTACGTAAACGATGTGTAGGTAAGGTTGAATAAGACAGATATCTGATTTCAGTTCTTACCTGACTTTGTGCTAGAACAAGTATCACGTTTTATTATTGGTATTTATTTAGTATCAAATTCTAACTTGAAAAAAAAAAAAAAAATTGTTTCAAACAGCCATGACGGCTTTTGTGTAGCCACAACAATGAAGTTTAAAATCGCCACGACAATGAGAAATCAACATTAACCTTCTGCAACTAGGAGTCTAATGAACACTTACAGAAATTGAAACTTGCAATAAATAGAGTTTGTACATCTCTATCCCAAAATGAATGCTAAACGAATCAATAAGATTGATTAAGAGTGATTTTCAAACCCATAACAATGAAAAGTATGAAACGTACACACCTGTTTTACAACCTGTTTATTTTTGAGCCCCAACTGTATAGAAATGGCGGAAACATGGTGTTTCCTCAAAGGGCAGGGTTACCAACGCTGAAAAAAACTTTGAATTGCCAAAAAATGCCCTCATTTGAGAGAGCTACGATGATTTCCTTCAAACCCATGACAATGAAACAGAAGGTTTGGGACAAACTTTGAGCACTTGATTCGTACTGACTATCTCAAAATTAGTCCCACTTGTAAGCGCACTAACATCCAGTAACTAATTCTAAAAAAATACTAGTTAAAATATTTCCGGTAAAACGTACTTTGAGCGGATAAAATTTCGGATTAAGTTCAAATCCTGACTCACGGACAGACCATGACAATGAGATTAGAGGTACATTTCGATCAATTACCGGCATGTACAATGAAGAGTAGCCGAACTTTATGACAGCCATGAGTAGGCCTAGTTACCACATAAAATCTACAAAAATAATTATTGGAAAAAGTTGAACAGAAAATTATTTATCAATGAAGGACAGCGATTGTCCCGTAAAATAGGAATCACCCATATGAACAATGGATTTACACAAATCAATCATGTGATATGCCATATTGCCTGAACCTCAGGACTGGTTCTGAATAGTCCAAAGAACATGTAGATGTAAATTAAAAATCTCATGACTTCTGGCACCCATGCTTGGAAGCCTATAGATTCACTTTATATTTCCAAGTGATTCATGTTGAATTAAAGGTTCCATCCTCTTAATCCAATATGCGAACAACTGATGGATGCAACTAGCTCATTATTAATAGTTTGGTTGGAATTGAGGATTGTATCCAGAAGAGTTACAATCGGCAATATGTACCAACTTAAGCACAATGTGTCAAGTTTCAAATGTCATTTGAAAATTAGTTGGCAAGCTGTTTCTTCTATGCCCACATATACTCGTAGTTTGCAAAGGATTGACCTTTGAGTAACCTCTAACATAATAAATTCTAATTTATAGAACATGCCTGACCAATTTACTAACTAGGTACTTATTTACTCTCATCCATGATCAGTGACCTTCTTGACAGGTCTGAGATATTAATATCAGGGTGAAAATGACCAAGTTTCAAAACGGACTCCGCCCATGAACAAGGACTGTATATTATGTATGTCAAAGCAATTTTCTATTCTAGGTTATCGCCCACAGCCTATTTAACGTTACCTTATTATTCAGGTACCTGAAGTCTTTGCAAAATCACAACAAAATTTTACGTCTTCTCTCGGTTACATTTTACCAATTCAATTTTCAAGAGAATGGCACATTTTGACGATCTGAGTCAAATATTAACTTGCGATGACTCCAACACAGGCAGAATCCTTTTTGCACAAATTCGTATTGTTGTACATCAAGAAAAACATTGATTTATATTTAGTTGGTTCTACGTAGGAATATTGACTTACGATATTTTCTCGAACTGTGGTGTGGAACAACCGCTCACGATCGTCGTAGTATTCCTCTTCCAGTGAGTCTTTTGTCATTGTACCGTTTCGTATTCCTCTGACACAAATTCCACCGAACTGCCTGAAAATCTAGGGTCGATGGCATTGTTCACAATAGGATGGCCAGTCTCTGAGATTCATCGAAGAACGAATTTAAACGCTAAGGCGGAAAGAAGAGGGCAATTTAAAAATACAGACATGTAAGCGCTGCGAAGTACAGGAGTACTACACCTTGCGCTGGGACGAATAGATAGTCAGTAGGTGGTAATGTTGGGAGGACTATAAAGAGAAATCACGAACGAGCATTGATTGGTGTTTGATATCGGGTACAATAGGTAGGTAGGTAGGTACTCCAATCAGATCTACAGGGTCAGTAAAAGACGAAGTTTGACGTAGAGAACGAGGCGAACTCGAAACTTGAATGAGGATCAGTCAACTGAACCCGTGACGCACGAATTTAGACACAAAAAAATCGAAACAGCGCTTCTTTTTATGGTCTCTAATAAAGAAAAATACTTCTATCTGGCCATGACAAAAGGCTCGTCCGAGTTACTGCGAACCACTTACGTGTTCCTCACAGCGACCCATTTCGTCGTGATAATTCGCATTCAATCGCGATGAGGGTACGTTACACAGAACAACAAAAGGAGGAATCCGATGTTGGACATGATTTACTGAAATCTCATAAAAAAACTAAACATAGAAAGTAGTAGGTACCTATCAGTCGTCACCTCAGCTATTTGAACATCAACATGGAAGATGTTTTGACAGTCCATAGAACATAATTGTTTGTTGATCCATCTTTGGAAGTGTTCTAATTTGTACTGCCGAATTATTATAGAAGACTGTTCTGTTTTGAGGATCTTGCTCTTCCCTTTACCAGTTATAATTGGACTTTTCAAGGTTTATCATTCGTATGGTGCATCCTTCAATATTTATTTAAGCCCCTATTTATTCAAACTTAGTTTACATGCATCAATTCAACCGTCTAGCTGTAACCTGTTTTATTAATCCACCGCAGGAGTGCACTGTCCTCATCAATTTATAATCACTTTTAAAGCAAATTTTTGAATCTCCTTAGAGCTTTCCTTTGAATCTCCTTAGAATTGGCTACTGTTTAGACATTCCTGAAGGTTTTTCGGAAATTGACCAAAACACATGCAGTTAATAAATCGCCTAAATGCTAAAAATTGTTTTCTATATAAAACAATATACATATCAATGTTTTTATTACGTATGCAGGCACTTTTTGTCTTCATTTATGCTTGATGTTTGTAAACAATTTCAGCCTACGTCTTTACTTATCCACCAAAACGGCTGTAGAATAGCTACCTAGATCCTATGTCGATGTTCAGCTTGTTGGATACTTAGGAAGGAATTCATCGCACTTACTTAGTTGAAAGGAAATACTTAAGTAAAGCTCTGAAGAGTGGTGCTAACTTGCACTGTTTGAAGCCAAAACCAGCCTTCCAGTCCCATTTGGAGGTGTTTGAAGTCGGCGCAAATCGCTGCCTTTCCCGCTTCTGATTCCTCCCTCCTTTCCCCTTCATATTGATATTTCTTGTGCTGGATTCTCACTTGGGATCTTTACGCGCACATGGCCGCACCTTCGCTTCCTTACTTCCCCTTAATTCTATCCTGTTGTGAATTTTCTAAAAGAATAAGTTCCTTATTTCACTGGATTGTCTTTTAGGATGAGGGAGAGCATCTTGTTCAACTTCGATGAAGAGGATTTTGCTCATCGACGGGGGCCTCCTTCATGCACTATTCATAGTCCCTAACTAAGGAATCGTTCAAACAACTGGGGGGAAAATAAAAGTAGGTCTAGAGCTACCTTAAGCATTTCTCTTACTTTCTTTACTTTTCTCTATTATGTTTCTAAATTATGTTAAAGATTCATTGAGTACCTATGTGCCAACATGTGAGAGTCTATGTGCTAACACTACACTAATTAAATGTGTTCTAAAAATTATAAAATTAACAGAGCCTTGACCTGATTAATTGAAATCTAAATAACCTGTCATAAAAATATTTTTATAACATTATAATATTATAACTCTATGATATTATAATAGATGCTGTGCGCCTGAGGGGTTAAAAATTGGAAAAAACAATTCTTAAAAGATTCTTTAAAACTTCTTTTCGTGTTTTCGACCTAACTTGAATAAAATGGTCATAACTTTCTTAGTTTACTACATAAACTCAAATGTAAGGAGGCTGATGATGAGAAATTTCCTTTTTTCTCAATCGATAATGAAAATTTTAGAAATGAGGCAAGTGAACATTTGGTACAAAGTGAACATCTTGTCAATGATAACTTTTTGGTTGAACTTTATGGTATTTTAAAACAATTTTTGTCCATCCCCAACCCTCCTTCTCTTAAAACAAAAACACCTGCACTTGTAGCTCTTTTCGTTCTTGACCGATCTACCTTGCTAAAATATAAAGTTGACGCTTTTTATGGCATCTAGAATTCAATTGCAAGATATGGAGGCACAAGGCGCCGAGTTTAGATTGTGTATCACTGACTGCACCTAATATAATTTGATCAGTGATTTACGTAGGTTTATTCTTGGGTCAAAAATCACGTTTGGGGTCTGGTTGGGACTGAATTCTCGGCAACGATCACAGTCAATCCTATAAGGTGGAATCGAAGATCTGAAAGTTCAAAAATCGATTGCTATCACTATTGCGTTCATGTTCGTTCGTGATAGACGTGCCTTCAAAGAGTTTATTGAGCTCACTCGGACTGCTTTACGTGCATCTGCTCATCCTGACCTGATTTCTTTCCTAATCGATCTTCAACGTTTTTCCACAAAATTCTCTACCGAATTTCACGAGAATGATATATCAAAAATATAACATTAACTTCAAACTACAATTTCTACTGCAAATCCCAAATTACCCTAGTACCTATTGGAAACTCCTTCTTATTACTGAAGGTTAGGATGCCACCCGTGGAAACAATAAAGCTGTTATTCAGAGTACGAACTGGAATGGAAATTCATCAAAAGTGGAAAGTTGGTGGTTCGACATTTTACCACGTACCATATTTCGTATTTTTGGGAACATGAAACACTTCAGTTAGAACATAATGAACTATTTATTGGAGAAGAAAAGTGGAATACATGGTATAATTAATAAGATTTACATGGTAATTGAGATAATTGAGAACAGTTTTAAGTATAAAGTTCGAAGGCACATTTTTTAAGTCGTTTAACACTTCAAAAACACTTCGTAAAGTAGGAAAGACTGAAAGACCCGCCATCATCAACATCTTGGGATTAGATTCCGTTTGTTCTTTTGGTAACAGAAGTCATCTGTAACAGAAACAGAACATCAATGAAATGCTCCAGTAACATTTAAGAAAAGTGTAACCCTAAAAAGAACAAAATTAGCCACATGGGTCCATCAGCTGATCACTGAGTCACCTTGTAATTGATTTCTGGATGTGACAAAGTTTGTCAGACAAACACAATTGGATGTTCCACCAAACTTCACTAGTCCCTTAGTGAGAAACAAAAGCTGATATTATTAAAATCTACAATGGAGCAATATACTGCGAATTGACACAATTTAGAAATTCACAAATAGAGCATTTTCATTGAATTTTTTATGTAATTCACATTTTCTCGCGAAACTTGCATCTGAACTTGAGTTTTTAATGGAGAAATTAAGTTTTCCGCAACAGCCTTTTTTTGTTTGGAATGCAATATGGAAAGCTAGAAATTGGCCACTGTGGAATTTTCCCTAAAAACGGCACCTTTTAAATGACTAAGTACTTTAATTATAGACATTCTGGATTACTTCTAGGCCCAAGAAAAACTACATAAGAAATAATGAAACATCGATAGTTGATCACAACAGAAAATTTGAGGACATTAATTGAGAAAATCGGTAACTTTACATAGGAATGGTTATTTCCATGTCCTAAATTCACGTTTCAAGTCGCATGATAATAATAATTGAAAAATTCTTGGTAAACGAGAGAGAACAGAGACGTGATTCCCCTACGAAGTGGTAAATATTTCCCTCAGATATAGCTCTATTAACGTCATCCTGGGAGTAGGTACCTCCCGTTCTTTTTGTTTTGTGTTCTTTTTTATTCTTTTGGTTCCCCATTGTCACCTCTACGGAAAAGAATATCAATAAAATGATTAATTCATGTTTGAGAAAGGAACCAGAAGTGGAAAGCTTGGGTTCCAATGATGGAAACCCTTGAAGGGCCTGTCCACAAACGGTCATTGCATAGTTTCTAGTTCAACAACCAATACAGAACTTTTAAATAATGTACTCAATCAAAAAATAAAAACGATGCCCTCCTTCAACAGGGGAAAGGAAATTCCACTTCTGATACAATGGCTGAAAATGTGTTCCTACTTGGAAAGGTGAAATAAATAGTTCCAATAGAATGAAAACTGTGTTTAGCTCATGAAACTGTAAAGTACCAAGTAAACCGCAAAACAAAATTATTACAGAAAGGAATACAAGCTAAATTCTGAAGGTACTTACTTATCTTAACGACTTACTTATGGAGGCAATCACGCTTTTCCAGCTGCAAACGGGCATATTTTTCTTACAAATACAACCTTAGATTTCCTCTCTTAAATTTTGCCTAAGGATCGAGAGAAAACTTAATATGTTTTATCATATTAAGATAAAACACGATGATCTCTATCCGTCATCAATTATATAAATTTATTTACCGAACTTTTCACGTTTGCTGCTTTTTACCTAAATATACGAGTAGCTACTTCTATGAAAACCTTGGGCCCATCATCTTTTTATTCATAGCTTTAGAACGCCTAGTGGCTACAAATGTTACTATCTATTCGAAAAATTTACTTACTTACTGCTATTGATTTAAGAGTTCGTTGGACCTGGTTCTTAGGTGACGTCGTATCGAATTGTGTTAGGAAAATACAACGTGAATTTGAATTGTATTAGGAAAATACCTTAGGTAGGTAGTTTCTACAATATCACAATATTGTTATTAAGACTGAAAATCAAGATGTACAAACTTACTCAACACCAGCAATTAATCATTCTAAGTTACTACCATCACTGGGATGTATTGCCTTGTTTTGTACTCATTTTATTTTTTGGATGAATTCCAATTGTCCATAACTTCTTTCATGACGACTTTCTTGGAAAAACGGAGTTGTCTACAATCTTCATAGCCGTTGGACAACTAGTAAACTAATCCCATAGCATTTTGACCCTGATTCCTATAGGTTCATACGTACAGTTAGTATGAAACAGTTCTGAACTGAACAGGCATCTTTTTGGCTGTACATGTAGTAATAGAACGAGTTCGGGATCCTTAGCTCACTGTTCCGAGAGACAATCCAGAACTGTCTTGAACCAGTTCTGAAAGTTCAAGAGTTTTGAAACTTGTTTAATAAACTATAATATAGTTATCATCATTATGTTTGCTATATTTACTATATTGCGTGTTTGATTATATAAACTAGAAAATTACTTACTCTATGTACTTCTTTAAACAATAGGAGATATCCAACGTTATTTCTTCATTAGTTTATTTCGATACGCAGTAAATTAATTTTTGAAAATGTTGGCATATTAATTTGAACAACGGTTTGGGATGAATTGAAGAGGAGGTGCTACGTAAAACCTACAAATCGACGGCTCTTTGGAAATTCAACTTTGATTACTTTTTTTTTGTGAGAGAATTCTTAAGAAATTTCGGACCTTCTTTAAAACGAGGTTGTTGCTAATAAATGACGCTCTTTCCGTTGTTAGATGATTTTCTCAGAAGTATCTGCCCAACGCTACCAAAAAAGTTTCAACCGCTTCAGCATTAAATTTCGCCGTGAAGGTTACGAGTGTTGAGGTTATCAACTCCACATTGGTTCGAAACGTGTTTGAGCCACAAGGAATAAAGAACGGTTCTCATCCCCTTCCTACCAGCCCTAGAAAGAACCTAGTTCAATTCTGAACTGCTCCAGACCTCACTGCACAAACAAGCCCAACATGTCCACGAACAAGAGGTGAGGGTGTCAAATGTGACCATCTATCTCGGCAGACTTTTTAAAAATGGCACCTAGCCATTTTCATGCAGTGGTGTTATATCGATTAATCACAAGTTACCTTCTAAAAAGGTCCATTAGTAAAGTAACGTGCATGCAACTGTTTATACCATCCCGTATTTCTTTGCATCGTGAATATTAGTTAGAATAAGTAATCCTTTAAATATTCGTGTGTGATCCCCCCCCCCCCCCCGTTCAAATTCAAATACACAACAAATTGATTTCGGACGATTTGTAGTTTTCGGACAAAATCTACAAACCTCGACAAATCGGAGAATTTCCGCCGAAAATGAAGCGATTGCAATGGCTCCAGAACGTCGTGCAAATCCGTTTCGAGGCATCCTGAAACATTCATGGATTTTTCATATGCACGTGCTGATCCAAAGGAAACCTTCCTAAAGAATTTAAGAGTAAAAAATCGTTCTTTCAGAAAAATTAGCAATCCAAAATAAAGGATGAGTTCCTATATTTCATCCGGGGTTAATCAATTAAAGGGACTAATTAGTATCCGAATCGAACAAAAAACCTACCCTCTTAAACAAAGTTTTTGAGAGGTCGATATTTAATATTTCAATCTTTGAACATCATTCCATACTGTTGATTGATCCGAACGCCCAAATTAACGAAATATACTGAATCGATGTACAATTGTTGAGCCAAATTGTAAATTTCGGTCCTATTGTTTCAGAGGAAAGTTATAAACAATTTTTTTTGAGTTTTAATTCGATTTTTGAAATCCTTGAATCTTGAAAAGTACACCCAACAAATTTTGAGGTGTGAGGTTCAAAAATAGTTTTTTCTCTCTTTTTAGATCACATTGAATTTCATTATTGAAAATCATAAACCAAATTATCGGATTCAACAAAAAAAAGTCTCATATTTTGGATGGATTCTGAGAAAATGGTACGCGCTTGAGTAATGATCACATTTTTTGAACAGCTTTGTAACCAAAAAGCTTCAACTATTCTAATGAACGAAAATTCGCTCAAACGACCATGCTGCACGTCTGGAACTCTTTCATGCCGAACACGATTTTATCGTTTAATAATCAATTAATAAAGGAGAGCGGAAATAATTTAACACATCTCAATGAAACACAGTTATTTTAATTAAACTTGGAATATCAACACTCTCCTCAGAAAGTGCTCAAAATGGTAAAGGAAGAGACTGTTTTTTTTTCTTCTCACAATAATTATTATTAAACACAATATAAGCTCTTTCGACGTATTACCAATTTTTATACATGTTCAACTTTTATACACAAATTTCAACATTTTTTCCACATTTTTTTTGTTGGTCAAACCCTCGAAAATCGGGAATTCCCACATTTTTCTTTTTAAACGATTTAATAATTCCCTTACAGAAAACGTACCATCTAACTTAAAGAAGCAATCACTAAAAGCGACTCTTGTTGCATACATTTACATCAAAAACAAGGTAGGGAAAAAAAACAAGATTTTTTTTTCTTTACGCAGGTAGTTTTTTTTGGAAAGGATAACTAACGGTCAACTATGACGAAAAAAAAGGGCACGCCTTTTTTTAATGTTTGTAAGAAAGCATGTTACAGTTAAAATAAAAATGACTTAATAATTAAACAACCGACCTATGCTTACAACGATTACAAACATGAAAATTTCTAAATGAGGTAACAATGTATTTGAAAAAATTGTACAATGGAGTTTTTTACTTCCCATAATTTTTTTTTGTTTCAAGTTCTCCTCGTTCCAGAACGAACTCACAGCGCGGAGAAATGAAGAAATTATTTTTCCTTTTATACTTAAAGTGAAACGCACTCCTAAACAAAGCTAAATTTTAATTCTTTTACTAAGTAACAAAAAAAAAAAAAATTTTTTTTTTGAAGTTTCTTAAACGCTAAACTATGAAAACCCAAATGTGAACACAATGAAAAAAAAGAAGATAAACTAAAGCACACACATGGTCCTGGCGCGGTATCACAGAACACTTATGGCATTTAGATGAGTGCAGGGATCTCTCTTCGAAACAAAAAAGCCAAAATAACGTACGAAATTATAATTTATAATAAAATCGAAAATAGGATAAATTCGCCACTTTCAAGTGAACCAATCGCTGCATACCTAGTATGTCATTCCGATTTGTATCGTCCCGAACAAGAAGGGGTTTTCATGCAAATAAATTATTTTTCAATAGTTACATTCATAAATCGATGATTTTTTTTTGTTTTTTAGCTTTTTCACAGAAAAAAAATGAAAGACTTTGGTATTAAGAAATGCCAGGAATTGTAAAGTTAAATTAGAGAACTAAAGCGTGAGAAAACGAAAATTTTCACAATTAAATAAGAAAAAAGAGAGTTGTCCCGAATCACTTCTATCAACCAAATAACATAAAGAGCATTAGATGCGATTTCTTTCCAACTTTTATTCATAATAATCAACTACTCTAATTTTGTTTGTATTCCATTTTACACAAACAAATATTTACATATAGTCGTCGCATCATCGAGTGAGGGTGGAAAAACAAGGGGCACATTTTAACGGGGAGGGGGAATAAATGCCATATCGATAGAAAAAAAGGTCATTTGTCTTTGTACGCGTAACACGATTTTATGGTATCCTCCGATTCTATTCACAATCAACGCTTATCAAATTACTTCGATGGGATGGTATGTTGAAGTTATGGGCAGAATATATCAATCACTGGATCCCATATCTGAATTCCACGGAAATCGTGACTGCAACAATAATCATTCACGCGCACGTGATAACAATGTGATCACGCGAACGAAACTCATATAGAAAAGATAATTCTTCCAGGAACACAGTACTGATGTGGATGCAGGATATGAAATTTAAAGTTTTGAACTCATTTCCCGAGACAAAAATATATGTATTTTTCTGTTAAATTGTCCATGCTAAATTCGCACAATGTACCAGTTTTATTCCACAGTCGGTAGTAGTTTCCCTTGAAAGGTAGCGAACACTTTTTTTCAAGTCGATCCAAAATTTCACGTTCAAAATTATCAACAACGGAGTTATATCTTCATTTAAATGGTGCTTTTTAAACAATATACACTCACATCGCCCGCCTAAAAAACAAATTATATCACAAATATTTTACTGTAACCATTTTCTCACAGCAAAAAAACAAACTAAAAAACAATTTATTATTACAAATTTTAGTTTGTTTTTAAATTAAAAAGAAAAATTGTACAAAAAATGAATATTTAGTTTGATATTATAAGCTGACTGGCTGCAGCGATAAGACTAGAAATGCAGGATAACGTAAGCAATGAAATTTATGAGGCTTAAAAGAAAAAAAAAAGTCTTAGCAGGCCAGAAAAAAAGAGATCGATTTTTTAATATTGAAAATAACAAAATAAAGAAAAAATAACATAATTTACGCGATGAAATATTGTTGGCGACTTTACAATAGGATTAAAGGAAGGGCAAGAAGTCTCACGATGGGGAGGGGTGTGAGTGTACAGAATACGACGAACGAACAAAATTCACAATTAAGTGAACGAAAAAAGGAGTTATCATTAAATTTTTTTGTTAATTTTATTGATTTTTTTTTAAACATTTAATTTGATTGTGGGGGATTTTAGTTTATAGGGGGCTGGGTTGGGGGGCGAGGGGGTTTGGGGGCTCAGCTCTGTTTCACCCTTTTCCGGGGAGGTCCAATCGGTGGGATCTGCTGTGTGGCGAGAGCGCGAAACGCCTCAGCTATGAGGTGCGGGTGCGAGTGGATCATCCTCTTCCACCCGGCCGTCTCCATCACGTCCGTCGCGTGGCTGGAAAAGAGAAAATACATAAACGTTGGAATCGATGTCAAGGAGTCGGCTTAGTTAATTTGGTGCGTAATAAGAAGGCGTGAAAAAGGCAGGTTAGATAGTTGTCGATTGTGTCCTCGTTATTGTTAGACACATCATGAAGTACTATTATGTTGTGTGGTGGCACAAGGATACACCGGTGGGAGCTCAACAAACTATCACCCAGCATCCAACGGCTGGCTTGCCGAACCATAAACTGGCTGCAGTGTTAGTTCCCCCTTTCAAATTCATGAATCCGCCACCTCTGGAGATGTACCAGACACCTTTTAGCGTGCGGGATTTCTTCTGGGCATCCATGTGCACTAATCTCCATGGAAGTTCTATTGGGCTTGCCCTCACTGGATATCCACATATCCATCAAAAAAAGGATGATATCTACACGATGGCCTCCCTCAGGCTGAAATGGAATGGTATGATACCCAACAACAGCCAAACATAACTGGGTTCGCTTCGAGTGGGTGGCAGGGCATAACTGGTAACGAAATGGCTGACGTTCTTGCAACAAGGGCCTCCCAAACCGCATTTATAAGGCCTGAGCCAGCAGTCGGTTTACCAAAAACTGCCTTCAGATGGACCATCATCACACTAAAGACACGTCCACAGTAAACGCATAGTGGCTGAATCCAACATTACTGAAGGGCTACTTAGGAAAAACTATATGGAACTAAAAATAACCCATTCACCCCTAAGATTTCATGTACATAGCATAGGGGTAATTAAAAATTCAACCCTGGGCAGACTATGTGAGGAGACTCACGAAACGGCATCCATAGTTTTCGATTTTTCAGCATTAACCAACGCAGATTTGAGCTCTTTGAGGCGCATAATGCAATGAGATCTATTCGAATCGAACAATTAATCAAGGGCCTCACACCTCTCATCAGAGGGCTGACATGTCATTTGCTGGATAGGAGAATGTGCTGTTGAAGAAATGTATCCAGTTTATTCAGTTCTCACTGCAGGTTTTTGAGGTGTGAGTCCTAACTCAGGATTAACTGCTATCCAGCACCATACGGAGTCCAGGGGTCTTTACAGAAAGAACAGTCGAGTTTGGGTGGTCGCATACTCTCTGGATGCTTTACAGGTTTTCTGGCAAGAAGCTGAATACAAACAGCGATGCTCACTTAGTTGCGGCACGGCAACAATATGGAATGAAGGAACCAGCACGTTGGAACCGTGAAAGGGCAACAAACAAATGATACCATGCATGCTTGGGGCACCTATCAGCTTTTTAACAAACGCTTGGCAGTTATGAGAAAGCAATCGCCTCTGGGAGGAGTGTGCCAATGCGGTTGTTGGGCAGGACTAATAAGTTCTCTGTCTTAGAGTAAGAACATAGTGGAGCTTGGATGGTCGTATTTTCGCGAGCAGCCCAGCAGGAAGCTGACCATACAGCAATGCTCACTTTCAGGTAGTTAGTCATGAAAACGTTCCTATCAATAGGACTAGATTGAAGTCAACACAGTGCATACAATCAACGAATAATCGAAAATTCGCAGATGCATTGTTAATCAACAAGCATTTAGTTTATTGTTTAGCATTTTTGTTAAAAGTAAGCTGTAATCAAACTTAATCAAAGCCATGGATGAGACACTTACGTATTGATAAAATCTATAGCCTGCGCTTTGAGTTGGTCGGCAGAATGGAGATCAGCGAGGATGAGGGTTTCTGCTGCGTTATCAACAGATAAATTCGTACATAACGCTTCTTCACACATTACTTTCAGCCTCTCCAAAGCATACTGTGAACAGAAAACGGACAAGTTAAAAAAAATTAGGTTGAGACATTTGATCAGAAAAGGGGTACTTCAAACGTAGAGTAAGGGAAATAAATCTGTTAATTACACATTTTAGTTTCATAGTTTTTGGTTTATGATTCTCAACAATGAACTTTCCAAATCTTAATGAATTTCGGCATCAATTTCAATCGACAGCGGCAATGAGAACAATTCAATAAGAACGAAAACGCTCGCAATACAAGTTCTAATCGTGCTGTAAGGTAGTAGTAACAAATTTTCCTAGATTTTTATAGACATTTCATGTTGAAATGCTTTGAATTCGCATATCAAGTAATTAATCACTTTTAGTTTCTGGTGGAAAAGTTATCTATTCAAACTATTCTGCAATTTTAAGGTTTTTAATTTTTAGAATTTTGTAACACTTTTACATTTTACAAGTACTTAATCTAATCCACGACTTTTGAGTAACGACAAAGAACGATGCCTCAGAGCTTTGGATTTCCATGAAGAATTAAAACAAAAACTAAAATTATAAAGCATTGCAACAGCATAATTTTTGAAGAAAATTTGCTAAAAGAATAACAAATGAGTCAAGTAGCAAAACTGAAAAACATCAATTGATGAGCAGGTTGTGTAAGCTACCAACTTATAATCATCAAAAATCTTGAACGATGGCGCTACCTGAATTTAGCCTAAATTGAGCCTTTCCCATAAATCTATATTGAATCAGTCATTTGCTGCTCACTTTATCTGCTGCAGCGAGAAGATCGTCGGCCATGCGCTCAAGGTTGGCCGCCCTGCCGGTGTAGATGAAGCGGAGCATTTCTTTGAGAACCTCCTGCTCCACGTCTGTGATGGCGACCCTGTTCTGTTTCCGCTCTGCCATCTCGTGTTCAAACATGGCGGCAAAAACTGGGCTACGTGCTGAACAAACAAAAAAAACTTTCCATAAATGGATGTATTTCACATAAACATTAACCAGTTTTATTAACACAAAAGAAGACGAGGTAAGGTATCAAGAATTATGTTCAGTGCTAATCAACATTTGGGTATCCAGGACTGCATGATTAGAAATGCAGATATACAGGAACTCTCGTACACATTCCATATTGCTTCATAGCGTACAATATTGGCCACATGTACAATATTTATACATACAGAGAAAAACTGCTGACCAGCATGTAGTTCAGAGTGGGAAAGCATAACTCGCTTTATTAAAATTCTACAAATTTGGTAGTGGAGAGGGAATGGTCTGCAGCCTGAATTAATTCTTAAATGAGTCACTACGTCCGGGTCGTTACAAATTGGATTTAGGTGAAATTGGGTGCTAACAAGGAGGAACTCACACTTCTGAGGCATCGATTTTGAGTGAGCGCTTCCCTGAGCGCCTCATTTGAATAAGGGGCGATTTGGACCCTTACAACTGTCTTAATCGGTTTTCTTGAAATCCCACGTTTATGGCAGCCGTTAGAGGAACTAACAAGCCAAAATACAGACTGGAATGTTTTCAAGTTCACTACAAAAGCCAGAAATCGGCTTAGTTCGTGTGTGGATAATGGAGGGCAAATAAAACGAGTAAAACAACGGATCAAGTAAAAACGATGGATACGAAACTTGTTGATAGCGTAGGGCTGCACAAACATGTTTGGGGGAGGGGGAAGATTCTGTAGACGTGGTTATTATTTAGTGAACCATTCGAATATCTACCACGTGACGTTGATTGGCGATTCAAATTGTACATGGGTCACCACCGACGAAGGTTTGTCCAAGTCTTTCCCGACAAAGCCAATCAGAGTTGAATAACAGGACGACTGTCAGATGCCCTTACAGCTAAAACATATCCGTTGAACTACGAATGAATGAAGTTTCCATGGAAGTCTAACTCCAAATTTAGGCTAGAGACCCAATCTCGCGATTTTGATGACAAGCCGTAGTCCAATATAACAACAGTGGGTCCAGAAATTCTGGTGTACAGTGAAAATGTCGGTACTGAGCTCCAGATTTTGAGAGATGTCTTAACCACTGCAACCAATTCGATGACTCAAGTTTGAAACTTTTGGGATTTGACATTCACTAACTGTTGGTTGAGATGAACGCAGCGTATCGTGGCAGTTACTTGCAAAATGAGCAGCTCCAGCTTGTTGCTCAACATGTTTACCAAATTGTGTCCCGTCCATTTCTCATCAGTGTTTACCACACTATGTTTGTATCTCACGTGAAGTATGGGTTCCGGAGCTATTCGCCTTTTGCTAAACAATTTCCGATGAAACGGAAGGCAGCATGGCCAATTATAAACCAAATTTCCATAACTATTATCTAGATATCTCTGACGTGTGACCTAAAATCTCCTCACGACCTCTGTTTAGAGTGCAATTAGCTCATGATCTGATTGTCTTCATAATTTAATGAGGAACAAGCTTATGTGCACTTCAGCGTTACATTACCAGATAACGATCTAATTTCTGTCTCAAGGCGAAAAATTCAACATAAGCAAATGTGGAGTGAAATTACATGAAATACATCGTTGTAAGATAAGACTGTTCAGCCTCAATAATTTACAAATAACATTCTCAAGTAAAATCCTGAGACGCAAATTTCGCACAACTCACCGGCTAGGATGGCTTTATGCGCCTGGAATTCCCTGCCGTCCACGGATAACGTTACATCACTAAATTTTTGTACTTCGAAGAGTTGGCCGAGATCATCAGGAAGTTTGCATTCGGGGACTTTGAATTGTACCGCGTTCGATTGACCCGAAATGTTGACACTATCCGCTACGACGCTGACCTGTAAAAATAAACGAACTAATTATACATCTGGACACCAAACAAAACGAAAAGCATTCTAAGAAAAGGCAAACAATTAACAAGAAGCTTTTAGAATTGAAGGAAACTAAGAATTCTCTCTTGAGTCAATCAATAATGTTTGAGCTCCATCAATTTCAGAATACTCAGACCAGACAAGTTTCAACGTACAGGAGGATGGATTGATTTTAACATCTAGCAGAAAAACGCTCTAGGTTTTTAAGATTAGTAACATCTCAGACACCCCGGACAACTGCATTGGAAATAGGTTATAGTATCCTGAAATGTATTGATTCCTAAAATGCATGTGATTATGAAATGTTCCCTTCCAAATTCCGGAGAAATACCGCACTTTCAATGAGTTATTGTTGTTGTGTATTAATATTGTTACTACCCAAACAAAAATTATGTCAGAACGACAAAAGATGTTTAACAAATTCCAAATACGAGGGGCAAGATCGTCTTATTCAAAAAACCAATTATTCGGTTACTTCTCTAATTATTTATTGAAGCGAAGTAAGAGAAATTTCTGTGAATATGACACATCGGCCTAGAATGTATCTCAAATCCTGACAAGACTTAAGATCAACTTGAAGAAGAGACATTTCGAAAAGACAACTTTTGAATTGAGTAAGATTATTTATAGAAAGATCATTTCGCTAAATGGTGAACTGTACGACACTGTTCCAACCCCTCGAGGTTTTAAGGGTTACAGATACATAAAACATCACCAACATGATTGCAAACAACGAATCGGGGTTGTTAGTGCACCACTCGGGGGGCTTGAACATTAATTTTAGTGCGGGATTCTAGATTGATACCAGATAAAAGGCGATGACACCTTCGTGTAATCATTTGCAGAATTTTCAATCCGATTTTCACTTGTGCAGGTTCTAACAACGGTTTATCCCCAAAAATATCAAACTTGAAGCACAGGAGCAACTAGAGCAATGCGAAGAGAATCGATTGTGCGACATTTCAACGTTTCGTCGTTGCAACTCATGCAGAAACGTCAGAATACGTGCAATATCAGTAAATAAAAGCCATAAAAACGTGAATGGAAATGTCTTACCTCACAAAATATCGTAAGCTTATCGTCTGGCAGCAAACCGTTCGCTTCATCTAATAAGAAATCTCTTCGGATGAATTTCTTGAATCCCCAATCTTTACCCTGCACGAATCTATAAGCTCTTTGGCTTTCTGAAACACAAAAACAGTTACGAATCGGTTAGTTACGAGTGGCGAGTTGAAAAGTTGATAATAAATTCTTTAAAGTGAAAAGTGAATGAAAAGTGAATTGAACTAAAGTGATTGAAATTAAGTGATAAGTTTTAAAGAAAATTTATGTTAAAATCAAGAAAACTGACGGGGAATTGTAGAACTGAACTGAATTGGAGGAGCCCCAGCGTCTGTGTCACGTCTGCCCGTCTTGTCAAATTTCGGAATCCTAAACTGCATTTCTATTGAAAACAAGAAAATTTGAATCAACGGGCATCGTCGTGAACTGCATGAACAAGTTAAAATCCAATTTTTCTTACATTTTGAGAAGCCCAAACAGCAAGTGTGAAAATTTTGAAACGTAAACAAAGCAATCGTAAGGGATTTCGTTTTGTTAAAGTTCCGTTCAGTTTTCAAGTCGGTTAGGAGTCTTAAAATGAGGGAAAGTTGAACAAGTTTTTTTTCGATCATCTGTAAGGACTGGGCTGGATAACTTTATCAAAAGTTCAACAATATGTCAAAGTTAGTTGATATAACGTCAGTGGAAAATTAAGAATGAAAACCTGGGACTAATGGGCCAACTAAAGGGTGTTTTTGATACGTACATTAGTCGTCATGTATCCGCTGAATTACCCTTCGTTTATTCATTCCAGTACAGCACGGAAACAAGCTCTGATTTTCTGTAGTAACGATTTTATTTAAAAAAATAACCCAACATTCTGTCGTAACTACGAGCCGACTATGTAGCAGTGAAATAATGCGCATCTATGACTAGTAGGTATGCACCACTCAATACAATATAGCATCAAATTTTGATTTTTACGATATGGTCCAAAATTATTTCAAACATGGGTAACCTTAAAAATCATTTCATTATTTCAATAAATAATCATAGGTGACATTTCACGTTAATAAATTTGGGAGGCGTTTAATAGTTGCCCGTTAGAAAAACACCACAACTTCTTTGTTTACAAAAACTCCTTATTTCCATTATGAAACATTTATGTTTAGAATGAAAGGGGAATTTAATTCTACTAATCGTTGAGTTATCACCTTGGAAATTGTGCAACCGTTTCAATAGCGAAAACAACTAAAAGTTCGCGACCGCAATTTAACAGAATATCAACCGACACTATCGAAACGGCCTTCTAGCGGCGGATCCAATGAGAACACGACCCCCTCCTCTTGCAATAGTTTATAATTATGATTGCTGAATCTTGGAAACTAAAGATTTTGCTGACAAATGATAAAAGTTAGTAGTGGGTGTGGGTAGTGGGGTGACCACATTCACTTTGAATCTCTTATTTGGAGCGTAAGTATTTATTTTCTTCATATTAGATACGTTTCATCCTGCAGCGAGGACTTCTTCAGTCTATAACTTATTATGTCATAAGTACAGGCAGAATTTAGGCTTTGACGTAGTGGTGCGACCACACACCCACTACTAACACTACTGCCTTGGAGCTGGGCAGGGAGGCAGGAGCAATCCTCAAGGAGATCAACGGAAGTAATAAACAAACAAACTGAAGAGATGTGTGGTGGCAACACTACGTCAAAGCCTAAATTCTGCCTGTACTTATGACATAATAAGTTATAGACTGAAGAAGTCCTCGCTGCAGGATGAAACGTATCTAATATGAAGAAAATAAATACTTACGCTCCAAATAAGAGATTCAAAATGATAAAAGTTTAATTGATTAATGTACTACCGAGATTCTCATGTAGATTTTAACGACTTTTATCGATACTTGAAATTAGTATTCGGGATTATTTCAAGGTCGATATTGGGTAGTTCACATTCCACCATGACTAATTGTTACAAAATTAATAATCGCTATAAATGTTGGGTTTGAATTTGTCAAAGGATATAAAAAAGGGTAACACCGAGTATATTTAAAATTCAGGATGAATGTTGGTTCGATGTACAAAACGATGCATCAATGTGACCTACAAGAATATTTACAACCCATTCCCAGGGTGATTGGACAGTGAAATCGAATGGCCTATAGAAGCCATGTTATAAAAGAGGGTGTATAGTTTACTGTAATCTAAGTAGCTTTGTGACAAATCCAAGGGGTGCTAACAGGGATAATAGACAATTTGACTGACTAAAAGTTTCATACAAAATACAAAATTATTTAATATTATATACACACATGTAATAAAAAGAATACGTAGGTAATGTACCAAGTTCAAATATACCAAATTATTTTGAAATGAGAAATGATTCAAAGTAGCATGAAGTATTTACGGGATGAAGTTCCTTACCCATTGCTTTGGTCTCTTCACGCTTAGCGTTGAGTATTGAAAATTTGAATTTCGCCCGCACTTCAGATTTATTACAAGACACTAATAGTAGGTAGAGGGAAAGGTAGTCCTTGCTTTCTTCATCCAGGCCTTTAGGATTCACCCGCAGGCACCTGAAACAAGACCAGACATGAATTTGGTGATATGGAAAAGTTATGGAAAGATACTAAAGCCCAAGGGGTGCTAAAATTTTGACGACTAAATTACGAGAAATCGAGTTGTCTTTCGCATTGCAAGATGGAAACCATCAAATAAGTAGAAATTCAAACATTAGAGAATAAAAACAATAATAATAACAGAATGAATTTATTATAGTACAAATGTATCTTCCTACCTACAAGAAAAACTGACCGAATGAATCAAAACTTTGTATAGTACATAAACCATCGATCAAAATCAAATCAGCCTAGCCAAAGTTAGCAACTGGTTGGTTCATTGTTCTGGGTCAAAGGAATAATACATTTTGTATTTTGGGAACAGAATAAATCTTTTGATTACCCAGTTCAAAAATCTAATCATCAATGCGCCGTAATTACGAAAATGGAGTAAGTGGGTAATGAGTACTTCCATTGTAGCAAGTAAGATTACTTAGTAAGACAATTAGGTGGGTGACATTTTCTGATAGATCTTGCAACCTATCTCGTGAAATCCAGAGCTCGACATCGCTCGCAATAATCAAGAGAAATCAAGTCGAAACAGAAACTGGATTGATAAACAATACTTGGTAATTCCAGTTGCGATTTGATTTTTGACAAATTAGTGAAAGTTTGCTGTTTACAATCTCAAATCTCCGGAATTGAATGTGCCAATTCATAATGGATGTATGACTAAGTGTGATAGTAATAATTATCGGGGTCGGTAAAGTGGTGTGATTGAACCAATGTTTTCGAGGTAAGCACGTATCGAGGCCCGCCAGAATTTATTTACCAGTAACAGTGTTAGTTCATCTGTGTCAGACGAAGTAAACTAACACATTTCAGCTCTGAGAGAATCACGTAGGTTGTGACTCACTCCACCAAAACATAGCCTTGCATCTCTCGAGAGAGATCTCTTTTTTTATACCAACAACCGAATTAAGAATAGTTTGCCATGAGCGTTGTAATTGTTTCATACACGAACGAAAACAACATATTATCAAAATTGAGCATTTCCAACGGGCGATCGCGTTACAGACATCAACAAACCTATTTATGCCGTTTACGAAAATGGTTTACTTTTCTGTTCAAGGGAAACGTTATAACAACCTTGCTCCCAAAATCTAGGTGGATCTCATCTAAATACAAGTAAGCAATGCAACGATTGCTTCTTAGAATGTGCAAAATAATTTCGAATGGGCTTTAATTAGTCGGAATTTCCAACCCAAGTTTCTGATCAACTTACCACTTCAATTTATCGTTGGCGCCTGCGGAGAACGTGGAAGATTTGAGAACTTCGCCCATTTCTTCCCGGCAGAAACTAAAATTATTTATCGTCCACATATAACTAAATTTTACAACTTTGACCTGAAACAGACAAAAATAACGAATGGAATCAATTAATAGCATTCAATGTTATAACAAATTATCTTAGAATGTTATTACATCATACTCAGGTAAAATTTATTTTCATATCATTTCACTGTCTTGTGATTTATTGAACATTTTATAATGAATTTTTACAGATGGTGGGTGACGGAATATAAAATAGTTTGTCATTATGAGAGATTTGTTTAAAAGATTTTACGATTAATGATTACATTCACAATTCCACAGCTAAATTAGTATTCAGCCTGCTATATTCACTTCAACGAATAATGCATAATTAAATCAATAATGGGTTGTTAATCAATTAGACTCTCTTAGATTTATTGAACTCCCCCGCACTATTTTAAAAGAAATAATAATAGAATAATAAACAGTACATCTAACCACCTAAGTATGGGAAAGAATGGCCGCAGAAATAATCTCAAGTACACTTGATGCACCTTTGCAAACTAATATACAATTACTTTCTCAACACCCCGAATCGGTAAGGGAAATAACGTGATCGGCCTTGAAGAGTTTTTCTACTGGTTACTAAAACCTTATACCCAACCTGAAAAATATATTTCCGAAGCAGAGAAATGTGTGGACAAGAATGCATGCACAACAAGATTTTAACAAAATGCCTGATTCGGGGTTGCGTTTGTATAATTAAGAGAAAATATCTGCGAAATTATGCAAGTTAAATGACAAAACTATCTCCTACTTACGAGGTAAGCAAAAGGACAAGGACGAAATGTACTTCAGTAGTGGAGGATAAAAAATTGATCTACACTCAAATTGGTTGAGAAGAATAGGTAAAAACGAGGTGTTTTATGGAAACTGTAACAAAGTAATCATTTACTCTTGGAATCGGAACCTGCCACGTTAATTACGTACCTAGGTATTAAAAAATGATCATACAATCCATTTTCCGACTATTTTGATGGAACTTGGAACAAATTGGATTCGGCTTCTCAAAAACCTTTAGGTAACTTGTACAAAACCTCATCTAAACATTGTACTATTTAGCTTTTTGAGCTCCATTTGACTACAATGATATATTTGCGTACTGATCTTACAACACCCGAATAATTAATACACTCTGTGTCGATTCATGTGTCACAAAACCGCTGAAATGGGGCGTAGTTTGTTGGAGGCAAAGAGGAGTGTTTAAAAAATAAGATAGGAAGGGAATGATGAGATGGGATCCTGGGCGTTGAACCCGGAGGGTAACGTCATGGACCCCCAGAGCCTCTCATCTAAACTTAGAGGACACGGGGGGCGGCCGGATTTCCAATTCTACGACCGGCGTCTTCTGGTGAACAGATGATGGTGATCGGAAAATGAGATCACCGAGAATCCCTCAAATCAACGCACATCGCTGTTGAACCTCAAGGGGGACTCCAATTTCTTAAAAAAAACTCTTTAGTGGCATTTTCAGTTAACGGTTCAGTTGTACTTGAAAGACAGCATCATCGATTATGATCACCATCCATCAAACTGCTCCGCACTGAAAAGCTCTCACCAAGACCTTAAAATTGAAAATACAAACGCTACAACATTGATTTCATTTTTCAAAGTTCAAGCACAAGCGAGGAGTGTTTTGAAACTATTTGAAACTTAGATAATAGGAACTTTTATCCTTGTAAACTTGGTTGGTGTAAAAATGATCAAGATGGGATATAGCATTGGGTTTCTAATATAAAATCACTTTTCCTGCCAAAGCGCACGTACACACTTTGCAATAGTTAAATTTTCTTTTGAAATTCATAAACAAAGCCATGATTCGGAAATTTAGAGTAAATGTTCAACTGGTTGTGGGAAGGAAATATTCCTGACAGTTCCTCATATAATTGATATTGTTCATAAACAATAATCATACTATCGCTTTCGCCATATGACTTCTTCAGGGATTTGAAACATGATTATTATGATTATTGCACATTGAAATATACGTTTCAGTTTATTAAAATTTGGAGCTGGATGAGCATGAAAGACATTAATAGTTCGTTTGAAATTCACTAAAATAACCACGGTTCTAAAATTGACAGAATTGTGTAATACATCAGGATGAAAACAAAATTGTCCAATAAATACGCAGGGGAGCACTCTGTGTTTTCAAGATTTACAGCATTGAAAGGAGTTCTGACGCCATTGTCTTTGGCTCTTTTAATCCGCTCCTACACTGTAGTTAATCCTTTTAAGAGGATTAGTATTAATGAATTCGGGGGGAGGTATAATCTTGAATTCCACCGGGTAAGGGGGCAGATGTTGGGATGCGAATGGTGGGGGCCGGGCGGGATTGATCGGGTAGTGGTGGAACAGCCCCTTTCCAGAGGGGATTGACCTCTGAACTTGTCCCTCGTGAACTTTTACAATCTCCTCCCCCGCATAATAAACGCCTTATCACGGAGTTTATATCTAGATCTCCACACTAAAGCTGTTGCCGATGGTGTCAACGAAGAATAGCCCGGTCAAACGTTCAAGTTCAACTTTTAAAAACCGACAGGTAGATTAATAGTTTCATGATGCTACTCTAAGAACCTGGTAATCCTGTTCATTAGTAAAAAGACATTAATTCGTCTCTCATGCACGATCATGATACAACTCAATTTTTTACCTTAATGAGTTTCACATCATTCCTACCAGAAAATTGATCAATCAATTAGTGCAATCGGCAGTTTTATCAGCATGACAAAACTCGCAGCTTTTGGAATCATACACGTTTTTCCACTCTCTTGAAAAGTTCAATAGTTTCAATAAGATGACGGACCAAAAAACTGTCTCCCTCCATCCTCATTAGTACCGGATAATGTTCTAAGATCCACAGATCAAAAATCATATGAAGCTCCACAAGGAAGTTTGAATCAAATGTTCATTAGACGTGGAATATAATAGAAATAAACAGTGATTGAATTTGAGAGATTGCGATACAATGAACCGAAAGGCACTGCCCATCTTTCAAGCCTCTCAAATTTTCAAATTTCATCTGAGATTTTAGAGGGACAACGACATTCCGCAAAACACAAAGCGATTTGTAGAAGCAGGAGTATCAACTCAATCCTACTTCAATTTTCGCGTTGAAACTGCCCTTGCTGACAATCCAATTGAAAAAGACGTCATCGTGAATAATGACAACATCTGCGAACTTATGAGCGACCAAACGACCAACCAAAAAAGCATCTGTTTCGAGAGTTTTCAACGAAGGATGGAATCAAGATATTCGCCATACATTTACTTGAAAGTATATGTTAGACAATAAAAGTCAACAAGTGTGTAACAATTTTTAGCTTTTACAAGCTATGTACCACATTAGAGCATTAGTTTAGTTAAGCCTTATATAGTTTTAACTAATAATGAAGGTGATTGAGATATGTCCTGGCAGAACCTATGTAGTGCGGATTACACTCACAATTCACTGCATCTCATGTACTGACACTTTTGATAAAAGCAAAATGATTTCGCTTATCACGACACACAATCCGGTAAAAGCTCCGCTGAATTTGGACGAATTTTAGAGAGTCCCAGCACGTGAAATCGAAATGAATCGAAAGAAAGTTCCAAAAATAAAATATAACTCAACGAGTTAGAATATTTCCAAACCGAACCCGAAAGTTTTCGACTCGTGATAGAAAGTAGTCCGCTTCAGAGCTAAAAGGAGATTCTACTTTTGAAAAAAAAAAAGCTTTCGAGGCGGAATATTAAATAAGAAATCCGCCAGGAGCGTTGATTTCATTTCCTGGAGGGGTCCGTCTGTAGGAAGAGAGAGGAGGCAGCGGCGCGTTTCACTGTCGCGAAATCAGTTTCCCTTTACAGAGCTCATGGGATCAGATGGAAAGTCGGATTTGATATGGGCCTCAAGCCTCCGCACCAGGTCGAGAGCGGGGGCTCCACATGTTACGTAAAGGCGTTTTAGAAATTTTTAGAAAGGGGGTTAACACCGGCTTGTTTCGAAAAAAAAAAAAGATACCTCCCGAAGTTAAGAACCGTTGTCAAGGTCCCATATGGTGAGGGGGATGTAAAAGTTTACCTTTCGTTGTCACAATATCGCAAATATCTATACACTTTTCTGAGTTTGTAGGCAAAATACATTGAGCAATTGTATTACTTAATCAAGGGGAGGAAGTTTTATACTTTTATCAAACTGATTTTTTGTTCATTTATTGAATAATGATGTCCTCTGACACTGTCATACCAAAACATCATATCTTATAAGCAGAGTTCGATATGACGTGAAAAACGTGAGAATATGGTTTTTTTTTTCAATGCATAATTTTTTTTTTCAGAAAGAAACATGACAATACATAAAAGTTCATAAATTAAAAAAAAAAAAAAATGCTACGATTCCCTTTAAGATAAAATCTTGTGCTGGGAAACGGAGCGTCTTAGCCTAATAAAATAATAATTGATGAAGAAACATTTGAGACCCCTGTTAATATGACTTGAAATCTTAATACACGAGGCTAAATGTGACACACAAAATAGGCGGATGTAGGCATTGTTTGGATGGAAATCCGTAATGAACTAGAGATATGTAGGTATGCAAGCAAAAAATGACTAGGACGCATTAGCTGGTATTTGCCAAAACTCTGAGCCACAATTGGGTTGGTTATCGGAGGTCTCTGTGGCCGGGTAACATGACATCAACCGAAAAGGGTATATGATTTAGGTAGTTGACTATTGCCTGGAAAATGAAAAACCGAGCCTTAAACGTTTTGTTGCCCGACTTGACTGGCTACTTTATTAGTTTTGTTTCTTGTCCAGTCTCACACTAAGTATGGCACGAAATCCACAATAGAGCTTAAAAAAAGGTGTGGCAAGCACCATCTTGGAGAACCAATCCTCACGGTAGGCTAGCAAAATCAATTTTTCAATCAAACTGATAATTTTTTGACTTGGTCAAAGGAAGGTGTATTCCTTACTCACACTGATTTGAATAACGAGGTCTAAGCATAATTTTTTAAAAATCTCTTGAGGGTTTCCTGGGAAATTAACAGTGCATCATTATTCAATTCCCCATCAATTTTCAGAGTTTTAACCGACGACAAATGATAATTTCTCATATGAAATCTGTGACTTTGGCTTGTCCATGGCCATCAATCAAGCACCCACAATTGTACAAGGCAGGAAACGTCTCGACGATCCTCATTGTAGGCCACACTTGGCATTACTGTATTGTGGGGGAAATTCTCTCTCAAGATCATAAGGACAACTTCGTAGTGGGGAGCACTCGAAGGCACTGCCGGTTGAATTCTTCACACATTGGAGGCGTATCATCATTTAAGAGTTTCTAAACAAATGGTAATGAAGGGAGAATGAGAAAAAAAGGGTTTTTAATCGAACGTGAGTTAACAGGCGAGAGCAATAAAACACGAGGACATGAGGGGGCGAGCGATGAGGTCAACGCCCTCGCTCATCTGACCCTCTCGCTCCTCATGCTATAGATGAATATTGGTCAAACAGGGGCAACCGAAGTAACGAACGTACTCCAAGTACAGAAAGAGAAACAGTTTCTGATATACGTGAGAATTTGCTTTCAAGCAACAACCACAATTAGGGCTCGGATTCGAGGAAATTAGCAACCTTGTATGGAGGTGACAGGGGAATGTCCAGTGGGCCCCAATAGTTCTACAAGGTTCAAAATCACAAAAAAGAATGTGACTTGAACATCACATATTACATATTTTGGTGATCCTTTGCTACATATAAAAGTGAATACTTTCTGTTTCTCAATACTGATACTGGGGGAACTCAATCAGTCCAGCTCCAAAGTCTTAGGACTTCGAAATGAAGAATCAAATTGAACGAGGGACGTTAATTTTACCAAATAATCAACTACATACTTCCATTCCGCAACAACATGGCAATGCTACACTAATGAAGCCAAATAGCAAGCTCCGGTAGAAGGAACACGTTAAAAAGAAGTAGACTGAGCTCGCATTGAAACCTAGAAGGATGTTCTTATTGTTTAATCGACCGACAATCCACCATGACCATTGGTAACAAGGTGTTTTTTTTTTTTTTTTTTTTTTTTTTTACAAACGAGTACTCAAGACAGCTTGGATGTATGGAGCGCAGTTGTGGGGCTGCCCAGGTCCAACCAATTGACAGATCATTCGACACTTCCAGAAATCTATGTACCCGATACGCCGTGGGAGTTGAGAAATGATTCATTGCACCTCGAACTTCAAATGCACAGTGCAGATGAAGGGATCAAAAATCGAGCAACGGTGCATCTTTGCAGACTAAAAAATCGTGTGAATGAGTAACTGAAAAACTACGGGATCTGCAAGATCCTACGCCTCAAATGAGTCTGAGCCGCAAAAGCTTGTGAAGGGATAGCTTAGGTTCTGAAGATCCAAGTTAAAATTAGTTGTTATATCAACACCTAGAATGTACGAGTATACCTTTCGGGTCTTTTCTTGTAAATGTAATGCGAAGCTTAAAATTGGGTACCCTTTCAGAAATTAGTTTCATCAGTCTAGTGGAAAAATATTTAGAATATCACCATCAAAATATGTTAATATATCATTTTATGTATAGATGGAACACTCACTTGTGTGTAACACCAGTTTTCGGCGACTGGGGTGTTCGCCTCCTGAGGCGGGGGGCTGGGGACCCTCGAGACGGCCATGCTGGAGCCAACGCGGGAGCAATCACTCACCACCGGCAGCCTGAAACAAAATAGGAAATCGTTTAATGTTTGGAGGTGCGCGGGCTCATCAGAAAGTGTTACGAATCGCTCTCTAATCTCTGCACGTGAGACCGTGGGCGATTCCATACCCTTTATCATGTTATGACAGTCAAATTTCAGCATTCTAGGTTGATTTGAGCAGGTAATACAACACTGAAAACTGCGTGACGGTTTTTCGTTTCGCCCGAGTTTATATTTCCCAGGGAGCAGGCAAAATTAAGGACATGGAATGAATACTCGGCTCCGCGAAAGGGGCGGCAGTTCAAAAAACGTTGAGGATCAGGGGTATCAAAACTACGGCCCGCGGGAAGATTCGGTCCGGCCCGCCGCCCGTGGAAAAACATGGATGGATGGAAAAAATTAGGCTAATCAGGGAACGTGATGACTTCAAGGGAATCAAGAGTTTTGCCAGATGATATCAATTTTTGGTTCAACGTATCTATGCGAACAAACCTTTTCAAAAATGACACATGTCAAATCCAAATATCGAGCAATGCTTTCAGAAGAACACTTGAAAAATTTGCTTACGATTGGAACAACAAACTATGATCCTAAGTAGAAAGACATTGTAAGCAAAACACAATTGTGCGTATCACAATACATTGGTTTTCCGAAAATATTTTTTTGAATGTAATAATTTTAAATAAATAAAAATATATTTCTCTTAAATACGTGGAAAGACCTTGTAAGCACAAAACAACTTCACATATCACATTAGATTGGTTTTCCAAAAATATTTTTTTGAATGTAAATAATTTTAAATAAATTAATACAAAATATATTTCTTATATACAAATAAGTTTTGTTTCCTATATTGGGCCTAATTTTCAATTTGTCAAATTCATCACTTGTGCTGAGTGCTTAAAAACCCTAATTTCAACTGTCTGACTTGCAAAATTTTCCATTCCTGAAAATTCAATGGTTAAAATTTTTATTGAACAACGAAAAAGAAATCATGGAATTGAAAAAATATATTTAATCACTAAAAACTGATTTTTTGTTCCTATATTAGGCCTAATTTTCAACTTGTCAAACTCTTCAAGGAGTGCTTAAAAACACTGTTTTCAAGTGTCTAATTTTTAAAATTTTCCAGCGGAAGCCCCCGTACCCCCCTTCAGCTGGGGGCCTAGCCCCCCAGACCCCCCTGTTGGCCCGCCCCACCACCTCCACATTATGATATGGCCCTTGGGGCAAATCGTTTGGAGACCCCTGATCTAGATCGTTAGGTGAACGATTGAAACATTATAGGATAGTATGAACATACAAAAAGTACATGCTTGCATTATTCATCTTAGAGGTCGAAGATGGAACCCAACCTTCGAGTACAATTCGACTCAGAATGGGTAAGATGATTATTACAATGTTTCTCATGAAAACATAGATCTTAACATTTGATCCAGTAGGGTTATGTCGTCCCAAACGAGTAGATGAGCGCATTTACATAAATCAAGTTTGTGGGAAATTAAAATTTCGAAAAGTTTAAAACTGTGCGGTCTACCTTGACATAGTTCCTCACATACCAATACCATTGATTGATTAGATTTTAGCGGTTCTTAAGAAGAGGAGAGAGGAGAAAAAAAAACAACCATATCCCCATCTCAAATACTCTAATGTAGCGTAATCGTCTTTATACTTATGAGAACACAAAACGTAAGTTACGCCATACAAGATCAACATAGGCATGTTTCCGTAACTATGCTTTCAGTATTGTCAAACACTTGTTGCTACGTACTACATTTCAATTTTCCTCATTCAACATAGCATAATTTCATTATCGAGATTAATGGTGGTATTAATGTGAGATGATGAAACGCTAAGGAGGAGGAGCACGTATGTTAAACCTCATTCTTAATCTTCCTGGGAGCCTCGTTTGGCGGGTCGATCTTCGTAACGGCTACTCTACGATTAGCCCTCAAAGTACGAAAGGGAGCTGGTGGCCTTGAGAAGGGCAACACGCAATCGATTCATCTCATGAATTTGAGTCCTATTCTTGGAAACGAATTCGGCTTTACTTTTCTCCAGGGATTCGCTGCACTGTAAGGATTGGACTGTAATCATTGTAGTATGTAAGCTCATGTTGTTTACTGAATGTATGAATTAATGCTCCACACTCCTTTTTTTGTCCATTGAAACAAGTGGAATTTGAAATGACGAAGTGTTTTCCAGAAAGCCAACTCATCATTCCAAAACAATTGGGCATTGCGTATTTTCACATTTACAAAGAATATCGCAAGCAGGAATGAATTAAATTTCCATGACATTCCAATAATACTTTGGGAGAAATTCCTTACGTTTTCAGAGAAAATGCATTTCCTAATTTGATGTATTTTCTTGGAAACCTTCCTCATAATATATTATGTCCATATTCCAATCTGAAGTGTGGATGGTCCGTGCTCCAGTATAATACTCACTATGAGAAGATGTATTGTAATATTGTTTTCTAAAACTGCAATATTTTTGATATTATCTGCTCATAATCAGCACTGAATATTCCATATATGGTTAGATTCATATTTTGGTTAGCTAAGAATAATGTGCTCATCATTACCTATGACATGAAAGTTAAGTAATCTGCACAAAATGGATATTAAATTGAAATAATAAACTGTTGTGTAACAATTGATCGCGTTAAGTCTGCTTGGACAGACATACTTAGTATGGGAAAGGTACATACATACCGCATTTTCCACACCGCCAAATCATAGTACCTTATACGTAATTGCAGTAAACTCAAAATGTTTCCCTAATTTTCAAGGCATTTTCATTGTATAAATTTCATTGCGACATATTGTTTGCAAACTTGAAATGCTTGACAATGGGGGTAATAGATAGGATTTAATTTTAATGGATGTTTTGGATAATGGTCCTGAATGACTTCTGAGAATTGAATTCCAAGGTATATCTTCCAGGAGCTCTCATATGGATTATAGTGCATTTGAATGATGCTTGCCAAATAACTAAGGGTGGGACAGTGATCATCACACAATGGAAAGCCCAACCTGAAAGATAATGTAGGTGGGTAGGTATTGAAGTAACTAATATGTTGTTTGTGTGCATTTTCTATAATGACGATGCCATAAAAGCCATATAGTCGTTACAAGCAACTGGTAAGGGTAATAAAACTGCATATCAACTGTTCTGCAAGTGTCCAATTTCCATGGAATTGAGAGGAAGAGCTCGTAAAAGTTGAATTGTCATAGCCTGTTATTGTAAATAACAATTTTATATTGATGAAGATGTTTCTAAATGTATTTCATTGCGTTTTGATAAATGATAGTAACTGTAGTATTCGCCCAATGAGAAAACAATCGCTCAACAAAGACTCATGATTTGTTCACTGAGCACTAAATGGTAAGCCATTTATCTGTTACAGAAGAGAGCGGAAACACCACCAGGACCTCATATCTGACAGCAAATGAACATGCGGCTTATCCATTGCCTATCAGCTATCAGCCTATGAGACAATCAGCTAATTATTATTATTAATCTTCTGGAGAATCGCGTTCTGATGAAGAGGTTCGCCTAATAGCATCCTTCCATAATCCTTATGTAACATGTCTAAACCCAACTGATGCCTATGCACAGTCTTAATTAAGATTTGAAAAATGTAAATGGAAATGATAAGGTAGTGAGTGTTGGGTAGATTTGAGTCTTCAGGTTCCCATTATACCTACAGAGGGCATAAAAACTGTGTAGGTACCAACTACCAGCTTCCATACACACTATAGCACCTCCATGTGCTTTTCTGAACGGCTCGCCATACCTTACCAACCGCACAGTTGCTGTTAAACCGCTGGTGGGCGTAATGAGGCACCTATCCCCTGTAATTGCAGGGTAACGACCCTCCCTGGTTTGGCGGATTCTTTTGTGAATCATTCAACAACAAAAAAAGGAGTGTTCCTCCCAGGTGGAAGGCGGAGGGGTTCGTTTTGGTTTGGTCCTTCAGGCCTGGGCTGAGGTCTCCGGTCCCTCGAGGTTCATCAACCTCTTGTGGACTTTGGGCGGCCCCTGGGGGGAACCTATTGGAGGTGAACAGACCAAGAGGCTAATGCTCTGAGTGCGTCGAACCCTTTTGCCACCTCGTCACTCCTTCCTGAGGGAGGTCTCCCCCCTCCCATGTTCAACTTGTGCGTTTTTGCATAGAATTCAGATAAATTTGGTCGGTCCAGTCAGATTTCGAACAAATCACACATAGTGGCACATTACCATCGATTTGGGAAAATGAATAACAATTTCCATTATTTATCGTAGCCTAAACACACGATCACACCAACGCAAAGGAAAGGCATCAATCTAAACCTCGTCACTAGCTCCTCACAGAACCCCCTTGTTCATCTTTTATATTTATTTTCCATAGAATTCTGAACTATCAAAAATCTCTTCGGTTCAGTCAAATCTCGAAAAACTATACATATTGACACTTCTATGTCTAGAGCCAGTTTTTAAAAGTATTATATTGAAGACTTGTGCCTGCAATTTGGGAAAATAAGTAACGATTTCCAATATCCATCGTAGTTGCAACCAAAACGTGCAAAGATTACGTGCAATATTGATAGTTCATTCTACAAATTCATAAAATATTAAGAAGCGTCGCAGAAATATTTATTCGCGAAGAATGTTTCGCGTTTATCGTGGAAGTAGAAGCCAAACAGCTGAGTTTTGACTGTTAAATCACGTTGGCAAATGCGGAGACGTAACCTCTGATTTGGTAACAATAGAATTTCCGACGGACTCGTCGACCCTTGATTTTCATTGAAACTGGTACAAAACGTTAAATTATGATTGAGGAATGGTGAAGAAGGATTGAGAGTTTACGTAATCCGTGGAGGTTCACTATTGACCAGGCTCCAACGAATTACCCCGAGTGACAAGCGAACTGAAGAAGTTATTAGTGTTACAAGGATTCTACATTTGATAATAGAGATCCAAGCAGCGAGCGATTGAACTCAGAGAGAACCATCTACCCCACAACCCACGCAATTCTATGAAATTTCATGGAAATTAGATGCGTTATTATTCTTCCAGGGACTCAATGTGTATGCAAGAGCAACGGTGGCTTTTTTCACCTGCAATAAAACTTATAAGCGGCGGTGACAACCCTCACAGATCCAAGAAATTCCAATGGAACAGGATGCCAATTGCAGAATTATATAGGAAAATATTACTTACAAACTACAACTGATGTAATGAATAGGTACAGAATGACTACTGAAAGTGAATTTGTATTGTTTCGTGAACAAAAAAATCCCAAGAAAGTTATTGAAGATTAAAGCCTTCAATTTTTCTTCATTTTCAATAATGAACCTTCGTAATTGACCAAGAAAAAAGTTTAAATTTCTGCCTCGAAATTGGCCGTTTTACGTTTCAGGATACATAGATAGAATCCAAAAATCCGTTCGGGGCTTTTCTCCGAAATTACTGGTACAAACTTGGGTAAGAAATCACAAATGGGATCTAGTTTGGATTGAATTCTAGTTTCAAGTTTCTGATGATCAGAAGGATGACATCAAAGTGCTCAACTATTAAAAAAATTAGAATATCGAAAACCTTCAAAACTACTAATGTTTTTGTTTGTTGTTGAAAGACATCCCTTCAATGAATCGAATGAGGTTACTCGGGGCCACTCTAAGTTCATCCATTCGCTCTCTCTAGAAGCAAGAACTTTGACAGGTGAAATGAACGTCAACAGGAATGTGAATTGTATTCAAATATGTCCAAACAAATCAACTAATCGCCTGGTACTTGTGACTATCGAATCAGCTGTTAGAACGAACAATGGAATTTTGTTTTGAAGAGTTCCTTTTGAAATCAAGTTTTCACAAATTTTGTCAATACATTTGCGGGAAAGTGAAGCGTAGGGGGGTGTCTTATTTTATTTCGCTCATTCCATTCGTGGGTTTCTATGTCAATACAGTACATTGCTTCATTCTAAGTGGATATCAGCTTTTGTAACGTTCAATGGATCATCGTCTTTACGGAGTTATATTTATGACGAAGTCATCCTAAAGTCTTCGAAATAGCAGCTGAATCGTGATTAATTTCTTCCCGAATCGATCTACGAAGATGAAATACGAAAAGAGCTGTTTTTAAGGTGTCTACAATCCAATTACAAAATATAAAAGCGCCGAGCTTACAAAATGCACAACACACTTCGTCTAATTAACATGAGTAATTTTCGTAGAAGGATTTTAAAATATAGCAATAATAAACCATTGTGTACTAATTTGCAGTACTTGAGAATTGCAGATGAACCTATTCAAGTGATGTAGTCATATGTTCTACATATGAACAATTCCGAACTAAAAATGAAGGCTGGCCCCAAGGACAGAAATAAAAGCCCAGCAATTACATACGGTAATCTAGATTCGATGATCTACTTTTCGTTTATCCTTCGGAGGTTGTCGCATTGTTTCAAAAATAAAAGTCGTATTTATTATTCCCCTATGGAAGAGGTCTTGTCCTCAGGAAAAAAAATCTCCCGGGCGTTCAGTTAGAATTTCAAATCCGAGTCAAGGCTTCAAACTCCGTTCTGCTCCTTCTCATAAGTAGGTTGAATCCAACCTACTTTTCCTCAGACATCTTGCTACATCCATCCCCTACTAGGCAGCTACCTACTTCCTGCACAGCACGCTTGTAAGTTATTTCTCGTTTTCTATTCTTAAATGATGCAAACTTTTACAGCTTCACTCCCAATAACGTGAAGGCACCTCGACTCAACTAGCTGTCATCCAGGGTAACACAATGACGGACATAAACCAAACTACACTAGGGACAGGACGATACTTCTTTCGATACGATATTTAAAATAACGTATCAATACTCGAAACTCTCCAATATTCTTATTTCAAAAGTATCGATACTCCGATATATATCGCTGAAAAATATCAATACCTGCGATACCACCGATATTTTTAAAAAACACATTTTCTTACTATTGCAGATAGAAAGGCTCAAGTAATAAACCAGTTACTGAAAAACAATATTTTTTACTTGTATGAAAATTGAAATATTACAAAACGAACTTTTTAAACATTGGTTGCAAGTGGCTTCCTTTTGGTTGTTTTTGCGGAAATATTTCCAAACACTACTCTTTGGAGGCATGTGTGAAGTCATGTAAAGAATAAGGGTGGAACGTGAAAAATAAATTCTTGAGGAAAGATTCCGATAAACAAAGTGACGAAAGAAGGTACCCAGGCAGCAGGTTATAGAAGCTATAGGATGATCGATATAGGAGGTATCGATGAAGGCGAGGAGCGATGTGTATTTTGTTTCAATCGACCACATAACGTGGGTGATCACAAGAAGGGAGTGAGATGAATGTCATTGTTGTTAATTTTTGTTCTTGAAGTATACAGTACCTAACTGGTACTTTACTTCGTTGAAAAAGGTCCGATACCGACAGAAAAGTATCGATACCTCCGAAATTTTCGAGGAAAAGTATCGGTATCGTGCATCGCTAAAAAAAATATCGATACAAATATCGGTATCGATATTTAAAAAATATTGATACTCCGATATATCGGTGGTATCGTCCCGTCCCTAAACTACACACATTTTCTAATCGTACATCCTTCCAATCTATATTACTCAAAGGATTGAGACTGCCCTGAAGTTATAAGCATATTCAAAATCTCCATTTTTCCCTTTTGCCACGGGCTGTATGTGAAGATTAACAAAAATTCATGAGTGAAACTAAAGAAAGGAATCCTAGAGGGTGTCGGGTACAAGACATTGATTTCAACGACGACGTATCTCAGATGTACCCTGGAAGGGAGTATTTTATCCCGCCTTAAATTAGAAAAACAGCTTAATTATAAAATTAAGTCTTAAATTACAACTTAAACAGCAAAATTTAGAAATTTTCATGAAAATCAGAATTTCTAAAATCCAGCTCAGGTCCCTCCTGGCCTACCCATCAAACAAAGTGTCGCCATTAAAAACCAATGTCAACCTCAACTCTGAAACTGCTGCAAATTAAGATAGTGTTTAATGAAATTTGAAATTTACATTTCAGATATCTAAATTCGGTCCCTCCTAGCTCTAGGGTTCCTTTCTGGTCGTGTTTCCCTTCAGAATTGCTGTTAGTTTTGATGTCAAAACCAGTGGCTTTAGGGGCGAAAATTCAATTTGAATATCCATACAACGTCGGGGCATTGCTTTAGAATATTATATACCACGTTCTCAGATCATAGTGAACCAATCCGCCACTCACATTACAGCCTTCCAATTAGAAACTTGAAGTAATTAATGTGGTAAATAATTATAATTAAAAAAATACATTTTTGTAACTGAGGTAAGTAGCTACCTTTCAGTGTACATTTTACTTCTTCATTTATCTATTTGATTTCTTAAATTTGAGCATTTTAGGGACAAAAGTTGGGTCCATAATCAATTTTATATCAAACAAACTTTTTCTCAATAATTTTCTGTCAAAAAAAGGAATTTGTGGTTTTTTTAAATTTTTTCAAGAGTTCTAATCAATTTAACCAGATTTTAAAGAAATTAAAGAACATTTTTCATTACAATTTTAGGAATACATTGTCTAGGTTCATGTTCGATCAACATTTTTGGAGTAGTATCCAGCAAAAATTGTCAAATTTGTCGATTTTCAGCGTTTTTCGCCATGTTTGGTGATTATTTTGAAACATTTTTTAAAACGTTAAAATCCAGGAATAATTTCGGAACACCTCGAAACGGATTTCGATCAAGAAATTTTGTTAGAATTAGTGTCATGAAAATTGTGGAGCCATTGCGGTAGCTCCATTTTCGGAAAGAGTTCGCTAAAAGTATTATTCAGGTTAAAAAAGTTGCACTTCAGTGAAATTTGAAGAAAAACAGAAATTTTTATCAACATTTACATAAAGTCGAGTGAATTTGAACAAAATTAACAAAAAAGTGTGCATTATAGTGACGTTCTTAAATATGTGATCATTTCTTCATTTGTATTCATTTTCATACCCGTATTCGTATTCTTATTAAATAAGTTCATATTTAATTAATTTCAAATTTAATTAGTGGTAATATCATGAATATTGGATTTGACGCAATCTACAGTTACAGGTATTCAGTCTGACTATTACAGAATGCCTTCGGTTCTTCACGATTTACTAAATTCTTAAGTGTCCTTTTAATGACTACTAGTTCATGAATTAACGGTGCGAATTTTCGGTAATAGCAAGGAGGAAAGGTTTCAAAAAATGCGACCAGATCACCGTCAGATGGTCTGAAAATACGATTTCAAAAGTGCGGCCGCCCGAGGGTGAAACATGTAAACGCTTAATTATCGATTTCCGATCTGAAACTTGAGTCGCCCCATTTTCGCGGGGTATTTTGCGATAAACGGTGGATCGACCGAGCTTGGGTGCGGGGTCAACCGAAGATTCCTCTCTCCCTCTCGCCCGGCCCGGTAACAGGGTCCTGGAAACTGGGGCATCGCAACCAACCAACCAGGCGGCTCTCAACAAAAGGCAGAAAGAGAGTAACCTCCTTTGGAACGACGGTGTAGGCCGGCGGAATAACCTACCGGGGCACCGCCGCCGTCCCTTCCACTCCGCGACGCAGGACATGACAAGGACTAGCCCACAATGGGCCCCATTGCCCTATCAACGGCTCGAAAGAAAAAAAAAAAGAAGAGGAGTTTAGCAGGTCTCCCCCCATTTGCCAGCAGACTCGGCGAACAGGGTCAAAACTATTATCACTTATCACCCTGGGTCTGGGGGGACCTCCTACGCCGCGGGCTCCTCCCAAAATATTCAGCGTCGTTTCCACGAGTCCAAAGCAAATCAAAGGCTGATCGATTTGTATGGGGCTGTGCTTACCACGTGTACGCCTGACCTGTTTTTGGCTCAGATTCAGAATAAACATTCGGAGCAAATAACGTCCGCACTATTTACTTCAGTTGGGGAGAAAGATCCAGCCGTGCAGCAAGGTCGTATTTTATCAACTTGTCGCATCACATTAACGTTCAATTTTGTTGAAATTTAAACACTTTGCGTGCAAAGACAAATCCAAATAAACTCATCTGAATAATATAACAATGCACACATAAATTAGCAGATTAAAAAAATGTAAATGTTCCTATACATTTTTATTTATTTTAATGGCATTCAAGTAAATTTTTCAGAACAAAGTTGTTTATTAATTTTTATATGTTCTTATTCATGTTTGAATCAACACTTTTGATTGACCTTCATCAAGTAGCATTATGCTAGAAAAAATATAAATATAAATTTGTTGATTCTTACCAATTCGTAGAAATTTTTTAATTTGACTAATTTAATATGCTTAAAAAGCTGAGTTGAGCTCAAAAAGTGCTGCTTGAGCATTGAGTTGGTAAAATTTCAAAAATTGTACTGAAAAACAAAAAGGTTTAATATTAACTTACTCAAAAAAATAATAGGAATATTACCCGAAAAAAATTGATCGAGAACGAAAAAGATCACTTAGAATTTACCACTGGAATTTATGCTGCAAATTTCACTTAAATGTCATTGAAATGAGGTAAAAAGCGGTAAAAATGAACAACATTTAAAAAATCCAATATCTTCGTTTTTTTGCGATTGAATTGAAAATAATTATTGATTATTATCGTCTTATTGCACAGTGTTCCAATTTCAACTCAACTAAACATAAAACTAGAACGATAATTTCGGAAAATTCGTTCATACGATCATGCTGCACGATGGGAACTTTTTCCTTATGTTTGTTCATTCCTATTGATTTCAAATTTTCACGGCAGTACGGTTTAGATTTTCAAAACATTGTGTACAAATTAGGAAGTGGTTAAATGAATAGTTTCGGATCTATGATTCAACGATGATGGTACGTCGCATTTCTACGTAATTTCGGCGGTCGATCCCCCCTTGAGCAATACGTATTCGCTCCATGGTTCTGAACCATTTCATGAATGAAATACTGTATATTTAGATCCAGAAAATGGTTATCAAAATGTACCTGTTTCCGTGTAGAAGATGAAGATGAAGACTTTGCAGTTCATCAAACGAAGATGCTAATCTGCGAGGGTCGTTTGCCCGAACCGTGACGTTGGGATGAAGACCGAGCGGCATCGCGAAAACCGCGTATCGAGTGGAAATGGGGAAATTTTTAAAACGGGGCACAACTCGAGAGCAACCGAGAAGGCCCAGTGGACGGTCCCTAGCTCACTGACCACGTGGGAGGTTCAGTCCCCGACTTGACGGAGGTTCGTGATCAGGCAGGACGTCGTAAAAGTCGGTATCGAAACAACAAGAAACTCGACAGATGAAAGTAAAGAGTTTCAATTACTTTCAAGAACTAACATGATGTGCTTAAACATAGTTGAATCGCCGCAATCTAACAAGGAAACCACTGAGTCAAGAAAATTTATCTACAAATGTTCTACACTTTAGACGGGACATGAATGAAATTACGATTCGGAGGAAAGACATGAGGGACACGAATACCTGTAAGGTACACACTAATCCAACACTCCAAGGGACATCTGCCTTTTTGGAATGCCTCTCGTGATTTCACTACGTACTCTTGGAGGGATGTATGCCTTTCAAGCATCATTTCATCATGATGTCATTTTGTATGAATTCAAAATGAAGAACCCATACCAAAAACGTCAACAAAAGGCAGAGCCTTGATAAGTGATTTCCCAGTTCAGATAATGACTGATAATATTGGAGGATGTTATTGAAAAAGGGTGGCAGAAAATCAGAACCTGAGGTTGATACGAAAATTTGTATTCTCAAAGTAAGAAAATATTTGTAAAATTTCGGGAAATTTCAAACTGTTTTCCTTTTTTTTCATTGAAGAAAAACTCTTTTTAAAATCAGTCTTTTGTCGTTTACAGCCAAAAGAAAGGAAAAGGAAGTCAAAAGTAGTCGTAGAACGACAGAACATAATTATCCTTCCTTCAACAATAAGAATGCCCTTAACAACAAGTATCTTGGCTTCTAAACAGTTCGGAGGTATTTTCTTCGAAAATTCGCTAATAGAATAATTTCAGTAGACGGAGCATCTGCTTTTTAGGCATGATTGTTTCACATTTCTGGAGTAGTGTTAAATCCAGCAAGAATGCCAGAATTCTTCAGTGAAAAAGAATCATTTTTCTGTTGAAGACTCAAACCGAATTCCAGGTCAATAAGGAATATTTAATTTATATATATTGGATCATTATTTTCCAATAATAAACCGTTGTGTGGTATCAATTTTTTTAACGATCCCCCAAAGTTTGTTTTTTTACGTTTCAAGGTGAGTAGATTCCAAATTTTTAATGTCTGCCCGCCATATGGATCATAAAACTACCTAGAATTAATGTAAATAGCACGACCTTTCGCAAATGACTTGAATTGGGGTCTAGTTGGTTTTAACGTTTAGCTTGCAAGATCGCCTCACAGGTCTAAACTAAAGAAAAGCGGGGTTTCAATGTTTTAGCTGACATTCGGAAGCGAGGTGTTCCATTCCTAATAATTTTTTGGAAGCAGGAACGACTGGGATAGGTTCCACGTCCATAGAAAGTCACCCGCAGCAAATAATAACAATTTGCGAACCGAAATGCAAGAACTGAAACCGCACAATCACACCAAGCAATCACGATTTATTCAGAAAGTAATACGGCTTTATGTAAGAATTGACAGCGCATTTTGATAAATTTACTGTCCGAATCCTTCACAGTTTAACTGGTTTTATTAAATTGGAAACTGCCAGCCTGGGTACAATAATATTTTATGAGTTTTACGTTTGTTTACGTGCAGAGTCACATATTGATTCGTGAATAAGGGAACAGATAGGACCTAACCCTAAAATTCCCATTAATTTCCTCCTAAATCGGTAAAAATTACTGTAATTAAGCTCGTTTAGAAGGATTAAAAACAGAAACGAGACTACAGTTGATAAGAATGGTCTAAAAAAGTCAGTATTTAAGAACTTGGCTTTTGATGAAAAACTTCCCAATTTCACTTTTCCAAGCGGAACGAGGATTGAATATCGGCAGTGACTTTAGTTGAGTTTCCACTTAAGTTCAGTATGAGGCCATTGGCATATTTTATAAAACATGTACAGCGCAATACTTCTCATTAGTTTCCCAACATGTATTCAGCGTGTGTTCCTGTTTGCAAACAAAAACTGCTTTTTTCTTAGAGATATAACTTGTGTCTGGAATATTTGAGCGCTGATTTTCTGAGAAAGCTTCACTCTTGATTATAGAAACCCAAACTCCTAGGGCCGGGATGTTCTTCAACTTGGACGGTATGACTGACACACAGACATACAGGTAGAGTACGGCACTGTTCATTTTATACCTTATTTTTCAAGAAATTACTACGAGCTATTTACACAGGTCAGCTTTACCTACCTCCTCGTTCGCGTTCGAACCATAATGAATCCTAGTACTTGAGTCAATAAAAGGGGAACCGAAAAATCACTCATAAATAACCAGAACGAAGGTTACAACCTAAGAGGCGGATTTTACAATTGTTAGATATAGTAACGACAAACTAACAACAAATATCCAGAACTGATCACTAGGTTCCGAATTGCAATTTGGATTCATCGTAAATGACGCCATCACCAAGAAGTGTTACGAAGGTGGAATGTAATTACTTCATGATGTTTTCGGTATAGGTAACAACCATAAATGGAATTTCAAATCACTTGTAAAAAAATGAAGAGCTCAACTAAATTGAAAATTTCCTTCAAAATTAGAAGTTGAACTTGTATTGGTTCATTATCATGATTTATTTTTTAAGTACATATAGCAATTATGAAATGACATCCTTTCTCAATGAATTACTTGAACGTAGCGTAAAGGAGAATAGGTAAATTTGTAGACGAAGTAGATAGGTACTCAACTACTTGAGTTATTTGAGCGAATCTGGTCAAAATTGAAGTGTCATCGTGGGATAGAGTTAAGTTTTCTAATGTTTGGTGGTTGTTCAACACCTCCCTGAATCTATTCTAATAGGTGTCTCTCTACTGACGAAGATTTTCTTCAGAGAGACTTCCTAAAAACCACTGGAACATAAACCGGATGAATCCAAAATGAAATATCCACGTAACCGCAGATTGTGCTACAGGTGCTCTACGCTGTCGTAGAAACCCAATCGCGGTTTCCTTCCTTGGAAATTCGATCGCCTTTGCTTTGAACGGCCTTTTCCTCTCCCGTTTCCTGCGGTTTCCGATTACAATGGGAAGGTGCCGTGCGTATAACCACCTTGAAGAATTCGGGTGTCTTTTCCGTAGGACGTCTTTGTCACCCGACTCTCCGAGGACGTAGCGCGTTATCTTTCGAGGAAAAACCCATTGACAGACGACTTCAAGTTCATTCAGTGGAAACACGATGTGACAGTCAGCACGGTAGTAAATTTAAGGGTCTCGAATAATACAGGCAAGCGGCATTGCGGTGTAAGTAAATTTCAAAGAAATTTGGGCTACGTAAATTCTATGAACTTGCATTCATCTACATAACATACTTGCATTAAAATAGGTCTCATCAAGGACATGTACGTCGATATAAGTTTTCCATAGTGCGAAATTCCTAATTATCTACGAAAATTCTCCCATATGATCATACGTTTCAAGTTTTGAACTCAAAATCCCATTTTTTTAATTCCATTTCTGAATAATCGGTAAGATCGGCGATTAAATCTTTCACAACGATATTCTTATAAACGAAGAATCGATCTCATCCGGCCGATTTTAAAGAAAAATTAACAAATTGTTTCAAAATCTAATACTTTGTTGATGAAACTAGAGTTTAGTATTTCTATAATGGATAGTTTTTCTAGGCAAATCACGGATTTATAGGTGATTAGTAAATTGGGCCTATGGAAGATCATGATCTATTTATAATTACATAGGAGTTCGTACCCGTTGGAACAAGTTTACTGCTTATTCAAATTTAGTTTGAATGCTGCGAAAGAAAAAAAAGTGTTCTTTGTTTGTGTTTTCCTTTACTAAAACCTCCAATTCAAGAACGCTACAGAAGTATTCAGAGTTTGTGAATTCAAGTTCTAATTTTAAACGCCTCATTTTTGAATATTTAATGGAATAAGGATGGTTGGGTTGGTTAGTTATGGTATATCTAGAATACGTCATCAGCATTAACAATTTTGAATAGAGATAAAAAATACATTTCAGGGACTCCGAATGATGCCACAGATAGGTACATACAATGCTCAAAAATCACCAGCTTTAGCGTAAGAACCTCCATGTTTAAGAAAGAGGAATTGCATAGAGGCCTTGAAATCTATATTGGATGTCTTGCAAAGATTGAAATGAACAGCTTTATGGCGAACTTGAATCTACTATTTTCAGTGAACTAACCTACTGACTTAAATATAAATCTTTATTTGTAATCGGTGATTTGTCGCGAATTGGGCGTAATGTCAAAAAATGGATTTGAAGCGTATCGTATTTTGATAGGACGAGATAATTAAACTGTGATCTGGAATTAGATTAGGTTCAGATGATCCGAGAGACGATAAAGATACATAAAATTTACAAAAATTGCCAATTTAAGAACGAAGCTTAGTACAGAGATATTAGTACAGTGTATAGAGAGTATAGTATAGTATAGATTTCATTAAACTAAGAAACGATCATGTTTGGAGTGTACTCACATAACACAAGCAGTGTTATCATTCAATGATAAACTTTTTGATTAAATTGTTAACTTCCATCTAAATTCAATGTTTGAGACCGCCCTGTCACATGCAACCTGATTTTAAAGAACGAAGTCAACTCCTTATCTAATTTTGATGTAAATATCAACAACGGAATGAATCAATGAGTCAGACTTCCCTAATGTTATAATTTAGAAAATGCAGAAAATATTATTTCCTACATAAAACGTTTTTACACAGCGACGAGAATTGAACTGGTGGTTTTAATGGAACTTTTACTTTCCTTACTTGACCAGAAGGGTCAGGACATTGGAATCGGCCTAATCCAAATTTCTGGTATCGACAGTATTAGAACTATATTACCACTTTCGAAGAAGTTCTCATCAAAGTACTCACCTGGAACAAAACAAAATGAAACTATTAGATTTGAGCAATTAGGTATGGGGATGAATATTTTTAACAAAGTTGGTTTATTCATTTTAATTTTTAAAGAAATTTAAGGCATGTGAATGTACTGGAGGATATGAAGTCATTGTTAGGTGGCTAAAATAGTGTCTGGTAGGTGCCAACCATCTGAAGCAAACTTTCAATCACCCAAAAAACCTCGTCAATTCCACCGAAACAAGTGTCAAAACTAGACTGAAATTCTTAATCGAACAAGAAAGGAACAAGAAAATCTGCGGTATGAGCGGCGCTTGAATGGATTGTCTACTCTCCCCCACCCATAGTACCAATCCCGACAGAATTTCACAACTTCTGACGTTTCTTTGTTGTAAATATATATTGAGAATGTAATACTATATTCCCAACGTAAGTCCATATGTCCCCAAAAATTTGTGTTTTTGGCAAAATCCGTCTGCCCTAGCAACCCAGCGGCTCTTCAACCGCAGACGTGCATTTGTATGTTAAGTACAACTTTCGCCTAGTATCTGGGTTTAAAATTTCAGCCATCTACCAATGACTTCATTTTGGACCCCCGGATGTGCGTTTTTGGGCTTCATCTGCCCTAGCAACCCAGCGGCTCTTCAACGGCAGACGTGCATTTTTATGTTACCTACCAACCCAAGTATGATTGGCCAAAATTTCACCCATCTACAAATCAGTCGTGAAGTGATCTACGAATCGTCTACGGACTGTGAAGTGGCAGACGAACATGGTTGAGTTTCTCATGGATCAAAGTATCATTGGCCAAAATGGTATCCATCTACCTGTGAGTCGGATTTTCATAGTTTTGAGGTCTGTTTCACTGACCGCCATCTTTTAATCCGACGGCTTTAGAATGGCAGACGTGCGTTTTATATATAACCTCAGTGAGAACTATAAAATTCAATAATTGGTACTTTTCTATCGATCAGTTGCCTTTTTTCAGCCGGGCTCCCAGACTATCATGGATTTGGTTTTAGAATGGTCTGAGACGAATTTTTTATGCAGTTTTTTCTGTTTGAGTTTGACTTGTTCCACACCTGGATCAATTCTAATAGGCGACCTTCTACGGGCGAAAGCTTGCTTGGGAGGGACGTCCTAAAAAAAACTCAATACAAAATGTGCTCTTGATGTTATGCTGCACGACTCGGGCGGTGTTGACAGGTGTGAGACGGCTGGTTCGTGAGGGATAGAGCCCCCCCACTCCCCCGTCCCCTTTCCATCGCAGAGGGAACAAGACATCAATGAACCCGCGAAAGTAGTTTCGAGACGCGGTCGGTCCTATCGCAATACGGGAAGAGGACCCCGGGCCACGAACTGGTGAAGGGGGCTCGCCCCGGTTAAGGGGAAGGGAGGAGGGGAAGTTAAGTGGGGCAGTTAAGTGGAGGGGGGGGGGGGGGTCAACCGTGGAATGAATCTTCGCGAACTGGGTCAACAATTCTCAAAAGCCTGACCTCCCCTTCCCTTAACCACCTTACCAGTTACGTAAGGCAAACCCCTCCATTCAACAACAAATTCTAATATGGCACTTAAATTGTGGGACCTCAATTCTGTAACAATTTGACGTAATCAATTAAAATGTCACCCAAATAAGGTTAAATTTGGTGCACCCAAAACTTGTAACAGATGGATCCATGGATAAGCTTGGGCTAAAACTGACAACTCTGGTCTATGAATTCGTTAATGTCATTAAAGTACCAAGGAATTATTAATGTTGAGTTCACGATTTGAATAACATTATGACTTATTGCAGGGAGGAAGGATATAATTTTTTTAATTTTTTAGCGATTCGAATTTCACACTTTTAATTACTGATAGCATGACATCGATTTTATAAAATGTGCTACTGATAATCAAAATTTGTCTATTTTTTAACGTTTCTTTACCAACTCAAGATCTCATCTCTACGTCATTCAATGAGTAATCAAACATAAAAACTGACATTCAAAAAATTTTTTTAAATGACATTGATTGTTGTTTACAGATTTTGTCAATTTTTCCATTTTAACCTGTCCTAACTTCCCTCCCTTTAACCACCTTACAAGTATATAAGACAGCCTATAACTATGAATTGTAACCTTGACATGAAATTAAAATGTTGGGGTCTCAAATTTTATAGCAATTTGAAGTAATAATTCAAAAATCAACCTAGATTTGGTGATTTGGTTACATTTGGTGAGCTAAAATCGTAAAATAGATGTATAACCCTGACACCTATAGCCTACGAATACTCTAATGATATTAAAATACTAAGGTTGTGTTCACATTTTAATGAACATTATTTATACAATTTTTTGGGATTTCAATTTCGCATTACAATTACTGATAAAATGACATAGACATAAGAACTTGAGTTGTAAAAAACATGCTGCTGATAGATGGAAATGAAAATAATTAATGACACAATTAATAATTACAACGTAATAAGTAATTAACATGAATAGTTACTCATCAGTGTCAGTTTTGTTAATTTTAATTTCTGAGCAAATGATAATAAATGATGAAATTGATCGTCGTTTGGTTTTTTAATTACTGATAAAATGACGTGGAGGTACGATTTTGAGTTGTAAAAAAAGCTGATTGAAGAAATTAGTTCATCATTTTACGTTACTTTTCCAACTTAAAATCTCATCTCTACGTCATTTTATGAGTAATTAAATATGAACATTGATATTCCTAAACATGTTTTTAAATGACACTGATCGTTATTCCGAAAATTCTTCAACCTGGAGTACTTCAATTCCCCTTAACCACCTTACAAGTTACGTAAAGGCCATCTCTTCAATAAATTCATCAATTCCAACATTTTAAATTCAAGGTAAATTGGTTAACTGTTCGCAAAAAGTAAAATAGATGGATCCAGGACACGGTGTAACCTTGATGACTGTAGTCTACGAATATATTAATGCCATTAAAATAGGGCCAAGGAATTGCCTATTGTTACTGTGTATCGGAAACTTGAGTCGAAATGAGGGCATCGGTTAGGAGAATTTGTCGTAAAATATTAACCAATTGCACACTAGGGCTTCAAAATTGAATTTAAAAAATCGAAATATAAATGAATTTTCGAAAATTTTCATAATCGAAATCTGATTTGAAGCATTTTGGATCGGTTCAAGGATTTCATAAACGAATTTCAGTACAATTTATCCGATTACACGGATTAGTGGACATGAACAAGTGGGTGAAGTCATTTTTTAGGGCGGTACAACATTCTAAATTCTAAATATGTTGATTTTAGAGGATTTGATACTGAATTTACACGGCGAAAGAGAACAATTACTACACAACACCGGTGTACAGAATAACACTTTTCATAACTTTTAAGGAACTATAACGATTAGGTGAGATACGTTTTGGAGGGGGGAAGAAATGACAATGATACCAACTTAACACTTCATTCCCTTCACAAAACGTATGTTATCACAATCTTCTAAATTGGTAGATTTTAAATCAAAATTACAAGTGGTTTTACAATACTGGGGTTTACACTTCGGATCCTAAGCAAAATCTTAATTTTCTAGGAAAATGCAGTAATTCATCGCTGCTGTGTGTTTTCGGTGGAACTAAACATTAGAGATCGATTAAGAATTCCAAATTTTTTTGTTCCCTAGTTTTGGAATTGGCAAATCTTGAAGTGCATATCAATAATTTTGAAGTGGTAGGCAATTTTATTTTCCAGGTGTTTTTTTTAAATTATTAAACCAAAACATGAGGATCTGACTTTGTTAAGGTGAACCCAAGGAAGATATAAACGGTTGTGAAGTTAACTGATGGAGGCTGTATTTCAAATGAATGCGTACATGCTCAATGAACGAGTATGGAAATATATAATTCAATTCGTATTCGTTGATATAGTGAATCAATCAAATAAATACAGGTGTTGTTGAATAAAACATTAGTAGTATAACCAAAGTTGAGGTTTCGCGGGTAGCCTAGAATATCACAAAATATGCTTTGCCACTACTTAGTTAGGAAAATGAAGTCACTTTGATAACTATGATATGAAGTCAGTCAAGTTAACAAGGGTGTAAGAGCCGGCTAAAACGAAGAAGTGAACTGACTTCAGATTCTGTTAACCAAAAACGGGAAAATTTTGTTTGGAGGGGAATTGAAGAAAATTTAGAGTGGGGAATCGCGGGGAGCAGAGAGAGGGGGATAGTAGAAACTAATCAGGGACGGGGTTACAACTACCCCGGAAAACCCCAGGGTGCTAGGGGGGAGACTACGGGTGACTGACCGTTTGCCAGAAAAAAGGGTGGCTTGGGAAAAACCAACGGCACAAAGCAGCTTGGGGAATTTGGAGTCCATTAAAGGCTTCAAATATTTTCACATAGGAACGAGTTTAACGGACAAAGAGGTATCAACATTGTCCCATTAGCTGCGGGCCTTGAATACGAGTCAAGTGTGGTTTTCAAGAGGTAATGACCCAAACACCGAAAAACTGTTCATGATCCAAAACCATTTCAGATACATCTGAACAGACTTCACTTCGGGATTCAGTTAAAATACGGTGGAAGGAGATTCCCAAGAGATGAAGAGAAGGGCTCATGTAGGTTAACCGACAGGGCGAAACTGCAGGCAAGACGGAGTAGGTGATAAAGGAGATGGAAGAAGCAGGGCGGGAAGGGGAGCGACAGAGATGGAAGAAGGGGGCGATAATAATTAGCCGAGTGAGCGAGAGGTCGAGAAATCATGAATCGGGGACAGTCAGAAGTTACCTCACTCGCCGACTGGTGGCTTAACCCACTAACTCCCGTGACCCCCCCGACGAGCGTGTCTTGTCTCTCGCAGATGGAGGTGGGATCGGGTTTATGTTTGGGGAGCCTGCAAACTGAGCCGGCTATTTATTCTAATTAGATCAAACGGTGCGAACTAGAAACAAAGTAGATCATAGAGTTCTTAGGGAGTGAACCAGAATTTTCGTGATAATCAGGCTGGTTGTTTATAGGCACTGGGTCAATCAGAGCGAACTCTGGCTGAAGTGCACAATAGATTCTACAATAAATGGACGGCAACCCTGCATATTGGTGGTCAGTGATAGCGTCAGTGAGCTGAATATTTAGCTCTTTACTGGCATTGAGTCTATGTAGACAAACACACAATAGATTTAACCCTGAATTAAAGGTAACGGTGCATTTTCTTGGTAATCAGGCAGTGAATTGCACGCACCGCTTCAGTGATTGTGTCTGTGAACTGAAAGTCTGGTAACTGGAGGTTATTTATTGGCATTGGTCAATCAGAGCGAATTCCAGACGAAGTACACAACGAGATTTAAACCTAAATAAAAGGTGACCCAGACTTTTCGTGGTAATCAGGCGGTGATTCATACACCTCATTCAATCACCAACTAATTGAGTTAGTGAACTGAAACTTGGTAACTAAGGAAGTGATTTACTGGCATTTGCTCAATCAGAGCGAACTCTGAACGAAATACACAATAGATATAACCTTAAATGAAACGTAACCCTGAATATTCGTGGTAATCAGGCAGTGAATTTTGCACCGCAATCAGTTATTGTGTCTGTGAACTGAAAGTCTGATAACTGAGGAGGTTATTTATTGGCTTTGGCTCATCAGTAGGCGAAATACTATCAATGGCTCAATTGACACTTCAGCACGTGAAGTGATTATTTTCAGCAATTTGCTCAATCCGTGTGAACGACAAATTAAGTACATAGTACAGTTAAGAGGTTCAACTCTGAATTTCTTGATGGTCGGGCCTAAATTACCGTATTCAGTAATGGTCAGCGCCAGGGCACTAAGAATCTAGCACTAAATGAGGTTATTTTCAGCAGTTGGATCAATCAGTGTGAACCAAATACCAAGGATATATTTAAGAGTTGTAAGGGTAACGTAACAGAATTTCTTGATAGTCAGGCAGAAAATTTCATGAACCACAAGTGTGGTAGCTAAGAAGGTCATTTATTGGATCCATTGTTGGCTCAATCAGTATGAATCACTTAGAGAGGGCATAATAGGCAGTAAATTTATATAATTTTTCAGTGAACTAAGAATCTTGCACCTGAAGAGGTTATTTTCCGCAGCTGGAGATAACTCAGAACTTCTTGATTAGGGTAAGCAGATTGCCTGATTGGCACTGGGTCAATCAGGGCAACGCAATACGCTATAGGGTTAACCCGAAATGCATGGTAACCCTGAATTTTTGTGGTAATCGAAGAGTGAACTGTGTATACCATACCCAAACTGTGTAAGCGAAATAGAATTCCGGCAAATAGCTCAATCAGTATGAGCTACAGACGATGGGCACCGTAAGGAGTGGATTTACGAACAACATCCAGTAATTGTCAGTGAACTAGTCTAGCACCTGAAGAGATTATTTTCAGCGATTGGCCCAATCAGTGTGATCGACAAATAAAGGACATAACATAGTGAAGACGTTTAACTCTGAATTGATTGATAGACAGGCAATCAATTTATGAACCACATCCAGTAATTGTCACTGAACGGGTTAATCTTGATTATCGCTACACGAACTCTCTACAGGGTCTGTATTTAATAATATTATTCGGGCGAGTTCCAAACTGCTCAAAGTATCAGCATTGTCCAAACAAAAGTGTCCCACTGACCCCGTTCGAAAGAGATTTGCACATGATAGCGCGCCTCATGTAGGTCATCATCTGTCGTCATTGTAATTTCGACCCTAATACTTCTTTTTTAGCAAGACTCTCTCTCTCGCTCCTCTCCTCATTCTATTGTTGATTGTTCAGTTTTAAGCATCCGTTTATTAATGGGGTAAAATAAACTACATCAAATGGGTCGAGTGTTTGAAACGGCCATGCTGAATTGGGGTCAAATTGATTCTACGCACATTTTATTTCTTATATAACAATCCATTGCACAATCGTACCTTGGGCCAAAAGTAAGTTTTACATGGATAATTTCCCCAAAATAATAGTTTCCAATGGCAATTTAGAAAATTCTGAACAAACGCAGTTTTTGTGGTTTCCATCCGACTTTTATGAAATTCTTAAGGAATGTACAAATTGGATGAAGTATATGAAATTAACTGCCTGGTTATGAATAACATTTAGAATTTCATTGTAGTATTGTGCCTCCCCTCCCGTCCGCAGTTCACTATGATTGGTCCAATTGCTGAAAATAACATCCGTTTTAAGAATTTTAGTTCAACGACACTGGCAATTGGATGTGGTTCATAAATTTACCGCCTGACTATCAAGAAATTTAGAGTTGAACCTTATAACTGTATTACATCTTTCATTCGGCGTTCACTCTGATTGAGCTAATCGCAGAAAATGCTTCAGGTACAGGGTTCATAGACTATTACTGGATGTGGGTCATAAATTTACTGCCTGACTATCAAGAAGTTCACAGTTAAACCTTACAACTCTCTGTAGTTCACACTGAATGGACCAATTGCTGAAAGTAATTTCTTCAGATGGTACACTCTTTGTTCATTGACACTGACAAAAAATTCGTGAATTGACAAAGTCTGAGGGTTTTTACACTAAAAGCTAAAAACTACAGCGAAATTATTGAATTGATTACCACAACTCGAGTTCATACGCCATCTTGCATCGCTGATTGGGTAAATTCCTCTAGATGGATATATTTGCAGTACCAACTCTGTGGGTACCTGCTCCACGATGTCAGATATTTCGATTCGAGAGAGTCGCGATATTGAATAAAAAAATTTAAAAATAAAAACGAGGAAATGACGTCATCGACAGTAAACTGTATTTCGGGTCGGGAGCAATCCGGAAACTGAAGAATATTTCAGCGTCCTTGGGCCTGGTCCGTCGTATCTCCCATTAGCGACGTATCAGCTCTTATCGCGAAACCGGCTTATCGGCGAGCCGAGTGAGTCACTTCTCCGTCCGACCTCCGTCCCTTTACATCTCAAAACCTGATGACAACGGCGGGAATCGTAGTTGAGAAATGGCAGTCACGTTGAACGTATTTTAAGCAATTTTCGTAGAAATGAAGATGGTGCAATGGTTCCAAAATGTATTGTCAAAATTGTCATCGTGGAAACCTGTTTGTAGATTCTGTGTCTGTCTGTTATTGCGAACGTTAGCTCTCCTCAAGATTGAGGTAAAACCATCTTGTCACACAAAATTCATCCATTCCAATAGAAAGCGTTATACTACGGACATTTGTTGACCGTTATGATCAGTTGGTTCCTCGTCTACCGTAGTTTGTTTCCCCCACTCTCACAGTCTTAATTCTCCGGGCTCTCCTGCACCATTGTTATCATTAGCAATCGAATAAAATATATTTCACAATATTTCAAGAAGTTGAATGTTTGAATACACCTGGTGTCCCATGCACCTCAATTGAAAGGATAAGTTCTTCCTTTGTTTAAGGGTAGTGGATAACTACGTAAATACAATGGAGATTTGACGATTTTCAAGTATCATTTCCTCAGTTGCTGTTGGTGTTATCTCGTTCAAATTTTTACTGCATATACCTATAGTCTTTCTTTTCTATCAAGTCGGATAGTGTCTTGATATGTTCAGAAAATTTTTTTGTACATGCGATTCAAAAACCGGCTTTTTTGACCCCGATTATTTTGTATTCATAAAATCGTATCACTCAAACCAAGCCTTATTTCACAAAACTATCCGACTTATTTGAAGCCCTTTTATTCCTCTGTCAGGCAAAAATTGGATCACCTCGCTGCGACGAATGGTTCTTGAGAAAACGATACCTAAAGTTGAAAAAAAGTTATTTTTCAGAACAGCTGTTTTTCTGGAAAGTTTACCTCCACGCATCTCAACACAACTGTCAATGTCCTGCACGGCACATAATGCTGGATGTGATTTGGAATGACTGAAGAAGAATAACACTGCACTTATTATCACCTGGTGTTATCTCATTTTTGTGTATCCAAGCACTTCTATCTGCCCACTACCCTTAAGCTCAAACAATCACAAAACTTGTCAGTTACTCAGAAAGTCAGTGAGAAAGAGTCAGAAAAGGAGGTCATGTAGGAAACTGATAAACTCTGAATCGAATGACCTTTGACAAACATTAATCAGTACAATATAGCTAAAGTTCGGACGAAGAAAATACAGAACTCATTCCTAATTAGCAAAAACTTCTATGGTTTTGAACTTTGAAGATGATTATTTATTTATTCTTCACAACTTTGATGATTCTGTAAATTGATTTCGGACGCACAGTGTAGGATTTTGGAGAGTCTGCCAATTTGTGTCCAACCTGCTGGAAGATGACAGAGAGAGGGGCAGAGTGGTCCTAATCCTCGAAACATGACCTCAAACCTCCGATGAGTCAATTTAATATTGTGGGATCCAGCACTGCGATGTAAATTTCTACCAAATTCTACCAAACGTTTCCAAGTTTGTTTGAAAAATGCGATCCCCCTAAACTTCACTCCCTGGAATTTGGCGGTATTTTTTAGTATACAGTCGTCCTACTCTTGAATTTAATCAATCTTTCTATTGGGAAGAAGCTTAGGAATTACACATGTGTAATAAAAACTTATAAATTTACGTATTTTGTTTAAAATTGACACCCAGTTTTCCCTACCTTTTCAAGTCCCCTGACGTCAGGTACAGATGGATTTGTTCTAAGACCCATCAATCACGAAACTCGCGTAATTAAGTGTGTGAATTGGGTTATGGAAGAATCGTAATCGAATTCGCAGCGCTAACGGAGCCGGCGTTCGTGTGTTCCGCGTCAGTGAAATCTCCCCCTTCTACGAGAAACGCTCTGATACGAACAGCCGAACCAGACGGATCTCCAGACAGACGGACGGCGATTAGAGCTCGACCTGGATTTACAATCGACTTTGGATTGACCTGGAAACGGATTTGATTTAGGACTGACCTGGATTAGGATTTGACTTTGGATTGATTTGGCTTTGACTTAAGATCGACCAGGATGTATGTTTACTTTGGACTGACCTACATTCGGATCTGACATAGGATGTTCTATTATATATTATCGATATTTTCGATATCGGTGTCCTTATCATCTGACAGCATCTTTATCACACGGTTTTTATGAGGAATATTGATGTAAAATCAACAGCATGATATCTCATTTTAAAGGTATTTCAACGCTGAAGAAGATGGTAAAAAGTTCCAGTCTGTAGCACGACGAAATGAGCAAATTTTCAAACTAGTTTTACATGAGGAAATATTACGCAAAAAACAATTTTATTTTCTGACTTTTGATACCTCATTTTAATTTGGAAATTTTTGAAAGCTGAAGAATCTCATAATTTTTTTCCAACTTGCCCATCTACCTTGTTTTATCATCTTCAAACTGCTCTAGTTAGAACGGATTGAGATGTCTCCAATCCGATTTCACCATCGTGTTTAGCATGATAAAACCTATATAAAAGAGAGTGTTCCACTTGGGGGTTTTCGGGTAATTTCCCCCCATTTGAAATGCCCCAAATCTCCCCTTCAAGTGAGGCGATTGTGCCCATCTTCAAACTTGGATTTTTTGTGAAAATTTGAGCTTTCTCTCTCAATTCTATCGAGATTTATCGTCTGGAATGAGTTTTGGTGCCTCTTGAAAGTGGATTTAGAATGCTTTAAGACGGATTTTGGAGCAAAAATGTTTTGAAAATATTTTCAACCGAGAACAATAGTTTTTTTTTTCTTCGAAAATTCGCAAACGCTACAGCAGTTGGAAGAATTTTTTATGCGTTAGGTAGCAAGCACACTAGATGGAATTTTCTCAGTGAGTGAAGAGTAAACCAAAACGATGTTATCGGACCCAAAACATCGATATATCGATAATATCGATGTCGATGTCCCATCCCTACTTTCGTCCCACTTTATTTTGAAATAACCCCAATCCCAAAAAATGGGAAACTCAGTCAGTTTGTAGGTCAAATAGTGAGAACAGCGGTTGAATTTTAAAGAAATTGAATCGAATTGAGTAAATAAGAGTCCTGTTAAGTGAAATTTAGGATTACTCTTTGCATTGACCGCAATAGTTGAGGAGCTTAATTTCAAAAAGGCACATATCCAAATCTGGGAGAAAACGATTTTTTCTCGATTTTCTATCTGTGAATACGAGTTGAATCAGATCCCCCGATCATTTCCGAACAAAACAGAAGACATCCACGTCAATTCCGGGGCTAAAGTTAAGTGTTTCCATCGAATGGTAACAAATCCGTCCCCTACATTTTTTTTTTCAGTGCCTTGCAATCGAAGTGGCACATATCCTCCGAATTTCGTCAGGCGGTAAGTCGTGGGTTTTCAAAAAGGCACATATCCAAAAAGAAGCATTGCGCCTTCGTCTTGACGTTGAATATTTACACGAGACTCGATAGATGGCAGGCATGACAAATGGAAATATGGAGTCGGGTAAAGTTTTCAATAAAACCTACAGAATGAGGAATGAATTCTTTTGTTTTCAAAAAGGCACAAATCCATGAGTTTTGATCAAAAGGGCACATTTCCAAAGTGAAAATGGATATACAGCCTAGTGTTTTGGAGAAAATTGATTCATATTCTGAGGGATCTTTTCTGTGCCTTCTCACATATTACTCCGATGAGAAACTGCAGAAAAACATCTCCACTAATCTGCAAATCGTTTTTTTTTTTTTTTTCACTTCCTGAATATTTTGTCGGAATGGATATGTGCCTGTTTGAAAGTAAGCTCCTCAGTTACAATTGTTTGAATTGATTTGGCGACAAAATCGTCTGTTTTTGACTTTCGTCCCGCTTGATTGGGAAATGGCCGCACGGTGAACCGGGTCGATCTCTAGACTCGTCAAGAGAGTGAGAGGTAGAGGCGGCGGCGGCGTCCTTCCCTACCGCCGCTCTTGACCCACAACGGCGCCGTTTTTCGGGCACAAGGAGATGAGAAGGCCCGCGGCGCCTTGGTCCCCCTTCCCCTTCCAACACCATCCTATTATCGGTGTACCAACCTACCGAAAAAACAAAATCACGCGGAAGTACCCGCGAAACCCTCCCTCCTCCTACGCCAATCACCTCACTAGCGAACGTGTGTTCTCTCTACCGGCCGAGCGAACGTTCGGATTTTTCGGATCGTAGGTTTTCGTCTAAGGACGCGGCGGAACCTTCAGCTGGCCTCACTCACCCACCACACTGGTAGTTAACAGTCGTAATTCACTTCCTGGTTCGACTCAATTGTTTCTTTTTTTTCTACTTCCGTAAATGACAACTTATTTGCCTAATCAACACAACTATAGGCCTCCATTTACGTTAAAGGTTAACTGGATGAACAATATTCAAGGTTTTCCTATTTTAAACAACCTCCTTTGCAGCACGCAGTATTTTATATACCGACCATAAAATTATCATTCAAAATTTCCATTTATTTTGGGCTGATATTTGTCTAAAAGTCACAAAAAATCAGGTGGCGGGGAAGAATGATCAACTTAATTTTCAAAAATTTATTGGAATGTCAATTTGACAGTTTAGTTATTTATGTGGTGACATGAAGAAACAATTTTGAGTTGGGGAAAAATCATGCTGCTTATAGACGAATGTTATTTTCCAACTTAAAATCTCAGTAATACCACACAAAATGCTAAATCGTATGCAATAGCTAAAACTTGAAACGTGAATACATGGCAAACCAGTCATAAAGAGCTGTTCTATAAAGGCACCTCTGGTTTAAAGAAGTTGAAGAAAGCAAGGATTAACGATTTAACACCATTTTTGTTTCCTTAGACCAAATCAGGCAATTTTTTCTGTCTACCTGCATGGAATTGGTATGAGAGATGAACCTGGATGTGTGTGTGGAGATTCAAATGGTGAAGCAGAACCCCTGAATATGGGAATCGCACTTAATAAGAAAGGAACCCCTGAAATTATGTTACCAAACAAACAAACATACACCATACATCATGTGTGGTGTTGTTGTAAGGGAAAAAAATCTGATGCATGGGAGAAAACGTATGCTAAAACATCCTTGTTCAAATATGACCAATTTGAATTTTTAAATCATTTAAATTAACATTCAATTCATTCAGTATGAACCGAACATTTTCATTTTAATTAATATTGTCTATTAATTTAGGTGTTTATTCATGAATTGTAATTGCTACATTGCATATCACGTAATAATATTCAACTACATATGCCATAATGTAGAATAGCTCTACTACATGAAGTCTAATCTGATTTTTCGATGTGTGATATATCATTTTTTGATATTATATGGCTTATTGAACAAGTTCATGGAGTACAGTTAGCATCGATGGAACGAATCTAGGAACGAATCAACACCGAATCTAGGAACAAATCCATGGATCCGCATCAGCCGATGGTATTTGATTATATTGAATCCAATGGAACTTCATCTCAACACCCAATAGAATTTAGTTATTTCGAATCCGGAGATCGCTTTTGAATCCGAAGGACGCGTTCTTTCCTTTAAGTCTGTTTTATGGATGGATTAATTTGACTTGATTTGTACACAACTTCCTCTAACTGTTCAAGAAACGACAATTATACATAGAAGGTTACCTGAAAATGCTATTGTTAGATGGACGGGCGATCAGACAGAATCTACCTGATATGTTGGGTTCGGAGTTCTTCTTTATGATAAGTGAATGGAAACTGCACCACTTAGAGTCCTGGAATAGGATCAAATCTGGACTCCGTTTCTCAAGGGCTCGTTCACTTTGGATTGAAGTTCAGGCTTCATTGAAATGCACGTAGTTACTGGTGTTTACCTACTATTTGTCAGCGCTGATGTCCCCGAACAAGAAGCCAGTGAATTGGCCCACGTGCGATTTTTTCTCTTTTTACAAAATAGAACAGTTCGAGGCAATCGGCAAGGGTCTTACTACGATATTCTCACATCGCCACAAAACAAACTTTATGGAGAGATCCAGCTTGGTTTGGGGCGAACGTGGAGGGGTTATCACCTCTATGCTGTGGAGGCTCTGCAGAATGGATGAGCATTTGCGGCGAACCAGAGCGGGAAATGGAAGACCGGAACTGAAAAGTTCAGTCAAACCTTTTCATAGGTTCTCCCGAGCTTTTGGGGAAAAGGTCAAGGCATCCGCTATACGAGGTTGCCGCAGAGTCGTAACGAACGTTTTCAGAAAACGGGTGCGACGGATTTAGACCTATTTCGAAGCGATTTTGAACCAACTTCAAATTTTGAGCGAATTCGGGTCATGAAGTTTCAAGACATTAGTGTTACAAGAAATCCACACTTGTACACGCTAGTATTGATCCATTGATGACACTTACAGATAAAGGACCGTACAGGGCAAACCCAGCACTAACCCTGAATATATCTAATAAAAATCAGATTGTAAATCATTAACCCAAAACAAATTATTCTCACCAGCATACAGGAATGTAAGTAAAATTGTCCAGAAAGCTGTGAACATCAAATGTACATTTGGATTGAGGAGGTCAAATATTTGTGTCCTTATTCACCGACAGAAAACTTCCCAACTTTAGTAGTGATGATTTGAAATGACAGTTTCTTAAGTCAAAACGTCATTCTCATCAATCAATGACCAATCAAGTTTTGGATTATGGTCTCCTTACTCTAGACGCAAGTTGATGCAACAGGGACACATTTAACATCAAGAGATTTCGCTGGGAAAGTTGTTGATGCTTGCAGGCGTCCCCAAGCAACGAAGGGTTAACAGCCAATCCTTTCAACCGATTCATGTCATTAGTTTTCATTCAATCAAGATTTCAGTTAAGTATTTAAAAATGTTTCAGCTCATTCAATTTCCATTATTGTATTGGGGGTTGATGGCTGATTCATTCAAGCGATCCTCATACCTATTGAAGTGTTCGTGCTTTTCAATTTAAAAAAAATACTCATTATGTGTTTATAATTATGTTCGTGATCATTTAAAAACCGGATTTTGGGACGACCCAGTATGCATGCATTACTTGCCAATACGTACTCCGCGAAATCGTTTATAGAAGCAAGAAGAAGTTATCATTGCGGGGACATGAGAATTGCATTTTCTGCCCTACTAGATAAGCTAAAATCAAATGATCTTCAAATACAAAAATTGATGAAATACGGAAATTGATAATGTGACTAGAATTTAGGGTAAATCGTCTAGTAGGGGGAACGCGTTGAGGAAGGACATTTCCTGCCCTGACGTAGATCGAGGAAACGCTAAAGGTCAGCTTCATGGGGGTTCGACCTTAATTTTCTAGTCGTCCTCAGGTTGGACTTTTGCCTCGCAACTATGTGGGGCATTGTGAGTAATGGGGAGCTTTGGGGGACGATTTTTATGGTCCAAAACGACATGAGACTACGTCCGAATCCGATTATACGCTGGGAGATTATTAGCGGGGAACGTGAAGTCGAAACGGAAATATCAAGGTGGGATGTGAATGGCTCGGATGGCCACAACATGGAATTATTCGCAGCAAACGGTAGTTCGGAAGGACTTGAGGGACATTGGGTAGGTCGTAGTACAGTAAACTCCATACCAGTGTGGCTTTTCATAGTTTTCACTTTCTCTCTAAAATCAAAATTTCCACTCGTATTGTACCAGGGTTTTCCAAAAATAAGTTTCCCTACGTTGTAAAAAATTGACGAAGAAGATATAAAAATTTGTGCTCGGTTACATTCAACTACTACTATAAATAACCCCCATTTCTTCCCAACATTTTTCTTAACTGACGTTGTTTGAGGGCTTAAGTTAATAAAATGTTCTTCGGAAATGTATACGTATTATAAATGCAATAATGGAGGTGAACCGCCAAGAACCGCCAAGACCTTCCCCAATAACACGAATCCAAATTATGATATCCAAATGTACCACCAATTTTATTGAATGAATGAATAAATTATTTGTGAATTATTATAATTTATGAATTCAAATTACGAATAATTATTCATCTATCAGAGGATGTGATTCACCATGTGGTACAACTAGTTTCGCCCATTGGCTTTTGTACGTTCTTAAACTTGTGGGATGGATGCTGCAAGGGATAAGGGGTTAGACCTTCCCCTATGTAATAGCCGGAAAAATAATAAATTAGGACATGAAAATTAGTATTTTTATGTTTTCATTTTCTTATTCTCTCTAGTACCTGATGAGGCGCAATGGACAAAACTAGTTGTACCACATAATAAAAGACATCCGCTAATAATCATATCACTCGGGCAATGGGAGAAGCCTTGGGGTCGCTACACAAATTCGGCATTCGCCGAGCATTGACCGAGTGATCGCCAGTTTCCTATTAGTGTACAGAGGTGCTCGGTATTTGCCGAACGCCGAGCAAACGTGCTGTGTGATGCTCCAGCTGGTGTCAAGTCTTTTTTCCGAATACAAAGGAGACGAATATTCGCCAAGCAACGAGCGTCTGCCCCGCTACACACAAGCACATACTGTTGATGTAGTTCTCAGCAGCGATTATCACTTGATCGCGATCGAACTGGGAATGTGAGTAGCAATGTGCTCGCCACTCGCCGAGCACCTGACTGACTCGTCGAGTTGCTCGGTGCTCGGCGACTGCCGCTTTTGTAGTCCCCTTCATAACAAGTTCCACCCTCGACCAACATCACTGCAACTATCGCCCTATCAATGTTTTTTTTTAAATATATTTTTTTAAGCCGGCGTGAGCTCCATATTCCTTAGATTCAGAAAGCCAATTTTCCCACCTCTGCCTCTAGTTCATTTTCATTCGCGAAGCGTTTTCCAGCGATTTTTTCTTTGAGCTTCGGAAACAAATTAAAAATCTTAATCACCAAACCTCGCACCAACAGATTTTTTTGCTCATGATTTCCTTAGCTCAGAAAACAACTTGCTGGGAAACGTTTTCTCGTTGAGAATGCACAACAGGCAGAGGTGGAAAATTGGCTGATGGATTGGCAGGAGATTGGTTTCATGACGGAGTTGAATAACTTAAATCGTATTGAAACTGTTTGGAAAACAATGTCGACTATTTAGATTATTTCCTCGTACGTTATGCACCATTCTGAACGGGATTCTTTTCGTGTCTGCCTATGTCTACAAATCCTTGTGGGAGTCTGAATAGCTACAGTTTCATTCGATGTTGATGAAATTCTCAGTTTTGTCAGATTGTAGGAGTCAAAACTCGACGACTCGAAATCCTAGTTCCACAGCTGGCACACTACGAAATTGCTGCTGCTTCAAGCAGCATAAATGCGCAATCGTTAGAATCGTTCAAGCCTCCGTGACATTTAGAACTCAACTGCAAGTAAGGAGGCGCAATGATCAGCCAAGGATCCCAGACAGTAATTTATACCCTAGTCGACCTTCGGTGGACAAATTTGAAGTGGAGCTCCTTTGAGATGTCCAGCGTACAAATGAAGGGAATGGAAGGGCAGTCAAGAAGTCTGGATAATTTATTTTCTGGTCAACATATTGAAATATATTAATTTTGGTTTATTATTTCCAATAATGAGCCCGTTTCTAATATAGGAGTGACACTTATCCGATTATAAATAATTATTAGAGAAATCCCTCTTTTTACTGGCTCAGCCTGTCCAAAAGTGGAATAGAAATATTCTACGGCCCCAGTCTCTCACTATTTACGTTCTGGTCGTCCTCTGCCATTTAGTTTTTAGCTACTTTGAAGTTTTCAAGGTTGGAAACGCTCATAAGTCATCTCAGCCGACCGTTACGCGCGTCTCGGGAGACCGGAAGCGGGATTTCGACGCTAAACACGGCATTCGAGGGTTCGAATGTTGGATGTTTGAACACGAAATTTGCCGAGGAGGAACGTGACGGTCGTCAGGTTGCGAGTGTGAGGGTCGTCCTTGTGCGTAAGCCACGGGAAGTGGAGAAGGCGAGTCAATAAAACGAGGTGACGGGCTCAGCTGTGGAGTATCCATATATCACCAGGCTTATAGGATATACTGTACTTATGGATTCACTCGATGGTTCTACTGAACTAATGGTCAATCAATTTAGGAGAAAAACTCCACGAATAAAGGGAAGAAAGTAAATGTGATACTTCAAAATGTATTCCTGATCACAGATACATAAAGAAATACATTACCTTGAACTGGGGGAAATCGTTCCCATGGGTGAGATGATAATTACCTATTACTTCGATCCTTGGCTTTCAATACTTCAAGTGGAGGTCAGATGTTCGTTTTGCTCCACGTAACAATCTATGAGCTCTTTCAGATTGTTGGAGCAATCTATCATTAGCTGTATCCAGAAGCTTCTGTAGCACTTTACCGCCTTAGCGTTGATCAAATCTTGCGTCAAGGGATGTTGCGTGAACCTGAATTGGGAGTGGCCCGTCTTTGGTTTGCAGATGATCTGTGATTGTGCATTTAGAAATTGACGGTTGTTGTTTTACAAAGATCGAACGCCTCAGTGCACTTCTTGCATACTAGATGGTATGCACACTTTTTGGACTGGCACTCTGCTGAACCTCGACACTTATAAGTTGTATTGGAAGAGGAGACAGCACCATCAATAACCAAAGGACACAGCATAAATCTTCCACGTCGACATGGGAGTTAGCCTTATTGCTGCAACTAGGATGGCAACCGAGGATGGCATTGATATAAGATCTCCCCCATATTTTTCCCTTGCCTAGAAGTCACTCGAAGTTTTTCGGTAAAGACATCAAGAGTTTGTGAACTCGAACACAAGTTGGGCTGTAGTTTACGGAGGATGCCATTTAGGTACTGAACCTCAAAGCAAAAGGTTGTGACCAACGGCACCTGGTTTACGTGTGCTTCTGGTCACTGTTGGTATGTAACATCGCTGCAACCATCCTGTCCACTAAGAATTTTGTTGGGAACCCCTCCCCATCAGATTAGCTCGTACTGAAGAAATATCATACTCTAGCTTCTCCAGTTAGTTGCAAATGCGATGGTCTGTAATTGACAGGGATCTTGGGATTAAACGCTTATTATAAGAGAGGCGGCAACCAACATTTTGCAAGTATAGTTGCTTGTAAGTAGGTTTTAAGTGCACAGCTACCGTGAGCACACCTTCTTCTAGCGAAATGTCCACATCAATAAAGGTTGCAGGAGATGCTGAGGAAGACGAGGTAAATGTCTCTGAATATTTCGAATCGAACTCACTCAAAAACAGTTGGTTCTACTGAACTGGACAGGTACAATTATTTATGAGAAAGAAATTTAGACAGGTAAGTAGATCGAAAGGTTTTCCAGGATTAAGAACAATCTCGATCACAGAGCCTGGAGGTAAAATGATTTAGTGAGTCCTGGTCACATAAAATGCTCAAATCTTAATACAATGTAAGGCAAATGAAATAAGATAACGTCGAAAGAATCGCTTATTCGATCACAACTTTTTCCTTTCACAGTTCTACTCTTTAGGGAGAGTAAACGGACGAACATGAAGCAATCCAAGTAGGCCAATTCGATTCAGTGAAGTGGGGTCTCGCAATAACGAACATAAAAAGTCAAGTGCTATTTCGAAAGTTTTCGATATAATATATTTTTTTTTTAAACATAAAATCTCAGCCCTTTGATTTCAACTTGTGCAATTTCGTTATTAAGGAACAACAGTTGATTCCTCCATAAAACCGACATTTTCTGCTTACGTAAGCAACCTAAATCTCCACTTGTCAGCACTGTTAGTACTTACGGGCACGTGTGACTCCAACTTCGGGCCATGAAAACGTTCAACATTTACTCGAAAAATTAGTTTTTGTTTCTTTCGCTTTCTTAAAAATTTCACGAATGAGCCGACATGATTTTGATTCCCAACGGTTCAAGTATAATGTGAGGATTAATATAGCATTTTTCTGTCTAATACAACCTCTTTTAAAATGAATTCAACTTTTTTGTATTAAAAAAAACTTCTAGCTTTGTTCAGTACAACCTTTTCCACTGGAATTCGCTGCGAAATAAGTTTTAACGAAGAGAAAAACATCCAGTCGTGCTATGAGAGAGAATTTTCAAAGAAACCATGTGGACAATGAACAAAAATTAGTTGTCTGCTAAATAAGGGAAAAAAAGGTGTTTTTGACACAGTGAATATCTTTTTTTTTCACGCATTCGTCGACTTTAGTATCTGAAATTGATCGCAATCCACTTGACACAAGAAAATAATGTAAGATCCTTCATACTTTCATCGTGCAAAATAATTTTTGGGCATTTTTGGGCCACTGAACTGAAAATCTGGACTCCTATTATTGGACTTATCGAGCTGGACAACTTGCTACGTCTGTTGCAAAATTAGATTTTTCGGAGGTGGAACGAAATTTTCATCAGAACAATTATAGCGTGTAAGACGGATTTGTTGGGGCCACATTTTTGAATTTTCGAAGCTGTATAAGTTGGCTCATTTTGTTTTTCGAAAATTTTATAAAAGTTGTATTAAATTCGAAAAAAGGTTGAATTTATTGTGGAAGAATGTTGAAATAGATGAGAAACATTATTAATACATATGTCAAGCCAAGATGTCATGTTGTAACAGTAATTGGTTCGTGTTTACTTTCAAGTTAAATTGTTACGTAAATTCACACTACGGAAGGCCTGACTAGGATAATACTATTGCGTGATGATTAACGTTCCTAGGCTGTAATGGGCTGTCCTGTTTCCAAGTTTTTAGTAATGACGTAAGTTGGTCACCTACTTTCAGTGTACCATCCTATTTAAAAATATAGGTTTGTAGGTTCAATGTTGTGATAGCGAGTGAAGTTTCGGCTCCGAGGCGCCAGAGGGAGTGTGAGGGGTGGGTGGGAGGTTCCAACGCTTGTTTATCGCACATTCTCGCCTGCAAAAGTTATTTTTACCTCTTCGTTTAAACGGCTGACAAATCGCGCTGTTTTCTGGTTCAAGAGGCGTTTTTATCTCAATTATATCAAGAGATTTCGTCCTGAACGACATATATGTGAATACTAGTTTAAAGGCCCTGCTACGCAGGTTAAAAAGAAATAGGTGAATAACAATGAGGGAGTATAAAAACAATACGCGGAGTCAAAAAATCGTATATTCCAAGTCCCCGAGGAGGGGAGCACGTCGGTTGCCCTGGGAGACGCTCCGCCCCGATGGGCCCTCTCCCCTTCACTGGCGGAGGGGGTTCTGGGGGGTGAATTCCACCCGCCCAGCGTCCAACCACCCCCTGGATGAAAAACGGATATACCTACTCTGATACTTTCATCTTTATATATATACGATGTTACTTATGAAGTAAATTCAGATTTTGAATTATATCCATGTTATCATATGATGGAGGTGAAAAAGGGCCCAAGGTACCTTCTTCGATATAAACATTTCAAATATCTGTTACATATCGCCTTCTTCAACCTATGAATTTTTTAAAATTTTCAAATTTTTTCAACCTTCTTCCACGAATTATGGTCGAAATCGTGGTTTTAGCACTAGGGACGATCATCACGTGACAGAGCGATACCCAAAACCTAAGAAATTGTAAAAACCCCAGTTTTGAGCAAAATTTTACATAGCACTTCAACTTGTATCTTCATTTATAGATCAGTGATCTGATTGGAAGATTTATGTGAAACAAATATAAACCATTCTGTGGTAATTCGCAGAGTATTTAGTCTTACAATGTCCTTCTTACAAGTGCATTGTTGATAGTAACAAACTGGAGTAGGGAAACCGCGCTTCGCACCAAATATACAATTCTTGTCCAAGGCTTGTCATGATTTTCCGCAGCCAAAAAGCCCAATATTAGCATGTAATGCCAAAAGTTCAGTAATCAAATAAACCGGTTGAAGGGTAGCGCCGTTTAAGAAGTAGATGGATGTTTTGGAGGTTGTGACCTAGTCCACGTTGTAAGCCGGAACTCGCTAATCATTTAAAGACCCTGTCAAAATCGGTTCGTCTATTGGGAACATATAGAGATAGATAGAAAGTTTGAGTTTTATATATATGGATAATACGACTTTTCCTTGACACTTCGGGGCGTTGGAAAAGTTTTAAAAAGGTCGCTTCCATATCGTAAAAGTCGGCTGGCGGAATTCGCTCCCAATATTGAACGGGCGATGAAGGGAGAGAAGATCGGATGAATGAAGGGGGGCGATGGCAACTTTCCTTGACACGGGGCGCCGGCGGGGGCCTTGCGGGCTCCGCTCTCGCGATCCTGGCCTAGAATTATATAGGCTGGTAGGCCAGACCCCACTTCGGCCCCTTCAAACGCCTCGTCGTCGACCCGCAATACCGCGTAAACTATCCGTTTCATATTAGAAACACACATTGTGACATTTTCGGCGGTTTTGAGTTAATGGTAGATTTTGATAGAGAAATCCTACACGCATGTGCCAGTGTGGAAACATCACATGTTCCATGAACCTTTCTACTTGATATTTGTGTTGAAAGATTCCGTTTAGGGCAAAAACGACACAAGAGAATCACTTGTGTTGTTTCTGAGATGAAGTATTTTGTTTTTACCTACATTTTGTTTTTACTAGGTTGTTGATTTGATGAAAACATGATGTGCTTGATAATATTGAAGCACATTTTAGCTTTGATTTCCCCTGTTCGTAGTGACATTTTGTATCTAAGCATAGCGGCGTTCTTTCGGTGTGTGATGTCGTGTAGTGAATCAAATGCCAGTGTCCAGGCTAAGAACAAGAAAGGTGATGAGGAAAAGTACCAACGAAATTTTATTTGCAAAAGTCGAATAGAAGGGACTTTTTTCAAGAATTGCGCAGGTAAAGACGTTGCGGCCAAACAACAACTGGCATTCCTTTGTAGATGTAAATATGTAAGTTATTCTCTTGTCTCTGTTGAAGATAGGCAAGTTTTGTGGAATAGTTTTCACTCATTTTAGAGTAAAATCACACAAGATGAACACCTGCAAAGTCTTATTGAAGTAAGTAGTGTGAAGCGCAAGCGTAAAGTGTGTCCAAATAGTGATAGTCGGAGGACAAACCCCAAGCAAAACATAAGAGATGAGATCGGGTGTTGCAGTACAGCGGGTATAGATGGAGTTCACCCCAGCTTTTCCTCGGAAGACACATTTTCAACCAGAGGTTAGTAAAGATCATGCTTTAACCTTTCTGATGGGCAAGCGAGGTGATCCAAATTACCATTTCTAGCTATATTCTACTTTTCTGAACACAACAATCCTCTCCTAGGACACGGGACACAACAATAATCCTTGTTCGTCTCAACATGCTCATGGGGGTTGGTACATGAGGGCTTTCACGGAGATATTCAAGAGTGTAACATTTTAGTCAAGTTCTTTAACACCAGTGCACTCGTTAGCAATGGCCAACTAGGGAGTGCTGGTGCAATTTCCTGAGTGAGTATTCACGCCCATCATTCAAGTAGTCACTTTCACCATCCTGGAGTACTCGTGCATTTTCCGGCTTATTTCAGTCAGAATTCTACCTGGCAATCAACAATACCGAGGAAACCAACGATTCCAGACCACGTCCAATCCATATTCAGAGATCTGTACGGGTTATTGTATTTTAGCACAGCAGGTACTAGTCGAGTACACACAATCCCCAGAGGGAAATATAGAGATTTCACCATTCGGTAGAGTGACATGTTCCGAATTGGAAACATTTCTCGCCTCATGCATGATGCCAATTTCTATAACATAAGAAGGGTCCAAAGTAAGCATTAGATAGAAGCGACGAACTATACAACGCCTGTAAAATGTATACCACGTTGTATAAACGCAGAAGTGTGGTTTTTTTAACGTGAGGGTCGCGAATTAGGTCTGCTGTCCCCCAAGCTTCAATTCAGTTGGACAGCACATGGAGGAGAACACGCGAAAGCACATTTTGCATATAGCGTTCAGAGATCCGTGTAGGGGGGCTACCTAATAAAGAGCTAATAAAAACCTTTGTGTAATAATTTGCACAATTTCCCCGTATTTTCCTAAATGCGATAATATATTAATCATACATATTTGCTTTAACTTAAATTTACACATTCCACCGGTACATTCATTATCCATCTACCGCAGTAGAGACTGTACAAGATAGCGAAGGATTTTTTAAAATAAATCTACGCTCACACGTCAGACCGCGTGATTCATGAATACTTTATCTCACCTTGTTTCATAACCAGCGAAATTAAAGTTAACGCAAAATTTTAGGAGGAAAACAATTTTTGGCACAACACCAGTTCTGTTTGGCACAGTTTCTCCGGAGATAAACAAAACAAAGAGACGCTACCTAGCGGATACTGATAACGTTTATAGGTCAAATATTTGCGCCCAATTTAGAATGGGTCCTCGTGAAATTGGGTTTCGAGGATTAGAGAGCGGATTTTTTTTTCTTGGAGTGCAGTTGACCCAGTGGTGACCCAAATTGAAATCACGATGATAATTTTATCATTACTAAAACTGTAGCTGCGAATGATGAGATCTGCAAGGTATCCATGGGCAAGCTAACCGAAAACTACGAGTCGATCGTTGTTATCATTGAAGCTTGAAGAAAACAATTTATTCGATCCGGCATCCCAAAAAACCTATAGGCCACATCGCCGACGATTTTGACTGATCGTTCTCATAGTTGTCTAAATTCGTTCAACACGCTAAAAACTCTGGAAATCCATACAGCATGATTTTATAAGCAAATTTTGGTCGTTTCATACATTTATGTTGAACTGTTCAGAAACTGGGCCCTTTACATACAAAGAAATGGTTAATATTGGATTTTCATGGAAAATCAACTGTCACGAAATAATGAACTTTTACTTTTTTCCTTCCACAATTGTTTCTCTTTTAGGATTTTTAGCACATTTTAATGAAATTTAAGTACAGTTTTTCAATATAATTTTCTGTACACCAGCCCTATCGCCCCACACATAGATTCTATGGGTCCAAAACGTGGCAAAAACGAAGATTTTCAAAATTATTTCTGACATAGGCAAGTGGGATGTCATTTTCTAGTAATTTTTGGGACAAGATCAACTAAAATAGGTTCAAGACCCGAAGCAATTCACGCATAGCAAATAATCGCAAGATCTGAACCTAAAAGTGACAGCCTAACTTCACAATGACAGGAGCTATCACACGTCACTCAAAAAATGATAAACCCATGGGTTGGAATTAGCAGCGTTCTTTTCCTCATCTTGCTGCACAGCAACATTGCATACAATGATAACAAATGATACTTTTGCGTATTGCGGTATTGCCGCCGTTTTCATCCGAGTTGTACTAGTTTATCGTTGTGGTTTAGATCAGCATTCTGGCAGATGGTGATGCTTGAGCCTGCCCGATGATTCATTCGACCCATCAATTCGAGGGCAGCGCGTTAGTTTTCCGCCACTTCTCGAATCAGCATGCAGAGCTGAGTGGGGGGCAAACAATTAGGGACAGACCTTAATGCGAGGGAATTGAGATCGTGTGTTCACGCTCATTCACCTACGCATACTGACACACTCGTAAGGGACCTCTATTTTTAGTCATTCGAGGACGTTACCACGAAACCTCGGCCCTAAATATGACGTCATGTTCGGAGCCTCAAGTCTTTCTTATATGAATAATATGAAGAATTGAAGAAGTCCCTAGAAATGAACATCTATCTATCGAACTATCTTCGGGGTGTTAGGAAAGTAATAAAGTGGCAACCTCCAGCAAAGCATTGCGTTGGTCGGGTCGGCGGAGGAAGGAAATAGAAAGAACCAAGTAGAGCGAACTATTTTCATCGAAAGTGGTTCAATGAGAATCAACGGGAAGGGACTGGCCGGGTGACTCACCCAACCGACCCCAGCCGTTCTGTACTACATACGTCCACCGTCCGATATGACCTATGACCCAGTATGAGTATACTTTCCACATGTCTGGTGTGTCCGTTCATTCCAACGCAGTCTCTTCTTAATGGTACCCACGGGTACCAATGGAATGTTTGTATAACGAGCAATTGATAGTTAATATATTGATGAAAACCTAACGTTGAGTACACTCCTCAAACAGCGTAAGATACCAATAACGAAAGTACTTCCTCAAAAGAACGCAATTATTGAAATCTTGTAACTCATTCTGTACAATGGTATTTGGAAAACATTGAATGTCATTAACAACAAAAACGTGGGAGGAAAGAAGCTCAAATTTCGAAAAGGCGATTTAAGAAAAGCCTTCAAAACTGACTCCAGCCGTATTGTCCTACAAAAGACAGCTGAACACAGTATTCCTTCGGGATGACAAGTTAACGTTCAAACCAATTGAATTACTTCCTAATGGATGAGACGGGTGTGAACCCCACCCTTTCTGTATTACATGACACCTCCTGCCGACTTGACCTATGACCCCAAACAGTTTCTTCTTAATGGTATTCACGGTGTAGTGATCTGTGAAACGTCTGTATAACGAGCTATAGATTATGATTACAATGATGAAGACCTTTCAACATAACGTGTCCTTCCTCAAATGGCGTCAGATACTCTTGAAGAAAATACTTTCTCGAAAATTCGACAGTTGAACACAGTAGTCCTTCGGAATGCCAAGTTTCCGCTCAACACAAGTGAATCACTTCTTGATGGTAGGTATTAATTTTGTTAATGTGAACAGGATGACTTAACGCACAATAAATTCTATGATAGACTTTAACCAATTCATTAAAAAAAAAAAAGAAAAAAAAGTTCATTTTAAATGCGAAATGGTGGGGGGAAAGCTAAGAAATTTATTATTAAATTTAGAAGTAAGCCTTATCATCGGATGTGGTTCAATTAGGATTGTTTTAGCACGAAATATGTGTACTGAAAATGGAATTGAGAGATTAAAATTTCGACATTTCTCGTTGATTTTGTGTTGAGGAGGGGCCAGGAATGAAGAATTCAACAGTTTTCAGAAAATATTCAAGTGCTTATAAAAGTCAAATATGAGAATTTTGGAAAGATTCACAGTTCCGCCTATAGATCTACAGTCTGTGGATGAAGATCGTGGAAGAAAGATGAATTAAAATAGCGATTACATTCTGTCGAGGTAGGAATAGTGATTAACGGTGAAAAATCCACCCAGAACTTAACAATCTGTTATAATTCTCACCGAATAGAACGGAAGGGGATCTGGTTCAGATTACAATACACGATTTCCACAACGCAAACGTAATGAGATAAATATTGAGTTCATATACAACTGAAAATGCGGTATTGTGGTATAAGGTAGCTTTGATCCTGCGATAGCGGTGCCTCAACCATATGAACGATCCTACACTATATTCGACGAACTCGACTGAATCACGAGAGGGCGAGAGTTCTCTCAATGGATATACATCACATAACGCATTCACTAGTTCACATTCAACGCGATTAGCTTTGTATTCCATTCCCAACGCCTCCGAGTGCCGAAGAAAAGTTACGTAACCGCCCTGAAAACGCCACCAAAGACGAAATCAGGTGAGTCCAGAAGTGGAATCACGTTTTACGAATACAAGGAACAAAGGTATCACTTTATCCGTCATTACATCGTGAAGAACATCCAATACTGGGTTTCTATCATTCATAGCGTTGAAGAGACACTGCTAAGTAGAAGTGCCAAAAACAATCACGATAGGAAAACCAAAAAATAGTTCCAGTAAGAGTAAATTTTCTTACATGATCGTTTTCCAACAAAATCAACGTGGGATGATGACATTTGGGACCTTTGGGGACAAAGATAATCTTGATATATGTTTTATGATGAAAGAGATTTCTAAGTAATATTCCCGTACGAAAATTAATTTGTAGATTTTAGCTAATTTTTCAGTGTTTCTACAGATTTGTGGAGGATTTTAATCAAATTCGAGTACGCTCTTCAGTACTATTGTATACATAAATTTGTGAACGCCTTAGTTAATGATTGATTAACTTAACCAAGTAATATTTTTTTTAATTTGACCAATTAAATGTGCTGAAAAAATGTTGCCTAACGAACTCATCCTTTCTTTTGGAAAATTCAGGAATAATATTAGATTGCCTCAAAACGGATTTTGATTAAAAAACGTTTTGGGGATTACTACTTAACCATTTTTGGAGGCATTTCAACAGCTTTATTTTTTAGGAAAATTCTCCAAAACTGTTTTTGGGCTTCCGCATATGAGAACAGCATAAAGTTCACGAATTTTTCTTGAGAAATTTCTTTGAATCAGCAATTTTTTCCAGTTTAACGGGAAAAAAGGATCGGTGGCCATTTTGAAGGGGCTATTACATGATGCGGCAGTGGTAAGAAGCCTCGCCGGTGTCGATGTTACACGACTGTACAAGAGAAGAGTTACGAAGCCGATGGCATTTCGTTCGTACCGGTCATATCGATATGTGGAGCGTGCGGATCGAGAGGTTACCCTGGATGGCCTGCGGAGCGGAATTGGGTTCTTCCTATTCGGCCAGAAGGCTGAATCCGCTTCTAACAAGGTCAGTCAGCGGGAAAGAGGGCGAGCGGAGACCTCATAACGAGGGTGTTCTGCAAAGGTGAGAGGCGGTATCTGGGATCTATCTGTGAGAGGGGATCTTGGGAGATATCTTGACCTCTTGCGGACCATTTTGGGCGGCCTCATGACGTCTGGCCTCACGACAGGGTCGTCTGGTGTCACTAATAGTGCGATATCGCTAACACAGCTAGTAATATAGCTGTCATTAGCGGTAGAAAAGAAGCCCGTAAGTTGTGTTCTTGATTTCCAACAAGAAATCATTGAAGAGTTCAAGGAAAATCACCATCATTCCAGTACAGCTGATTTCGAAAATCGCAAATTGAAGTTCGCATACGAATAATATTGACGACTGACGTGAAAGGAAATGAAGAAAAGGGACCCAACCTATTTGCCAACACATCGCAGAAAGGAAACAGAACTTCCCTAATCCACAACAAAACTACCAAAGAAACAATATGTCAAAAAGAACCTGCTCTTTCAGTATAAAACCTTATTGTAGGAAAATTTGATCGTGGATTAGGAAATGTGAATGCCTCACCACAGAGTTATGTGAAGCCAACATCAGTTAGGTAACTGTAACACAGCTTGCAATGTAACTCTCTTTCCAGGTAGAAAAGTAGCCTGTAAGTTTGTTATAGAATTTTAACAAGAGACAACTGGTTCTCCAATTTTGAACCCTTATTCTACTTCCAAATTCCCCATAACGGTTATTATGACTCTCTTGTAGAGGCTTGAAGCGATATAATGGATCTATGTCTCTTTAACGATGGATCTTGGAGATATCACTTTTGCGGTCCGTTTTTGGGTGGTCTCAAGATGTCTACCCTCACAAGAGGGTTGTATGAAGCCAAGATTAGTGCAATATGCCTGATCCAACAGAATCCAACAGAACTAATCGTACGATGTACATTTTAACAACATGAGAGCTATGTACCGTCTACTAACTGAAACTCTAATCGGCTTCATAACATTGTACAGGTTAGGAAGAAGCCATCATCCAGTTTTGGTGCTGTTAAGTACAATGAATTGCTATCTTTAATATAAAATGAATAGACATTTAATCAAACTAAGCTGATGACGTGTGTTCTAACAATTCGAACAAGACACAACTGTTTCTCCGATAAAGTTCACTTAGCACCTAAGTATCCTAAGGTTGTAGTCTATGAAGGTAAGAGGTGATATCGTGGATCTATCTAACTATGAGATTCTTGCCCTCCTAATGACATCCTCTTAATGATTGGGGCAATTGGAACGCAATTAGACCACAATGAGAGCCACTGAACACGATATAATTCCTAATTGAGGAACAAAAACAGTGGACCATCAGTTTTCTCAAGTTCGTTTATAACTGGTGTACATCTCGTCTCCACCAAACACTAAGAACCAAACATATTCTGCAATTCTTGTATTCAGCGTGAAATGAGTCAAACTTGAGTATAGACTCATGAATTATGGAATTACAGATGTTTTTTCAACCCAATCCCAAACTGATGCTGTGGAAAACTGTAAACTTTCAATAATTAATTTGGCGATCAATTGAACTTAAAACTGACGAAATTGAATTTCTATAACATCGAAGGTGTTACAGCCAGAACCCATAAAATGAAACTATCATCCCAGGAGGTTTTGAGATATGACGTGAATCTGATACGTGAATTTCAGTTATAATTCATCAGACTCGGTCACAGGGATTTACCACAGTTTTATATCTTTGCCACAGCTTAAAATACTGGCAGAAGATGAATATTCTATAACAACATCATCTACCATAGAAGTGCACCGTTCAAAAGATATGGTACGCTCCCAGTCGACCAAAGAAACTTAACTCAAGATATAACTTGAGGATTTTTTGCCGATTTTCCACAATTTTTGGAGTTTAACAGTCAGAATTTAATGACAGAACACTTAATTAACTTACTCAATCTCAAAAATTAACAAATTAAATTAAACCATAACATCCATGAAGCATGCGGGATACTACAGCTTGGCCACAAAAGTAATAGTCGCTTCAGTTCATCATTCTGGTGGATGCTGAATTAGATCTTAGCTCTTGTAAGCAGAGCAGTTTCCCTTTTTCCCGTTTTCCCCTCTCTGATACGACAGACTGCTAGAGAGTTTCCCCTCGACCTTAGTCAACACATGGCACCACTACCAACATTGTAATACAAAAATCCCTCTCTGTTTCATCGCGGTTTTTGTGAAGTTTGTCTCAATTGCCTTTGCCAAATTTTCCCCAGTCAGAATTTAATGACAGAACACTTAATTAACTTACTCAATCTCAACAATTAACAAATTGAATTAAACCGTAACATCCATGAAGCATGCGGGATACTACAGCTTGGCCACAAAAGTAATGGTCGCTTCAGTTCATAATTCTGGTGAATGCTGAATTAGATCTTAGCTATTGTAAGCAGAGCAGTTTCCCTTTTTCCCGTTTTCCCCTCTCTGATATGGCAGACTGCTAGAGAGTTTCCCTCGAGCTTAGTCAACACGTGGCACCACTACCAACATTGTAATACAAAAATCCCTCTCTGTTTCATCGCGGTTTTTGTGAAGTTTGTCTCAATTGCCTTTGCCAAATTTTCTCCAGTAGGGCTCATCATTACTCTTGTCGCCAAGCTATCGTAGTATGTACTTCTAAATGTAAACATATTTAATCAGCGGGAATTAAAATTTGAAAAGGGGCTTCATACTGACGCCTGTGAACTTGTACTCACATAATTTTCCATAACCCATCAGATGGCACATACCTGAAACAACGAGAAAACAAACGATCATTAGCAACGAAACATTGACGTAAGAGATGAGGCTATCTATCACCCTTTGCCTTAGAATAGAACAGTATAATTAAGTACGATGTACGTACGTACGTTTGTAAGAACGAAATTATTCTACAAATATAGAATCTAAATACAATGACAAATGTATTATTTGACAAACAGGATAGTTGGCATTGCAAGCTTAGTGACTATTATAGTTACGATGACGATGAGACACATCTAATCGTCTAGGGACATATTGAGCTATTTCTGCCTGGTAGGTAAGCGATCAATATCTAAAATTAGATGTACTTCATTTTTAGGCAAACCAGAAGGCAAAGTAATATCATGAAAAACGGAGATGTAAAAGAAATATCTAAATTTTCTTAATTTGCTTGTTTATGCTAGTTTTGTTCTATGGCTCGACCTCCGACATTTGCTTGGTTGTTGAACGAGAGAATTAAAATGTTCAAGAGAGCGTCAATTCAAGGGAACATCCAAACTTGATCTCTTGAACTGAATTCAACCACAAATAAAGCTAATGTTGATGAGATTAAGGAAGAAACTAAGTCGCCTGGTTGTTAAAAGACGGGATTGAATTGTTAACAAGATTTTAAATTCAAGGGAACATCCAAACAGTTGTTGCTCCTTTGAACTGAATTGACTCTTCGCATATCACGATGAAAGCTTGCACGAACTGAATGCGAATGAAACATGTTCCTCATTCAACCACAAACAAAGCTAATGTTGATGAGATTAAGGAAGGAACCAGTCGCCTGGTTGTTAGAAGACATAATTGAAATGTTCACAAGATTTAAAATTCAAGGGAAAATCCAACAGGTGTTGGTCCCTTGAACTGAATCTCCCTTTTTGATTCTTCACATTTCACGATGAAAGCTTGCACGAACTGAATGTGAATAAAACATGTTCCTCATTCAACTACAAATAAACCTAACGTTGAATAGATTAAGGATGGAACTCTGCCGCCTGGTTGTTAAACGAGGGGGTTGCAATGTTTACAAGTGTTCAATTCAAGAGAGAATCGAAGGAACTGAATTCTAATTAAACGTGTTCCTCATACATCTACGAATGAAGCTAAGATTGATTCTCGATGGAGCTCAGTCGCCCTGTTGTCGAAGGACTTCAAATGATTACGAGAGCATCAACTCAACATCGTAACGGTTGTTGATCCCTTGAACTGAACGTGAACAGAATTGATTCTAATTGATTCCCACGATCAAACCGTACACAAACTAAATTCGAATCAAACATGTTCCGCATTCAACTGCTAATAAAACTAATGTTGATCATGGAAGGAGCTCAGTTGCCTGGTTGTTCAACAACAGAATTAAAATGTTTACAAGAGCGTCAATTCAAGGGAACATCCAAACAGGTGTTGATCCCTTGCATAAATTGACCCTTCACGTTCCACGGAGAAACCGCGCACGAACTGAATGAGAATGAAACACGTTCCTCATTCACCATGAATAGAGCTGATGTTGATTACGGAAGTCGTCTAGTTGTTAGAAGAAAGGGGGTTGAAATGTTTACAAGATTTTCAATTCAAAGGAACATCCTAACAGGTGTTCTCCCTTCCAAGTTTCCTAGCGTCGAGTTTTCCATAATATATTACGTCGCAGAGATGTAGTCTGAGAGATCAGGAACAGCGGGGGGCGGGGGTGTTGTAGTCTGGAGGCGGCGCCGAGAGCAGAACGGGGGCAGTAGCGGGTGGGGGTGGCGAACCCCAGCAACAGGGGCGGACGAAGGTGGAAACTTCGCGGAATCTCTTCGTGCGACTCTTGCCAAAGAAACTCCCACCCATGAAACATAACCTCTTGAAGCAAATTTTGGTGTATTATCCCAATAATTCATCAATGTAAACGAACAAGAAAAAAATATGTTTGGTATTTGGCAAACACACCAATGGCCAAAGATTTGGAGAACCTTTGCTCGATGTTTGTCAAACACCGCTGCTGTTTTAGTGAAAATAGCGAATACATCATGATTTTGTTAGATGTAATTCAGTTTGAAGGCTTTAGCCCGAAACCATTGGACCAAAGTTTACGAATTTGGCTCAAAAATCATCCCTCGATCGAGGAAATTCCAGTAATCTGCATCGGTTTTATTCAAAATTGAAATTAAAGAGTTGAAATATTGAGAACAAGAAAAATTGTGAAATACTTTTTTGCGCTCATTACATCAATATAACATGTTCATTGAATTGAATGATACGATCCGTCGTGAAATTTTTCATTTGTACTCATGTTTTTGTGGACAGCCTGTAGATGGACCATTGATTTGCCTGGAAGGGCCACGTAATGCAGAAATACATTTATGCAACGTTTTTCATCTGTATGTCGTTTGAATTCTAGAGCTTTTCGGTGGTACAAATGCCCTAGTTTCAGGGGGAGAGCTATTGGCCAAGGTGCCCTCAGTAGGGTGTACAGTAGCCAGCCAAGTAGGAACAAAGGGGTGTGTTCACTGATCCGGTCTTATTATTGATCATACGCTCCCTCCCGTCAACTAATCCCGTCGCCCGCTGCATAATTGCCACTTCCAAACACGTAGTAGAATGCATTCGGGGCAAATCACCGCCGCGCTAATGTTGTACAACCGAAGACACGTATTAGGACAACGTGTAATTCATATGCAGCACCATCTATTATGTCTCCTTTTCCTTTGAACTAAAACCTACCTCAATTCCTCAAACTGTCATTGTTACATCCAAATTTCGATGAATTGCAACATGGAATGTAACACCGAAGATGCTTTAAAAGGAGGCTGAAGGATTAAACATAGCAATACGTCAGATCTTCATCCTGCCTTCGATCTTCATTGCGTTAAACACATCAAACACGCCCTAATGTGGTATGTTTGGAAATTCAACTTCATTTATACGTTTATATCATAACCGAAATAGATTCCCTAACCCTAGTCCACCGCTTCCGTGGGATAAAATGGCAGCTATTATTCATATTCAGGCTACCGACACCAGCGGCTGGTGGCAGAGGAGACCGCACAATATGGGTGTTCCTGGCTTGCTGATTTGCACAGAATGGCTGAGAGCACTGATTCCAGGTTTAGCATTGGCCGAGATGATGTAGATGCTTGACAAACTCAGCTGGATGGGATGATCTCCAAAGTTTGCGACTCTTGGTTCAATCAGACTGCAATGAACGCCCAGCAATCAAACACCCGGATTTAAAAGCAGACAGACTAAACAGTGAAACCCTGTGGCTTATTCAGGGAGCGACAGCAGTATCCTTTGAATCTTGAGATGAGTGTTGATGTTTGGAGGCTCTTGGTTGATGCTTAACTGCAAGCCGTACAACCCCTGGTGATTCGCGTTCCAAATGTACTATCTCCAACATAGTACACCATTTTATAGAGATTTTTCCGGTGTTCAGGAAATTCAGAATCCGTTACGTTGGCCGATGGCGTCCAAGCATAGATGAGCTAATTTATATAGTGACTGAAAGAGACTGGTAGGCACTGGCAAAGTATGGAAATGTGGCATCCAAGTACAAAAAAATGTTGATCCCAGAAATGCAGTGGTGAGGCATCGTTAAATTGCTCAATTGTACATTGGACATAATCATAATGTCCAAGGTCGATGAGATTTTGCATTTGTTAAACAATGGGGAAACATGATTATGGACTTAAAGAGATGGTTATGGATGGATAGGGAAAGTTCAGGCCGTAGGCCACCCCGAACTATCTACATACAACCCTAATCATAGTTTTCCGATGTCTAACTTATGCGAAAAGCCGGGAGTGATTTTCTATATTTGGGCCCATACGGATTGCTCTCGATAATGGCTCTCTGAAAATGTTTTCCACAATGGTCACTCTGGTTGTTTACATCTCACCGCAAAGTAGACAAAGAAAGCTGAAGTGAAGAAGAAACGACCTTTGTCTTCTAGACCAGACTGAGGAGGAAGAGAGAAGAAGGAAGAGGATTGCGCAAGTACTGGAAGGTGAGAACTGAGGTAGGAGAAGAGAGACGGATGACGGTCGAAGAGGAGAGGAGAGGAGGGAATACCACGTGGTGACCCTTCGAAGGGCCAAGATTTCCACGTGTCCCGCCGCTGGCCTGACCGACCGTGACACGTGCACCCACCACGACGAGCCCCCACCTATCAAAAGCCCTTATAGTCCAGAGAATTACAAAACTAGGGAGCCGTAAAAACGCATCAAATAAACATTTTGAAAATGAAGTGGAACTCGATTGAATTCACGCTGCACAATAACCGACTTAACAAAACATTGTACAATAAAAATCGTATTTTCAGTTTTATTTCCCTCGCGATAATTAGTTTTCCATCGTACATACATCTAAGAATAAAAATTCACTTGGAGAGTTCGTTAGAATTTTACTAAAATTGATTTTGGTTTTTTTTTCAAGATCCTATATTAAATAAATAATGTTTTTACTTTTTAGAGGTTTCTGATGAATTTTGGTTTGAGTCTGTCAGAGTCAATTCCTTGTTACGCTCACAACTATTTGAGTTCTCGACAGATTTAGATGGCATTTTCAAGGATTTAGCAGAATTGCTCCTAGATGGTCCCAGGAAGTCGGGAGTGTATTTTGGGATAGTACGCAATGAATTTGATCACAATTGGTAAAGTATAAACCAGTGGCGTCTACTCTCCTGAAACACCCCGGGCGCACGGAGATCACCAGGGGCTCACAAAGTGTATGGAAGACGAATACAAAGCATTTCCATATCTGCATGAAATAAAAAACGCAATATACAAAAAATAATAAAGACATCGACACCTACGTACCACGAAAACTGAATAACGCGGTAGGTACCATTTGTTCTCTCTCTCTGACGCCATACATTGAATGCACGAATCCCTTTTACGATTCGCCTTTTACGCTTGGAAGTTCGAGAATGTTTTGAACAGTTCTTGCAAACTCTGGCGCGGATACCAGTTCACATTGCCCTAGCATGTTGCACATGATTGTTCAAGAACAGTGTTCGCAAATGATGCAGGGCTCAACACTCATAAATAATTTCAAAAACACAACCAACAACTACCTGAACAGAGATGGACAGAGCAGTAAGAAACACACTGATAAGGAACGATAAGATCATAACACGCTTGAGGCGCCCCAAGCGGAGAGCAGCGAATTAATGCTGCTCTGAGTTTTTCAAGTTCCCTGATTGGTCTATCGTCCAAGCCCGCCCAATTCAAACAGAAAATGCCCTGAAATTCCCCCTCATTCTCCTACTTTACTGTGTGACCTTGGAGCTTCAATAGTTGAATGTTGATGGAAGGTTTGAAATGTTGTTATTCCCAAAATGAAGCGTTTTTTGAAAAATATAGTCACAAATCGTTTAAAAAAAAACCCTGAAAATTTGAAATTAAGTAGAGGTTTAAAGGAATAGTTTACCTTATTCATAAATTGGTTTATATTACTGTCAAAATGAAGGTACATACGTTATCACTGGAGTTGGTTGAGGGATCTCGCCCATGTCACGCGCTGAGTTCGGCCACTTGTACGGAAATGCGGCATAAACCCCGAAATATATATACATTCAACTCGCCAAATGATGCGGCTTTTATGATGATAAAAGGCGTTAAAACAGTGCGAAATAAAACCGCGTCGATCGGTCGCCATTTGCCATTACGTCGTTCAATACGAGCGGGAGAAGCTCGTTATCGTCAGGGTTTCTCTCTCTCATCTCTGCAGCTTTTTTCAAGGGGAAACGCGAAGAAGCACGTGGCCGATTTGCGTTTGTGACACTATTGCTAATTCCGTCGCTATACAAAAGAGAGAGACGGTGGATGGAGAAAAGGCGTGTGATAAAGAGAGATGAGAAAAAGAGGGGGTCTAATCGAGGTCAGCCCTCTGACATAGAAGGTCGGTCCGCTTGCGTTCAGCTTGCTGGGCGGGCGTCGTTCGCCTCGTGACGGATCCTGCATTCTGACGTCGGGTCGAGTCGACTGACGATGACGATAGACGCAGGGTACAAGTTGACGTCGATATCGTGCAGGTTTTAGCTGTCATAAATTGAAGAGTTGATGCAGTACGTCGCGCTTGGGCGATTGCTTACGACCAACCATAAAAATTAATGTGTAAGACTCTCCTCTCCTCTCTGCCTCGAATTATCAATCACTTCTATTTAACAAATAAGAAAGATTAAACTGCCGGATAGCGTCACCTCCAAGATAATACGATTCTTGGGTGTTAACCACTGCCTATACAACAAAATCTGACCGTAAATTATCTGGCCTTCTTGTGATTGGGTACACAAATGTTACCGGTGTTTTTATAGACTCCCGAACTGACTCAATCCAAGATTTTTCAAACTCCAAAACAATTTAGGAAATACTGTTTAAAAATGACATTCTTTATAACACATTATGAACAAATAATTACCGTTAAACTGTGTTAAATAAATATTGCTCAAAAAATTGATTGATTGTTGATTGAAAACGCATAAAACTAGATAAACTAACTATCAAATCGTTTGAATGGACTTTTCTGTGTTTCTTATGGACTCAAATCACTGTGTGCCCTCAAGATTTTAGTATAATAAGTCAATAATACGATTTCGTTCAGCGTTTCTTGAAGGCTCAAAACACGTTATAGCCTCACATGTATCTGCCAACGAATACAAGTTCCACCCTTGAAACTGAAAGCAATTGGGTTTCCAGAGATGATGCCTGAGGTTTTAGGATGAGTCAATAATAGGACTTCATTCCCTGTTTCTATTAGACTCAAAGCAGTTTGCACCATAGTGGATTTGTAGCTGCCAATAGATAAACGTACCATCCTTCAAACTAAAAAGTCCATTAGGAACTAAACCAACCCAGTCTTGGGCTCCAATCCCCTAGCCTGAAGAAAACTGTTCTGAAGCTGACACACGAGATTTTAGGATGTTAAGTCAATGATAAGGCAATATTCCATGTTTCTTGTAGACTCAAAGCATTGCATACCCTCATGGATATATACATGCCCATGGAAACACGTATCGTTTTAGAAACTGAGTTTCCCAAGATGATGCTTGAGATTTTAGGATGATAAATCAATAATAGGACTTGATTCCATGTTTCTTGCAGATTCAAAGCACTGTAAACGTTTTGGATGCACATACCATCCTTGAAACTAAAAGATGATACACGAGATTTTAGGATGTCAAGCCAATAACAGGACACTTCCAACGGTATGTAAATGTCAATGGATACAAGCATCATCCTAGAAATTAAAAGCAGTAGGGTTTTGAAGAGGATAAACGAGATTTTCTGATATTATCAATAATAGGACTTCATTATGTGTTTCCTGCAAACTCAAAGCATAGCGTGTCCTCATGGATAAGCACCTACGAACGAATACAAGCATCTCGAAACTGATGGCAGTTAGGATTCCGGAGATGATGCCCGAGGTTTTAGGATGATCGTCGAGAGCGAGGCCGAGTCGAGCCGCGAGTTGTGTTGTGGCCAAGGGCGCTCGGCAGACCCCTTTGTCCGCCCGCGTTTCCTGACTGCTCGTCTGGAGGTTTTCCTTGAGGCCAAGGGAGCCCCTTGAGAAGTCGCCAGTTCAACTCGCTCAAGCCTCCTCGCTTAAAGGCCTAACTGCCCCCTCAAGTCTTCCTCTTCCAACCTTCCCCTTTACTTCGAGGACTCGCGCTCTTTTTTTTTTAAGGCAGATAACAATTGAATGGGAATCGGATACTTCAAAATTCAAGAAGGCCTTCGAGCATTGTGAGTGGCTGTGTGAAGAATCAGGATTGATTAATCGAACTTGCGATTGTCAGACCAGTGAACCAAATGACCAGCACCAAACACCAAGACAAAACAAACTGTATAAACTGTTGACCTAGCCTTCTCTAATTAATTTAATACCCTCATAATAATATAAACTATTCCACATTTGCCACTAGTCGTCATTACTCCTATTTCAGAATTATTTGAGAAACCCAGGTTGCCTTTATCACCTAACACTCCATCTACCAATGTACATATTTAATATTGCAAAGCCATTAACCATGAGCCAATTATACGTCAGAAATCCACTTCTGCAATTCTATCCTCAAATAATTCCAATGTTTACAACAAGGAATAGGGAATATAATCGCACCTAGACCGAGAATAACGTAGTCAGCTCAATATAAAAAAAAACATTATTTAAACTATTCATAAAGCGCTGGAGGGTCGTATGAAAAATGTTCAAAGATAGACGAAGATCAAATACAAAAGACAACTTTTAATCTGTTTTTATGGAAAAGATGGAAGAAGAGAGAAAAAATGTGGGAAAATTGTTTTAGAAAATATCTTTTTTTTTGACATTTTAAAACAATAAGAACATTATACCTAGTCATATTATTTACCATTAGTTTCATATTACAGTGGGCAGAAGTATTTTTTTCTAGACTTGTAAATTTGAGAATTAATCAAGCCTGTGGTTGGGGAAGTAATCTAAAGTGAGCAGATCGAGTTCCAAATTTGTACCAGACACATAGTAAGCATTTGTACCAATTTCATTGAAACAGCTCACCGATTTCTTCATCTAAATCTAGAGATCACTGGACGTAGGTTCAATAAATTCCTAGAACAAACGGATTCCCTGGAACCGGGCAGTTAATTTAGACTGGATTGTAATTTGGGAGTGACTGATCCTAGAACAAACGCTCAGGGGCAGTTTACAATGAATAACGGCTATCAGAATTGGTGGATATCTACCCTTAAACCGGGCAGTTAACAAATCTTGGGACACACGCTCAAAACTGCCGTCACGAAACCAATAAGAACAGTTTAGATGTATGGAAAGTAAGGATGTGCATCTAAATAGGTACTGTAACATTACATCATGCGAAAATGGGGACTAATGGATTGTAGTTTGGCACTGCGCAGTAACAACTATCATTTTGAGAAAATAAATTTCAAGTGGACAATGATAGGATCTTGCTGTGCCCTGGAATAATCAATTCTACGGTCGTAAAACAGTTTTTTGACAATCGGCACTGTATGGGGGTCCCGAAACTGCTGTAATGGGTCACCATTGTACTCGAAAAACTAGAGAAGATGATGGTGAGTGCCCTCAACACAAAATGGAATTCCTTGAGGAATTCTGGAATACGTTTCAAGAATATGAGAAAGAGGCCTGAATTGGACATGATGGATGCAGGAAGGAACTGACAGAAGAAAATATTTCCGAAGGGAGCAAGCGAGGAAACGTCAGGGACAACTCAGCTGCAGCACGTGGTCTCAAGGGCGGATGAAAAGTGAAAGCACCGACTGAGTTCTGTGGAGGATCAAAGTGGGCCGCTAGAAGTATCCAGCTCTGAGCCAGATCATCTCGTAGGTACACGCCAGATACATCTAGATAGACATAGAATTATCTATACGTAGTTTTTCCACAATAATAACATTTTGGAGATTAGGGGTTGGTGAAGTTCTTTTTAAATAAAATGACGCTCCCTCACGGGGAAGGATTGATGATTTTTTTGTCTTTTTCCGACCCCTGCACAACATGCAGAGATCAGCCACGTCTGTACATGTTTATACCCATAATCTGCATAACTGGGTCTAAGTTAATAGGTTTAAGAAGGATTTACCTGCAGTAGTCTAAAATTAAAACGAGGCCAATCATTACATACAGGATTGTTTCTGCATTCAATAGCTTTTCAAATCTGAATGCTGGTCTATAAAAATATTAAACGTTGTTTATGGCATGTTGTGGCAAAATGTTATGATGAATTAATTAAACATACTACACTTTACAGTAGTCTCCCTGTGCGTAACAAGAACAGATGTCCAAGTACAATTGTTTAAACTGTACATCGTTGTTCAAAATGCGATCATATTATGGCTTTCAACATATTTGATAAATTAGAGACACTTTAGATGATAATAATATCATGCACGTTTCTGACTCATTATCAACCCCTCCAAGCTGATTCCTGGGTAGAAGGACCATTCCTCCGGGGAAAGGGGGCGGTGCCCCATAAATACCAATGTAAACTACATATATGTTTATACTGACAAGTGCTATACTTCTGCATTTGTATCGAAAACCGCTGTAAATTCTTTCACTGGGGTTTGTTATTCAATTGGCTTGCGTTCATGATTTGAATTTCTACTAAGCTTTACGTCCGTGTTTCACAGGTGATAGAGCGATTATTGAATTTCAGGAGATATGTATAGAGCACGTAAATCTGTTCTCATCCAAAATACATATTTGGATTGTTCAGTTGATCATATTTGTGTGCCTCCTGAAATTCAATAATCGCTCTATCACTTGTGAAACACGCACACTCCAAAGCTTAGTAGAAATTCAAATCATGAACGCAAGCCTCAACTCTTACAGTAATAATAAACCCCAGTGAACGAATTTGCAGCGTTTTATGCATATCAGAATGCTTCAACCCGTGTATCGGCTACAAAGCCTTTTAGGAATTCACTCCAGTATCCACATTACAACATCACTACGTCACTAGGTTACTGATATCAACACAAAAACAATGATAAACCAAAATAACGCGAATGTTGGCACCATAAATCGGGCCATAGATCGGGAATGGTTTGACCTACGGACCTGGGGAAAGGCTCATTCGATTCCTCATGGAAAATTCTTCAAAACGAGTCCAAATTTAGGTCGCCTTGACTTTTTTTGAGGTTTTTAGGGATTTTACAAAACTTTGACAACCCTTAAAGGGCACTTTAAATTAAGTGAGAGAGCTGGCTCAAGAATTGGGGCGTCGTCGGACCAACATGGATTTTTCCTGAAATTTCAGATCTTATTGTTCCAGCCGTTTCGGAGAAATCGTGCGTACGGCGGATGGACGGAAATTTTTTTATTGCAGATTCGGATTCTACACCCTTTGAAACGTAAACCATGAAATTTTCCTGGGGGGTTAGAATTTTTTTTCAAGAGCGATTACAATGGTTTATTATTGAATAATAAACCAAAAGGTTGACTTTGATGGGAAAATACTATATAGTAAAATAACAATAGATGAGAATGAGATGAGAGTCCACGTTCCTGACTCACCAGCAACCCCTCCAAGCTGATTCCTGAGGAAGGAGCCCGACCAGATGAGGGGGGTGAACGGCCTGAAGACGCTCCGTGGACCGCGAGCCCCAACGAGCATTTCGGGGGCGATTCCTGGGGCGGAGAGCGATTCCTGGGGAGTAGGAGGGCGATTCCTGGGGCGGGGGACCCGGGCGATGCTCTCCCAGGGGGCGCGGTGGGGTCGTCAAGGGGCCGTTGAGCCCCCCCCCCCCCTCTCCCTATAACACGCTCGAGCGTCCGAACCGGTAAAAGGAATTCTCGCGGCAGCTGTCCCGGGGTTAAGGATCTGACGTTCATCATTTCCGACGGCTAATTAATACAATAATTCCCGTAATATTCCTTCGACTTTTATCTCGAGTTACCTTGGAATCCTGTTCAATGGCTTTTTTCCATACGAACCCTACCATCGGAAATTATGCTGCTTATTCTTCGAAAAACTAGTAATTGCTGTAATTGTTTTGATTATCCACGAAGCAGACAACGAAAATACCATATTTTATTCAAGATCAGTACAATTTTTACAAAACCAGTAATTTGAAAAAAACAAGATACGGCACAAACCTATTACAAGAGTTAAGTACTTCCATTATCTTGCACCCTGACTGCAGCAATACCAGGAATTTCACTGACAACTATCCAATGAATATTTTAGCGAATTCGTACACAATTCTCCTAAACGTTAACAATAGTTTCAAAATAGTCCGAAAATTGTCGAGATTTTTGTTATAGCATTCTAAAAATTGCTGAATCTCCAAATTGTATGACATAGCAGAGCGATATTCAGGGCAAGTGTTCAGACGGCAATAAATATTATTTAAATACCACTGTAACCACGAGGTATATCAAAAAATTGATTGATTCATCTCTAACGACAGTACATCAATAGGTAAATTCAAAAATTAATGCGATTTTGGCAAAAATGATCGTTAATCAAATCAAAATTGACTGAAATAGCTGAAATGATTTAATTAATTTTAAATTCAATTCAAATTGTACTGGATGGTTTGTGAATCATAATACAGACGAATGCGAATAGTCATGCATGTACGTAATAAAACTTTTTCTTCTAGATTACGCGGAAAGTTCATCTGTACCGGTAGTTTTGAGGATAGCGGTCGTTTTCCAATATCAAAAACCAAATGTAAACAAACACAAAAATTGCAATTGTTTACTAGATGCATTTCCACGGACCTGAATCCTATTCTAGATGTATTTACTTCATAAAATTACTGAGGAGTGTATCCCACTTGCCTACATCAGTAAAAGCCTCGAAAAATCATATTTTTGACACTTTTTGGCAGTTTCTGTTGACACCTTTGTATGAGAGGCGATCGGGTTTGTTTGGAGTCAGTACTCCAAATGTAGTACATTTGCCAAGGATTGAAGTTTTTACATCAATTCTAAGGCATTTTACGACGTTACGGCGGACGGACATTGCATATTTTGAATTTACGCACTTTGAAACGTAAAAAACAAAGTTTGAGGGAGGGGGTTGCAATAATAAACGATAAATACAAATGTAAACAAATAGGGAAGACCCCCAGTTGTACGAGGTAATTCAACTTTGTTGTGGTGGTGACCTTATTTACCCTGAATAAACTCTTATTAGCCTTCGGCACGAGATTGATAAGCCTCCCGAACTGTAATGACCAAACGCTTTCTCCTCGTTCACTAATATCCCCTAAATCACCCCCTAAGTTCTTAAATATATTCAACTATTAAACCAAAACCCTAATTGAACTACACAGCCACGTGATCTATTCAGTCTTGTGATCGATTACAGTCAACGAATCTGTTGCCAGAGAGTTGAACTGTTGAATGTCAAGATTGGTCGAGAATTCTCGATTGAAAACAGATTGGGTATTACCACCTCCATTACCCCTTCTGTCAGGAAGCAGTATGGGCTATCTCTGCCTTATCTCTAAACCTCAAAGGTGACCTGGAATCGCCTTAGTCCCCTCAAGGCTGCGGATCCGGACTGGCTTTGGTGTATTAGTCACTGAGAGATTTGATAAATCGATACTTCCGACGAAACGATGAAAATAAGGACTAATGAAAAGTTTGATTTACCAAAAATCCATAACAATTTAGAGCAATTTCAATCGATTTGATAGGCATCAAAACAAATAGTCTAAGTTTGGTTTTTTTTTGTGAAGAAGTGTAATTTATCCTTTTTTGATTGGGCTTTTTTGACTCGGTACTCTGGATCAAACAATTTTTTCCTAGATAGATACAGACAACAGTAGACCGTTTGAATGTGGCCGACTCAAAACTTCATCATGAGCCGAAATACGAGAAAATGCTCGCACATTAACTAAATAGTCCGACGAGAAGATTGGACGGCTGCCAAAGCTGCCTAGCGCCAGGTGAGCAAGCCGCAAGGCAATGACCTCCCCGGAGACGGTTCCTGAGGTGATAAAACTGGAGCTGGCGCGTTGCTCTGATTATGAAGATTGCCGAAACCCATTTTGAGTTTTTCCCCGAGTGATAAAGCGACTCCCTTAGGGTCCTGTCAGATCCGCAAGGTCGAAGGGGGACTGATCTACCTGAACGGGAGGTCGGCGAACCGCCCCGGTCAACGAACTTAGCCGGAGCTGAGGGGGACCGCCGAGGCAGAGCTATTTCGGGTGAAGAGCGAAACGTTGGGTGAGCTCTGGGTTCAGCCGGTGGAATTGACTTCAAATATGGGCGAAATACCTGGTGGGTGGTCATCACTAGCATGAACAGCTTCCTCACTGTAAAAGATGAGCGTAATGGGTTTGAGGAAAGAGTTTGAGGCTCGCGGAGGCAATGGGATTGTGTACAAGGAACACTGGTTGTCTTTTCAAGAAAACCATACTGCCTTGTTCATGTGAATTTCGATAAAAGGAGTCCTACATACAGGGATGTACGTTTCTCATGGTGTAGACGAATATATGGGAACAAATTTACGAAGGCACTATATCAAAAAAACTCAGTTCGCGTTGCTTCTTCTCCCCTTGCAACGTGTACAATTCCAACTTCTTTAGTGAGGACCTTTCTTAAATTGCAATAGTCTTTAGAAAGACCAAATTTGGTACGTAGTTTTTTCAAAAAACTGTTTATTCGGTAGGAGCTTTCCACAATCTTCCAATCGTCACCATCAGCTACTTAGATCTAAATAAAATTGAAAATGACGAGGTTTTACTCATTGGTGTGAAGACTCAACAAGGTGGTCCCAGTTGATCGTCAACCAAACACCACTGGAGGTGATAATGCACACGTCGTCTGTTATCACCTGCAGGGTAGCCAATAGTTCACTAAGAACTCAAGAACCATCCAGGAGCTGCTGGTCAATACAAACTGTGTTATCAACATCTGATTTAAAATTGTCAGTTTGTTTATCTTGTTTTATATGAAATGGTTTCCTGAAATGAAGCTCATTATCCATAATCTTGACATTTTGGTAATCAAAAGTGTGATTTTTTTCTACGGCGTGGATGGATCAGCTGTTGGTAACACGATTTGTATTAACCAGCAGCTTCTGGATGGTTCTTGAGTTTTTAGTGAACTATTGGCTACCCTGCACGTGATAACAGACAACGTGTGCGTTATCACCTCCAGTGGTGTTTGATTGACGATCAACCACCTGATTGCTGTTGGAGAGTATGATCTGAGGTACTATAAATTTATTATTTCTCAACCTTTTGTGGCCCTTCGCCCCTTTCTGAATAAATGAAGCTAAACAACAGGCAGGTATAGTAATTTTAAATCTATAAAAACCCCGATACAAGGAACCGGGTAATCTGCCAGTGTGTGTGAATATGTTAGTAATAGAGTTCGGGAAGGGCCTGTAAGGGTGTGAAGTTTAGAACCGCGGACAGAATTAACTAATTAATTTTAAATGAAATTAAAATTGTTGAATGTTAAAAATAAACGTTGAATTAAATTGATTTAATTGCTGTTCTTTGACATCAAGAAATCTCCGGAAATCTGATGAATGAACAGAGCTATTCTTCGGATTGCTTCGATTCTTTGTTTCACACTAAATCGTTGACGCCATTTACAACCCAAAGCAATATCAACCGAATGATTGAATTCGAAAAAGTTGATTTTATGATTTGATAATACATCTTCTTACTACTTCCGCAAACAGCCAAATCAAATTGTGATTTATCAAACTTCGCAAAACCCATGACGTTCATTCTATCAATTCGCCATCAACACAATTATTATATTCTACAATAAGAGAACACACAAAAAGGTATCTAGCTGTTTTCTTGGTTTCTTTATGATTCAGAAGAGTTGAGGAAGGCCTGGAACGCGAGCGGAATCCGCCCAAACGAAGGTTGTTGAACCGCAGCCTCTCCCACACAAAATTTAATACGTGTTTGAGAAGAGAGATTTTCTTCCTGGGTTACTCGATCTTCTCTTTTAAAACTAAAACATTGAGACACGTTCTTCTTGTTTAGGGGATACATTGTCCCTTTTTTAATTTATTTATACTCATTTCGCACCACTCATTTATGACAACAGGTAGATAAGTTTGGTCATAAGTTATTCCATGTTATCGTATTCTGTCATGTTCCGCGTGTATCGTATTTACTTTATAGTAATCTGATTACCAAAATTATCACGTAAGGTGCATCCACAATGAGAGCTTAAGGTGTTTTTGCAGTAAGAGGAAGAAGTGTTTAGACAAAACTTTTATCCGGCTTCCCTCCTGGTTCTTGACTCGGTTGCCTTATCCGTTACAAACCTTAGTCCAATGGCTTTTTGAAGGGAGAAAACATGGAATTAGTAATGTCAATAAGCGCCATCACCACTTTTTGGCACATTTTGGCTTTTTACCAATCTGGTAGTTCATAACAAAAAAAAAGAAGAAAAAACTTGTTAAATTTTCGTGATCACTTCTACAATTGCAAGGGAACACCCGCCTCTAGATTTTATACGAATAACAATAAGTTTAAATCCTTGAACAATTTTGACGAGAAATTTCTGCTTTTTTTTAAATTTTACAGGAAGGGCATAAAATGAAGCAACATTTGAATCCAATGAGGTTTTATCATCTACGTTGTTGAATGATATGAGGTAACACTTCCCAAAGTGATAGACTTCTGTATATTCAGGTTAACAAGAAATCCCACAGCGAGAGAACGAAAATTTTCAACAGTGTGTTTTAAATTCGACAAAATTCATAATCCACTAGGTCAAAAGGCGATGAGAAAAACGTGAGTTAACTAGGTTTCAGGGGTTAACTCCCCTCTGTAAGCTCTTAGTTTCAAAGCGAGAGTTAGAAATTGTTCAAATATTTCAAATGGGTCTTTTGAAATTGACAAGTTTTGTACTCCGCAGGATTCGCAATGGGAGAAACGGATATTATCCAGCTCCCAGGGGGGTTAACTGTGGGAATCCCCCCCCCGGTCTTAATTTCACAGCGAGAGTAGGCAATTCGTTCAATAGAATTTGTCAAATTCGATGAGTTTCATACTCTTCAGGGTTAATCAATTGTTATCCGGCTCTCTGAGGTGGTTGAGTTCAGCACCCTCCCAGCAAACTTGAAATTTCTCAGCGAGAGTTTGATGTTGCTCAGATCGAACAGAGTTTAAATTTGTTTTAAAAGCCGGGTCTCGTGTTTTCCGGCTCCCCGAAGTGACTGACTTCAGTCCCCTCGCAGCGAAATTTTGAATTTCACAGCGACAGTTCGAAATTATTCATTAATCCTTTAAATTCGGCGGGTTTAATATTCTACAGAGTTAAAAGGCGATGAGGGAAACGCGTGTTATCCGGCTATGCAGACCCCGCCGGCCCGCTCCTTCCCGAGGTTGTTGACTCCGGTTCGCCTCCCAACTGCAACAAAAATCCCCCGGTCGGTCCGCGGGAGGAGGGAAAAGGTATCGTATCCATCCCGTCCCGTCCCATCCGCGAAAGAGCCGGGGCGCTCTATTAAATGACTCGCGACCCGTTACAGATCCGACCATGTTGTAACTATAACTGTTCGCCCCGCCTAGCCTCGGCCACTGACTCCTCCTGCGAGGCTAGGACGGGCCACTGCCCTCTCCCGGGGGGGACGACTCCGGTGATTGACTCGACGAAGGGGTCACAGCCCTCGACGCCGCACAGAACCTTTTTTTCGGCGGTTCCAGTTCACGCGTTACCGTCCTTCCACGTGATTCTACGTAGTCATCCGAACTGGACGTCAAACCATTGGAAGCAAATTGAAATAAAATGACAAAAATCCATTAAATACAAGGGAAAGATTTGTATTACACTACACTTATATCTCAAAATAAAGTGGCAATACAGTGTCCAAGTTTGACACTAGGTTTTCCCTTATAATCACAAACAAGATAAACATTTCCTCACTAATGTCAAACGATGATAGAAGTAGTTAGTAGAAACGGAGTTAAAAACCACACTACACTACCTTCTCTTTCACTCATGATAATATTAATCCGTGGTAATGTGAACTATCTGAAATATACCAACCTTCAGACAACCATTACCAACATACAGGGCGTTTCATCAACGGACAACGGCCAAGTACAGATTCTAAAGCCCATTTCTGAGAGAAGTTGCCCTGTGACTTTTTTTTTTAAGCTTAGTTATGACAGTTTTAAGTTATTCCGAGTGTTCTGAACTTATAATAACACAAATAAAAACTAAGTGTGATAAAAAAGTTATAGAACAACCATGTTGCCACTTGGATAAAATACCTCGCGTAACACCAAATAATAAAACATTCACTAAAGTGTACTAAATTACTCATCATAACTCGTGTAAAAGCGCTTGAATTTGTCGTAAGCTCACCTCATTTGAGATAATATCAGTATTATTGAAATATTCATCATAAATCCATTGAACAATAGGGTAGATTGTCTTAGAAAAACACAATGAATGCCAACCAATCATTAATTCCTTTATAAATTGTTATCGCAATAAAATATTATTAAAATGTATAAATAGGTAAATCAATTTTCACTCCAATCACACACCATTCAACCATTATGTGAAGCTCACGATTTAGCAACTCATTTTAGCCAAATTCTACGCTAAAAAGTTCTTCAAAATCAACCAAGTAGCGATGATAAAAATGGGATGAAATTGTACAACGATTTTGATTGGAATGGAAGCCAAATCACGAAAAATGACGAGTTACAGAGTTATGACTTCAATAGAATGTCACAATGTTGCCTGAAGGATGGTCACTCGAGTTTTTCGGTAGGTAAACATTTTAAGCCGCTCATAACATACACGTCTTCTTAATTTGTATAGGTAATATTTGTAGCAACAATTTTGAATAACTAACAATAGTGTCAAATAAGACTTTAAGGTCTCCTAATAGCACGCTGTAGCATTGATAGTAGTATTGCATGATAATCATTCTTCGTTATGTTATTATGGTAAGTGAATATTTTAAGCAGTTCATAATATACATTCATCTCATTAACTTGTATAGATAATATTTGTAGCAACAATGCTGAATAACATACCATATTACCAAGTAAAACTAGAATTTCTTACACATTTAATGTAATGATTAATGAGTAATATCAACATTTCTTGTTCAATAACAACCATCTTTTCCATTGATTTTTTCCTTTTCTTATTAAAAAGGTATAGTGAGAAAAAGTATGTATATTTGGCGAAAAAAACAATAGTAAATCATGACGCAGAAAAGAGTACACATACAATAAAAACAGTATACACATTTTTTGTAAGAATAGTCGTATTGGCTGTAGATCAAATCATAATATACATATTTTTTATCGTGTTCAAATTCTTGACTGCTGTTATTGTTTCTTTCGAAAATTTCGTGGAGATCTTGTCAGGGGTTGATAGAAAACTACAATGTCATTGCCAACATTTCGTTGTATTTGTAGATCTTCTCCAGGTATAGAAGAACCATACAGAAAATTTCAGTTATCTTCAAAAAATATCTTTCAGTATTAGTTATTTTCGGTATGGTTCTTCTATACCTGAAGAATTTCTCAAAATACCACGAAACAATGAAATTGTAGTTTTCTATCAATGTCTGACTGACTCAAGATCTCCACGAAATTTTCAAAACATTGTACATATTCTGTATGCAGATACTTGACATTGTTACAAATTCTACCTATATACAATAGTAAGACTGAAAGTTCTCAACTCGGCATATAATCGCATGTAGTGGAATAGCTTGATAGTTAGTCTTCATTATGTTTTTCAGTAGGTTAATATTTCAAACAGTTCATAATATATCCTTGACATTGTTGCAAATATTAACTATAGTGTTGAATAACATACAATGCCGAGTATGTGACAAGACTAGATGTCACGCCAACATATGATTGCATACTGTAGAACTGATATTAGAATAGCTTGATAATTATTCTTCATTATGTTCTTCAGTAGGTAAGTGTTTGATGAAGTTCATAAAGTACGTTCATCGTATTTTTTTCGTGTTGGCTCCATGAGATCTGGCGAGCGAGAGAATTTTCCTCTCGGAAACCAACTGAATCTAACTAGCGCAAATTCCGACGGTTCAGTCGATAAATCGCCGAGAGCAGCCTTGCACGCCGAGGCCTCAGCCCCCCTCGCGACCAACGTCAGAGCTTGACCGTGAAATTTCATGGTCGCCGCATCCTCACACTCCCAACAATGAAAACGGCTCAGATCGATGAGAGAATCGAGAAACCCCGGCGGAGCGGAGAGAGGAGGGGGAAAGCAGAGAATAGAAAGATAATAAACGGCGAATAGGACAGGGGAAGGGAAGAATAGAGAATTTTGAGTGTTGAAAACTCTGGTGGAGCATTTATTGAGCATTATGGGGAGGAAAAAATCGGTACAAGGCAGCGGGGAGCGGAAGGTCGAGGGGCCTTGGTGGCGCTGGTGGCTCCTGACTCCAAGGAGAAATTCGGAGGTCGCTTCGCAGCTCCCGTGGGTTCGTCACAACCAAATCGTTCCCAAGCTCAATCAATCCGGAGCAGAAACGGCTATGAAGCAATCGCAATAGCTCCAAAAAGGTTGTTGTAAAAATTTTTAAAAATCTTCATTGAAATCCATATAAATACAAACGTTATAACTAAAATTCTGGGGTGGCTCCAGCGGGTTCGTCCCCAAGCTAAATCCAGCTTGAGTGGAGATGAAGCAATTCACTACCAGCCGAATTTTAGTGATTTTGCGTAAAATATGAAGCTACTGTAATGGCTCCCAAAATTGAAAATAATAAATAACATTATATGTATAACTGAACATTAAAAAATGAAAAATAAATTCTCCAATTTTCAAAGAAATCAAATTTTTGAGTTCCCTAAAGGTCTCTACGGTATCTAAGTATCACGGTCTACGGCTGATAAATACAGATCAGAGATTTAGTTGGAAGGGAATACAGATATTTATATTACTATAATAATAATGAGCCATTGTGTAATGATTTGCAGAATTATTTTGGTTATTGTTGGCTAGGAGCCGGTGTATATAACGAACTAGAAACAACTGACAAGCGATGGGAATAGGCGAGCGAATTCCGACGCCTCCGAGTTCGGTTGAGAAGCGAGCAGAGTCAGCGGAGTGGGCGCTCGTCCTCCGTCCAGGGCTCGCGCCTCTGACCATGAAAACTGTTTTCATGGTCGCGCCCGCTCATTGCCGCTCGAGGCCCGTTCGACAAAAAGTCATTAGAGCTGAGAAGGAAGGTTTGCCCCCTCTCTCCCTTCCACATCGCCGTCACTTCTCCTTCACATCGCAACGACCATCTTCAATGACGAACAAATATTATCAGGTTGTGTAGTAGGAGCATCATCTTCGTCAACATTCGCTATAACGAATCGACTACACGTGCTTTTTCAAGGGCCTTAGAAACGATGTTATTGCCAGTTTAAAGAAAAACGTGAACTCCGATCAATGGGAACCAAGATTAACCTGAACGGCAGACTGATCTCAGTTTGAAAAAGTTTGGGTTTCACCATATCGATCCCAGTTCATAGGAACACGTTTTAGCCTGAGCGAGATCAACGTAAACCACTGTTGATCCATGGTTGAACTTCAATTCGGAAGGCAGAGGGTTGCCTGATAAGGTGATTTCGAGAGATCATTTCTTGATGTTTGATCATCGGTTCATCGATTGTTTATTCGTTAGGAAGATTCTGAAGTTTTTATTCACTCCTCTAATTCACTCGTTCAAAATAAACAGGTACACAATCTATTCGTTCAATCCATATTGTACTTATTTCGTGTATGTTTCACACAAGTCTAATGCCAACCCTCAGACGTGCAAAACTGTGCCCAAGACAAATAAATAAGCCCTCAACTAGTTGGCAAGCTGATTTCTGCCTTCCTTGACAAGAATCGGCTGCAGGAATGCGGTGTTTGCTGATAACGTTGAAAGTTTCTTATTTTTTCTTCCATAATTTGGATAGTAAAAAGCTATTCAATAATACAATACGTATTTCCTTTTTATTGCATGTTCATGTGGACTGGTGAAGAATCGTAACTAGTGAACTCATTTTTTCTTCTATAAAAGAGAGTTTCATCTTCTCCGAAGAGGGTATTTACGAAATAGGTGCAGTAGGTACATTCCCTCGAAACAAGTGTTGCATATTCTTTCTTCTGAAGCAGCAAATATAAATAGGTTCTGAATAACTTTTAAAAAATCTACTTTTCGGTTAAGATCTATATCTATATTGTCGTGGACGATGGATTAAAAAACCGCTCAGGCTCTTCACGTTCAAAAACACACAAGAACTCGTGACATACTAAATAAGATGTTAATGGGTGGTAAGCTAAAACGAGGATCTGAAAAACGACGATTGATCCGAGTTCATCCCTGTAACCGGCCGAGATCAAACGAACAAAGCTGAACGCTGCTCGTTCGGAGTTCAGAGTTGAAGCACCTTGATGAAATCCATTTGACGGACGATCTCCGGTCAAACAGTTGATCCGTGATTTGAACTCGGATCAAAGTGTTGGGAAAAGTGGACCTTAGCCCTGACATAATTTCTGGACAACATTGGGAAGAATATCACACCGAAGCGACCCAAAAGTAGCTGGCGACGTCATTTGACACAAACTAAATCACTCCCGTCGAAATTTGTGTAAACTCATGCGAAGAAAAACAGTAGTGCTGATTTTCAATTAACACATTCAATGCGTATTTAAATTAGACTGAGTTGGGCAAATACGGAGATGACCGCTTGAGCGTGTATTAAATATATTTCTTAGAAACTCTTTTTCCCCTTCAGAATAAGAAGTAATATCTGTGTTTACAACCCCAACAGAGTGGAAAGTGGTACACAATCATAAGCGTTCTCACGTGAATATTGACACTAATTATGAACTGAATGATTGTGTCTATTATTGGCGAATTTCAAGTGAATATATCTCTTAACCTAGTTGAATCGACGAAAGATGGGCTATAGCATTTTCCATGTTTTATGGATCTTACTGCACATTCAAACTTCAATCATTGACATTGCTTGAGCACTTCACAATATGTTAGAGTTCGATTTAGACGTCATTACATTTCTTCAAAATTGTACGAGTAGCCTTACATATGATTGAAACTACTATAAGTCATACAAAATACCTTTGATTCTTGAAACAGTCAAACGATGTCGCCCGCACAAAAATTCTCACGTGATTTCCGATAAATTTTGATTATTTCAATTTATTCCAGGAACTTCAAATCAGAACTGCCGTCTGATTGAATGAGGGGCGGCTACATATCGGCCACGACTAAAAATAGCCGGACATGTGTGAACAGAAACCTTGATTTCTGACGACCCATTTAATATGCGCCTTGTCCCACTCCGGGAAACCGTATTTCAAAATGCCGACTTATCGATTTACAACAACATGATCCGACGCGTTATCGCGTTAATAAAATAATTGTGCTGATTCTGAATATGAGTGGGCTTCACGTGCCCTTTGTCCAGCTATCAGCTCAGTCGCTTATCTCGGTTCAAACGTATCCCGTTTTATCAGACTACAGCTGCATTACTGCGCCTTCTTTCGTCGTCGTGTCATTCATTTAGACTATTTAAATTTGAAACAAAAATTGACCTCTACTGTAAAGGTGATTTAAGCTTATTTAAAGCATTTCCTGAACTGCATAAAACTAAGTTTCCCTGAGAAAATCACATGTAACATGAAAGTTTTAACTCAATTCTTTATGGGAGACTAATAATGTATAACTAACAATAATGATAGTCGCTCAGGTGAACTATTAAGGGTGGCACTGTAGTGAAAAATACAGTAGGTACCTACCAAAAATAGAAAGATATGTATGAGCAAGCGCGAATTCCGTAAAGTCAATAGCACATTGATAGACAATTTACAGCCTCAAATGTTCAATCCTGAACAATTCATTGAAATAAATGATGATTGTAGAAATCAGGATTGCTACAAGGGCTTGAGGATCGCGCATCAGCTACTGATCAGATCGTGATGAAAATCATAAGGGGAACGATGAAATCCTTATTACCTTCCGAATTTGAGTGAGATCAGACGAATGGGCATTGAGAAGCTTGATGGATTTTCTTCGAGTTCTACAATACGAAGTGAAAATGATTGATTTTTGATTGATGAAATGGTTAGGGACCCATCATCATATGCAAACCCACACAAGATAGATGACATGATCCTGTAGGAATCGACCAGAAACAGAAAACTCAGAATTTGAGATTAGACAAGTAGACTATGAGAAGTGATGCTTGATGAATCCGGATTACTGATACTTTAGCGCTTGCGCTCAGTTTTCGAGCAACGAAGCTGATAAGGAACCATCCATCTAACAAGCTTTGAATTCAGCTTTCTCAATTGTAACTAATTCGGGTTTGTTTTGTCACTTCAACTTCCTAAAAATAATAGCCTTTACTTAATTGTCACTGGTCAAAACCGGAAACCTTAATTCCTGTTCAATTTTGTTTGATGTTCATTGAATATTTGTATTTAAGTAACCTGAACCGGATCTGACAGCTAAGATCAAACAACAAATCTGATGTTTCAAAGTCAAATTATTGTTGAGAATTAGCAAGAGAAATTAATATCTCAACTACATACCGTACTCCAGGTTGATTTTCAGAAAAAAAAGTACTCACCTGAAACAAAATACATAATTATTAGACAAGGCATAAGAGGGCACAGTACATTGACATTTACATATGATGCAGAGTCATGTTACGCAAAGATAACCTTGAAACTGAAACCTTGAGATGATTAACATCCCGAAGTCATACTTATTGCATTTAGAAGCATCTACGGATTCTTGTTTTTGTTATTATAATTGATTATGTTATTAAAAATGATTCAGGAGCAGATTTTGAACAGTGTTTTACTTTTGAATGCAGAAACATAAGGGCAAACTAAGTTATCTTCCATATTGATTCAGAAGGCAATTCTTCATATGTACAGCTAAATCAGAAAGAGATATGGATATTTACTTATTTCACACATCCTCGAAGACGGGTTTAGTTTATCATTTACCTTTTTGGACAACAACCGGTGCAATCATATGTAAGAAGTGTAAAATGAAAGCGCTGCCAATTCAAACGTATGAGTTTATTAATTTTGGATGATGCGTGATCGCTCGTGTCATTGTGAGTTTCGGGTGTCAGTTTTAGTTTCAGAAATTGCGATAATTATTGCTCTGGCTGAATTTCTATGGATTTGAATCCAACACAAGTTGATATTGCATGGAGAATTACAATTAATTGATACCCCACTAGCCTTTGATCGTAAAGACGTAAGAAACCCACATTTTCCCAATTCCTAGGTATTTCATTCCAGACGTTTAGGATTTTGAATTAACACACTCTGAAACTAAACTGACGAAATCTGAGGGGGTGTTAAAAGAGATTCCCGCTGTACGATTAAAAAGGCTTATTATTGATAATAATAAAACAAAAAGTTGCCTTTATACAATATTGACTATATCGTGTTCGATCCCACCCTTTGATTACACCTGTAACGAAATTCTAGTGTTCCTAGAAACTGAGTCCGGCAGTGGGCAGGTGGTCCGGGGTCCGTCACGGTGAGTGGGTCCGGAGCGGTTGAGGCCTCTTCCGGCGCTCAGCTCAGGGGCCAAATCATCCGGACGTGTAGAACAGGGGTAACGGAAATGTTTAAGACAATAAACTCCCTTCCGTCATCTACAATATACAAGAAATCGTTGGTAATACTTAGTAAGGGGCCTCATGAAGCTGATTCGGAATAAATCATTAAGACGTTTGTAGCACGATGAGCAGTTGGATCGAGCAAACTTTGGAAAAATGATCCACAATCGAAAACGAAGAAAAACTCATTTTTGTAATGTACAGTTGGTAATAATTCATTTCTATAAATCCACTCCCTACTAGTAGTACATCGAACGTGCTTTACTAGATCTGATTGGAATGGAAGACAACGATGACACATTCAAATTTGTTCACATGTTTTAGTGTCAGATTAAATGAAATAGCTAGAAATTACAAATGAAATCTATTCTAAAATAGAAATGGATGTTCAATTCATTTATTCCCATTGTCCCATTGTTCAATCTATTTCCACTATCAACCAAAAAAGATATGAGCTTCTCTCGCATTGTATACCAAGATTTTTAAATATAAGTACACTTGTATGTATTGATTTTCCAACCTGAATTCCAAATCATCCGGATATAATCAAAATGTTGAAGTTGAATTCAACTTTACGCAAGATTGAACAGAACTAACCCGAAATTTGATCATATTAACGGGTAAAAGATCATTCTGAAAACAATTATTATAAATTCAGAAGTAAGAAATCTCACACTTGTTTAGTTGGTGCACAGTTGCGCAGTTGGAGTTGTTGTAAACAAATTTTAACATTATAAAAACCCGTGAAAGGAAACGATCACCTCAAGAAAGTTACCATCTTCAAAGCAGTGGCTCCAAACGTTCGGTTTGTTGGGATAAGGATCCCCTACCGGATAGAATCGCGTTCTTAAAAGAGGAAAGTTAGAATCAGTTCGGAACTGTGTTTGAACGAACGATTTCAAGGATCGTTTGGAATTTTTAACTTTCGCCGAAGGCTAACTACACGAATAGCGTTCAATTCCTCATCAACATTAATGAAGTTATTCACAGCTACGGTAGTATTGCTATAAAGTATGTGAAATGATTGAAAAAATGGCCATAAAAACGTGAATCGTCAAGAAGTTAAGGAGCATGCGCCGAAATAACCTTGAAACTGGGTTCTGAACACTTGTACGAACAGCGGATTGTCAGTTCCGAACCAGTTCTGTGACTAAACGAATGCCCTGGGACAGGGTCAGTTCTGAATCGTTCAGGACTTTTAGTCGAACAAACCTATAACAGCTGTTTGTAGAAGAGATTTCCTTATAGGAGACACAGGAACGTTAGCAAAAATTAAATTTGGTGATTGATGAATTCTGTTTGGAGAATGTTGGATCCATTCTGAAGAGTCTCCCATGTTGCATAAGGCCTCAGAAGGATTTTCTTCAGAAAAAACTCAGTTCATATTAAACGCACGTAATAGAATGACTTTGTATTGGGGTATAGTTAGGTTTCGATAGTAGGTTACCTACCTAACAGTTAGGTTGCGTGGGGAACCGCCAGGTGGGTAGAGCGTTGAGGACGTAACAGCTGCCACACGTAGGCCCGCCAAGAGCACAATCTGCTCCGAAGGAACGATTTCCGATCAGCAGGCCTAGAATGTGACCCATCACGATATTGCCTTGTTCTCTATGTTTGACGAGATATTCAAGAGTCACGAGGAATTGACATATAACCAGAAATGAAGTGAGATGTTTTCCCCATTGAGCTATCGTTGCGAAACCACTGAATATCAAAAAGGAATCGGATCCTTTCTTGGAGCTTGAAGGTTAATTTGAAGGAACTCCTAATTTGACAATATGGATAAATCCATGAATTTTAGTTATTTTGATTCTGAATACAGGCAGCTGAAGTTTTGTTTCCAGATGCGTAAGAAATCAAAATCACCACTTGCATTTTGCATTTGAGACCACCTAGAACAGCATTCGATCTGTCCAAATATTCGCAGATCCAGGCAACAAGCTTCATTTTCACAGTTTGCACTCGACTTGCATGAACATTTTTTGGGAATGGGCGATATTGGCTGAAGATGGGTCGCGTTTCATTGCTCACAAAAAAATACTTCAGTCTGCGCGTGCGCAAAGGAAAAATCCATCAAACATAATTTTCTCACGTCAGAGTCCTACGGTACCACTCAAATCGACTCGAGTAGTCAAGGGAGGACTGTAGTATCATCTCATATAAAATTCATTACCATCGGATCATTAGTAGTTTCTAAGGAAGCGCGTGCCACAAGTTCTAGTTCAACGAGCTAATTTCTATCAATTTGTACCAGATATTGATGCATTTGCTTTGAGCGCATTCGAAAGGGTGATTGAAAAAGAATGTGACAAAATTAATTTGGAGTATAATATAATGGATAATAATAATAACAATAAAAGTTTTTGTCAACATCACGAGGTCGTTGGAATGAAACAGATTTCCCAACAATGTAGGAAGCTGTGCTTGCAATAATCAGAAGTTATGGAGGTGACAGTTTCGTCGTTTATGACAGTTTTAAAAATTCGGAAACAAGAAACTTATTTATTTTCATTTAAGTTGTGCTGTTTCGAAAAATTCTGAGCGGAGACAAGAATCCATTTTGAAATTCACAGGGACATGAAAATGGAAAGAAAGTTTGCTGACAAGAAGGAAAGTAAAACTTGAAGGAAAATGACCTTGAGGTGGGACGATGAAAACTAGCGAGGGAATAAACGAGGTTTGTCAATAGCAGAGGTGAGAAAAGTACTATTACTTACCTTAAAACATGTACCTGACTTAAATGCATATGAACTATCCGATGGATTGGACACTATTCTAGCAACTCCATGGATTTGGATTTTTTGGTTCGACTGCAATGGATATCCACATCTCCATGGCGAGATTTCTTTCGCGTTTGGGCGTATTCAATGGAACACCCAGCGCAATATGGTCGGCTATTACGTGGCGAGAAACGAGTGTCCCAAGAGTTTAATCAAGACGATTTCTCTAGCGAAAAAGCGAGCAGAAAAATTTCGCTTCAACTCGAATGGAAACGTTTCCTACTTAGTCCAAGTGCCGCGCCGCTGCTCCGTTGCGGGGGAGAGTGAAAGATATGAAAGCGAGAAAGTGAAAATGTTCGAGGCGACTTCCTGAAACTAGTCGAAGGAGCGGACCCTTGTTCGGTTCGTGTTTGTTTCAGTAAGAAATACGAAGGTTTTACAGAATGAGTATCCGCTGTAGTTAATTGCAACTATACAGAAAAAGTGGATGAATTGTATGAAAAGTTTAAAGTGAAAGGGAAAAGGCCGTCACGTACTCGCCGCCAATAAGCGAGCAGATGTGCGTGAAAGCTTCGATGAAGCCTAAATTGTGAGTTTCACTTCACTCTGTTCAGATTAGGTGGAGTATCCACTCGCCGAATTGAGGGTTTTTAGCTTTTGGGCAACATGTTTAACGTGTTTAAAACTGTTAAAGGAGTGATACCAGGACGTGGAAACACTCAGCATTCTGGATGGTTGTTGAAATTGGAAATATCCGTGTGCAATGCCTCCAGGGATGGAAAGGAGGATGGGGAAGATAAGTGCGGGATCGCAAGAGCATCAAGAGAGCCCAAGTACTGACAACCTACTCCAAGAGATCATCTAGTACTACTTCAACAGAGAAACATTTCAAGCAATCTTCGAATTCGTGAAGTCAACGAAATCCACGGCACAGAAACATGAAACAATATGGCACAAGTGCAACATAGCCACATTCTCAGTACCGACAAATTTGAAGCACTAACCCCACAATTGGAACTGATAAAAACGATCATCTTTGTGGTTTGATCAAAACATGAAATCAAATTTAATATAATAGATTTTATTTGTCGTATACAAAAAGCATAACTATATACAGCAATGTAAAATGAAGACCTAAGATACCAACCGTAAGCTCATCAATGTAAAAATTTCGAACTTTTGCTAATATTCAACAAAAAAACACATATTGCAACAAAATGGTACCTATCACAGATTATCAATAATAATTATTATTGAAGAACAACTTCTGGAAATAAAATTATTGGAGCAAGGCATGGGTACTTCAATATTCCCCAGCAGCTGAACAAAATATCATATGGTCTAACAAATATTAGCATGAAGTGTATGGTTTCCAAAAATTTAAATAGATTTAAAAGATTACAGAACAAGTATTTCTCCGTAATTTTCAATTTTTCTTCGTAATTATTATTAAGTTAGAACAAAAAATAGTACTTATTTGTAGATACGAAGAAATGGTCAAAACTATGTAGAGAGTTTTACGTGAAAAATGAGACGTACGGTTCTTGAAAATATTGAAGTTTAAGGTAGGTTTAATATAAGAAGGTATTGCATTAAAGAACCTCATGGCCTAGTAGTTCATACCATTGCGTGAAGTATTTGGCCTACTGATGGTATGACAAGATTCTGGGTTGAATTGTGGGAAGAAATGTCCATGGAAGTTGGTAAAGCAAAAACTGCTTAAAATGATCATAGGGAATATAAATATTTCCTGTAAATTTGGAGACAAGGAAACAGAAGAATGGTAGGCGGGAATGGTGGGGGGTTCACTTCATTTCACTTCCCCTGTGGCTGGGCACATCACCATCTGGGTCAGCTCCTGCCGCAACGAGGCTACGTAACCCTCGCGGGCCTCGTCTCACTCGTTATCTTCGTGCCGAAAGGTTTCATGCCCTCAATACCCCAAAAGCGTTAACAACTTGCTCAACATAACTCGGTGAAACTCAGCAAACAGTTTGAGGTGGAAAAATCTGCCACGCCTGACCCTAATAGTCGTCCCCTATTCCGATTTGTGAATGTTTGGGACCTTCCTTTCCTTTTCAGAAACATTTTTCGTTCGTGAAGAATGGAGAAAAAGTCTTGACGATCAAGTGTAGATACTTAATAAACGAAATATATCACAAATTAACGTAATTTTTTTAAATTGAATGAGAGAATCCGAATGGGGATCTTGAAGGTCATCATCATTAAAATATTGAGTTCCAACTGTGGTGAATATTATATTCGATGAGGGCTCAATTAGGAACAATCATCTTCTCAATATTTCTACACAACTTGATTGAAATTATTTGACTGATGGAAACGGCTGGACAGCAAGTGTACGCATATGCAGTCATATTTTATTAAAAGCTTTTATTCAACTTGCTACGTATGTATGTAAGGATGTTCGGGTGGAATCTTGCGATCTGATTTTGAAGCAGTTACTCTCAACCGATTAAGCTGAAATTTTGTACGCACGTTTAAATTGGATGATAATACACGATTATTTGTGTGACGACATCCTAAATTCCATGTGGCGGACGATCTAAGATGGCTGAACAGTTATTTGTAATGCATTTTTACGATATGGGTATCAAATGAAAGGGCTTGTTGAGAGGAAGTTGAAGTTGAGAAAAAATGCATGTTAAAAAAGAAGCACTTTTCGGAATCCCCATGAAATTTGGTGTAGAGACCTCGTTTATTCTTGATTTGAATAAATTACCACCATAAATATAAAGGCAAACGATCTTCCAACACTGATGCTTTGAATGAGATGAACAGACTCGGAAACCTAGCTAGCAATGAGCTGACTTTTTAAATAAATAAATTGAACAAACAAAACACCTTTTTAAGAAAGCTTTTATTTAAATGCCCTAAAAAGAAGGAAGTAAATGTTTACTTACAAATTTTATGAAATATAAGGCCCCAAGAAATATAAAAAGCAATGTTGATAAAAATTGAATTTTATGAAGATTCAAATGGAGCATAATGTATTTCTAGTTTGACGAAGTCAAACTCCCGAACTAGCACAACATCTGGACATCGAATCGAGATTCGTTGAAAATTACTAAGTTACTTCGTAATTACTGAGTTACTCACACAGCCGGGAATATAATATATTGCATATAGGAATGGAATGAAGAGCTCCAATAGATTGTCCGAAGGACCTCGGGTGGTGATACAACGAGGGACACCCGCCGAGATGTCCAATTCGAGCACCAGTGGCAATTTTAAACACTACTTAAAACACGGTTTTGGTGGGAATAATATTTAATTTGCTTCCTCCAGAACCATTTAGATACATTCCATTACTAACCTTGATTGATTGAGTAATAAAACACTGATGGTAGGCAATTTTCAATATTATTATACGAAATTTAATGCAATAAAATTCTCATTTCTAAATATGTGTATTGATTGCACCACTAGCTAATATACCACCCTTATCAGTTGAAAAAATCTTCAGTTGTTCACAGAAGAGCTATAAACGTCCACAAGAATCTTGAGCTCATTTAGGTTAGGCTATATAAACCAAGAAGACTTTTTTTCTGAAATTGTAATGAAGTGTTTTAATTGGTTTGAAGCCCATAATCTTGGCAGTTGACAACTGGTGATTCCGTCGGGTAATTAGTCATTCCAACCTTCAAATGCCTAACCGGCAAATCCACGGAATCCCGAACAAATACGTTCTGAATTCGTACACACAATAGAGGATTCGAAAGGATTTAGATTGGGGAATGATCAAGGAAACTAAATGATAACTTCAATACAATTTCAATGAGGCACAACGAAATTCGGCCTGGGCGAACGAGTATGACCCTGGTGGGAATTATTTTTAGGAGGAGGTAACCCACCTATTCCGAGATTACTTGCCTGCCCATCCTCACAAAAAAGGCCTTGAGCCCCTGAGCTGTAAAAACGATTTTTTTTCCCTCTTCATTTCAATGAAGCGAAATGTGCCGTCAATGTCAACGTATTGTTAAATAAAGTGTTCCCGATGCATTTCTTCACGAAACAAAACCAAAGTCAACGCGGATCCTTGATCTGGATTTTTGTTTTTTTGTACCGTTTAGCCCAAGGATGTGTAAACACCCGAAAAAAAGAGGATTGGGTATAAGTAACAAAGAGAGGCCGAGAAACAATAAACGGTAGGTTAAATATTATCGTAAGAACTGTGGTGTTGTGGGAGGGGAAAATGTTGGTAGGGGTGGTCCGGAATGATAAATATTTAGGTTCGTGGTTGACCTAGTTTGAGATGAAAGAAGATGGAGCTTTAGAAGGGCGACTTTACCTGAGTCGGTTTTTGGGGTGGTTGTAAGGAGTTCTTTAGAACGAAGGGAGAGGGGTGGGTTAGGGGTAAATATAGGGGTTTGTATGGGGAGTCGAAGTATTTGAGGTTGGTGGCAAATAATGGACGTATGAAAAGGAAGCGATGTGGGTCAGGCCCTTTCGTGTATGTAGGTCAGGTACCTGAAAGCAGGTAAGTACTACTTAGACTGCATCATTACAGCACGAAAAGCGGTTGAAATGTCGAAAAAGAGGCGAAATCTTAAAAACCAACGGGAAAATGTTCATATTATAACTAACCTCCATTCAACAGAATATAACTAGCACTGGAATTTGACAACACAAACTAAACTAAACGAAGTAGAAGAGAACGGAAGTCAAATGGAGAACGTTGCCTATTTTTATGAACAAATTAGTCGTAATTTTGAATCGATTTTGGCGGATGTGTCATTAGCAGTAACTAAAAATAATTTTACACAATTAGGAGAGACGCAATTAATAAAGTGACAGCGAATGGGAGTTTGAATCCCATTGGTCAAGAGAAAGGAAGGTTATGATTGGCACAATCCAGCCCAATCGAAACAAAGTGAAATCTTATAAACCAACGGGAAAATGTTCAGAAAGTTTATAATTAATCTCCATTCAGCAGCATTTAACAAGCACTGGAATTTGATATCACAAACTAAACTAAGATGAAGTGGAAGAAAACGGAAATCAAATGGAGAACGTTGCCTATTTTTACGAATAAAATGAGTTATAATGTTGAATCGATTCTGACGGAAGGGTCATTAGCAGTAACAAAAAATAGTTTTACTTAATTAGAAAAGACGCAATTAATACTGTGACATTGTGGGAGTTTGAATCCCATTGGTCAAGAGGAAAGAAGGTTCTGATTGGCACTAACCAATCCAACCGAAACAAAGTGAAAGGGGGATTGTCAGATAAGGTGAAAGAGAATGGGAGGGTGCAACAACTAGTTGGAAAATTGTGAAGGGGTAATTCCAAGCTTTAGAGGAAGCTGGACTGAAGCAAGAACTGGATAACTGAAAAGAAATAACTGAAATTTGCTGAAATATTTGCTGCGAAATTAAAACAAATTGTAAGAAGTTAAAAAATGCTTCAACAATGACAACACGGTAACAAAATACAAACAATTTTCTGCCCAAGAAAAGAGCTAAATTTACACGAAACTCGCTCATTTGGCCATGCTGCTTGAGTAGTTCATTCTTTTTTGGAAATTCGGAGTTCAAAGCGATACCAAAATTCCAGTACACCGACAATTGATTCTTGAACTAGTTCGAACAGTTCCATATAGAATCAGAAGCTTTTATTTATAGAAACTAAGATATGACAATATGAAATTCATATATAATGTAAAACCAAAATTGATACATATTTGTACAAAACATATCAGAAAGATCAATCAATTAGCAAACTGTATAAGGTAAAATATTAAAGCAAGTATTCTGTTAAGGTAAACTTGAAATTTTGATAGGTAGCACTCATAGAAATATTGAGAGATGATTAAATTAGCTTGAAGCGATTTGAATTTTAAGCGTCATGGAGGCTGGGAAAGATCGTCCCTTTTCCGAGTTTAATACGTGTGGAGTTCTGAATCTTTATCAAATAGCTTCAGGCTGGTTCTAACAGACATGAAACAGTTGAGGAAGTGAAGTGCAGGGAGTGTTGAAATATTAACAGCCCTGAAATGGCATTCCAGTTTAATTCAACAGCATCTGAATAGCTCACTTTTGGAGTAAAAATTGATATAATGGAGTGATTCAAACAATTCGACCATTTCTTATACTTATAGCAGAATGTGCAAGAACAGGTGGTCTGTTTTCAGAAAAAGTGATGAAGAAAAGTAGATAAAATTTGCTCATGAGGTCATTCGTCACGACAGATTTTGCGTAGAGTGCACGCGATAAACTCTACAATAACCGTGACGTATCTTGAAACTTGCCAAGATAGAAAATTATGAGTAATTCCATGAGCAATCGTTCCAGTTCTAGATCGGGAATCCGGTGAAAACAGGGTCAGAGACCCAGATAGCCAGGGGAGAAGAAAAAAGAAACTAAAGAACAGGGGAGGGTGGGAAAGAGGGAGAAGGACCGTAACTAGGTAAGGCAGGGTAAAAAAAAATTAGGGCGAGAGGGATGAAGTAAGAGTTACGTTATACAAACCTTCAGAAAGGGTGACAGACAAGACAACCCCCGTGGGCTCCCCACCGCCGGAGCTAGGGGTGGAAGAGGCGCGAGTCGGCCCGTGGGAGGAGGCGAGGGGAGAAGTACTACAGAGCTGTTGGCCAACCCCGAGGCCTGCCCCAGTCCATTGTGCTTCCTCCGCCTTCATTATGTGAGAAAGTCCCCTCGCGGGGTCTCAGGTTACGAATTCAACTTTCCAAGCCCTACAACGCTTTCCCAAACTCTCACTTCGGGAGGTTCTGCCTTCGTTGGGAGGTTTTTTTTTTTAGGAGGTCGACAATGGTCTCGGCGTAGGACGTAACAGACGTTACATAAAACGGCGGCGGACCCTCCGGGACCGTACGGCGTTCTCGAAAAGAGGGAATTTAGGTGATGGAACTTCATTCGAAAGATGTCTGTCATCCATAGCTCACACATAAAGCCCGGAATTATATGCAAAAAAACTGCCAAGGAGATGGCACAACAGCTTCCTCGTTACAATCAAAGTGACACCATTATAAAATAGAAAATATAATCCTATATCACATGAGCTAAATTGAATCAAAATTGTGAAATTTATACCTGTTTCAAGAATTTCACGTTAGCACAGGCACCAAGCGTACCGCTGATGAAATCCCTATGTGACCTCGAAAGACCTTATCCGTATGATCCCTCAAAATTAGAGCTAAATTCATAGAAAAATGTGGAATTTATGGCTGTAACAAGGAAATGCGGACAGACAGACAGACCGATAGACACGGAACCAAATTTGTTCAGTAGGCTATGAAACACAAAATGCGAGTGGACATTTTGAATTCGGACAACAAAAAGTTTTTGGCTCCCGAAAGTGAACACAAGGCTTCCGCTGCTTCGCAGACTCGGAAGCAAAATCGCCCCAAATATGCAACAAGTAGCAGAAATACATTTAAAATACCACACAATTTTTCGAAAATATTCAAATCATTCGTCATTGTTCAGAAAATCATTAAATCTGTCATATATGGGTAATGTAGATGTAGCCACTCAAAATAGGTTCTGGCCAGGTACTCAAGTCTTAATCATCCAGATAATTTATAAAAATAAGTCTAATCAAAATTACCTTCATTCAATTGAACAATCATGTGCTGCTCAAGATGTTCAGGTATTAGAGACCGTCTTTTGCCTGAAACGAGAGCCTTCAACGCTGAAAATTACCGTTTTACGTCAACTGAGACGATAGGAAGATTAATCATAGCAGCAATATCGTTAGGTGAAAATGAATGATGAGGAAATGATCCAGAACTTCAAACCTAACGATATTCTACAAAAAAAGTATGCAAATATGCGAAATTCCAGGCTTTCCTCATATGGCTGGGTTCCCTAAAAATTTGGCGTTCCATAATAATCCACGTTTTCTGATTAGATATAAGCTAATTTCATACCTAATCGACCATATACCGAAATTCGAAAAGAATCCTACCTATGTAGGACATTTGCAGAGAAAGTACTACGTGTCTACAAAGCAGCCGAACGTAATACCGCAATGGACAAGTAGAGTGGAATTTTGACCGTAACCACCGTGGTCAATGAGCGAGCGCTGAGAATAATTTCTTCCCCAATTGACCAATTGAAAATGACCAATCTAGGAGGTAGAAAGATTTACTGAGTGAAACCACCATGATCAGCTGACAATGAGAGAGCTCTGAGGCTAGTTTCCTATCTAGGAGATGTAGAATAGATTTACTGAGTGTTTTCCAAGGTTGCAGCAGAACGTAGTCACCCTAGGGCATGATGAGTAGAATTACAGAGTGCATAACTACCATCATAATCTCTCATTGGGTGAGAACTGAGGCCAATTTCATTCTTAGAGGACCAACTATGCAGGAATTATAAATAGGATATGTAAAATAGAAGTACGGGCCTATCTAATTAGCAGCTGAATGGAATCTCTGGAGCACAAGTAGAACAGAATTTCTGAGTGCACAACCACCTTGATCAGCTGACAATGAGAGAGCTCTGAGGCTATTTTCATTCCTAATCTACCAACAATGATGACATATCAAACGTATCCTATCGAGGACATGTAAAATAGAATTAATAACGGTTGATCCGCATTGCCAAAATGACCAGCTGAGGGAACCGCGGCAACCAAAATCGATCCTCAGAAGTTGAAGACAATTTGGGAATATTCCCATTTTAAAATTGCTCGAGTTATTGCAAAAACAAGCCGATTTTCCACTTTTTGCACGAACTTCGGTAGTGAGAGGGAGAAATCGCAATTGAGTTGACAGCTGAGTACGTGCACTTCGTGGGTACGAGGCAATGTGAATCGTAGGACAAATGTCAGCAGATTATCAATGAGGATCGCTCAAAAAACCTTGAAATTATCATCACGGTAGGGCAAGCTGAAGGCTAGACAGCATTCCACACGTACCAACCAAAGAAATGTATTTGCATGATTCCCAATCCCCATGAGGATATAATAACGTTTTAAATCGCTACCTTTACGCAGGGTGGACTAAATATAGACCTATAAGTAAATATTTATCCAAATTTCTACACATAGAAAAGCGATGAGGAGAATTTCATTACACAGTTCATGGGTTTTTCCCGTTTTCTAGAAACTTTTCTGAAAATGTCATATTTCAATTTCATAACAATCTCCAGCAACTTTCATCCTTATTAATTCATCATAAAAATTTTCTCCACGACCGCTTACCAAATAGGTGCAATATGAAGGGTATCGAATGAATGGAAGTGGGGAAAACACTCGAGTAACGAACAAGCAAGATAGCAACCATAGGACAATGACCTCTACCTAGAGGGAGAGGGGTAATTCCTACAGTTTTTCTCACTGATAGGAAATTCCGGCCACTGGAAAGAGTGAAAAAAATATGTAAATTTTAATGGGATCCTGTTCAATGAGACCTCCCCAGGCGTTTTACATGTTACCTTTCGCTACCTGTTTAGTAATCACAAAAAACTCATTGGCACAAAAAACGTCTACGTGAGCCTGATTGCAGTTCGCGGCTGTGTGGATCTTAACATCTCTCCCAGTAATCCATTCATACTGAAATGTAGACCTGACCTGGGACTGCTGTGTAACAATAATAAAAATCAACCTGATTAAGGTTTAAATCTGATTCCATTCCAGCTGCATTGATGTACTAAAATGTTTCGTTGACATTGATTGAAACGCTCAATGGAACTACAAGGTAATTACAGCGGAGTAGGGAGCAGCACAGTAACCATGCTAAAATTTGGAACCTTTAGTGACTACTGTTAATGCTCATCCAACTGAGTGAAGTCTAAAGATAACTTCATTGCTATTCAACTTAAGATGCTGAATTATGATCAGTGGGTCTACCACGTTGCATAGAAGTCTGGGGAGCTACTCTGATCACATGAGTGAACTATGGATATAAACTTGTACCTCGGTAAACTAGCCATTCTGAAATATTGACCCAGGGACTGTTGGAAGCAACAGGATACACCATCATGATTATCTGAGTAAAGTTGCAAGCTATCCAATTCCTATTCAACTAGAGATGCTAAATTACTAAAGCTCAGTGGGACTGCTAGGTTGCAATGGGATCTAGGGAGCTACTCATATCATGTGAGCGAGCTATGGATCTAAGCTTCCGTCTTAGTAGACCTACCATGCTAAGATATTGACCCCTATTAGGGGGAGATACAGAGCCACCAAGATAAACTGAGTAGGGCTTAAAGCTAGTCCCATTCCTATGCAACTAAATATGATGAATTAAGAAGCGATGGTGGTCTGCAGCACTACTTAATCACATGAGTAAGCTAAGGATCTCAACTTCCAACTCAGAGAACCTACCTTGCTGAAACGTGGACCCCTTTTTGGAATGGTTGTCAGTAACAGGATTAAGAACCATCCTGATTAACTGAGTGAGATTTACAGCTAATCGCATCTATCCAATTCAAGGTAGTGAAATGCTTCGTTGCAATTGATTTAAAAACATGTAAAAATCATTTCACTGCAAAAAATTATCTGAAAATGTCGTAAAATCACCTATTTTCAATCTAAATGAATTCTATGGGACATAAACGATTTTCGATTGAGTAACGGTTTATAAAAAGTACTCTTGGCTGCCTCGTTCCGTGTTTTATAGAAAATGTCGTTGTTTTGGATGATATAATTTATTTGAAAGAGTAGTTAGCTAGAAAAAGACACTTCTTTATCGAAGTAGCTAGCACCACCTCTTATTACCACCCGGTTACCTGCAATTTTTTGCCTCAATTTACAATTTTAAATAATTATCACAGTATTCTGTTTTACACTAATATTCATTGCACCAACTTTTTGCCGTAGCTCATTTTTTCGCCCCGAGCAAATTAAATTTTCAATGGGCACATGTAACTTTGTCCGAGATAATTTTGCAGAGATGACCTGCGTTTGTACAATTATCTATCTTACAATAAACAATTAATTCTATTCTTTCTCATTTCATTAATTATCAATGTTTGTTCACCATAAATTATTCACTTCATATTTATATCAAAATTGTGTAGTTAAAAAGGTGAGTGGAACTCTCATATGTTCTGAACGATTAAGGATTCTTGAAAAGGCATGGAGTTTATACTTATGGCAAAATACTCAAGAAGGTGTAGTTGGTACTTCAAACCTCACAATAACCAAATCCATCGCTCAACTTAAGATAGGGAATCGTAACGTTTACGGTGCATCACAACTGGTAACAGTAACGGAACCGTCTGTCACCAACTCCTCGTGAAAATCTTTCAACACAGGTGATTCATAGGCTGTAACGACATCCCGATAAAATGTACGAACAAGGGTCAATCGTCGAATTGTTGACCAGTATCAGTATAAATTCTTCAAGAGGATGAACAGAACTGACAATTGAGGTTATCTTGACTCGAGGCATAATCTCTCCACCTATTCCTACAGGCTTAAGGTTCGACCAATCCGCTTTTGTTTTCGCACAACAAATTTTAGTATCAATTTGAGTATGAGGACAAGCAGATAGTCTTTACACGTGATCTACCGAGATGCAAATACAAATCAGACCACATCGGTTGGAGTAAAATAAGTAAATATTAAATGGGGTAGATGTAGATGTAGATATTATTGCACATATTGATGAATCTTTCGAGAAATGTTGTTTTTACAAACTAAGAAATACTGAATTGTTTCAATATGAACCAGTATCTAATTTCAATTATGGTAAAAGAAAAATCATACGTGATCATATTTAAACTTGCTGTCAGATTGAATTAGGTATGAAGATGGGTAGTAAATAATCATTCAATAAGTCACAATCAAGTCCACAGTTACCTAATGGAGTCATTATGGAAGAACTTTCAAAAACAAACCTTTAAAGACAGTGAAGTGAGAATGTGGTTTGGAAAAACCGATAACACGGGAGAAATAATGTGAAAACCGTCGGAGTCGGGTTTGTGCGCAGACGGGAAGCGCGCTATATTTAAATATGAAAGTGGCAGATCTCACGGGATGACCTCAAACCAAGGTCCTGCCAGGGAAGGACGGACGATTTCAGAAATGACCGCGAGCAGTGGGGAAAAGCATCGAAATGGCGAACGAACGGACACTAAAACTGGGAGGAAAAGGCACGTATAGGGTTTTATAGCGTGGAGACGATGATAAAAGGTTGATAGAACTGATAAGGGAGCAACGGTATCAAGGCCGCTGACACTTGAACGCCGTTTCCGTAGCGATCGATGATCGGGTGCCCTGTTGCAACCCATTGGTCCTCCTTTGCAATCCAGCATCCTTCGCGAAAACTCTCCACTAATCCGACCTTGTCCTCAATGAATTTGATCCCACCGAGAAATTCTACTCACTCCACGCAAACGCACAATAAACTAAAAGATGACGTTGTTGGTTGCAGTTGAATGGAAACTGGGGCTGGGTCGTTCACCACAACGCCCAGATTCTAAGCTCAAATAGGACGACAAGGCAAAACATGTACTGATTTTCTTTCATTTCAAAGCGATACATCACGTAGGGCTGAATGATTCACAACAATAGTCGATTTTATCAATAACATGATCTGTCACGACAATGAAATCTGAGGAAGCTGGCAAACCCAAATGGATTGTCTACATAATTCCCGACCAATGTGAAGTACAGTTTTTAATTAGCGATTTATGCCCAATAAATACAAATTAATATTCAATTTGGATCTAGGTGCAAAACTTTTTTAATCCAACGCCTTTTTGGGACGACGGAAAATAACAAACTGTTCCGAATTTGGGAAGTAGAGCAAGACCGTGTTTTAAAATTGTCTAAAAAGACAAAGGGAGTACCCAAGGATGCTTATGAAACAATGAAAGGATCGCGGTTTTGTTTTAAACTCTGAACCTTGAAAAGTATCGAGAAACGAGGCGTCAGCAATTTTGGGGGCCAAAATCATAACCTTCCCTTGACAATAAGGTTTTGGTATTGGGAAAGACCTTACATAACGAGGGATTTTTTCGGGGTTTGGAATGAATTATGTAAAGAAGCAAGACGTCGAAGAGAGGAGGACGTCCTTTTGTTTGATTGTGGGGTAACCTTGATGCACGGTTGCTGGCCGAAGGAACGAGCCTTTAGTGACCGGCAAAATGAAGGCAACCTTGAAATTTAGCGAAGAAAAACTGGGATGGTTTGGAAGAGGGTTTCAGAGGCCAGTGAAGATGGACGAATTGGGCAGCCTTGGTTAGACCTTGGTGTTATTGATAGGATTTTAAAATAGGAGAAAAAAAAATGCAAAGATCGCGTTTACCTGGCAAGGGCCATCCTGATGCAAGAATCCAACTGGTTCTTGTGGGGCTCCACTTTGCCCGGGAGTAGATGTCGATGGTAATCCCAAAAATGATCGGCAAAAGGTTGAAAACTCGGGTCGAGGTTCCCTAGAAAAAAAGCACTCGGTCGGTTTGATGAGGACTCCAACAGTTTGAAGGTTGTTGGGGGTCTGGGAGCCGGGCCCGTGACGAGTACGTGCGCACAATGAACGCCAGTCACCGACTGAAGCGGAGCGGTTTGAGTTGGCAGCTGGGAGGTAGTGGGGTTGGCTTCCCACCTCCTGTCCTCAAACGAGGGTCCATCTCAAGGTTAGCCCTGGGGTCCCACCCCCGAAGGAGCCAGGGCCACCCCCGTAGTGTAAATCACTTCCCGAGAGACCATTGTTGCCACGTAACTCCCCGGAGGAGCTGCCACGAGAAGGAGGGGAGAGCTGATGTGACAGCTAAGACAGCATCAATACAGTTGTGGCAACGCCGCCAGGTCCATCATGAGAAAAACTATCTGACATTTGATGAAACGCCGATAACTAATCGAAATTAAGATGACATAATGTGCAGAAATGACAGCGGTACATATATGCAGCACATGCAGCAATTATCACTCTACCTAACAAATTATAAATTCAATTGATCGATTGATCCCATGTCAAGATCCTGAATGAAGAACAGTATTGCGAAACTTGTTGATAAATGTAGTTTTCCAACACAACAAAAACGCTTAGTTCAAAAATTACTACGGTGGAGGGACGTAACAGTACATACAGTTGAAACTATGGAAATCCACAATAATCAAGCGGAAATATCAAGTACGTTAGCGCCGAAAGTACTCAGAAGAAATTTCATGGAAAACTGTCGCTACAATGTAATTCTGGATTTCAGAGCTTGAAATGGGCAGGAGAGGTAATGTGATAGTAAAATCTCATCAATACAGTTGTGGCAACCCCGCGGTGTGGTCTGCAATGAAAAACCTGACCCAGGTCTGAGAGATGAGTAGAATTGATCGGAAATCACAGAATATTCGTCGAAATTTGGATTAGATGATACGAAGAAATGATAGGAGTAGCTACGTGAAGCATCCTCACTACGTAACCAATAATTTCTATATTGATTTGATAATCGGTTGATGCCATGTCATGATTCTGGAACCAAAACTATTACAAAACCACTCGTTGATCCATGTAGTTTTCCAACTCGATGCAAAAGCTTAGTGCACAAATTACTGTGACAGAATAATTCACGTAGGCAACTATTACTAGTATTTCAGTTGAAATTATGAAAATGGTTACAATACTCAAAAGGAAACTGCAAAAAATATGAAGTTGAATGCATTAAAAACGTTCAAGGTGTGATTTATTTCTTGGAAAACCCGTCACTATCACGTAATTCTGCATTTCAGAGCTTGAAAAGGGCAGGACAGCTGATGTGACAGCGAAGGCAGCATCAATAAGCTGTGACAAATCCCATTTACAGTCAACCATGAAAAAACTCAACCACATTTGAGAGGTGACTAGAATTGATCGGAAATCACAGAAAACTCGTCGAAACATGGATTAGATAATGGGCTGCAATGCTAGCGGTACCTAGATTTGAACAGTTAAAGCCATGTCAGGATTTTGAATCCAGAACTGGATAAACAGATGAACAGTGCCGCCAGACCACTTCTTGATCCATGTTTAGTGTTCCAACTATGCTTCGTTCACAAAATACAGGGTCAGCAAAATTCAAGTAGTCACTGAGTAAAATTAGTCGATAATAAATTAGATTCTACTCAGGTTTATTCCGAGATATCGGTTGAAACTACGGGAGCAACCAGAATAATCGAACGAAAACCACAGGAAATAACAGATATAAGCGTTTAAAGCATTCATTTTTATATCACAGTTCGAAAGGGACAGGGAAGCTAATGTGAATGCAAGGCAGCATCAACACTGTTTCGGAAACCCTTCATTATCACTAACCATGGGGATGTTATTATTAACATTAAGAAGGTGGTTTGAAAACGTCAGCATCATGGAAAATTCATTGAGCTTGAGACGATATTCCGAGCAGCGATGACAGTTGTTGGTAACACACTCTTAATTAGTTCATCTTCCCGAGAGATATATAGAAGTCTTGCCTGCAATAGAAAAACGTCCTCAAGGCCCTAAAAATCAACATTTTCCAAGTCAAACTTTCCAATTTCCAAATATAACTCAACAATTACTCAAGTCTAACTCAACGTTTCCCAAGTAAAACTCGACATTCCCAGCTTAAACTCAACAGTTCTCAATTCCAGCTCGAAATTTCCAAGTCAAATTCAAGATTTCTATGGTAAAATCCAACATTTCTCAAGTCCAACAACTTCTTCCAAATGAAACTCAACATTTTCCTGAATCAAATTCTTCATTTCGCGAATCAAATGCAACAAATGCAAACTCATCATTTCTCTACTCAAACTCAACATTTGCCTGGTAAATTTCAACATTTCTGAAATACCATCTCATATTAAATATAATAAATGTTATTATTTATAACTCAACAAAACTCAACCGTTCTCAACTCCAGCACACCACGTTCCAACTCATTATCAATCAATTCAAGTTCAAGGTCAAATGTCAACATTTCCCAAGTCAAATTCATTGTTTTTAAAGTCACATTCAACATTTGTCGAGTCAAATTCTCAATTCCCCAAGTCAAACCTATCATTTTCTAGGTCAGATCTTCGTTTTTCCAGCCAAATTAAAAATTCCTAGGTAGCATTCTTTATTTTGCCAGCCAAACTCAACGTGGCTCTCTCTCTCTCTCTCTCTCTCTCTCTCTCTCTCTCTCTCTCTCTCTCTCTCTCTCTCTCTCTCTCTCTCTCTCACACACACACACACACACACACACACACACACACACACACACACACACACACACACACACACACATCACACTCGCACTCACAATTGAAAATGAAATCCCCGGATCCCTTCAAATATTGGATTTGTTTCAGAATCCCTAAAATTGATGGCACCAATATAAGTTGAGTGAGACCTGGCAAATCCGTGAATCCCAAGTAGTTCAAACGTTTTGTGAAGTGGAGTGAAATAAGTTGTGCCCTCGAAACATCCGTTTCAACCTTTATTTTTTGGCAGATCCTCGGAAAATCCTTCTTTTTTTGTGATAACTCGACGTTTAGAGTTGAATGGTATACGCGAAAAAGTTCGGTAGCACATTGAATCAATTCTGGAGAGGGCGGTAGGGAATTTTTTTTTGGATGCAGAGCTAGGGGAACAAGTCCTATCCGTACGTTAGAGGGAGGAGGCGTAGGTAGGTACGAAAAGCGGCCGTTCAAACAACCTCAGGGCATCCGGGCGTGTCCTGAGGCCCGGCCCTTCAAGGACCCCCTCACAATGTGTACAGGAGTTTCAGGTTCCCTTTCTATAGAAATAGGCATTTCTGGCAGGGAAGAAGGTGGAACCATAACCTACAACCGTGCATACAACACCCGCGCCTCTTTTGTCCTCGATCCGTCCCAAGGCTGCTGGATCGCGGTTGAGCCCCCAGAAGGGTGCCAGCGATGCCATCACCTGCCGCACCCCGTATGGGGGAGCATCTCTCAACCCAAAACGATCCAAACTCAAGGTCTCTCGGTTATTTCCGAGTATTGAATACAACTCCCACCAGTTAGGGTTTCATGGATTTCATGGATCCGTCCATAAGTCTATACGTCAAGCTTCGAATAACTTCCAAATTTAACCTTCCCATGGAAGAACTGAAGAAGAAAGAGTTTATTAAGAAATACTCAAGTTTATAAACAGTAGTTACAGCGAACACAATAAACAATACGGCAATGGACACCCTTCTACGGAAATCCCTTGCGTCACTGTTGGAATAAAACCAAGTTGTACTTAGGTGGGTGAACAATAGGATTCTAGAAGAGTGGACATAATGTACGTAAATACAAATTTTCGCTGTCATGGACGATTTGAGAAAGAATGGTACGCATCCTTAGTTACAGAAACTGTGTAAATTCTCACCTCCTACTAATCAGAAGCCGTCGTTGAGGACTATAGTCCTATTGAGTACTACAAGTCAACAATCACTTCGAAGGTTAGGTCTCTAGGTTGTATACACTACACGACAACTGAACGATCTACCGAATGACAGTTCTTTCTTCACAGTTCCAAGTATCAGTAGTTCACCTCGAAGAACCGCTCAAAACATCACGTCCCAGTTTCAATCACTAGTTCTGATTAACACCTAAATAATCGAAGAATTATTCTATAGTCACTTTGTAGATGAGGTTTTAGGGTTATATGTACACTAGACAACAACTGAAACACCGTTCTTTTTTCACAGCTCCCATTCTTGGTAGCAGTTCAAAAAAGCACATCCCAATAATTGGTTCTCTTTTTTTTTTTTTTTTTTTTTAATATTTGTTTAATAGAGTCCATTACATAGTGTAATATATCTCAACGACATGATTTAGGAAGTACACAGTTATTTGTTTCATAAATTAAAAACAACTACTGTCGCAGCAGTAGTTTTTAGTGGAAAGAGAGTAAATGGTGAGCTAGGGTAAAGTGAAAACAGAGTAAGTGATTAGGTTGATAAGATGTAGGTACTGTGCATCATGGTGCAGGAAGAATATCCGAAATATGTCTTGGACGCTGAAGTCGTCGGTTAGATGGTGGAGTAAATCCTTCATTCACAAGGGCGTTGGAGTGATTTGTGCTCCTTTCAATGAAGTTGGTAGTGTGGTGGACAAGGCAGTCATTGGGAGAATCAAGATCAAAACCGCGGTATATGGTGCATGAACAATATACCTTTGCACAAATTTATTTTGATTTTGTTCTAGACGCTTAAATTGGTTCTCATTGATAACTAAAATTTCACAGTCACGTTTTAGGTTATGTTCCCAGGTTAGATGTACGCACCAAACAACAATTTAACGATCCACCGAACGATTATTCTGTCTACACAGTGTCAAGTCTCAATAGATCCTAAGAACTGCTCACCAGACTTCCCAGTCCTGATCACTAGTTCTCATTCAGAACTACAATTTTGCAGTCACGTTTTAGGTTAGGTTTCCAGGTTAGGTGTAAACACAATAAAATAACTGAACGATCGTTATTTCCTCACAGTTCCGAGTCTGAGTAGTTCACTTAGAAGAGCACGTCCCAGTACCAATCTCTAGTTTCCATTGAGGACTGACATCCTACAGTCCTGTCGTAGGTTAGGTTTCCAGATTAGGTATATACACTACAGTTTAGAAGGGGTAGCGACTGCGCAATAACAGAACGATCGTTATTTCTTCCTAAGTACCAGTCTGAGTAGTTCACGTTGAATGGCATCTTGAAATATCAGGCCTCAGTCCAAATCACTAACTCTCATTGAGAACTACAATTCCACAGTCAAGTTGTAGGTTAGGTTTTCAGGTTACCACTACAGTACTACACAATAACTGGACGATTTACCAAACGGGTGTTCTTTCCTCACAGCCAAAGTGGTTTACTTGGAAGATCAGTTCAAAAGAGACACCATCCCTAGGCCAGACCAATATGACATGACCTTCGTACCATCTGATGGTTAGGTGGTACCAATTCCGACTTCAAATTTAAAGAAATTTTACAAACGTTTAGAGTTGATTGAGACTATTCTGGACATTTAATACTCATTCCGGAGAATCCACTATCAGTGACCACCACCATTGATAGCTCTGAAACGGTTCTGCTCTGAATCAATAGAAGGAACTGTTATTTAGAACGTAATACACTTGTTCTTGCTGAGCGTATAGCAAGTTATAATAATTCATACCCAAACGTAATTTGTATTTGGTACCATTTTGCTGATCTCATCTACCCTGACCCATTTGATACCTTCTTATTTCTAATAGACTTGTATTCAATGAATCTCGTCATCAAACTAGACAGAAAACATTCCTTTGAATAGCAGAATAGTGGCAGTCACGCTAGCTCCCAGAGTATTCTATCGCTCGAGACCTTGAAGCATTACGGATACTGGTCCATCTTAGAAAGCAAATCACCTACCTTAGAGGCAATATTGGGAATCGTCATCAGATGTCTATCAGAAACTGCCTGCACGTCTGTAGTTCGATTTAAAGGAGGGAATTATTCCCTTCGAATGAGCGGGTTGAACCAATTCAATCCGGTGGGCGTTACCAGCGTTTTCCTTGAAAAGCGCCGCGCGGCGGCAACTGCCAGAGCACGTGAACGTAAACCCAACGTGACAACGTGGGAGGGCGAGGTCTCGCTCACAATCACCCCAGCCGCCTACCGGAGCTATCCAACTATTGTAGATGATGACCTCCGTTTGAGCAGGGTTATTAGGTACAATTTGTAACTTGAGTAATTCTTAAAATCTCCAAAACCACCGCGATACATCAGCATAAGTTTCTTTTTAGGCCGTAACTTCTGGAACGGGGCTTTGTCAATAGAGGGAGGGGTTTCACCTCAATCTTCAGTAGATTGGTGCCTGGAACCATACACATATAGAAACTCGTATGTAAATGCGTACGATATGATTCAGAAGATAAACGATTAAGTTGCAGATTGCGAAAAGATTTCTGGTTTAATGAAAAGTAATATCTCAATATTTCGGCGACTTCTAGAGTCCGACCGCTCTCCCACGTGTTCCACAACTCATTTCAGACTAAAAGTGTCTCTTAGCATTTTTTTTACAGCGCTTAAAATTCCAATTTTTCTCTTTTAAAATTGTTTTCCATATTTTCGAATTGACTTAACTAAAATTCAATAAATCCCTTAATTGGCAATGAAAATTCAGATTTGAGGATACCGTTGGAAAGAACATTAAATCTCCTGTCTCTTTAATGCCAATAAAAAAATGTTCATGTAGAATTGGTTTGTAGAAATGGAGTCTAAAAAGAAAATTTATATAAATTTCGAAATTCCTAGCACGTAGGCTTATTATTGTTATAAACCTATCCCAGATGATTTCGCGCCCAAAATTACTAGGAAATGACACCCCACTTGCCTACGTGAGTAATAATCGAGAAAATCTACGTCTTTGGCACATTTTTAACCAGTTTTGGGCTACAGCACCTATGCTGACTGAGGCGGTCAGGCTGGCTACAAGTTCCGACAAACTGGACCCATAGTTGTGTCCAAGTCCGAAACAACGGACAGCATCAATTCTAAAACCTATTACAGCCCGTGCGGCTTGTCACAGACAAGCAAATTCTGAATCTACCCACCTTGAAAAGTGAAATGACAGAGGATGGGTGGTTATAAAATGTTTCCTATACGATTAAAAAAGGGTTATTAAGGCAAGGAATGAACCCAAAAGTTGTCTATATACCATATTGATCATATTCGATTTCACCCATTGATTTCATCCATTAATCTGTCCATTAATATTCTTTGGTATGTTTTGACCAGTTTTTGGATGATAACATCTACGCGACATCTGATTCATGAAGTTAGAATAAGGTAGATCATAAGCGTAGTCCATGTGCGAAAGGACGGATTTTTTTTCAGGAATTTTCTAACTTTTTTAAAGTTTGTTTTCAAAAAGAGAACCCCCATTTGGCGGATGGACATAACTTTTTTAAAGGTAGGTACTTACTCAAAAAGAGAAAACTAGATAAATCTCTTCCCTTTCAATTTAATTTCCTTCGAGTTTGCAATAAAAAATGAGTGGACTGTAAAAAGAAAAGTACCTCAAGGATAGGTCAAATCTAGGTCAAAACAAACCAAATCTCTAATAAACCGGCTCAACCCAAAATTAAAATCTGAATTTCAGGAAATTTTAAAATTTTTATAAATTTGAATAACAAACCAAAAGGAAAGCATATCCCCAATTATAATTCAAATTTAATTAAATATGTCCGGACGAGACAAATTTTTGTCGTTTTCTGTAAAATGCTGAAAAAAGGACGCAGCCGGTTTTGAAACTACACGACTCAATTGTAGAGGAAAATAAATTTGGCATCGAATTTTATGAATCATTCTTTCGCTTGACAAAAATTTTCAACGCATTTTCGAAGCTGAATCAACAATTGAACATTTCGACTAATAAGATCGATCAGAACTCAAACGGTCTGTGATTCAGCCGTTCCAACCAGGAGACCTAAAAATCCTTTATTTTGCCCAAAAAAAGTTCACAGCAACGTAATGATTGCAAAAAATCCTCCAGGATTGAATGTTAAGAGGTAATACGATCTCCAAAAGAACTCAAGTTCCTTGCAACTGTTTTTTACAACTCTTCAACAAAATTAATTTTCCCTTAATAATTTCAACTTAATTTTCAAAAGAGTTCTGCAGATGTTACAGTACGAGTATTACAACTTGGATTGTAGCATTTATGAGTGATATTCTTGTTTTAGCGTGAATATAAACAGGTGAAAACACGTTAAAATCCAGGAATCATTTTAGAATGCCGTAATACAAAGTTTCCTGAAGAAAATTTACAATATAAAATGTTGGTAGCCATTATATTGCGTAATTTCCTAAGGAAAAAACCATTGGAATATGTTTGAAGCATCACGTATTTTTAAGGAGAACATTTGTAAAAATTGTATTTTAAACTATTCTGAAGCCATTTCTGCTGTTTTTTGATAAAATTTTGCTGATGTCCTTAGTCCAGCTCGGAATTAACAATCGTTACCGGTTGGTGCAAGCAACAGGCGCGGGATCGAAGTGAGTGGGTACTGGAAATATCTTAGATGAGAAAGTCCGCAAGTGTTTCCATACGAGTAAAATCAGGGAAAAGAGTTGAAGGTGAAACTTGAAGGAGGGAAGCCTAGAAAGCCAGTTGGGGAACCTCTCTCCTTCCAGATCTCCAGTGAAAACTTAGGTTCGAGGTCCCGTCCGCTGCTAGGGAGTTCAACCCAAGAGTTTCAAAATGGGAGCATCTGTTTTGCTTAGAGTTGGGAAACATATATTCACTAGTACGAAACACAAGTAGAGATGTGCGATCCAGTGACTTACAAGTATCGGTGACCCCACAACGGTGACAGAGATTAAAAATGAATGAAATGTGGCGCTGTCACAGTTTTTTGAAGGAAGGAAGCATAAAAAGAGATGTTGAACATAAATTTCTATGATTAAAGAGGGATTGCTTTACAGTTGAAATAATAATAATCTGTTTTTATTCTTGTATATTTAAAAAAATTTTTACTAAATTTGAAACTTCTGAATAAGAGTGAGAGAAAATTAAAAAAACACATTCATCGCTTTAAAAATTTATTTTATTACATGAAAACGTCATGTTTTAAGGAACTTATGAATGGTAACATAAATTCATGTCCAATGATAACACAAATTCAGAGCATTAAATATTTCTGTACATATTTCTGTACGATATTTCTGTAGATATTTCTTTACCGATATTTGTGTAGCGATATTTCTGTACCGGTGACAAAGTCACGAAATGATTATTATTATATCATATCGAACAACAGAAATATCGAACTCTCTAGTCGTTATGTACAAGGAAGGTTACTGAATATTTATAGAGTATGATACTAGACCTTCGGCGAGTTACTTCCAATACATCGTGTTGGAATCCACTGACTATCTGTCATCTTTTTCCAATATAAAATAATCGGCGACTTTGTCAAAAATATCGAAAAAAACAAGTACAATACTCCCCCACAACGAAGGTGAAATCCGACGTCTCAAGCGAAACAAACCACTGGATTTAGTTGTGCTGTGTGAATAGAAGTGCAATCGAACTCAGTGCTATATAATCCCGCTATATAATAAAGGGCTGGATTTTGCTGTAAACCTACCCTCTTGGAGTGTATCTATTTTGATATGTAAAATTGAAGATGAAATGTATTCGATTTTGGTTTATTATTCAATAATAAACCATTGTAATCGCTCTGGGAGAAAAAAAATTCTAACCGCCCCTGAAAATTTCATGGTTTGCGTTTCAAAAGGTGTAGAATCCGAATCTGCAATACAAATTTTTCCGGCAGTACGCCGTACGCACGATTTCTCCCAAACGGCTGGAGCAAAAAAGCCGACATTTTCAGGAAAAATCCATGTTGGTCCGGCGACGCCCCAATTCTTGAGCCAGCTCTCTCACTTAATTTAAAGTGCCCTTTAAGGGTTGTCAAAGTTTTGTAAAATCCCTAAAAACCTCAAAAAAAACCAAGGCGGCCTGAATTTGGACTTTTTTTGAAGAACACCCACGAGGAATCGAATGAGCCCCTCCCCAGGTCCGTAGGTCAAACCAATCCCGATCTATGGCCCGATTTATGGTGCCAACATTCGCGTTATTTTGGTTCATTATTGTTTTTGTGTTGATATCAGTAACCTTGTGACGTAGTGATGTAGTAATGTGGATACTGGAGTGAACTACTAAAAGGCTTTGTAGCCGATACACGGGTTGAAGCATTCTGATAATTTTCAGGAAAAATCAGAAAATCTGAAATTTTCAGGAAAACGCTGCAAATTCTCTCACTGGGGTTTATTATTCTGCTTGCGTTCATGATTTGAATTTCTACTAAGCTTTGGAGTGCGTGTTTCACAGGTGATAGAGCGTTATTGAATTTCAGGAGATATGCATAGAGCACTTAAATCGGTTCTCAACCAAAATACCTATTTGGATTGATCAGTTGATCATATTTGTGTGCCTCCTGAAAGTCAATAATCGCTCTATCACCTGTGAAACACGCACACTCCAAAGCTTAGTAGAAGTTCAAATCATGAACGCAAGCCAATTGAATAATAAACCCCAGTGAAAGAATTTGCAGCGTTTTCAGTTGCAATTATTAAATCACGAAAAAAAAACTTTTGGAGCCATTAAAATAAATCATTTTAAAAGGAAAATCCCCAAAATTCAAAGCCACTGTTTGAATCAGTACATCATGAGCAAGAATTTTGGTATAAGTAGTAGAACGTTTCTTATCGAAAGTGCTAAATTGTCAAACCAATTTAACATGAATGTGATACAACAATCCAGGAATATTGAGGCGTTCGACCCGCACGGTTGTAATTTATTATTCAATCACTAAACACTGTAAATTGATGAATTAGAAAGATACGAGAACGTTGTAATCTTAGTTTCGCGTCACCTGAACCCCATCGGGATGTGCGACGTTTCCACGGCAGGTAATAGGAATATTGTTTACGGCACGGTAATGGCAGACTAACATCCGGCGTTGTTTCACGTGAAATCTTGATGACCGAGCAAAACTCGGTGACCTGGTTGACTGATTTGGAATCAAGCACGCTAAGGCCGACACAAATTAAAATACGCCCTCATAGCCGTTTCACCACGTTCGCGCTATTCTTCTATCGTTCAGAGTTTGTCTTTCGAGAAGGAGGGAAGTAGGGAGTGACACGTACTTTTCTCGTATCGGTACCAACATGTATTGCGGGTCTTTCGTGCTAACTATACTGCAGATACAATAATGATTCTATCAAGTTAAGATGATATGATACCGTCCTTCCACGACTAGCTTTTAAGCGAGATTCGTCTACTACAGTGGTTCTCATACCTCCCCCCCCCCCCCCCTTCACTGGAAAAATAGTATCAGGCTGGGGGAGCCTATTTTTTTAAATAAAAATAGTTATATTCTATATTTTTCCCTTATTATGTTTACTAAAAACAATTTAAAAGGACAATGCAAATCAAACAATGCTGAAAATGTGATAGAGGTTTCATTGTCGTCGATCACGTTAACACCGACGTCAGGCAATATTCAAACCATATCATCGGCATGTCGTTTGTTCGGAAAAAGATGAAACTAATCGTTACTAAGAAAATTCATTTCCTAACACAGCCTAACACACCCTTGCACGCCATTCGCGCCCCACAGTTTGAGAAACACTGGTCTACTAGAACCTTGAAAAATTATGCTTGGTAGCATATGTTATGCTTGTTGAAATTCGACGCTAAAATAGGGTATTCCTTCCACTCATATATAAACCAAAGAATTTCGACAACAAAAAAAACGGAAAAGAACGACCAGGGTGAGGCTTCACACGATGGTAAATTGATACAATGGTCTTCTAGAAGTTTAGAAATTGGTTAGTTGCTATCGATGTACTAAATAGATCCAATCATCCGGTATCCGATCAAGATGGCTGCTTTGTTGCTTTATATATTCAATAGTTTTGGAGGAGGGAAGATCAGGATCAAAACCAGGACAAGCTCAAAGAAGATTCCGAAAAGCGAGAAATGAGAGTATGCTCTAGGAAAGAATATTATTCATATCTTACGAATAGATTTATGGAAGTCATTTTATATAAGTAGTTCAAAATGGAAGAAGCTGAAAATTGTAAAAGAGTGCAGTATGTGTTCAAAATTTCTTTGATTTATTACTTTAAATAATGAACATGAGTGATAGAGCAAAGAAACTAATTATCCAACCCCCCCCCCCCCTTTGTTGGTTTATATTTCAAGAAACGTAGATTTCAAAAATCAAATCAAAAAAATTTGCCCGTCCGCCTTACGAAGCTTTTCTCTAAAACTACTGGATCAAAGTTTAAGACATTCTCTGTGCAACACGACATGTGACAGTTCTCTCGGCAATTTGATCAGTTAACCCTTAAGGGATAATATTAAAGGATTTAACTTTCGAAAAATACAAATATCAACAACTTCCTAAGTAGGAGGGTAGTTTTTTTGTTCAATACGGATAGATTTGAGTTCTGTATATCTTATGAGACCATTCCGGCTGCTGTGGAACCCCATCTGTCCGTTCTCAAATCGCAGGGCTGTCTTTAAACGCAAGAGTAGGTGCTATAGAAATGTGTAAACGTGTGGTGACAGGCTCAGAGCAACGTGGATACTGTAAGAATACTCAAGCCATATCACCAACCCCGTAGAGAGGGAGGGGGCACTGGACCCGATGCCCCCGGGCCCGGCTTTAGCAAGGGGGCCCGGATTGTCGGTCGTTTGATGTTTTAGAAGCACCCTCGTTTAATTTTAATTTGGTTTGGAAGTATAAATACAGTATTAATAGATATACACATAGAAAGCTGTATAACTCGAACATTCTCAATTTTCCACAAAGGTAGATATAGGTTACAGTAGTTCGTAGACGCTTTTTTTTTTAAATTTTGCCCCGGGGCCCGAAATTTTGCCCCTGGACAAGGATTCGTTCTCCAATGCCCTGCATTTGGTTGAGTTTTTCAAAACTCATTTATACAGGGCGTCCCACGAGTTGTACCCCCCCTCCTAAAATCGTCCAAATGGGAGTAAAAGAAAACGTTTTATTGAATCTATCATAATTTTCTCCAAAGATCTCAAATAACATATTTGAGCGCTCCGTTCAACCATGCACAAGTGACACTAACTTTCTTATTTTAAATGGGAACCCCAGTTTTTTATTGCAAATCCGGATTTTACCCAGAATTTCATGAAAATTTGACCCCTCAACCAATTTTTTATTGCGCGCAACCGGTTCAGCGAGCACGCAAAGTTGCGCAACCCCAAAATGTCAAATAGTGGATGATGATGAACTATCAAGTGTGGAACATGAATTTTCATTGTTTATCAAACGCTGATTCACGTGATGCTAAGCGTTTTTTGAGTAGACTCAATCTTAGCGGTATACTGATTCGTTTATTTCGCGTCCGGGGACACCCTGTATATTTTTGGAAAAGTGAATAGTAGATCAACTAAGAGCGAAGTTACAACTGAGGCGTTTGCTATCAAAACCAGCTCATTCCATTTTTTCGTGAAATCCACTTTTTTGCATATTTTGAAAGTTTGGAGGGTCCTTCATAGCCTGACAAAGGGATATATAATAGATCAAATCGAGCTCATTCCAACCCGAAGGTAGACGAAAATGTTTGCCTTCCGGATCAAATCCAGCTCATTCCAAGCTTTTGCCATCTTCCGCCAGGACCGCAAGCAGAAGAAAACTCAGAATGTGAGCCGATGGATTATGATGACAACTGTTTCATTTAAATAACGACACTTATTTCCTATCTCCCTTGCATTCTGCATATCAATATGTCTCTTTGATAAATTTAAAAAAATACATTCTGTTCCATTTGGTGTTGTTATTCATGACGTTTTTCTAATTGTACCAATTTTATACCCTCAACTGTGATATTTCAGAGCTATTGAATAAAAAGTTTTTAGTGAATACCATTTATTTAAAACTCATTAAAAAACACAAATATCAATTGGTAAACTGGAAAAAAAAACAATTTTCCACAACTTTATTGAACAAAAAAATAGATAAATAAAAACAGAAAAAGGATGGAAAATCATGTTTTTGCATCAAAACCGGCTCATTCCAACCAAATTTGTGTAATTACTCCCAAGGATGAAATGAAAAACTAATCAGATTCTAGATTGTAGGATACCTACCTACAATTCAAAAACAAAAAGTGTAGCTTCAGAACTGTGGGCGTGGAAAGTTTTTCGTCTCTCCTGTAAAATTTTCAAAACTGGAATATCAGCTGGTTTTGGTAACAAACGCCTCAACTGAGCAAATGTTCAAAATTGTAAAAGATCTCTGGGAAGATCTTGTGAAGCCTCGCCCTTGTTGGTCTCCTTTCTTTGTCGGAATTCGATGGTTTAGAGTACTGGGGAGGGAGGGGAGGGGGTAATGCTGTGGAAAAAGGGAAGTTTTTCTGCGGCCCGCCACGGGGCTGACGCTCCCCAAACCCAAACAGTCGGAATAGAAGGGGAAAGTGGGGAGATAATTCCGATGGGGTTCAACGACCTCTGGCGTCGGCCCCTCGCTTTCCTCCCACTCCAACACCAAACAACTCGGCCCGACAACTTCCTCAGGAAACTTCGGGAAAACTGTTATCTGTTTTTCACCTAACGTTCATTCGGAAAAAATTCTTGCCCCAAATCGGGCCATTACGTAATCATATTTTATATGAGCGGAAACAATTATGCTCTTCTGAGTATAGGCTTTCATATAATATTCATATGAAAATTCATATATAATCGCATAGGCTTTCAAGATCACTGTAGGCAACTGAAAGTAGCATTGTCAAAAAATGGAAAAAACCATTGTTTCCACCAACGGACGGAATCTTGACAGCAATCCCTCATATTTGTAGCGCTAAATATGCAATTCACTTGAACTTGAAAAACTTTAAGTTTTTGACTTTGTCAACAATCTAGATCATCACATCATTAAAGGTATAATTACGTACACTATTACGATAATAGTGAACCTAAGGCTGGACGTCCACTGAACGAGATTTCGGGCGAAAAGCCGTTCGCGCGAATACGCACTCGTTCGTCAGTTCCCAGCTTCGCGCGAAGAAAGCCCATCCACTATACGCGAACTCCGGCTAAAAACGCTTCAGTTCATTTTCGGGATTTTCTTGTTTTGGATTTTTATTGTGTTGCTGAGGTGAACAATGCCACTTGCAGAGCGTTTTTTCGCCTTCGCGTTAGTTCGCCCAAACTCGCGCGAAACTGACGCTCGCAGTACACGGGATCCCACTTAAACCCCGCTGTTTGAAAACAGGCGAACTGTTCGCGCCAAATATCGCCTTTTCGCTTGTTCTCTTCGTTGCGCAACATTTTTTTATTACCTAACATTATACTTTCAGACATTCTCTAAATCACCCTCATTCCATGCGAAACGATTAGCCCCACCCTCTGAATTACCATCTTATATACAAAAGCAAAATTAACGGGGTATTGTTGCACTACTAGATTAAAATTGGAATCGAACTCAACAAGAACCACGAAAATCGGTTGAGAATTGTAGTCCGAGTAGCGTAGACAAAAACTGTCGGAAAAACACGTCAATAGCTCTCTCCCGTCATGTTCGAAATTTTCGAGGTTTTCAAAATGGTCAAAAACGCAAAATGCCAGTGGAAATTTCCATTTTGGGGAAAAAAATTGTCATTTCTCCCGAAAGTGTAAACAATGCTTCAGCTAAGTATAGACAAACTCAGATTTTATGGGAATTTTGTAAAAAATTACAAAAGTTGCTGCAAGTTAGATTTATAATCGACCCCTGAAGTTGGCTACGTTTAATCTGGGACACCCTGTAAAAGCATATGGGACATTTCACATAAAAAGGACGAATTCAAAAAATAGAATCTCTTCTAAAATTACAGCATTTTTACGTGTTGCACCCCTAGGCCTCTTAAACTCAATCCCAGGCCATGGGCCCCTCTGATGCCAAGGCCTGTCATGCGTGCGTTCAAAGTAGCCATTCGGAATGTTAAGTGAACTTTGAAGTTCAAGTGTTAAGACTTACTGGGAAACTTCGGGAAAACTGTTGCCTGTTTTTCAACTAACGTTCATTCGGGAAAAAGCTTACAGCTTACATAGGCGATTTTCTTATTTTTCTGTTCGATGAAGAACTTCAGTCCCATTTTTAAACATATTTCAGATCAGACAGATACAATTATTCAGCCCCCCACCCTGTAAGTTGGTAAACCCCCCCCCCCCCCCCAAATGTGAAAAACACTGGTAAGCACCCCTTATTTTATGCAAAATTAAAAGAAGATTTATACAGGTATTGAAAAAATTCAAATAGACAAAACGTGTATATTTTTTGAGGATCTTTACATAGTATGTGATATATTTTATAATGTCGTCACGCTAAACACTGCTTCAGTCAACTTTAAACCCCCCAAACATTTTTTAAACACCCCCCCCCCCCCCCCCCCCTTCCTCCAAGAATTTCAAGACGCTCTGCGTCATATCCCCCCCCCTCCCTGTGGGCACCCCTGAAATGTAGAGATAAATCTCTAATTCTTCAGTATTTTCGTATATTTTTTTTCGTCACCCAATTTTATTTTAACAAACCTATTTAGTAAAAAAAAAAAAAAAAAAAACTCGAGAATTTCGAATTTGAATTGTATATCGGGGAGAGGGTTGGAGGGGGGGGGGGGGGAGGAAGGGGCCGAACTCCTAGAACTCAGACTAATTTCATGCTTTCAGTGTTTTTCATCACGAATTTGGTTTAAGTAGTTTTTAATCATTTTATAAGTGTTCATAATCAAGTTTATAAGTGTGATCATATAAAAATCGGACAGAGGAACGGACCTGTAATCAATTCGTTACTTACCAGAATGTTTTCATTCGTCGTTTTAGGGCCATTTGGTGATGTTTAGTATTGACAAGATCAGTGTATGCAGTTTCTGAATTATTTTGTCATGTTAGTGTTAGTAGAAATTGGAAATTTATGTTTTAATTCATTATAATTGGGAGTTGGATAAACATAAAATACATTTTCAATAGTTATTAATGGAAATAATCGGGCAAAACTATTGCCCTAATTTAGCAGAATGCAACTTTAGTCAACGCTTAATCGAGAATATATTTTTTCGTGTAAAACAGTCACATGATTTTAAAAGCATATTAATCATAACGTTATCAACTTCAATTATAAACATTGAGTAGCTTCAATTCGCTGTCTTACACTTCCCCTCGAATTTATGTGTCAATTTGAACGCCTAGTTGCCTGGTAAAAGCTTCATGTTTTCTTCTAGGTAACCCCTTTGTAAATACATCCGCTGGCATTTCTTCTGTTGACAAATATTGGAATTCAACAATTTTTTCTTCTACGAATTCGCGAATGAAATGTTTGCAAAAAGGTACGTTGAATTTTTCGTCAATTGTTGTGCCCCCTGGTTATCGTTGAAGATAGTTGTCCCAGTATGATGGTGGTATACCCAGTTCGTCGAGAAACTTCCGGAGATGAATAGCTTCTTTCGTTGCTTCTCCTAAAGCTAGGTATTCCGCTTCACCGCTGGATAAGGCCACTGTCCGCTGCTTCTTGGCTTCCCATGATATTGCTGCTCCTCCGATTTCAAAAAAAGTAGCCTGAATAGGAACGCCGATCTTCAACGCAACTGGCCCAGTCTGCCAGGTACATTAACGAGCCAATTGGTCTCTGAAATGGATACCTTTTCATTCCAGTCTTATTGAGGAGATGATGAGAATGCTATTGAGAACATTCAAAATGAAGTACCTCGGCAAAATCCTGGACTTGGTATCGAGTTTTTCTAAGACCTAAACGATTGGAAGCTATTCATGTCCCAGGAAAAGTACACACAGGACATTCTCAAGCGTTTTGGTATGGAGGACTAGAAACCAGTAGCAACACCACTCGAAGTTGGGTTAAAACTCAAGAAATCGCAGGATGTCGACGCAGCTGAAATGAAGAAGTTTCCATTTTAGTGGAAGCGTGCTGGGCCCATAACCTAATCGAAATAATCGGGTTAAACTATTGCCTTAATTTAGCAGAGTGCAACTTTACTCAACGCTTCAAAGAGAATATATCGTCGGGTTCCGGGTAAAAGTGACCAAGTAACATTTTTTTCAAAATGAGCTTTTTTTGTCATTCCGGTACTAAGGAACATTGTCTACTGTGTGTTGTTGCTAAGAACGTTATCTTCAAACTGATGTGCAAGAAATACTTGAAAATAAATTTTACCTGCCTGACCCAAAGAGTTTTATGTGACCAAATGGCATTTGAACTCAACCACAAAACACGAGATGGATTATAAATGTACTCTCGCTGGTGCATGTAAATGTTATCAATTGCCATTTGATCACTTTTACTGTGTAAGATTTGTAAGATTGCATAGTAGGCAGGTGAAAATGACCAATTACAGTGATAGGTAATGGATAACCTTTTCTAACAGAAATAGGTATATCATTGTTATTAGATGCTTGGCAACACGATAAATTAACGAAAAAACTATTCAATCCCTCAATTTCATGTAACTATGCGACAGATTTTCGAAGAATTGAATTGACCAAATGAGTAAAGCTTGAAACTCCAGGCAGGTAAAAATGATCAAATAGAGTTTTCCGGAAAACAGCTCTTATTTAATCTGAAGTGAATTTTGAAGCACGATATCATAGGCGGGCACTAGCTAACTACCTACAGGATAAAGAAAAATCGAAACATAGTCGGATGAGACATCACACAACCAGTGTTCGTAAGAAGAAAATAGGTGAAACTTCAGATCGCTCCCCTGTAAAATTTTGCAAATGTTACTTGGTCACTTTTACTCGGAACCCCACGATATTTTTTCGTGTAAAACAGTCACATGATTATCAAAGCATATTAATCATAACGTTGTTAGCAACTTCAATTATAAACATATAAACATCGAGTAGCTGAAGGTAAATAAATTGTAATATAAAAATATAGAAAAAAATTAGATTAGTAGTATAAAATGAAGCAATTCGCTGTCTTACAGTTATAGGATAATTCCTCGAGAAAAGAGCGGAAATTGGCACATATGTCAATGCAGCATGACTGGACCTTTTTGCTCCTAAGGGAAATCGTACAAGTTTACAACCATTTCCAAGAGGCAGTTCGGCGGTGGGAATAAGGAAATGAGGGCATTAGAGGAGAAGGCGAAAACGCTCTTGATTTCTCTATTGGCGACCAAAGAAGGAGGTTTGTTGTATCGAAGGGCCCCGACCGGTGAAGTCGTTAGCTTAGCAAAAGCGACTCGGCGGCGGCGGTGTCTGCTGGGACGTGACAGGGAGAAACGGGCGGCGGAGAGGTCGTGGGTGTGAGGAGGAAGAGAGATCTCCTTTTTCCAGGACGAGAAAGTCTCAAGTCTCCCCACCGTCCGAGTTTCGTGTCTTCAGAGGGAGGACCTGAACCCGAAATGAACCTTCCATTCGTCGTCATAACCGACCTTAAATAAAAGAGTTCACCTCGATAGGTCCTCGTCCGCTTCGTAAGGCCGGAAGAGAAGGGGATTGTACCCACATAACCCCCCTTTCACCAGACTTGGATCATCTAAACCACAAGCCAACATACAATTGTATTATAATTGATTGATTGAAATCGTTTATTTAATCACATCGTGGAATTAGGGCTACGAGGTCTCTCCACCATTCCCCGGGGTTTCAACTCAATACATTAATTTTTTAAACCAATTAAAACATAATGATAAGTAATTCATTAATTAGAATTAACCCTTTCGCAATTATTGTAGAATTGAATTCTTCGCAAACTGAATTACACCTTTCGCAAATACATGTGAACCTTTCATTAAATTAATTCTATGCACAAAACATGATCAGAGTCCCCAAAACAATATCTTGTAACTTTGATTTGATGGGACACAAAACCACCCTTTTTAACAGTTTTTTCGGCTTTCCTCCCCATTATCTCCCTTTTGGTTTATTATTCAATAATAAACCATTGTAATCGCTCTGGAAAAAAAATTCTAACCCCCCTGAAAATTTCATGGTTTACGTTTCAAAGGGTGTAGAATCCGAATCTGCAATAAAAATTTTCCGTCCGTCCGCCGTACGCACGATATCTCTGAAACGGCTGGAGCAAAAAATCTGAAATTTTCAGGAAAAATCCATCTTGGTCCGACGACGCCCCAATTCTTGAGCCAGCTCCCTCACTCAATTTAAAGTGCCCTTTAAGGGCTGTAAAATTTTTGTAAAATCCCTGAAAACCTCAAACTAGTCGAATCGGCCTAAATATTTTCCTATTTGAAGAACATACCATTAGGAATCGAATGAGCCCTTCCCCACGTCCGTAGGTCAAACCATTCCCGATGTATGGCCCGATTTATGGTGCCAACATTTGCGTTTTTTCGTTTATTATTGTTTGTTTGTAACCTAGTGATGTCCGGCCGATAGCGTCGAGTTGTAGTGAATGTGGATACTGGAGTGATAGCCGATGTGAATACTTGTAGTGTAGTTAGTAGCCGATACACGGGTTGAAGCATTCTGATAATATGTAGGTAAATATTATTCAATATTATTACTGGGGTTTATTATTCAATATTATTACTGGGGAAATAAGTATTCAATCACTGGGGTTTATTGTTCAATTGGCTTGCGTTCGTGATTTGAATCTGTACTAAGCTTCGGAGTGTGCGTGTTTTACAGGTGATAGAGCGATTATTGAATTTCAGGAGATATGCATAGACCACGTAAATCGGTTCTCATCCAAAACACCTATTTGGATTGATCAGTTGATGATATTTGTGTGCCCCCTCTACGTCTGTCTACCTTTGGCTACATCGTTTAAATTTGGATTTGGGGAAGTTATAGTTCATGATTTGAATTTCTACTAAGCTTTGGAGTGTGCGTGTTTCACAGGATAGGGCGATTATTGAATTTCAGGAGGCACACAAATATGATCAACTGATCAATCCAAATTCGGGCAGTCGAACGGTTCACTTCCTACGGGCGTGTCTCTTATCGCGAAGCGTCTCTCTCTTTTGTTTTGTTTTTCTGTCGCACTCACTCGGCGGTCTCTGGTGTGCGCTCGTGGACGATCTTTGGATGTTAGTGAGTCTCAGTTACCTTTACGAGTGAAGATTGAGTACCGATCGAGACAAGATTCTCTAGCGCTGGGGCGCGACTGTTAACTTGTTTATCTGTACTAGAGAGCGGTTATTTCACTATGGACTGTGCAAAGTGTGAACGTGAATTGTTCTCGCCGAAAAAAACTGCAGCTTGCAGCGTTTGTAAGTTGAAGTTTCATCCAGCATGCACGCGGTTGAGTAGTTCAGAGAATTATAAAAAGATGAAAACTGATCTTAAAAACTCTTGGAAGTGCGATGTATGCTCGACTAAGAGATATGCAAAACCCAAAAATGTGGATGAAGTGGAGGACGCAGATGATGTATCAGAATGTGAATCGGAGAAGGATACTGCTAATTTAACCTTGTCTTTAAAAATGGATAAACTATTAAAGGAGATGAGCGAAATGAAAAAATCAATGGACTTTTTTAATTTAAAGTTTGAAGAAAATAAGAAAACCATGGTCGAAATCAATAATACAATTAAGGGTATACAGAAAGAAAACGAATCTCTTCGCATTGAGAACATTAACTTGAATAAGGAAGTCAATTCTTTGAAAAGATCTCTAAATGTGATCGAGCAGGCATCATTGAATACGACCATTGAACTAAAGGGTATACCAATGACCAAAAATGAAAATATTGGCGAAATAATTCGAATTGTGGCGGACAAACTCCAAATTTCAACAGAAGATCGGGTCTATGATATGGCATACAGGCTGAAACTGAAATCTCAACCGGTGAATCCGGCATCGGAAAAGATTATCGTGAAATTTTCCACTGAATCTCGGAAAAAATCGTGGATAGCGAAAATCAAAGCTTCCAAACATATTACGGCTAAAGATATACATCCTTCTTTCAATGAGAATAAATTGTACGTCAATGAGAGATTAACGGCACACAATAATTCATTGTTTTGGATTGCGAGAAAACTGGGTAAGGAATACGGCTATAAATTTACTTGGACATCACACGGAAGGATTTATATGAAGAAGGATGACTCGGATGATAGTCGAGTATATTGGATTTCGGATATGGATCAACTTCGTAAAATGGATTCTTTGAAAACCGTGAGGGAGCTATATAAATAGGTAATATATTTGGACAAACGTAACTGGGTAGGGAAATTCTATTAAATTACTTGTTATGGTCGAATATATCAACACAGTTGATTCATCTTTATTAATAAATAACGTAATATATGATAATGTCAGAGATTTTAATAATTTAGGTATTCTTGATGAATTCTTAATATTCCATATAAATATCAGGAGTGCGGAAAAGAACTTGGATCATTTGTCTGTCCTATTGTCCTCTATGTTAAAAAAACCAGACATTATAATACTGACTGAGTGTTGGCTGGGCGACACCGCAGTATCTGGAAAGCAATATAGTTTGAACAATTATGTATTTTTCAAGACTAATTGTAACGTCAATAAAAATAGTGGCACGATAGTATTTATAAGAGAAGAAGTCAAAGAAGTAAATGTTGAGGAGGTTTTCATTCACAGTTGCAGCACTTTGAAAATTGATCTTTCTGTAAATAACGCAAAAACAACAATATTTGGGATTTATCGATCCCACGAAAAAAATATGAATGACTTAGACCTGTTTTTCTTGGACTTCGAGAGAATAGTGACAAGTACTAGTTCTCAGAATGTTTACATAATAGGAGATTTGAATATAGATATCATAAAAGTTCCTTTAGATAGCAAAGCTGAACAATATTTAAATTTGCTCGCAAAGCGGAAGTTTTTGTCACTTATAAATACTGTAACTCGTCCATCGTCTACAATGGATCAGTTAGGTTCGTGCATAGATCATATTTGGAGCAATGTGGTCGATTTTAATACGAGTTCTGCCAGTGTTCTTAAAACAAACATTACCGATCACTATGCTATAATGTTAAAGGTGAATTTTTTGAAAAAATATGAAGAAACTACTAAATTTATGTTAAGGAAGAAAATTGATTATGATCAACTGAGTAAATTGCTATCTGGGATAGAATGGAATATTATTTTTCACAATAAGGATATAAATTCGTGTACTGACTCGTTCATTTCTACGTTACAAACATGTATATCAAAAGCTTCTACTAGTAACGTCCGTAATAATAATCATAAAAATAAGCCACTGAAACCTTGGATAACACAAGGTTTACTTGTTTCTATCCGCCGTAAAGAAAAGTTTTACAATATTTGCAAACGTCAGCCATTTAATATTAATTTTAAACTTTTTTTCGACAACTATCAGAGAAAGTTGAAAAAATATATTCGACTGGCTAAGGAAAACTATTTTAAGGAGAAAATCAATAGCGTCGAGGGGAATAGTAGAAAGGTTTGGCAGATAGTGAATGACATTATACAAGTACCCAGGAGTAGCAATACAATTTACTCAATCACTGATGATCGGGAGGTAATAAATGCGATGGACAATCCCACAAGGTGTGCGGACGTTTTTAAATGATTTCTTCGGTTGCATAGGTGAAAAGTTAGCCCATAATTTACCTGAAGTGGACACTTCATGTACTGCCTTGCCTGTAAACCGGGAAAAACAGCAGAAAGCTGGCAAACACAGTTCATTTGTGTTGAACTCAGTAACTGAACTTGAGGTATTAAAAACCATTTCGGAGCTAAAAGGAGGGTCTTCACCAGGATGGGACAATATCAACGTTGAGGTTCTAAAACAGTGTAGAGATCAGGTCGCGAAACCACTTTGTTATCTAATAAATAGAAGTTTTGAACTTGGAGTTTTTCCTGACTGTCTAAAAATGGCTGTAGTACTTCCATTGTTTAAGGCGGGGGACAAGCGCAATGTAAGCAATTATAGGCCTATTTCTTTGGTTAGCAATATTGCGAAAATCTTTGAAAAATGCTTCAAATATCAATTGGTACGATACCTGGAAACTGAAAATCTAATTTATGATTATCAGTATGGTTTTCGAACAGGAAGAAGCACTCAAGATGCGACATGTCAATTGAATGCCTTAATAATGCAAGACTTGGACAGAGGTCAAAAACCAGTAGCAATTTTTATTGATCTGATGAAAGCTTTCGACACTATTTCGCATAGTAAATTGTTGGAAAAAATGGATAGGTTGGGAATTAACGCTAGATCCCTGGAGTGGGTTAGGAGTTACTTGCACAGAAGAATGCAGTGTGTCAAGGTAAATGGAGTACAGGGTTCCACCAGCACATTAGGTGAATATGGGATCCCCCAAGGCACCGTGCTAGGACCAATATTTTTCATTTTGTACGTTAACGATATTGGGTACCTGTCTACTGGGGGCAAGACTTTATTATTTGCTGATGACTCAGTATTATATTTTTCCTCAGGTGATTGGGCCTGTACCGTTGAACTTGCTGAGAGGGGATTTCAAATAGTAAACTCTTGGTTAATTAATAATCACTTAACTTTAAATTTAAATAAAACAGTGTGGCTCCCTTTTGCTTTGTCATCACCTTCTAGACCTCCGTTAAACCTGAAACTAAGCTTACATGCGACAAACTGTGATATACAAGCTTGCTTAAACTGTCCTTTGGTGGCCAGAACCGATAAAACCAAGTACCTAGGTATATATTTTGATAGTGATATGAAGTGGTGTACCAATATTGATTATGTCAACAAACGTCTTCGCAAACTTATCTATATTTTTTCCCGATTAAAAAGAGTGTTGAATTTGAAATTAATGAAATCACTATATTACGCATTAGTGCAATCAGTATTGCTGTATGGACTCCCTACTTATGGCGGGGCATACAGCTCTACTTTGAGACCCCTGACCATTACGCAGAAAATGCTGGTAAGAATTATAAGTGGAAGTAAGTTTGCAGCACACACTGAACCTATTTTTAAATCTTTACAAATTTTGAACTTCGGTCAGCTATTAAAAATGAATAATATTAAGCAAATCTTAAAAGAGCAACTTTTCATTCATCCGCAACATGACGTAACCACTAGATTTAAAATTAAAAAATTCATTTCTCTTCCCTTATACCACACGACAGCAGCGCAAAATTGTTATTATTACCAAGGCATATCATCTTTCAATGAATTGCCCACTACATTAAAATCCAAACTCTTGGAAAACCCTAAAAATTGTTCAGTCCTTAAAAAATTCTTCTTGTCCCATCTGGCATAGGTTTTATTTTAATATATATATATTGGCTCAAATTTATGTTTTTTTTTCTGTCTTTTTGTAATCGATCTTGGAAATTGTAAATATAATAATAGTAAATTTTTGTTTCTTGTCATTTCTGTTTCTACTATTGTAAATATTAGCTAGAATGACGGTAATTGTATTCAGTAGTGCTTAAGATTGATTGTAAAAGGTTTTTCGTTTTATTTTTTTTTTTTGCTCAACCAGCTCATCTCCCTAGCTCGGGCTCTTAGCTCATATTGGGAGATTATGTTTCTGTATATCATTTAATTCTATATTTATGCTATGTACCTACTGAAGAAATAAATTCATTTTCATTTTTTCTTCGTGAAAGTCAACGTTTTCAAGGTTTGATAATGTACTACACTTCAAATGAGATCGAACTAGATGAGGATCATGCTAATTGGGGGGGAATTGTGGCTAGAGAAGCTTTAAAACGATTTAATGGGACACAAAACCACCCTTTTAAACAGTTTTTTCGGCTTTCCTCCGCAATATCTCCCTTCTTCTTCGTGAAAGTCAACGTTTTCACGAAGGCGATCGAATTAGTAGTGACAGTGACTCACCTCCTGTTATTAGGAACACAACTCGAAGAAGGCCCGGAAAGTTTAATTATTGTGAAAGGTTTAGTAGTTGTGAAAGGTTCAATTCTAATTGCGAAAAGTTTAATTCAGTTTGCGAAAGGTTTAATTCTAATTGCGAAAGGTTCAATTCCAATTGCTAGTTTGCTAAAATTCAGTTTGCTAATGCTATAGTAAGATTTTTTTAAACTAGATCAAATTCTTAGTCGGACAAAAAAACACGGAAACTCGATGGGAATTTCAACAGATATGGGGATCGCTTGAATTATTCAGACATCGCCATACTGACGGCATTAAATTCAAAATTTCTGCTCAAGAAACAATAAGAGGGACGACGATGCTGCATTTTAATGTTTCTTTGTTGGTTGAGAAGGAAAACTCAATTGCAGGTTGAGGGGAACTAGCGAGGTTTCTGAACTTTCAGTCTGAAGTCGATCCCTAGCAACGCAGCAATCAGTCATTTTCAACTTTTTTCCAATTTTTTTTTTTCTGAATTTGCTCTAAGAATTGTCTACAAATTAGAGGAGAGTCTGGAGAGAATCCGGTGGAGCCGAACATTGCCGATCCGACTATTGCCGAACATTTCTTTTTGTTTTGTTTTGATCGCAGTAACCTAGTGATGCAGAGAATGTGGATATTGGAGTGAACTCCTAAAAGGGTTTATAGCCGGGTTGAAGCATTCTGATATTCATGAAACTAACAAGAACTCCTTTATGTTTCACAAACCGAGACGTGGTCTGTTTTCAATCCAAATTGAGGTTTTTAAGGAATAAAACGCAAAACCTCGATTTTCCCAGAACTGGTTTTCCGGTGAAACTGCTTTTCTCCTTTGGACGGCAGAATTTATCAGGAGCCTAAGCTAGCTGTGAAGGCATTATTTCGATTCCACACGTTTTCAGGGAAAATATACATTCCACATCTATTCCCAGTCTGTTTTCTGGGCTGAAGTAGAGAATAGGTGATCCCTACCTCTTATCAGGCTCTTTTGTATCGATGTATACTCTATTATACTACTCGATGTATAATATGTAGGTATCAGTGCCATGTATTATGGAATGATTTTCACAACCGTTATAGCGATAAAAGTATTTTTAATACGCAGAGACACAAGTCCAACTCTATTTGTCCAACTGATCTATACTTTACTAGAAGGATTGATGAAGGATATTTTTTTGTTTTTGACCAGCATCCAGACCGGCAAACTAGGCAGAACCCACATCGAAAGCGTGGACCTATATCGATAAGAGACATCGGGTTTTCCAATATGGCGACGGTCTTATCAGGTTGGGGTCACCTATTCTCTACTTCTACCAAGAGTCCTACTACTTTTGAGAACCTGCTTTCCTTGCATAAAAAGCTGAAATCGAAAAACAGACCACGTCTCGGTTTGTGAAACATAAAGCACTTGTGAAGTTCTTGTTAGTTTCATTAATATCAGAATGGTTCAACCCGTGTATCCACATTCACTGCATCACAAGGTTACTGCGATCAAAACAAAAAAAAAAAAAAAAAAAAAAAAAAAAAGGAATGTTCGGCAATAGTCGGATCGGCAATGTTCGGCTCCACCGGATTCTCTCCAGACTCTCCTACAAATTAGGAGATACGTCGTAACATTTTGTAAATTTTCTTCTCTTTAGCTACTATAACTGTCTACTATATTACAGATAAAGTAAAGGTAAAAGATGGAACTTTATCTGTGATATAGTAGTTGACAAATCGGTGATTTTCATGTTCCTTGGTTGGTTATGAAGGAAAACTCAATTGCAGATTGTAACTTCCTGGGAAACTGGGGAGGTTTCCGAGCCCTCGGCCTGGAGTAGATCCCTAGCGACGCACGGGGGATCCTCTCCCTCATCTTGGAGGGAACATCTCCGACGATGGCTCCCCATTCATCGCTAGCCCTTCGCGTTCCCCCTTGCGATTCCCGTCCGCCCCACGCGTTTCCCCTTTGCGATTCCCGTCCGCCCCTCGCGTTTTCCCTCCAGGCGTCTTTTCCCCTCTGATGAACCGACCCCCGACGGAATAAGGGGGTTCTCACCCCTCCCCCTTTCATCCCTATAGACCATCTTTTTTTCCCCTTTATGAGGGAAGAAGAGGCCGAGTTGTGGGGCGGGAGACGAGAGGGAGAGTTGTGGGGCGGCTCGGGGGATTAATGTGGGGAATCCGCCGTTGGGGTCTTTGCCCTCTTCCACGTGGTAGCGGGAACATCCCTGTACAGGGCGCCTGTATTAACCCTGTAGACAAGCCTATACATTGTGAGGAAAAAAACGAATCGAAGATGATCAGAAGAAATTTCTGCACAGACAAATATTTACTTAATGCCAGTTTCATCAACAATCCCTAACCATAGTGAAAACAGAGAGATTTGAAGGTAGATTTCAAACGAACGTTTCATCTAAGTAATCAATGGTTACACCCTTATCAGTAGATTTCGGATCCATATGACGTAAAAAACACCAGAATATGACAGAAAACCTCTGTGAATTTGACCTTGAAACCGATAACCTTCATACATGTTATCGTACATGATAAGACCATTTAAAAAAAAAAAAGAAAGCAGAATACCAATGTAAGTTCCAAAACAGATTCTAATACCTTCTTTAGCCATAACATGAATGAAAATCCGCTCTGAATTGGTCAATCACACTGAACACTCACCAGAGGTCGGTAACGAACAGAGTCATTAAGTAAAATGTGTCTTGGCCCCTTCCATGTGGAAGAGGGAACATTCTTGTACAGGGTGCCTGTATCAACCCAGTAAACAAGCCTGTACACTGTGAGATCGAAGATAATCAAAATAAATTTTAGTACAGCAAATAATCAATTAATGACAGTTTCATCAACAATCCCTAACCATAGTTAAAACAGATCCTTGTTTTACGAAACCAGAGATTTGAAGGTTGATTTAAAACAAACGGGTTTCACCAATATAATCAAAGGTTTACAACGTTCTCAGAAGAGTTTCGATCTTGAAAAACCAGTGGTTATGACCGAAAACCTCTGTAAATATGACCTGAAAAAAATACCTAAAACGTTCATATATGAAGCTAAATTAATACCTTAAAAAAAGTACATCTAGTGTGTTCCAAAACAAATTTCTGTTTGGTACCTGTTGAGTACCAAAAGGTAACCTCAAAACGCCCCATTACTTCTTTGCAGCACTTTTATTCAAATATATTCGGTCATAACTTCAATAAAAATCCGCTAGCACACTGACCTCTCACTGGAAGTAGGTAGCGAACGGAAACATATAAGTAGAAGGTGACAACGAGGTAAGAGGATGTACAGGGTGTCACAGTAAAACTAGATCGAAAATGGAACAAATCCTCGAAAACGCACTCCTCTACTCAACCAATCCCCGGAATTTGATTTTTTGAGGTGTTTCCTTCTTTTTTTATAAAAACCACAATTTGTCCTTGAAAACCGATATTTTTTACTCCTAAATAGCTATGAATTATTTCCCGGATTTTATAATTTTCCTCATTTTTATCGTTTGAAATTTTATTCTTTTTATCCCTGGTATTCCTCCTTAACTGTTGCACAACGTGCCCCACGTTTTTTCGCCTTCAAATTAGAATTTCTCCATGAAATCGATACGGAATCACAAAATTGACCATACTATTGAAAAGCTGATTAAACGTTCAAGTTTTACAGTAATTTGACAACTTCTAACACCTTTTTTGAAGAAATGGAGTTGAAGTCAAGAATTTTCAGTTGAAACCTGATTTTAAAACCCATCAAACCTTTGAATCGATTAGGTAATAAAGAAATATCGTCGTTTTGCAATCTTCTTCTTCAGTAGCTTCATCGTTGTTTTTTCCGCCAGGAATGAGTGGTTTCCTCAGGGTGAGCTTTTTCCTTGGATAGATCACTTTCTGCGGATAATCAGGGGAACGAAAAAATTGATTTATCGAGCGATTTCCTGGAGTCAGTGATGGAGTTGGAAACAGTTCAACTTCCTGGTTCCTTGGAGAGCTGCAGCCCTCAGGTGAAGGGGATGCTTTCTCCTCGCTCTCCGTCGGCCTGGTTTCTCCCGCGAACTTTCAAGACGGTTTTCCAATTTCGACGCGGCCGAGGGTGAAGGGAGGTCTGACGGGGGCTGTCAGGGGGTTGGAGCGAGCGTGGAGTTGCAACAAACTTGGAACTTCATGGTCCTGCACGGGGTTGTAGTGCCCCAGGTGTTACAAACAGGATGACTGTTGACCCCACTCAGTCTAATTAGTTAAGAGGGAAACTCAGACTAACAATCAATAGGGTTCAATAAGGAATTCTATAAAGTTGGCGAGAGGCGAGAGGATAAGGGCTTCCAGTGGGAGAATGAATGGTTCAGTAGTAACAAACAGTGACCCCACGTACGAGACCCCACTCGAGCCAATCAGTTAGTAGAAGACTCAAACGAACATTTAATAGTTGCAGAATTCTATAAGAGATTCTATAGGTGAGGGGGAGTGGTAAGGGGTTTCAGAATGCACTAGGAGTTACATATAGGTTGTCTATGTGATCCTAAACAGGGTAATTAGTGGGTGGGAGACTCCTAGAACGCATTTCAAAATTATGGTGAAAGGAGGGATGGGGGTTTATTGGTTTTAAATAGAGTCAGAACGGTCTAGAAGTTTCATACATGACGACTATGTGATGCTATTCAGACCAATTAGTTAGTGGGACACTCAGATACTATTCAGAATAGAGAATATTCAGTAGAGTTCCGAGAACAATGTCTTAATAGAGGCGCAGGAGGGTGTCTAAGGGCTTTCCGTGGGGTAAGACTGGAGTAGAAGTTACATGTAGGTTGACTATGTGACCCTACTGAGGAGAGTTCTCTGAATAATATCATAAAATTTGCGACCACTTACTACCCAGCTCTCATCTGACAAGTTAATCCGCTCTTCAATTATCATGGTATTTAAATCAAATTGATATCAATACCCAGTATCCATCCTACTAACCGAACGCCTTACCTTATACCCCTGCGGTGTTATTTCATAAAAATAAACGATTGTAAAGAAATACTTAAATCGTTTCCACCTCGTGGTTAATAGGAGCCCCGTAGTTTTTCTTGGAGCAATAAATACAATTATTGAATAAATAAGTCAAATTGTTACCAAAACCTTGTGTATAATCATTTCTTGACCTTATATATATGTATATATAATACAGGTCAAAAAGTTATAATGTAGAGAAATCGTAATCAAGAAAATTCAGTAGAATCGATATAACAATTCCTTTCAAGTATTATATGGTAGAAATGGTCTAATGAATTGCATAAAGATGGCGAAAATGGAATTCTACAACGAGGGGTGTTCAAGGGCTTTCAGTAGGGTCAGAATGGTGTAGAAGTTTCCAACATAATGACAATGTGACCAATTAGAGAGAGGGAGACCAACATTCCGTCGAATTCTAGAACGCATTTCAAAATTATGGTGAAAGGGGAGAGGAAGTCTAAGGGGTTTTAGTGGAGTCAGATTGGTCTAGAAGTTTCATACGTAATGATTACGTTTTCAGAAAGGAATTAGTGGGAGACTCAGATAAATATTCTGTGGATTTCTGTAATAAATTCCATAATAATTCATAATAGAAGGGAGGTGTCTAAGGGGTTTCAGTTCATAAGTTGTGTTTTTCGCATGTTATCTGAAACTATTGTTTTCAGTGGGGTAAGACTAGTGTAGAAGCCCCTAACAGGTTGACTATGTGATCTTACTCCGATCAAATAGTTGGAGTTTCTTAGAAGTTTCCAATGAGTTTGCCTCATGGGCTAATGACAATTAATTAGTGGGACCAATTATTCATTACATTTCTGTGATGAATTTCATAATAATTAACGTTCCGTCGAATAGAAAATAGAACAGCATTTCAAAATTATGGGAAAGAGTTTTATAGAGGTTTCATAATGATGGGGAGATGCTTTCAATGGGGTCAGACTAGTAAGAGTTACATACATAATGACTATGGTCTAGAAGTTTCATAAGTTCTGTAATGATTACGTTTTTCAGTGGGGGTGAGACTACAGAAGTTACATAAGGTTGACTATTATAATCGGCCAAATAGTTAAGGGAGAGTTCAATAATGTATTTCAAAATGATGCCGATTGGTGACCAGATAAAAAAGTATTCTGTAGGACAATTAAATAGAATCAGACAAACATCCCGCAGAAGTGTTTAATATATGAAATTTATCTTGAAATTTTCGTAATGGTAGCGAGGGAGATGTCTAAGGTTTTTCATTGGTTTTTGCCCCATGTTCAAGGTGAGAGAAGAAGGTATCTAGGAGGCACATTGCTGGATGAGGGACATCTAATTGATTGCTGAATGTGATAAAGCCTCAAGATTATAAGAAATTAAACGATTTCCTTCAGACGGCTGTCAGACAGCGGCAAATGATTGTTTATGAAGGTTTTTTGGATTGACGTTTCGCAAATTGTTTTGTGATTTTTGGTTTATTATTCAATAATAAACCATTGTAATCGCTCTTGAAAAACAAATTCTAACCCGCCCTGAAAATTTCATGGTTTACGTTTCAAAGGGTGGAGAATCCACATTTTTTCCGTCCGTCCGCCGTACGCCGTACGCACGATTTCTTCCAAACGGTTGGAGCAAAAAATCTGAAATTTTCAGCAAAAATCCATGTTGGTCCGACAACGCCCCAATTCTTCAGCCAGCTCTCTCACTTAATTTAAAGTGCCCTTTAAGAGTTGTCAAAGTTTAGTAAAATCCCTAAAAACTTCAAAAAAAACCAGGGCGGCCTAAATATGGAATTTTTTAAGAACTTTCCTAGAGGAATCGAATGAGCCCCTCCCCACTGTCTATAGCTCAAACCATTCCCGATGTATGGCATGATCTTATGCTGCCAACATTTGCATCCACATTCACTACATCACTAGGTTACTGCGATCAAAACTAAAACAACAACTTTTTTTTTTATCGCAGTAACCTAGAGATGTAGTGAATGTGGATACTGGAGTGAACTCCTAAAAGGGTTTATGCCGATACACGGTTGAAGCATTCTGAAATGCATGAAACGCTGCAAGTTCTTTCACTGGAGTTTATTATTCAATTTTATTCATTTGGCTTGCATTCATGATTTGAATTTCTACTAAGCTTTGGAGTGTGCGTGTTTCACAGGTGATAGAGCGATTATTGAATTTCAAGAGATATGCATAGAGCACGTAAATCTGTTCTCAACCAAAATACCTACTTGGATTGATCAGTTGATCATATCTGTGTGCCTCCTGAAATTCAATAATCGCTCTATCACCCGTGAAACACGCACACTCCAAAGCTTAGTGGAAATTCAAATCATGAATGCAAGCCAAATGAATAAATTGAATAATAAACCCCAGTGAAAGAATTTGCAACGTGTTTAGTTATGTAGTACCATAGGAAGGATGATGTCGAAATAGTCTCTATTGATCAGAGAGACCTTGTGTTGTAAGTTTGTATGTTTTATTTATTGGCTGGTATACCTATGCACGTTTTTAATTTATTAAGAAGTGTTTTATGAAACTACTTCAGATTCAGACTTAAAAAACATGTTGATTTGTGGAATAAATGTCCAGGGTTAATAAGATTAATTGAATAAGAACGAAAATATAATTATTACAAACTAAAAGTTTTTGAAAAATTACGGGTACCTAAAACCTTCCACAAACCCACAAAAGGTTGAAAACCTGTGCGTTGGCATCTATTAAGAAATATATAAGCATGAAATAAATTAAGCATCTTGTTGTCTATTTTCGAAGTTTTCAGAAAACTTAGCTAGTAACAGCAAGAACGATTTACATAGTAATTATGTGAATAATGCAAGAGGATAAGAAACAAGTAAACAGGAAATTCAAAGAAGGCCTGATCAAGTCAAGAAATTGGCATATACATTTTGATTTATAAATTTTGAAGTTATCCATATTTTAAAGCCATCGCGTTAATTTAAATTAAACGGTACTTCCAGCAGATGTGACGGTAGGTGGTTCAACGGATTAGCACCCCGATAAGGGAGTAGGCCAAGTTGTGTGCTTCTCCGAGGAACTACAAATTTATTAGGGATTCTGGTGGCATGAATAGATTCTGATTTTTGAAGAGGAAACTGCCTCCTAATAAAATACTTAGAAATTTGGAAACTTATTATTTGTGGGACAGTGAGAATTTCTGTTTCTTCATATAACTGGTCTGAACTGTACATTCGACTCTTTTGATTCATAATTGAAAGAATTAATTTGTGGGCAATTTTAACAGGGTGTAAGTATGTCCTATATGCCCCGCCCCAAGCTCTCTCCCCCAAAACTCTTACTACTTGTAATGCCTTTTGGCTTATACAAAAAAAAAAAATTCATTTCATAAAATGGCAAGAACGGGGGAGTATTAAATGCGTTTATGGGTGTTCAATGGGGTCAGACTGGTCTAATATTTACATACATAGTGACAGATCCTACTCAGACTAATTAGTCTGTGGGAGACTAGGAAAAACATTCAGTAAACTTCTATACTTAATGAATTTAATAATGATGGCGAGGTTGGTGTTTAAGGGATTCCAGTAGAGTTCAGGATCAGTGTTTCCAGCAAGGCTACTACAACAAAGGGCATAAGCAATTCCACTACTTCACTGGTTCACCAACTGAAAATAGTGAGGCCGATCCGAAATAAAGAAATAAGGCTAAGAAATTGGAGAAATAGAAGAAAATTTAAAGATTACTCACGAGAAAACAGCTCAACGTCTCTCCCTCAAACCTGAAAATTACAAATAAAACGTTAGGAGCGAAATTTGGTGGAACAAAATAATAGAAACAATGAAATGCAGATACAATGAAATTCATAGGCAATAAGTTGGAACCATCCTTCAAACACTCGCCGATTTCAAGCAAATACGTAAGTGAGAAACTATTGTTATGATTTGTTATCATAAATTATTGTTATAATAACTATGTTGTTAATTTCTTGTCAATCTCACATAATATTCAGAAACCTGATGATAAATTAACACATAGTAGGTACTGTGTCGGAAATAATGAAAGAATTTGGGTCAGAGGAGGCTTTTTCGATGGTGGTTAATAGCCTCTATCCCCAAATTCGATAATTTAACCCTATGTGGAAATATTTTCACACCATACCACGACACCAATACGTTTCTGTTCTATTAGAATGTGGTGCACAACATTAGAAACATAATCGTCGATATGAGCAAAGCTGTAGTATGTGCTTGTCGCTTTAGTTCTCCCTACCACGACATCCACAAAGGGATTTTTTTCACGAGTCGATCATTTTATCGTACCGCACCGCAACATCAATACGGTTCCGTTCTATTAAAATGTGGTGTACGACATTAGAAGCATAACCATCATAAGCATAATATGAGCAAAGCTGTAGTATGGGTTTTTCCTCGATTTACTGCACCCCCTCACATGCATAAAGGGATTTTGTTTACCAAGGTCGACCGTGTTACCGTATGTGGACATTTTCGAAACGTAGCGCTACCAATACGTTTGTGTTGTTTTAGAATGTGGTGTACGACATTAGAAGCAAAACCGTTGATATGAGCGAAGCTTTTCCTCGCTTTGCTGGTCCCCACCACGACATCCATAAAGGGGTCAACCATGTTACCCTATGTGCGACATTTTCATACCATACCACAGCACCAATACGTTTCTTTTCTATCTTTTGTAAGGGGTGTAAAACATTAGAAGCATAATCATCGATATGAGCAAAGCTTTTCCTCGCTGTTTCCTCTTTTTTAATGTGGTGTTAAACTTTGGAAGCATAATCGTCGATATGAGCAAAGCTTTTCCTCGCTTTACTGCACCCCACCACGACATCCGTCTCGTTGCTCCCGATATGCCGAGCAACCGCTCACCCTTTCTCAGCGATGTGGCAACTTCGTAAACCCTCTCGTACGTGCAGTTTCGGCCCTTGACGGGGGCGTGAGTCTCTCACGACGTGGGGGTTGACCTGGTACCTCGCCTAACCTAACCGTTTACGTAAGCCCAACTTTCATGTTGAAAAACGTTACCTCATTGTTCGCGAACCTACTTTTCTCCGAGTGGCTTTCGGAAATTTCTCATTCCGGGTGCCGCGGCCGACTCTGGATAATTGAGAACGGCGATTGCCTTTCCAGGGCTCTTCAAAAGTTAGAAATTTCTCAATGGCTTTTACTTTCTTTCGGTTTTGCAGTTCGGACCGGCGGAAAAGTTCCGGTGAAAGGGCCCGCGAATATAATTAAGTAGGATTTCAAAAAAAGATTTTCCTCACAAATTCTAGTCGGGGGTGAAACAATGAGATTTAAAATCATCCTTAAGATCATTGTTAAAACAGATTTGTGGGTAATGCATACAATATAGGGAGGTCCCTTAGTTCGGTTCTTCTATGGCTCTCTAAGCCTTGTCGGTGGGGTTGCAGTAGAAAACACCTTTTCCGAAAACACACACTTCAGAGTACTTTATTTGAATTATCAAACTATTAGACTATATTTACACTTTACACAGATTAACTTAACTTCAAGAATTGAAACTAGGAATTTAAAAAGGATTGATTTAAGAAGACCAGTTGACAGTTAGGAAGTAGGGTAGTCGAACCGAACTACCTGTTAAGGTGAACCCAAGGAAGATATAAACGGTTGTGCAGTAAAGTGATGGAGGCTGTATTTCAAATGAATGCGTACATGCTCAATGAACGAGTATGTAAACATATAATTCAATTCGTATTCGTCGAAATAGTGGTGTTTTTGAATAAAACCTTGAGCTTTCGCGGGTAGACGACAATATCACAAAATATGCTGCTTTGCCGCTACTTGGTTAGGAAAATGAAGTCACTTTGATAACTATGATGTGAAGTCAGTCAAGTTAACAAGGGTGTAAGAGCCGGCTAAAAACGAAGGAGAGAACTGACTCCAGATTCTGTTAACCAAAAAACGGGAAAATTTTGTTTAGAGGGGAAGTGAAGAAAATTTAGAGTGAGGAATCGCGGGGAGCAGAGAAAGGGGGATAGTAGAAACCAATCAGGGACGGGGTTACAACTACCCCGGGAAACCGCAGTGTGCTAGGAGGGAGACTACACTACGGGTGACTGACCGCTTGCCAGAAAAAGGGTGGCTTGGGAAAAACCCACGGCGCAAAGCAGCTTGGGGAATTCGGAGTCCATTAAATGCTTTAAATATTGTCACATAAGAACGGGATTAACGGACAATTGGGTAACGGCGGCGAGTACGGTCCCATTACCTGTGGGCCTTGAATACGAGTCAAGTGTGGTTTTCAAGAGGTAATAACCTACATACTGAAAAATTCTTCATGTTCTAAAAACATTTCAGACACGCCTGAACACCACCGAAATCGATTTTGAGCTCGATTACACAATCGGCGGTCTGAAATCGATTGTACCAATTAATTGATTATGTACCAATTATTTTTTGCGTATGGTTCTTCTAGCCCTGAAGAGGTTCTACAAAAAGAATGAAACGTTCTCGATGAAATTGTAGTTTTTTTTATCAACCTCTGACGTTCAAGATCTCCAAGTAACTTCAAAAAAAGATTCAGTATGAAATGCACAGTAAGCTGGATGAGCAGCGTTTGTATGGATATCAACTCCTCCATTCCCCCTCCTGAAAGAAAATTCAAAATTTCCGAAGTTTGTAGCACAACTAGACAAAAATTGAAGTCGAAGAAATGTTTTTCAAATAGGCAATAAAATCAGAAGATAGTGAAGAAATAACGATTTATCACTATTATATCCTCCAGTCACTCTAGTTCATAATGAAGATTGAATGTTCTGAAATATGTTTAAATACAAACGTAAAATCTTGAATGAAGAAACCAAAAAGAATGTCATGAATAGGTCGAGAATTCTTGGTTGAGCAGCGATTAAAAAGATTCTTTTCCCTCATTCCCAATATCCGATCCTGCCAGCAAAAGCAAAATGTCCAAGATTTGCTGCACAACTAGATCAAAATTTGGAATGAACAAAACATTAATCATGAAAATGGGTTGAGCATTACTTATAGAATGAGTAGCGTCGACAGAATTAGTCGAGAAAATGGGTTTTTTTGCATTACCCCCTCCAATTTCTCTCCTACTTCGTGAAATTCAAAATTTCCAAAGTTTGATTCACGAATTGCTTCTAATGATCCAGTGATATTAATTTTATCGATATACTATTTATCCTAAGATTACTACTAAAGTTTCTATTTTTTTTATTCAGTGGTGTTTTTAGGTAGTTCCCGTTCATTGTTTGCGACATGTGATTTTAAATTCATATTACATTCCAAGTTTTAGAGTCGTCTCTCATGGGCTAGTACTTTCGGTAGGTTTACTGGACTTGAAATTAGGTACTAGGACCAACTAATATTTTAACATGATCTGGTTCAAATAGTTCTATGATTCTATATCGAGACGATAAAATACCAACAATACTGAAGAACGTTTCGTGAATTGTTAGTATATGAAGCCAACTCCGTAACGAAATCGTTTATTTCACGTTACCTACCCTTTTCTTGAAATGGGGACGAACGGACAGTGAGTGTCCAAGGTATGCAACGATAACCGTATCTCAGAGGAAATCACACATTTTGCTAATGCATCTGAGGTACTTTCCCAAATCTTCCAAAAACCCAGTAATCATTTGAATATATGTGGCTTTTTGAATGTAATCCAGTCCGTAATTTGAACGTACTGAAAAAAAAGTGAACGAGTTAAGCACCCTTCCCCTACTCGAAATGACCCAAAATCGTGATATTCTCATTTTCCAAAATGGGGCAAAATGTTGATCTCAAAAAGTATGCTAACTGTAAAGTACTACATTGAAACAATGATGCGCTAAATATGCTGAAAATTGTACATTACTTCTGGAAAGAAATGTATTTCATACCTGCACCTGCTGATTTACGACTCCAAGCACACACATAATATATTCTATTCTTTCATCTACATGCACTTTTTCGCCCAAACGCGCAAAACTATTGATTTATCCGCGAATGCATCACAAGACACTTATATTCAAGTTAATAAGTATTATATTATTGTTCTGAACTGCAAGTTGATCGGAGAAACTTTTCGTTCATTTTCCACGGCGATTGTTTACAGTAGGGTACAATGACGGTTATCCTGTCAGGTTACATTGGCCGATGTAAAGTTGCAGACATGCGCATTAGTGCTTCATTTTCACGCTTACCAAAACTGCATATCATTATTTAAATCTAAAGTCATCTCAAGCACAATGAATGCGAAGTTATTGTAATTTATTCAACTAAATTTTATTAGGTCGTTAGTATTATGCAATGTCAACGATCAGCTGGGATTCTCAAGATGACACCCCGTATAGCATCCATCATCCATGACGTAGCCGATCATTCCTTCCCCCTGATGCTCAATTCCCCCTTGATTCAAATTTACGCCGCAGATATGGACGTTGCGATATTACAAAATATCGATATTTCATTCGATATCAATATCGAATCAAATTACCGATATCCCGATATTATCGATAGAAAAGACCGATATTTTGGATTATCGGTAATATTGAAAGAACAATTAAAATATTGATAGATCGACTAAATATTGAGCAGTCTTCTACTTTTGGTTTATTATTCAATAATAAACCATTGTAATCGCTCTTGAAAAAAAATTCTAACCCCCCCTGAAAAGTTTACGTTTCAAATCTGCAATAAAAATGTTTCCGTCCGTCCGCCGTACGCACGATTTCTCGCTAACGGCTGGAGCAAAAAATCTGAAATTTTCAGGAAAAATCAATATTGGTCCGACAACGCCCAAATTCTTTAGCCAGCTCTCTCACTTAATTTAAAGTGCCCTTTAAGGGTTGTCAAAGTTTTGTAAAATCCCTGAAAACCTCAAAAAAAGTCGAGGCGGCCTAAATTTGGACTTTTTTTCAAGAACTTTCCATGAGGAATCGAATGAGCCCCTCCCCAGGTCCGTAGCTCAAACCATTCCCGATGTATGGCCCGATTTATGGTGCCAACATTTGCATCCACATTCACTACATCACTAGGTTACTGCAATCAAAACAAACAACAGGGATTTTTTTTTTTTTTTTTCGCAGTAACCTTAGTGATGTAGTGAATGTGGATACTGGAGTGAACTCCTAAAAGGGTTTATAGCCGATACACGGGTTGAAGCATTCTGATATGCGTGCTCCGTCTTACAAAATTTAAAATTTTCAAATAGAATATTTTTCCATCGTAATCGCTCTTGAAAAAACCGCTGCAAATTCTTTCACTGGGGTTTATTATTCAATGATTCATGATTTGAATTTCTACTAAGCTTTGGAGTGTGCGTGTTTCACAGGTGATAGAGCGATTATTGCATTTCAGGAGGCACACAAATATGATCAACTGATCAATCCAAATAGGTATTTTGGTTGAGAACCGATTTAAGTGTTCTATGCATATCTCCTGAAATTCAATAATCGCTAACCTGTGAAATACGCACACTCCAAAGCTTAGTAGAAATTCAAATCATGAATCATTGAATAATAAACCCCAGTGAATGAATTTGCAGCGTTTTTACAGTTTTAGACTCATTTTGACTGCTACTTTTTCACACAAAAATTAGCTGAAAGTAGGAAGTATAGAGCAAGAGCCTTTGTGTTAACTCGTTAGGATTGGAAAGGGCCGGCGTTCCCCATCACCGACCAAAGAGTTTCACTTACCCAGAGAGAAACTGATGGTCCACGTTTAGCCGCCTCACGTTACGTAACCTGCGTATCCTCGCCGACCTACACAAGGGACGACGAGGCGGTGGGTGGACCTAAAGGGGCGCTTTCCAACTCCGAGGGCCCCCATAACGATTATGAGGTCGACGAGTTACAAAAAACCGCCGTTGTCGTCTACAATAAAACCATGTAACTGGAGCGGAGCTTCCCAATTCGAGAGCTGGGAGAAATCCAGACTAGGATTCGGTGGAACTGAAGGGACGAATCAGAAAAAACCTCTGCCAAATGGGTGTGGCACATAGCTTCCTCGTATCCATAACATGACTGTATAGATCATTGAAAATTATTATTGACTAAAGAACTTCGTTCAATTAGGTGAAGTAAATATTGAATTAGGGTAAATTTATTGTTATGCAGGAGCATAACTTGAGAAAATGAAGGTAGGCATGTTCAACTATTGAACAAACTATAAAATATACCTAATAAGTCCGAACAATCCCTGAAAATTTCATCGAAATCGGTCAAGAACTCCCGAAGTTATGCTTGTGGCAAGGATTTCACGTTTGAGCATGCGCAGAGGCTACTATTGATCTGGGGGTCATGAAACTCATAGGGGACCATCTACACATCAAACCGAACAATCCCTGAAAATTTCATCGAAATTGGTCAAGAACTCCCGGAGTTATGCTTGTGGCAAGGATTTCACGTTTGCGCATGCGCAGAGGCTACTATTGATCCGGGGGTCATGAAACTTATAGGGGACCATCTACACATCAAACCGAACAATCCCTGAAAATTTCATCAAAATCGGACAACAACTTCGTGTAGTTTTGCCCGTAACAAGGATTTGCTGACAGACAGACAGACACGGAACCAAAATTGTTCTGAAAGGTCTAAAACGCAAAATGCGAGTGGAATTTTTGATTTTGGAGACAAAAAAATTTTCACATTCCGAAAGTGAAAACAATGCTTCCGCTACTTTAGTAGACTCGGAAGCAAAATTATACTAGTAAGTAAGGAGTAAAGTAAACAAGGAATTTCACCTTGGATCTTCGTCCAACTACCCGGAGGTGTCGCGGACGCGGGCGTCGCCAGCCGTCCTCTAGAGAGGATCGGAACTAGGTCTGACGATTTCGCTCGTGGCTTCCCATTGCCTCACACCCCTGGGTTGGGAGCGATTTTGATTCACGTGATATCGAGATCAGAGGTGAACTGTCTAACGACAGGACAGGTATACAACACTTGATAGGATTTTGGCCGTAATCATTGGTGTCTGCCGGATTCGAACCGGGCTAATCAGTACTCCCACTGAAAGTAAACAGCCAAAGGGCTGATGCCTTAGCTCGCTCGGACAACCTGTCCCCTGAAAAAATGATATTGTACGACAGAATCTCTTATGGAAATGGACAGTTCCTCCGTCCCGTTTCTTGAAAGTGCTTTTTCCTATGGTTATATCTGAAGCTTTTAAGGCTTAAGGGTATCCTTTGGATGTTGCAGCCCAATACCAAGCAATTAACTTGTTATATGGTAGTAGAGCGTGGTAAACCATTCACTATCGAACATTTACTACACTGACGACCCTTTTCTTCCCTCTCTCCCAATGGCAAAACGGGGTGTAGATGCACCTTTTAAATATCACTACTTAACAATGAAATATAATGTTACTGAGAGTGAATGATTTGTAGCAACTAACCCATGGCCTACCAGTTGCTAGGGACTGTCACACCTACTCTGTTTGATGTTTTCGCATAAAGTGAAATAGTGCATATGGTACATGTTACTGGTGACCCACCATGAACGGCAGATACTCTAGGTGAATTTGGAGTTTAGATCACGTTCACAGTCAAGTTCCACAGTAAACAAATCATTCACTATGTATCCAAACTTTCAAATATTCACTCATTAGGTGATGCTATAGATATGGTACAGTTTACCTGTGACCAACGATGAAACGCAGGAACAGGAGGTGAATTTGGAGTTTAGAGGATCACGTTCATAGTCAAGTTGCACAGTTGAAAAATCATTCACTGCATCCGAATTTTCAAATATTTGCTCATTAGGTGACGCTGTGTACATGTAACACATTTACTTGTAATCCACCATGAACCGCAGGAACAGGAGGTGAATTTTGCGTTTCCAGGATCACGTTCACAGTTAACAACTCATTCACTCATAGTTTCATTTAGATATTTGCCCATTAGGCAATGCTATAGGTATGGTACATGTCACTAGTAACCCATCATCAAACGCAGAAATAGAAGAAGAATTTGACGTTTCCCGTATCACGTTCGCAGTCAAGTTTGACAGTTAAAAACACCATACAGAGTGTCCCAGGAGTTATGCACAACCCGACTCCTCCGTGTTCTACAACTCATTTCCTACCAAAAGTGCCTCCAAGCAATTTTTTAAGAGGTCTCATTTCCGAGTTATTCGCGATTTAAGATTTTTTTTCGTCTTTTCGATCTTATGTCATTAAAACTGTCATAACTCCCTCAATTTTGGAGATAGCTCAAATTTGATGACACCGTTGGAAAGAGCGTATCTAATTAATGCCAGGAAACCATTTTAGTTGCACTGAAGATGTGTGATTGCTGCGCAAAATGGCAGTTATGTCAAAATCTTGAAATCTCGCCTAGCAACCCCCTTTAATGCTTGACGCAGAACTGTGATGAATGGATATTTGCGATAGGGAAACCACGATGAAGAAAACAGAGTGAGGGAAGAGTTGGTAATGATAATTAAGATAGTTGGAGCGATTCAGTGAGAAAAGTTACGTATATCCCTCCAAACTTTTTTCGTCAAGACTTTTGAAAAAACCACTATTTTAACAAAAAACACACGTTCTAATGCAGTTAAACACAATTTCCTCCACTAAATATATATTTAATAACCAAAACGACTACACCGTTGGAAAGCCGACATTTTGGCGCACGTTTCACCAGATTTGCACTGTTCTGCGTCAAGCAATAGTGGAGTTGCTAGGCGAGATCGTAGGAGTCGGATCGTGCATCACCTCCTGGGACCCCCCGTATATTTCTTTAGGTATTCCCTCATTAGTGAATCCTGTACTGTGATATACAGTGTCCTACGAGTTGTCCCCCCCCTCCCCCCCCAAAACCGTCAAAATGGGAGTAAACAAGACATTTTTTTTTTTTAATTTTCATATTTTTCAACTCCAAGAATCTCAAATTTCATATTTGCCCACTCCGACAACTGCGCAACAATGCGCAATTGACACTTACTTTCTTGTTTCAAATAAGAACCCTCATTTTTTATATTGCAGATTCGGAGTTTACCCAAGATTTCATGAAAATTTGCCCCTCAACCAATTTTTTTGATTGCGCGTAACCGGTTCAGTGAGCACGCAAAGTTGCGCAACCCCAAAATTGCCAAATAGTGGATGATGGTGAACTGTAAAGTGTGGCACATGAATTTTCATTGTTTTTCAACTCTGATTCACGTGATGCTATCCGTTTTTTGATTTGTCTCAATTTTTGCGAAATATTGACTGAAATTTGTTAATTTTGCGTCCGTTTTTTTATTTTAGGCGCTCATGCTTTCAAATCGTTACGGGTTAATTTTCAAGGTCTGGATGAAAAATGTACAAAAGGAGTTGAAACCTTCTTCGTGATCAACTGAAAAATCATCTTAATCTGAGAGTCAAAAATGATGGTTTTTCACGCAAAACGTACAAATTTTGGTCATTTTTCTGCAAAAATTTAGTCAAATGAAAAAATGGATAGCATCAAGTAAATCTCGTTTTCATTTTTCTTGACGCTGATTCACGTGATGCTATAGTTTCATTTGACAGTAATAAAAATTTGTTTGCTTTGCGTGAAAACCATCATTTTCGACTCTCAGATTTGATTTTTCAGTTGATACTAAAGAAGATCAATCTCCATTTGTACATTTTTCAACCTGACCTTGAAGATTATCCCCGTACAAATTTAAAAACAGGTAAAATAAAAAAACTACGCGAAATAAACAAATTTCAGTCAAATTCAAAAATTGTGTCAAATCAACATCAAGAATCAGCGTTGAAAAACTATTTCATGCGCCAAGTTTCCAACATCAGATATTTCGCTGGATTGCAGGGTCGCGGGGATTTATTGAAACTGAATGGTCGGCCTCACTCTTCGTGATGGGGACAAGTGGTCAGATTTGCTCACTGTGTAACAGGAGTACGGGACCCATACCATTTTTTGGCCGAGTGTCCAGTGCTTGCTGAATTTAGAAAAGCGACTTTTGGAAGGGCGAGTTTGTTGCGGGAAACGGTCCTGACCATGCTGAATGGAGTCAATTGGCTGCCCAGCTAACTATTTCCTGGGCAAATAGTGAGCCAATTTAATTGCCTTAAAAGAAAAAGAAAAAATAATCAGCAATTTAGAACAATCAAAGAACACAAGCAAAAATAAAATAAACTACAATCTAGGGTTCTATTCTCAGTTTATCGAATTGTTCGCGAATATTATATTGAATGAGAATAATAAAACAATGTATCCATAAGTGCAGACCTTGATGTCATAAAATATATTTATTTAAAGTTGTTCATTAATTTCCGTTAAATACATGAATTTTCTCCTTTCTTCTTCTTCTTCTTCTTCAGTCATATTTCACAGTTGACAACTCATTCACTCTCAGTTTCACATAAATATTTGCCCATTAGGCGATGCTATAGATATGGTACATGTTACCAGTGACCCAGCATGAAACGCAGGAATAGGAGGTGAATTTGGCGTTTCCAGGATAACGTTCACAGTCAAGTTTGACAGTTAAAAACACCATACAGAGTGTCCCAGGAGTAATGCACAACCCGACACCTACGTGTTCTACAACTCATTTCCTACCAAAAGTGCCTCCAAGCAATTTTTTCAAGAGGTCTCGTTTCCGAGATATTCGCGGTTTAAGATTTTTTCTCGTCTTTTCGATCCTATGTCATTAAAACTGTCATAACTCCCGCAATTTTGGAGATAGCTCAAATTTGATGACACCGTTGGAAAGAGCGTATCTAATTAATGCCAGGAAACCATTTTAATTGCACTGAAGATGTGCGATTGCCGCGTGAAATGGCAGTTTCCATTTCAGTTCCAGGAAACCACGCTGAAGAAAACACAGTGAGGGAAGAGTTGGTAATGATAAGGAAGATAGTTGGAGCGATTTAGCGAGAAAAGATACGTATATCCCTCCAAACTTTTTTCGTCAAGACTTGGACTGACTTTTGAAAAAACCTCTATTTTAACAAAAAACACACGTTCTAATGCAGTTAAACACAATTTCCTCCACTAAATATATTTTTAATAACCAAAACGACTACACCGTTGGAAAGCTGACATTTTGGCGCACGTTTCACCAGATCTGCACAGTTCTGCGTCAAGCAATAATGGGGTTGCTAGGCGAGATCGTAGGAGTCGGATTGTGCATAACTCGTGGGACACCCCTTATATCTGATTTGTTTTAGGAACTCATCAGTGAATACTGTGATATAGTACAGTGTACTAGCGACGTAACATGAAACGCCGGAACAAGAGGTGAACTTGGTGTTTCCAACACCACAGTCATATTTCACAGTTGACAACTCATTCACTCTCAGTTTCACATAAATATTAGCCCATTAGGCGATGCTATAGATATGGTACATGTTACCAGTGACCCAGCATGAAACGCAGGAACAGGAGGTGAATTTGGCGTTTCCAGGATCCGGAGGCTGCGGCCCGACCCCGGGGGAGGCCGCCCGGAGGCCCTGGAGGCCGGGATGGGTGCTCGCTCGGCCTACTTGACTCTATTGATCCGACAACCCCTCTCGGCTTCAGCCTTCTCTTCTCTCCCTCATTTCCCAACCACCTCCCGGTTACGAGTCCCGGATGAAACCGGGTCCGTTAAAACCCTTTTGGCGGTCATTCGCGGATCTTCCTGGTGGAATATGTGGCGGTGGTGAGAATAAAAAGAGCGGTTTTATGGGTTCAGACGAGTAAAATGTGAGCCAAACGACATGGAGAATGGCGTTGATAGTCAACCTTGAGTTACGATTTTGGTTTATTATTCAATAATAAACCATTGTAATCGCTCTTGAAAACAAAAAAATTCTAACCCCCCCCTGAAAATGTCATGGTTTACGTTTCAAAGGGTGTAGAATCCGAATCTGCAATAAAAAATTTTTCCGTCCGTCCGCCGTACGCACAATTTCTCCCAAACGGCTGAAGCAAAAAAGCTGAAATTTTCAGGAAAAATCCATGTTGGTCCGGCGACGCCCCAATTCTTGAGCCAGCTCTCTCACTTAATTTAAAGTGCCCTTTAAGGGTTGTCAAAGTTTTGTAAAATCCCTAAAAACCTCAAAAAAGTCGAAGCGGCCTAAATTTGTACTCTTTTTGAAGAACACCACGAGGAATCGAATGAGCCCCTCCCCAGGTCCGTAGGTCAAACCATTCCCGATCTATGGCCAACATCCGAGTTATTTTGGTTTATTATTGTTTTTGTGTTGATATCAGTGACGTAGTGATGTAGTAATGTGGATACTGGGGTGAACTCCTAAAAGGCTTTGTAGCCGATACACGAGTTGAAGCATTCTGATAACCATAAAAAAACGCTGCAAATTCTTTCACTGGGGTTTATTATTCAATTGGCTTGCGTTCATGATTTGAATTTCTACTAAGCCTTGGAATGTGCGTGTTTCACAGGTGATAGAGCGATTATTGAATTTCAGGAGATATGCATAGAACACTTAAATCGGTTCTCAACCAAAATACCTATTTGGATTGATCAGTTGATCATATTTGTGTGCCTCCTGAAATTCAATAATCGCTCTATCACCTGTGAAACACGCACACTCCAAAGCTTAGTAGAAATTCAAATCATGAATCATTGAATAATATACCCCAGTGAAAGAATTTGCAGCGTTTTACCTTGGAGGATTGACATGTTGACAGCAGCGTAGATACTATATTGTTTGTCGCTAAACCACAACAATCGATGTAGCGCTAAGTTTTCTATTTGTTAATGATGTAAAACTCGATAGGGATACACAATCAGTTGTTTCATGATCTTCCGTAAGCAAAGATATGATTTACAGGTAAAAAAGAGAGTTATGAGTAGGGGGGCGGTTAAAAAAAGTGGGGGGAGGAGGATAAAACTCTGATTTATGCGCCTAAAATATGCAGGTAAAACTCATAATGTGTCCTAAAAAACTAGAAATGTGCAATAAAAATTTGACTTTTCGTTTGACGCAAACATTTTTCAAATGCTTACCGGCTTGCAGGTGCTGTGTTACCTGAGACCTTTCATCAAATGCGATTCCGATTTCATAACAAGTGCAGAGCAATTTTCGTCCACTGAAATGAACACATCACCAAATTCCTTAAAATAGCCGCGTAACTTGGGTGAATCAATTTGACCTGGCCTTGGCATGCCTGGAGTTCAAAATCCTTGTTTTTTTCACCCACAAATTGCACAATGATGAAGTGAAACTCACGACTTCGGTTCGTTCCATGCATCCAAAACGGGGTAGAGCATGCATAATTTTCTCGTAACTTGGAGTAGAGAATGCATACTTGTACACTGGTTATGTACTTAAGCAAGTCGTTCCCCTACAAAATCGGGTACCAGCGTCCTTAGCAGGTACAACTAGCTAGGAGGTTCGACTTAGCCTGCAATGATTGCTGCTTGGAAAGTTATTTCCGAACGTATCCTGAATTGTGAACCATACCATTCCTCACGCCCATCATCCAGTCCCGTCTGCTCCCAGACGCAATCCAAGGATAGTCTCTCCCAAACAAATCAACCTTTTCTCAGAAGGGGGATCGTTGATTAGTGACCCACATGATTTTCAAAACCATATGACAAAACATATTTGGGACATTTCTATACTGCACTTGAAAACAAAATGAACCAGTATCTTGAGTACTTTTTGTTCTATTTCGTTAAGAAATGAGGAAGTTATGTTGGTCAAGGACCGCCTGCAACTTCAATAACCACACTGTATTTCAGGAACTTGGCCCGATTCCCTCCCTGACTGTTTTGTAAATATGGACTCGAAACATCCATTTCATTGTCTCGTAACGTCAGAGCTGAGTTCAGTTGTCGCTTCCGGGATCGTTTTCAGCGGCTCAACGTGATTTTCAGTGGCTCAACGTGAATTTCAGTGGTCACGTGTAGGAAGGGTTTTCTAGTTGAACGTGGTGAACTACCCTCCGAAGGTTCAGGAGATTTGTCAGCGAGGATGTAACGAAAACGCAACAGTTGATTGTTATTGAAAGGAAGTTCATTGCCCGTTCGTCGAAAATCTGGAGGCTAGACGCCTTACTTCGTAGAAAACCCCAGAGAGATCGTTAACATTACTACAACAATCAGCTTAAAAACAGATTCGAAAAAAACGCGAATGCCCGGACGGCTTATGGAGCAAACGATTCTTTTGCCACTTGTGGGCATCGCAGTTGTTCACAGAACCAATACAAATTCATTCGTATTATTTATTATTTTTATTCATATTCCCATATTATTATTCATTCTCAACAAAAGGATCCTAAAATAGCGCATTCTGGACAGGTTGGAGAAACATGTTTGAATAGTGAGGAAATACTCGATCCGGCTTGTATTGCTTCCGAGTCTATTTTCATGAGATTATGGTGAAGCAGTCATGTCTGTGCGGGTTACAATGTAGATGGTCCCTTATGGAGTTTAATGCTCAGAAATTAACAAATCAGTTGACACAAACGCAAATGTGAAGTATACTAAGCTACATTTTGTGTGGTCTTAGCAGTTGGATCATGCCCACGTTAACTTAGTTGGAGAAAAATTTATAATCTCATATAAATTCCAAGGCTCAAGGATCATTAGTAGTTACTGCACATGTGCGAGCGTTAAATCCTGGAACAAACTCTCTTTCTGGTAGCAAAGTAATACAAAAGATACCCTGACAACTTCAGACGTAGTTTCGGCAACAAGCGCAAATTTTTTTGACACTGACATTTTCTCGAGATAAACGCAATTTCGGTTGAACTTGAATTTATCATCGTCCATCTTTCTACACCTCAATTTCCAAAGTTCCAACGTTGTGTTCGTTTTTCGGAAGTTTGTTATCCTGTCGAGCTCGTTAGAAGGAAAGATCAACAATTTCTCCCAAACGGCTGGAGCGAAAAATCTGAAATTCTTTAGCCAGCACTCTCACTTAATTTAAAGTGCCCTTTAAGGGTTGTCAAATTTTTGTAAAATCCCTAAAAACCTCAAAAAAGTCAAGGCGGCCTAAATTTGGACTTTTTTTGAAGAACTTCCCATGAGGAATCGAATGAGCCCCTCCCCAGGTCTGTAGCTCAAACCATTCTCGATGTATGGCATGATCGTATGCTGCCAACACTGCATCCACATTCACTACATCACTAGGTTACTGCGATCAAAACAAAATGTAGTGAATGTGGATACTGGAGTGAACTCCTAAAAGGGTTTATAGCCGATACAAGGGTAGAAGCATTCTGATTCAAATATAATATTTTTCCATTGTAATCGCTTTTGAAAACAACGCTACCGATTTAAGTGCTCTATGCATATCTCCTGAAACATAATTTTACCAAAATGAAACTCTACTTACTAATTAATAAACTTGGATGCTCAAATACTTAACTTATTGCATTTTTCTCTTCTTTACAAGACTTTTACACTTTGTACCTAGTTTACCAAATTTTACGTAAATGATGATTTTTTGGTTTCGAACGTGGTTCTATCAATTCAGTAACCCAAAAAACATAGAAATAGGATGATTTTATGATAATTTTGTTGCTATTGGAGGTTTCTTCCCACAATCGGCCATTTGGACGGAATTGAAATTTTTTTTTTTGCTAGATGCGGAGGTTGATGACTCAAATAATGAACTAATATACAAGATGACATGAGGTATGCTGAAAACAATGTGGGGTATGTTTGCCTTTTGTTGTTGGTTTGACGTATAACATGATGGAATCCACCGATGTAGACATTTGAATTTAGGCCCGCATTTCGTTTGCATCGCTCCTAATTGGAGGTTTGTTTAGAAGCCCCACTTTTGCGTCGCCTCTTATGTACATTAAACTCGAATATGGGGCAGGTCAGTCGCGAAGGTCGCATCCGACGTTTTATTATTTACTTTGAGGGTGCGAATTGGGCGGCTGATCCGGCCTGGGGAAAAATGTGGGTCAGATTAGGCCGGGGGCGGCGGAGATCTGGGTCGGGGGCGGCATCAACAAGTTCGGGGGCGGCGAGTCCTTGTGCGAATTCGCGGCGCTTCACAATGAGAGAAAAAGTGATGACAGACGAGGGATGGGGGTGGGGTTCTTGTCCAGACAGTTACAGGCCGTTGTTATTTTTGTTGGGGTAGTTGCTAAGGGCCTTGTTAGGTTGGACGATAGAACGCACGTTTTATGATTTGGGTCATTGATTGATCAATCATGACACACGTAACAGGATCAGGGTCAGAAATTAATAGATGGCACAGCGAAGCTCTCAGTGTATATCAAACACCTTGAAAGCAGGAATATACAGGGTGTCTAGTAAAATATCTCCTGAAATTCAATAATCACTCTATCCCCTGTGAAACACGCACACTCCAAACCCCAGTGAGAGAATTTGCAGCGTTTTCCTGAAAATTTCAGATTTTCTGATTTTTCCTGAAAATTATCAGAATGCTTCAACCCTTGTATCGGCTATAGACCCTTTTAGGAGTTCACTCCAGTATCCACATTCACTACATTTTGTTTTGATACAGTAACCTAGTGATGTAGTGAATTTGGATGCAGTGTTGGCAGCATACGAACATGCCATACATCGGGAATGGTTTGAGTCACGGACCTGGGGAAGGGCTCATTCGATTCCTCACGGAAAGTTCTTCAAAAAAAGTCCAAATTTAGGCCGCCTTGACTTTTTTTGAGGTTTTTAGGGATTTTACAAAAATTTGACAACCCTTAAAGGGCACTTTAAATTAAGTGAGAGTGCTGGCTAAAGAATTTCATATTTTTTGCTCCAGCCGTTTGGGAGAAATCGTGGTATCGTTGGGTGTGGACGGGAAAATTGTTATTGCAGATTTCGATTCTACACCCTTTGAAACGTAATCCATGAAATGTTCAGGGGGGTTAAAAATTTTTTTTTTTTTTTCAAGAGCAATTACAATGGTTTATTATTGAATAATAAACCAAAATTAGCTACATATTTACAATTAAATTTAAACCTTCAGAGCTTTGATCTTTCCTTCTAACGAGCTCAACAGGATAACAAACTTCCGAAAAACGAACACAACGTTGGAACTTTGGAAATTGAGGAGTAGAAAGATGGACGATGATAAATTCAAGTTCAACCGAAATTGCGTTTATCTCGAGAAAATGTCAGTGTCAACAAAATTTGCGCTTGTTGCCGAAACTGGGTATGAAGTTGTCAGGGTACCTTTTGTATTACTTTGCTACAAGAAACAGAGTTTGTTCAAGGATTCAACGTTCGCGCATGTGCAGTAACTACTAGTGATCCTACCGACTTGGAATTTATGTGAGATTATAAATTTTTCTCGAACTAAGTTAACATGGGCGTGATCCAACTGCTAAGACCACACAAAATGTAGCTTAGTATACTTCACGTTTGCGTTTGTATCAACTGATATGTTAATTTCTGAGCATTCAACTCCTTAAGGAACCATCTACATTGTAACCCGCACACAGCATGACTGTTTCACCATAATCTCATGCAAATAAACGCGGAAGCAATACAAGCCGGATCGAGTATTTCCTCACTATTCAAACATGAATCTTCAACCTGTCCAAAATGTGCTATTTTAGGATCCTTTCGTTGAGAATGAATAATTATATGGGAATATGAATAGTAATAATTATTATTATAAATGATATGAATGAATTTTTATTCTTTGTGTGAACAATTGCGATGCCCACAAGTGGCAAAAGAATCGTTTGCTCCATAAGCCGTCCGGGCATTCGCGTTTTTTTCAAATCTGTTCTTAAAGCTGATTGTTGTAGTAATGTTAACGATCTCTCTGGGTTTTTCTACGAAGTAAGGCGTCTAGGCTCCAGATTTTCGACGAACGGGCAATGAACTTCCTTTCAAAAACAATCAACTGTTGCGTTTTCGTTACATCCTCGCTGACGTCATTCGTGTACCTGCCACCTTGGTAAGCACTAGCCTCTCTGGTGCTCTGGTTGAATCTACAGATTTTTCCAGGGAGTTGGTTAGGCTTAGTAAGTACCGTTTATGAACACAGAATGTTCTCACGTAAACCCTTGTTAGGCCCCCCCAGCCGTAGCTTTCATCTCTGTTTACTAGCTTTCCTCCTCTGAGCTAGAATCCCATATTTGTAGGTTGCATAGGCAATTTTTCATCTTCGGTACTTGTAAATTAGGACGCAAAATCGTGTGGGATAGCTTTCAGATCCACATAAATTCACCCATAGCAAACAATCGAAATTTCTCAATCCAGAGCTTATACCCCAAACCTCACAATCACGCATTATTCAAGAAAATAATAAACCCATGTGTTAGAGTGTTCAGCGGTTTTTAAATTGAAAATACATAATTTTGAATGGGGCATAGATGGTACTTGATGGACTAAGGAAAACTTTAAAATAAGAAATACTCGATAAATTCAAGAGTAAGATGCGACGTTCACCTATTCACTGTTTATTAAGTTGGTTGAACAGCAAATGCGGTTTCTAGTTTTCTTAGATTTCTACATCAGGGAAATTGAGCTGTAACACAATTCCGTGGTGGAATCCGATGGCAATCACAGAAACATGACATTTGAATACCCTCAAATCTGTCACTCGGGTCGTCGCTACGAAGGGCGCGTTGTCGATTTACGAAGTGATGAAGGGAGGGGGGGTGGAGTGGAGGGGAATTGTAGCCCTTGAGGGCTCCACCCCCGGAGGCCGCGCTCCGCCCTTTGAGGGGCGGCGAAGTGAAGGTGGAGGGGGAGCGTCGGCTCGCCCTTAGAAAGTGGGCCAGGTCGCCCCAGATTGTCCAAAACGCGAGCCCTGACCCCCTTTGGCCGCGCTCTCCGCCGGGCCGCGGCCGCCCATTGTCTCCAGCCCCCGCCCCTCCAGTCGTAACTTCCCCATCACCCTCCCCTCCAGTTGAAACTTCCCCTCATCCTGTACAAATCAACCCCCCCTCATCCCTTCCACCACTCAGCCGACCAACTGTTTTCACTCGTTGCTCCTCTTGTCACATGTCTCCGATGGTAATTTTCAATGAAAATCGAAAGTTTTGAGGTCACCGTGTTATTTTCGGCCGAGTATTGAAGGAACTGATGACCAAACAATCAAGAAATTATGTCAAAATAATCAAACTCAATTTATAAATGTTCTAATTAAAGTGAAGTTTCGAAGAAAACGCCAAAAATAGAGCATTTATAACGAAATTCATCAAATAAGCAACATTTTGAAATAGCGCTTTCAAATCTATTAATACTGAATTTCCAAGGAAAACGTTAGAAATTGCCCTTTTTCGAAAAAGAAAAGAATATTGTTATTTCGCTACTTTGTAACTTCTCCATCATCCTTCCCCCTCCAGTTGTAACTCCCCCTCATCCTGTAAAATCAACCCCCAATTGAAAATTTTCGAAAAAGCGCTATCAAATGTATCAATAGTGAATGTTAGAAGGAAACTTTAGTAACAGCATATATCCGAAGAAGTATTGTAGCTTCGTACTTTGTATTTGTACGGTATCAGCCACAATTTTCTTAATTGGACGTCTTCATTTGGAATTCCATAAATTGAAGGTTTTCTTTACAAATGTCAAGCCAACCCTCCAGTTGTAACTTCTCCTTCCCCCTCCCTTCTCTGTTTTCACTAGATGCTCCTCTTGTCACATGTCTACAATGGTGTTGTTTTTGTTTTGATCGCAGTAACCTAGTGATGTAGTGAATGTGGATGCAATGTTGGCAGCATAAGATCATGCCATGCATCGGGAATGGTTTGAGCTACAGACCTGGGGAGGGGCTCATTCGATATCTCATGGAAAGTTCTTCAAAAAAGTCCAAATTTAAGCCGCCTTGACTTTTTTTGAGGTTTTTAGGGATTTTACAAAACTTTGACAACCCTTAAAGGGCACTTTAATTAAGTGAGAGAGCTGGCTCAAGAATTGGGGCGTCGTCGGACAACATGGATTTTTCCTGAAAATTTCAGATTTTTTGCTCCAGCCGTTTGGGAGAAATACGGCGGATGGACGGAAAAATTTTTATTGCAGATTTGGATTCTACACCCTTTGAAACGTAAACCATGAAATTTTCAGGGGGGTTAGAGTATTGAAGGAACTGATGACTAAACAATCATGAAATTATGTCAAAATAATCAAACTCAATGTTCAAATGATCTAATTAAAGTGACGTGTCGAAGCATACTCGTACGCCCAAAATAGTACATTTTTATCAAATTTATCAAACTAGAGAGTTTTTGAAATAGCTCTTTCAAATGTCGTAGAGAATTTTAAAGGAAAACATTAGTAATAGCCTATATTCGAAGGGGAAAAATGGACTGTAACTTTGGTAGTTTGTGCGGTTTCAGCCACAATTTACTGATTAGGAAACTTCATTCTGAGTTTTTTTATTGAAGGTTTTCTTTACAAATTTCAAGCCAACCCTCCAGTTGTATCTTCCCCATCATTCTGTACCAACCTCACCCTCCCCCCACACAGCTGTTTCCACTCGTTGCTCCTCTTGTCATCTATTTTCGGTGGTAATTTTCGATGAAAATTTAAAATTTCGAAGTCACCGAGTTATTATTTGAAGAGTATTGAAGGACGTCATGTCAAAATGATCAAGCTCAATTTTTAACCGATCTGATTAAGTGAATTTTGAGAGCAAACAGTGATTTTTATGAAATTTATCAAACTAGAAAAAATTGCGCTTTCGAATGCATTAATAATGAAATTTCAAAGAAAACTTCATCAATAGCCTACTTTCGAAAGAGAAAAATGGATTGTAACTACTTTGGTTTGTGCGGCTTCAGCAATTATTTGCTGCTTTGGGCGACTTCATCCAGAATTCTATAATTCGAACGTCTTCCCAACAAATATAACAGTCTAATCTAGTGAAGTTTAGAAGAAATCGTTCAAAATAATGCATTTTTTGATAAAAACGATCAAATTAACCAATTTTTGAAAATCGCTTCAACTTACTAAGAAAACTTGAATAACAGCACATTCTCTATCTATCTTATCTTCGTTAATTCTCATTATCTTCTTGCAAATGTATTAGTAGGGAATTTCTCGAGAGAACGTTGTCAATTACACATTTTTGAAGGAGAAAAATGGAACGTATCTTCGCTAGTTCGTGCGGTTTCAGTCACAAATAGCTGATCAGAATTTTATAAACGGAAGGTCTTTCGTTACTAATATCAACCCACCCCTCCAGTTGAAACTTCCTCTTATCCTGTGTAAATCTCCCCTTCCTTCATTCCTTTACACTTAAAATAATTTTAAAAAAACACATGCGATACTCATCCGATCTACTTTTCAACGAACTTCAACTATTTACAATACATCAAATATATGCAAAAAATATGTTAAAAATGATAAAAAAAGAAGAAAAATTATTCTATTCGAATGTAAGAGAAACTAGGAGAACAAATTACAGAATAAAATTACCTAAAATTAAGAACAGTTATAATACACAACAAGGTATAAAGGAATTAAGATAATCAACAGGGAGTTTCATATTATAGCTAAACAATAGAAATCTATACAAAAGAGAAATAAACAAATTAATTAACAACAGAAGACACGACTATTTTGTAAACATGGATTTCTGAAGGATATATTTGTAAATACAAAGTATTTCATAAAATGTTAACCGCCGACAGTAACACTCCATAGAAAAAGCTGAAGAAGGAGTTTGAAAAAAAAATCATTTTTCAATAAATTCTGAAGACAAGTAAAGGTTATTATTTTGAAGTTGATTATTGATGTTCTATAATAAACAACTCCGTGCTAGAGCTCAGCATTTGTAATGCTTTCTAGCACGGTCCTATGTATTGGAACTTATTTAAATTGTAAATCTGGTAAATTTTGAAGGACAATAAAGATTTATTATTATTATTATTATTATTATTCATTCCCCCCTCCGCCGCGCAACTGTTCTCACTCGTTGCTCCTCTTGCCACATATCTCCTATGGTAATTTTCAATGGGAATCGAAGGTTTTGAGGTCACCGAATCATTTTTGTTCGAGCATTGAGAGAAATGACGACAAAACAGTCAAGCCCGATTTTAAAACGATCTGATTAAGTGAACTTTTGAAGATGACGCTCAAAATGAGCATTTTTTTTTTATCAAAGGTATCATATTAGAAAATTTTTGAAATATGCGCTTTCAAATGTATAAATGGTGAATTTTTAAAGAAATATTTAGTAACAGCATATTCCCCCCTCCCCAAAAACAAAAATGTAAAAAATACTCATAAGCACCCCTTATTTTATCTAAAACTAATCACGGACAGTATTCGAGCACTGTCACTGTCATTTTTACATTTTCAGATAGAAAACCAAACCATATTTAAATGAATTTAATTTATTTATTTCTTTACAAATTAACGGGCAGTAGCCCTATTGAATTAATAGGTTCATTATCATTTACGTTCTATCTAAATATGTAATACATTTTTATGTCGTTATGTTAAACACTGTTTCAATCAACTTTACCCCCCTAAAATGTTTTTGAACCCCCCCCCCCCCCCCCCAGGAATTTCAATGACGCAGTCTGCGTCATAGCCCCCCCCCCCCCCTCCTGTATTTCCGAAAGAGAAAAATGGATTGTAACTTCGTTAATTCGTACGGTTTCAACAACCATTTGCTGATATGGACGCCTTCATCAGTAATTGTATAATTTGATCGTTTTCTTTGCAAATGTAAAGCCACTTCCCCCTCCCCCTCTCCAGTAGTAATTTACCCCCTCCAGTCGTAATTTCCCCTCCTCCTGTACAAATTACAACCAATACTTTGATTACCAACAATGATTTCAAATGATCAAGTTCAATTTTTTAACGAGTTAATTAAGTAATCCTGTGATAGTTCGGTGATCCAGCATCTGAATAGAAGCTCCAATTATTCCGGATCCAAACCGCCTTATCGAACTCTCAGCTGTTTCAAATTTTTGTGGGAAATAATGAATTATAACTATGTTCTATTATAAGCCAGCCATCTTATTAATTTTATTACACAAAAATGCAGTCTTTTATCACCCCGATACCCACAAGCTGACAGTATGACTCTGAGATCAAGACTCGTCACTGACACTTCATGACTCGAATAAAAGAAATACAACAACGATATAAAAGTACACTGTAATAGGTAATCATAAATTACAATGGAGACTCTGAAATATCAGGAATGAAAAATCAGCTCCAAAGCGATAAACTCTATTTAAAAAAAAAAAAAAACACTTAACCAAGTGTTTCTCTCTGAAAAACCTTTCACCTTCAAAATATTCATCTCTCTCTGGCTAGATCACAACCAGACAATTTTAACGCGTAGCTAATTTGTATAGTTCATAATTGGGTGTAAACTTGAATCACTTGTGCTCATTTTGGTACTGTTACAAAACAAATCACTCTTAGCTAGTTCAACTTTCGTATTTTGAACTTATTACTGCTTTTGGCACACCACAAACACATGAATTGCACTTGACACTGTGTTCTCTTCTTTCATTGGTACGCGTGTAAATAATTTTAATTTCATTTTCCTTTCCATTCATTGGCAAAAAACTAAAACCACCACTTTGGCCGTCGAAATGGGGTTTCATTTTCTGGTAATTGGGGCGCAAAATCGACTTAGATAGGTTTAAGATCTGTAAAAACTCATCCATAGAAAATAATAGCAATTTCTGAACCTAAAAGAGACCTCACGATGACACGAACAATCCCGCATTACTTAAAAAATAAGATAACGCCCAGTGTTAGAATTGGAAAATTTTTCGTATCAAGTTGTTCTTAGACTTATTCTTGATTGTGTGTTGTTTTATGTATAAGTTCAATTAAGTGAAAGTTTTGAGAGGACACCAAGTTCTTGTAATACTTTGTCGTCTCGATTTCCCTTTCGGTCGACTATTTTGACAAATTATGTCAAATAATCACACCGACATTGTAAGAAGGAGACAATGGAGTGAGTAGTTGCCTTCCAAGGGGCTGAGGCGATTATGACGACAATACCCAAAGGATCACTACAAAGCTAAAAGGGGTAAATTTTATGCTCAGAAGTAGCATTTCCAAGAATCGAGGAAGGGAAACTAATAATATTCATCACACACCATCTCCGCCAACCAGGATCTCCTTGAAGGGTTGATGTATATGCTCAAGGATAGCGGCTTTAACCGTAACCACGCTCTGCTACCATGTAACATGGAACGAGAAGTTGCTCCTTCCAAGAGCTGAGGCGATTATGCCGACAACACCCAAAGGATCACTACAAAGCTAAAAGGGGTCAGAAAAAAGGACTCAGAAGTACCATTTTCATGAATCGAGAAGGGGAACTATATACATCTATCACACACCATCTTCCGCCACTCTACCATGCGGGTTGGTTGTGGAGTTAGTGCACTAATTGCTATCAATATTGCTGCGCTTTGAAATGAGTGAAGAGGGGCTGTGGCAGCTCAGATGTCCTCCCCCTGTCATCTGCCACTTGTCCTAGACATTATAAAATTAAAAATTTTTTTGCTGCCTTATACCCGAAAAATAAAATTTCTCATCAATTTAGGTTGTGGGTGCCTTCTCTTCCCGAAGCTAAACATTTTGGCTATGAGAGGAGATTTCGAACTATATTCTCAGAAATTGCATCGCTTTGAAATGAGGAGCAGAGAGGGGCGCACATGGTTCAGCTGTCCTCGTCCTGTCATCCACCACCTGTCCTAGACATTATAAAATAGGACATTACTGCAGCCTTATAATCCAAAAATAAAAATGTCGCATCAATTTCAAACCTGGCAACTTTATCTTTAATTGTGGATACTTAGAACTTAATTCTATCGGAAATTGTATCGCTTCGAAAGGAAGAGTGAAGAGGGGCAGCTGTGGCTCCGATATCCTCGCCCTATAATCCGCCACTTGTCCTAGATTTTACAAAAGTGGACGTTTTTGCTGCCTTCTAACCCAAAAATGAAAATTTCGCAACGATTTCAAATGTAATCACCCTGTCTTCCCAAAGCCATTCATTTGGCGTAATCTCGAACAATATTCTATCAGAAACTGCATCGCTTTGAAATGAGGAGCAGAGAGCACTCATGGCTCAGCTGTCGGGGTCCTGTCATCCGCCACCTGTCCTAGATATTGTAACATCGGACTTTTCTACTGCCTTATGACCCAAAAATGATAATTTTGCATTAATTTCAAATGTGGGCACAATATTTCCCCAAAGCCAATCATTTGGCGTAATTGCAGAGATTTCGTATTGAATTCTATCAGAAATTGCATCGCTTTGAAAGGAAGAGCTAAGAGGGGTAGCCGTGGCTCCGATATCCTTGCCCTATAATCCGCCTCTTGTCCTAGATTTTACAAAATTGGACGTTTTGCTGCCTTCTAACCCAAAAATGAAAATTTCGCATCAATTTCAAATGTCCTGTCACCCTGTCTCCCCAAAGCCAACCATTTGGCGTATTTATGGAGATCTCGAACTGTATGGTATCAGAAATTTAATCGCTTTGAAATGAGGAGCAGAGAGGGGCACTCATGGCCCAGCTGTCGGGGTCCTGTCATCCGCCACCTGTCCTAGATACAAAATTGGGCTTTTCTACAGCCTTATGATCCAAAAATGAAAATTTTGAATCAATTTCTAATGTGCGCATCCTATTTCCCCAAAGCCAATCATTTGGCGTAATTGCGGAGATTTCGTAGTGAATTCTATCAGAAATTGCATCACTTTGAAAGGAAGAGCTAAGAGGGACAGCCGTGGCTCCGATATCCTCGCCCTATAATCTGGCACTTGTCCTAGATTTTACAAAATTGGACGTTTTGCTGCCTTCTAACCCAAAAATGAAAATTTCGCATCAATTTCAAATGTCCTGTCACCCTGTCTCCCCAAAGCCAACCATTTGGCGTATTCATGGAGATCTCGAACTGTATGGTTTCAGAAATTTAATCGCTTTGAAATGAGGAGCAGAGAGGGGCACTCATGGCTCAGCTGTCGGGGTCCTGTCATCCGCCACCTGTCCTAGATATAAAATTGGACTTTTCTGCTGCCTTATGATCCAGAAATGAGAATTTTGCATCAATTTCAAATGTGGGCACCCGATTTCTCCAAAGCCAATCATTTGGCGTAATTGCGGAGATTTCGTAGCGAATTCTATCGGAAATTGCATCGCTTTGGGAGGAGGAGCAGAGAGGGGCGCTCATGGCTCAGCTGTCCTCGTCCTGTCATCCGCCACCTGTCCTCGACATTGCTACGAATTTCCAGAAGGCGGGTCAAGGGCGAGCCGATTAATCCATAGCCGGTCGAAGCGAAGTGGGCCACGTCAATACCGTCCGTCTCAGAAGCGATGCGGTGAAGTGAAGATGACGCCCGGACCTCGAGATGTAAAACCTTCAACCGTCGATAGTCGATTTTGAGCACGTACCTCCCTATCTGTCCTTAAGTGGGAGGATAAACGGTGTTTTATTCTCAAAAATCCGGATTCCCTCCTTCATTTTGCGTTGGTAAAACACTGATACTATCCGCGTATAATCTTCACAACGGATTCTGGTCTAGGAGGTCTAAGGAAATTGAGCGTCCAGAATCATACAGACACACATACATAAGAGACAAAGTAAACAACCTTAAAAACGAGATCCCAAAAACTTTCTATGTAATAGTGCAGTTTTTTGTTCGATTCAGATATAAATTATTTCCGTGAATCTAAGGAGACCACACTGGAAGACGGTCGAGCTGGAGAGACTTGAAGTTCTTCAACGGATGGGTAGTAAACGCGGGGCTAGCGACAGGCCAAATAGCACGGTTGATTGTATAGGACTACACTATCCACAACGCCGTCTCCCAAGCTTCAATTCAGTTGAGGAGAACAAGCCGGAGCATTCTTTCTGCCTGTATTTCTATTTTATCACGTTAAATTTCAGTTGGATTTCTACGTGTCCCCTAGGAAGCATTGACTCTGGTTATACAATCCACTTGTGGTAGTTCTCTGATCAGCGTAGGAGGATTACCTAATACAGAAATAATTACCCTTTGTGTATTTATTTAAAGCGCTTTCTCCTTTTTTTGCCTTCCATATGACAAAAACTAATGTCAATTCGGTTCGGAAAATTTTCAATTTGATTTGGAAAACATTTACGTGAAAAAGTATTAAAACAATCGTTCCTTAACCACTCAAAACGGGTTAACTTGAAGAAAATTTTTACACTAATCTTGCAACCTAGTGGACGACAAAATCATCAAGTCTGATTTGACATAGATATGTAAAAAAGCAAGTAAATCTATGCACATTCCAGCACAAATTAAAGGATTCAGAAATTGCTGAATTTTGTATAAGTGAAAATTGGTTCTTATTTATGGAAACCACCATTGCAAACGTTTTCAAGTTAATCAAGATGATGGAGGCGGGGTGAGTGGGGGATACCCCCCGAAACTTGGCAATATGATCGACAAATTGAAAGATTTAAAAATCGGCGAATTTTATGTACGTGAAAATGGTTCTTATTTCAGGATGTAACTGAAGCAAACGTGTTTAAGTTGAGCAAGGAAGTTGTGGCGGCCGTCACAACGGTTTCCGCCATCTTCTAAACTTCAGGAAGAACATGAGATACTAAACGGAAAAACAAGTTTTGAGAGGGGAAACATACAAAAATACAAAAACTTGTTCTCTCGAAAAAATTATGTAGCCTGAACTCCGAATTTTATATAGTAAAAGGTTGACTTCGAGACATTTGTTGATACAACGCAGCAGAGATTGGAGATGGGCAGCTATAAAATATATGAGCTCTAATGCAGTACTGCAGCACAAAAGACAAACACCACAAAAAATTGTAATAGTCTTTTTAAATCAGAAAAAACGTCTGCCAAGTGGGTGTGGCACATAGCTTCCTCGTATCCATAACACGACTGTATAGATCATTGAAAATTATTATTGACTAAAGAACTTCGTTCAATTAGGCGAAGTAAATATTGAATTAGGGCAAATTTATTGTTATGCAGGAGCATAACTTGAGAAAATAAAGGTAACCATGTTCAACTATTGAACAAACTACCTAATAATAAAAATTGACATTGACGCTGAATGGATAGATGACTGAAGTGATAAATAATTATCACTTATGACATTTCTGAAAATATTATGACATTTCTAAAAATAAAATATAAGCATCGTTCAATGACGGTTCAAATAATGTTGGGTTGACTGCAGCGTCGTTGCAAAGTACCCAACTGCCGTCATCCCTCCGCACAGTGGCTGTATATATCTTGTGCATGCGCAGAGGCTACTATTGATCCGGGGTCATGAAACTCATACGGGACCATCTACACATCAAACCGAACAATCCCTGAAAATTTCATCTAAATTGGTCAAGAACTCCCGGAGTTATGAGCGTAACAAGGATTTCGTTTGCGCATGCGCAGAGACTACTATTGATCCGGAGGTCATGAAACTCATAGGGGACCATCCACTTATCAAACCGAACAATCCCTGAAAATTTCATCGAAATTGATCGAGAACTCCCGGAGTTATGCGCGTAACAAGGACTTCACGTTTGCGCATGCGCAGAGGCTACTATTGATCCGGGGGTCATTCTACACCCCAACCCGCACAATCCCTGAAAATTTCATCAAAATCGGACTATAACTTCGTGTAGTTTTGCCCGTAACAAGGATTTGCTGACAGACAGACACATAGACAGACACGAAACCAAAATTGTTCAGAAAGATCTAAAACGCAAAATACGAGTGGAATTTTTGATTTTGGAGACAAAAAAATGTACACATTCCGAAAGTGAAAAAATGCTTCCGCTATTGGTAGACTCGGAAGCAAAATTTGTGATTTGGGGTAGGTATAAACGGCTTGAATTGGTCAGTAGGGCAGTACTAATGGTGAAAACCACAAAAAATTGTAAATTTGACTAAAAATCATGAACATTTTCTGGAAAAACATGAGAAAAAATGTGATTTTCGGCAAAATGACAAAAAATTGTGGATACTGATAGAATCATATTCAGTTTGTGAATATGGTAATTATCTTATTCATAACCATAGTCACATAATTCATATTTCATGATTATGAATCTGCTCACCTCTGTTTCATAGTAATTCTTGAATGATTGTAACATAACATTTTTTGGTATTGTTTGAGGTTTCCACTACTTAGACTTCATTTGTGGACCCTTGTTTACAAGAAATTTTTTGCTAAACGCTGAATTTCCTACTAAATTCCCAAGGATTTTCCTTCGTATTTGGGGATATATAATCAAAGTGAATTCAGTTGACAGTAATTTCAATGGGCTGTGGTACTGCACCTGCATGGAGATGGTATGTAGGCAGAGTAAAGAGGCCTCCCCTATGTGAACTAGGAGGAGTTAACGAGTACACAAAGCGATACCTACAAATATACTTGATGATGCCAATAACAGGCGAAATTGAACGTACAAAATGAAGAACATCCTTCACCAAATCGGCAGAAGCCTTAATCACTTCTACCTTCCATCTTTGATACATAGTCAATATTAATAGCACGTCTGGCGATCCATGTTGGTTCTTCGGTATCTATGGTGTTGTGGCCTCCCATTGAAGCAGTTAGGTAGGTACTTGGTGATTCGATTGACCCGAAGTCGGGTCAGTCGATTTTATTTCTCCCGCATTGTCACTGATACAGCGGGTGGTTATGGAGGGCGGGCCAAGGGGAACTGTGTGAAGGCCCCGTCCCCGATGAGGCCGAAGGGAACGCCGGGGGTTTTTCAGTGGAAGTAGGCGGCGGAGGTAGCGAGAGAAGCAGAGTAGAGTAGAGAGAGGCGGACCAGGACAGGACGTTCCACTATCCCAGATCCCGATCCCCATCGCCACCCCAGATCACACAATCGCCCTTCTCTCGACTTGGAAAGAGGTGAAGCGGTGATTGAAGAGTCGAATCCGATTAGAGAAAAACAACCGCCAAATCGGGTAGGCAGTATAATTATCCCACTCTTTGTCACATGAACGTTCATCCAATTAGTTGGAGGACAGAGAAAGTCAAAATGATTAATTGAAAAAACGTTTGACAAAATTGGTAGGGCACTCTTCTAGATAACCCATTCGAAATTTTTTAGATGGCTCAGTGCTACCAATCAATGCAATGCAGCCCAGCTAAAAAGCTTAAAAAACGCTGCAAATTCTTTCACTGGGGTTTTTTTCACAATTTTGAATTTCTACAAGCTTTGGAGTGACGTGTTTCACAGGTGATAGAGCGATTATTGAATTTCAGGAGGCACACAAATATGATCAACTGATCAATCCAAATAGGTATTTTGGTTGAGAACCGATTTAAGTGCTTTATGCATATCTCCTGAAACTCAATAATCGCTCTATCACCTGTGAAACACGCACACTCCAAAGCTTTGAGAAATTCAAATCATGAATCATTGAATAATAAACCCCAGTGAAAGAATTTGCAGCGTTTCATGCATATCAGCATGCTTCAACGCGTGTATCGGCTATAAACCCTTTTAGGAGTTCACTCCAGTATCCACATTCACTATATCACTAGGTTACTGCGATCAAAACAAAAAAACAAAAACGCTGTTGTAGTATGTGGATGCAAATGTTGGCACCATAAATCGGGCCATACATCGGGAATGGTTTTAGCTACGGACCTGGGGAAGGGCTCATTCGATTCCTCATGGAAAGTTCTTCAAAAAAAAAGTCCAATTTAGACCGCCTTGACTTTTTTGAGGTTTTTAGGGATTTTACAAAACTTTGACAAACCTTAAAGGGCATATTAAATCAGGTGAGAGTGATGACTAAAGAATTGGGGCGTTGTCGGACCAATATTGATTTTTCCTGAAAATTTCAGCTTTTTTGCTCCAGCCGTTTGGGAGAAATAGTGCGTACGGCGTATGACGTTCGGCGGACGGACGGAAAAATTTTATTGCAGATTTGGATTCTACACCCTTTGAAACGTAAACCATGAAATTTTCAGGGCATTTTCCAAATCAATTTGGTTTAAAGACATTTTTGAGGCAATCCAAGACTTGGAATTTTTTTTTTTTTTTTTTAAGAACAAAGCGATTACAATGGTTTATTATTGAATAATAAACCAATATTGATTAAGTTGTGAACTACAGAAACAAATTGACACAATTTTTTCAATCTACAAATGTTTAGTTGACGTTAGTAGACACTTGCCCCATTTGAACTTGAATCTGCAAGGAAAATATACTGTAATATCAAGCTTGGTAGACCATGTGAGGGCATTTAAATTTAAGTTGCTGCTTTGGCAGACACAGATGGAGAAAGAAAAATTCGCACTTTTTTCAACCTGTGCTGAGTGCAAAGCCTGTTTTGTTTAATAAAAAATACTCGAAATCTATTGGATGTTTGAAAAATCAATTTGATAGACGGCCTAAATAACAAATTCCAGTCTCAGCATCGGTCATAAAAACCCAACATTTCTCAGCTGACATCATCTCTATGTTTGGTAGTGCCTAGTTATGAGAGCAACTCTTCTCCATTATGAAACAAAATAAGCCACCAGGAAGGTCCAGGCTTACAGACTGCCACCTCAACTCGATTCTTTAACTGACCGTACCAAACGAATTGTTCAAGATATTTGATCGCAATAAAAAATTTGTCAACTGTGGGGGGAAAATATATCAAGTATGTGTACGGTACAAACACTATTTTCTTCTCGTATTTTTCCACCAAACTTCTTCCAAACTGTATTTATTTGTAATAAGTTGGAATTGTGATTTATCGACATAAAAGCCTGATAATTTTCTGTTTGAAAAGAACAGCCGTTTGGCCGTAGAGGCACTTAGAGTTTGACATGCCTGTTTTAGATAATCTGGAAGATGAACAATGTATGCTTGTTACAACGATGCTCGGAACAGAAATGCCGCGGGATATGTTCTGGCACAAATCAACGCCTTCAATAGGTAAGTCAACATGCATTGCAGACAAGTCGCTCTAATTTTACACTGGATAGAATGATGATGCGATCGAGTTGAAATTGAAATGCGAGTATTAAGCTGGGTTTAGGCGGTGCGAATCTGCCTCGCGAGGCTTGATGAGGGAGTGTAGAAGGTTCTAGACTCCGAATCATGACTCGCGAAGCTGATGCGGGGTGAGCCCCTCTCAGTCGGTTTCCAGAGCGCATCAAAGGAGTTTCCCGTCTGGTGATTCGCATAGTGTAAACGCTAATGGAGTGTTGCCCATATCGTTAATAATAATATATAGGAAGCCTTTCCCAAGCAGTTATGGCTTTTCTCCAGTTGGTGTCCTCTTTCTCAATTTTCGATCGAACTAGAGGAAATCGGAATCTTCCGAAGCCATTCGAGAGAAGTTTCTGATGGTATCATCTACCAATTCCATTCCCATGTCCCTCATGAGTCGGTTACCGTACTCCATTCTTTGGGCGAATAGCTCCTTCATCCACCAACGGCGGTTGCGGCGTTGACGTCTTCTTCTTCTCAGCAATCGTAAAGCTATGATGATAGCTAAAACTTCCTCTGCTAGCGGGTTAATCGAGGCAGATTCGCACAGTCTAAAGCCAGCTTTAGACCTTCCTTCTCCGAATACTTAGCAAAACAATTTTAGTGCCTTCGAACTACAACAACCTGAGAAAATGATTGTTATTGGATGTAAAATCCAAAGCAAACGTGAAGTTTGCACATGCGCAGAGAGATGTATTGATTTGTGAACAACGAAACTTACAGGGAACCATCTATTCCATAACCCACAAATTCCGTGATAAATTCGACAAATACCAAGTACCTCCAATGAACAGATGAATCGTAGCTTCTAAGCTGAGATAGAATCAAGTAGCTTAGCAAAGATGTTTTGCTTGAAGGTGTTGCAATAACACAATAATTAAATTTCGGTGCCAGAATTAGCAGAACCTTCCAGATAATTGTACTCGAAACAGATGAGAGTGAGGAAGTCATGCAATAGAACAATAACTTACTCCTGCACACCAGTTGCTTCTAGAACTTAATTTTGAGCTAGTTTCAGTTCAATCCTGTTGCTGCAACCTGAAATATTGTTGATTAGCCCATTTGGTTTGTTAGAGCTCACGATTCACAATCACACTCTTTAGTTCTCATCTTGAGAATAGTTGTGAATGTTGAGTTAGTAAACCAACCAGAGTTGACAGCATCAGTTTAAATAATATTGATCAACTATTGACAATCAACATTTGATATCTTCATTCAAGAAAACAGATTAAAAAAATATGCCCTTTATAAGTGTATGATAAAATTACAACCGTGTAAAGTTATTACAATAACCCCATAGGTACATTTCTTAATTTTGTAAAATAGTTTCTGAAAATGATTAGTTTTTGTTGCTGCAACCTGACCAATATTGCATCAAAGAAATTGCAACCAGAACGTTTGTTAGAGCATCTCTCCCAACATTTTCAACATTCACAATCCTTAAACTCTTTACCCTTTATAAGTGTACGATAAAATTACCAACCTGTGTATATATATGTATTCAAAAAACATAAACCTCAAATTGAGGCTTGAAAGGTTGTGAATGTAATCATTTAAATGATTAACACGTAGATAATTAGTAATTTCCTCCGTACCGAGGTCTTCAATGACTGATTTCTGAAAACAGAACTAGATAACCTTCCTGGAGGTTTTTTGCCATTATTCAATAATAAACCATTCGAAAGGAATGTTTTTGTTTAAGAAAAAAATATATATAATTTATGGTTTACGTTTCAAAGGGTGTAGAATTCACATCCCATTTCGCAACAGATAATTACATTGATCTAAAAATACTTGAATGTTCTTCCAAACGGTACTTAAAAATATTTTGGTTTATTTTTGAAGCAGAATTGAAAAGACCTGTGAAAATCTCCATTGACAAGGTCAACATTTGAGAATATTCTTCCACTAAAACAAAGAAAATAACATTGACCTTTCAAAAAAAAATTGTTATTGTCCGTTTCAAAATGAATCTAATGCCCTCCGCAAACAGGGCTAAAGTTTGAACAGATGAATCGTAGCTTCTAAGCTGAGATAGAATCAAGTAGCTTAGCAAAGATGTTTTGCTTGAAGGTGTTGCAATAACACAATAAGTAAGTTTCGGTGCCAGAATTAGCAGAACCTTCCAGATAATTGTACTCCAAACAGGTGAGAGTGAGGAAGTCATGCAATAGAACAATAACTTACTCCTGCACACCAGTTGCTTCTAGAACTTAATTTTGAGCTAGTTTCAGTTCAATCCTGTTGCTGCAACCTGAAATATTGTTGATTAGCCCATTTGGTTTGTTAGAGCTCACGATTCACAATCCTCTCTTTAGTTCTCATCTTGAGGCAATAGTTGTGAATGTTGAGTTAGTAAACCAACCAGAAGCCATTACACTGTTTCGAGCATTGACAGCGTCAAGTGCAAATAATATTGAACGCTATTGACAATCAACATTTGATACTCTTCCATACAAGAAAACAGATTTAAAAAAAGTATGCCCTTTATAAGTGTATGATAAAATTACAACCTGTGTAAAGTTATTACAATAACCCATAGGTACGTGCATTTTTAATATTTGTCATTTAAATGATTAACAGGAGTACAATCCAGTTCTTAAGTACCGACCCGAAAGTCCCCCCCCCCCCTCAACACTCCTTCAACTAACCTTCGGGTGGGCTCCTTCTGCCCTTTGTTATCCCTTGCATCCCGTTGCATAGGCAATTTTTCATCTTCGGTACTTAAATGTGTGAAAATTAATCATTTAAATGATCTGGCCGTAGAACCATAGAGGTCTACTGTCCCGTTTTTTCTTGTTCCTTAGATCCAATTCTGTGAGCGACTAATTTGCATCAAAGAAATTGCAACCAGAACGAATGTACATTGTCTAATAATGCAGTACTTCATCTCTCCTAACATTTTCAAGGTACCAGTGAAGTTTGTCTGTACCAATTCCACCGTTCGTCAACAATACCTAAATATATCTTCAAAATAACAGGCAGAAGTTTTAACTTGACACAGTTTCTAATCTCAGCACTTTGGCACGTAGATAGGTATAGTAATGTGGATCATTTCTCCTGTTTTTAATCTTTTATTTTATAACTTTTCTTCATTTCTGGTGGCGATTGGGAAAATTCGCTAGAAGGTTTTCTAGTTCATCATTTACATTATGAATTAACGAATGTGCACATTCACAAATTCTACAGAACCTGAACCAGTAGGTGAAATTTATTAAGGTATACAATTATACAGATTTTCGAGTTTTTAAAAATATTAACTCATGCATTCTTTATAGTTTTATCTTGGAATTAAGAAAGATCCATTATTGGAAACAATAAACCAATTAAAAAAAATAAGAAAACGCTGCCATTTTTAACACATGGGTTTATCATTTTTTGAATAATGCGTGATTGCTTGCGCCATTTGAGGTTGTGATCGTCAATTTTAGGTCTGGGAATTGATATTAATTGCTATGGGTGTATTTCTACGGATTTTTGAACACTTTTACCAAAACATTCAAAGATGGGTGGTGTTTGACTGTTTGATGATTTGGAAGCTCGATACTTTCACATCTGATTTGTGCATAGATCTATCCATGTATCTTGGCGGCATTGAATAAAGAGAAAAAGCTGAGGTATTTGAAACAGTGACCTATGACGTTAGAGCAATACAATACCGAAACCTATAAGAGGTTGACGAAAAAATTGTTTGGTGAACCCCCCTTCGACCATTTTCTCATTAAACAGTTCTTTATTGGAAGTATAATAGGAACGTTATTTCAATTTAGGTTTTCCTATGAATTACTTTGCTAAAATAAAAGTTAAGATTGGTGCATGTGCACACTTCAAATAACCTGAAGACAATAGTTAGTTAGCAAACATGTTCTATAATAACCGATTTTGTGAATTTTGTCATTCCATTTCCGTGATTGGTATAGATCCCTTAGATTTGGAGATTCTGCAATCTCCGGTTCATTTCACTATTAACGATTTCAATGTGGTGCTACAGTTGGTTACTGTACAGCTTAGATTAGGTGAACAAACAATCAACACCCTGAAAAGGTTTCTGAGCCAATTCTATACAATTACATTATATCTAAAGTTCCATTCGTGTTACTGTCTGAATTTATAACTGAATTTTACTACTTACTTGTTTTGAAGGAGGACACTCCAAGATTCATCTAAGTTTGGTGCATTAAGAACTTTATAAAAGGTTGTCAAATTCACATGGAACCACTGCAACTACAATGGGTACGGTTATTTGTTATAACTTCAATGCACGCTACTATTGAACATAATTTCGATTGATTGTCAATAACATTCAACATCAATATTTGTTCACATCCCAGACACACTCAAAGCTCCAGGTGTATTTGATGCAGCCACTCCTCGAGAACTTTGTTCTGGTTTCAGGACCAACCTAACAGAGTTACTGCACATAATTACTCACCACAATTTGCCTTAAGGTGAGTTCAAAATAGAATTGGACCAGGAATCTGAGTTCCAACAAGTCAAATGGTCATATCAACAGTATTTCAGGTTGCTGAAAAAGGGGTGATGGAAAATAGAACTGAAACAGCTCAAGATTAAGTTCCTAAAGCAACTGGCTTGGAGGAGTACAACGTGTTACAGTATGTTCCTTACTTAACCTACCTGTCTTGATAAAATAACCCAGAAGGTTCTGCTGCCATCATACCAATGATAATTACTTCTAGTATTACTAACATAAGTTCAAGCAAAGCATCTTTGTTGAGATTCTTGAATATACCTCAGCTCAGGAGCCATGATTCAGCTGTTTCTTGGAGTTGTGCTAAGTATTGAAGTTCTCTAGCTTTAGTGTACTTAATCAGAAGAAACATTCTGGTAAGTAAATATTCTAAAAGGCTATCGAATTCTCATGGAACCACTTCAATAGGTACGATTAGCTGATTTCACAATAATTTAATATGGGGTGTGGGTAGTGGGGTGACCACATTCATTTTGAAACTCTTATTTGGAGCATACGTATTTATTTCCTTCATCCCAGAAACGTTTCGCCCTGCAGCGAGGACTTCTTCAGTCTTATTATGTCAAAATTACATTCAGAATTTAGGCTGTGACGTAGTGGTGCCACCACACATCTCTTCTGTTTGTTTGTTATTACTGAAACTTGTAGCTTGGGTAAGCGAAGTAAAATTGCTCCCTCATCCTTTCCCTTACATACAATGTGGTCATGATTAAGACTTTGTTGGTCACAATTGCATTAATTATTTAAAAAATGTTTATTATGAGTAACAAAGGGGAGAGAGGAGAGCTGCAAGCAAAAATTAAAACTTGTTCATTTCAGTTTTCACTATCATCATTATAGTTTAGTTATTACCATTATCTTTTAAAGTAACCCCAAATGTGTACTGTAGTGCACAGCATTCAACATCAATATTTTTGTTTACCCCAAACATTGCTCGAGATTGTTTTTTATTCAACAGCCACTTCTCACCCCACCCAACATATACAATGCACATGATTACTCTGCTTAAAGGTGATTTTCAACCAAGAATTGGACCAGGAATCGTGTTCTAAGAAACCAAATAGTTATACCAACAGATTTCGGGTTGCTAAAAAGAAGTAAAGCGGCTGAAACAGCTCAAACCGGGTATTTAGTTTCACATGATTTTCTACTTCAAAACCCAATAAATTAAGTATCAAAAGAAGCTATTTCCCAGATGTAGAAGTTGGTTTCCAACGATATCCGCAATAAAAATTGGAGTGGTTTAAAGGTACCTACCAAGATTTCAAAAACCGAAGAAATAAATCCGTCTGTCGCCGTCCAAAGCTTTATTTAAAAAACTACTGGAATAAAGTTTAAGAAATTTAGCTCAAACATCCAAAATCTACCCAGATTGTCATTAATCGCGGCATCTTGATCAATCAACCCAAAGGATTATAGTTAAGAATTAATATATCAAAAAATTGAAATCTTTCGATGTATGAGAATAGTTTTTTGTATCATTCAGATAGAAATTAGTTCCCTGAATGGAATGAGACCACTAGGGTTGATGTAGGATCACTGGTTCGCTCACAATTTAAAAAATTGGTTGTAGGCGGTTCAACAGGACTAAGCCAGACCCTGCGGTTGGCGGCAGCCCAAGTATTTTAATTTTGATACAATTAAAAGATATGTAGAGGCGAAGTTCTGATAATGCACCACAGATTACATCTAATATACATAGATCAGTGACAAAACCAACCTCATTGTAAAAATTTGCAGCGTTTTTCCTTCACATTGTGTCCTAATCTACCAAAGAAAAGAGTAAAACGCAAAGCACATTCAAGAAGCTTCTTCGAGCTTCCTTTCATCGCATGTTTTCCTTAGTCTGCCTTCAAGCCTACTTATTTTACTAACTGTGAACTAAAGCTATGTACCAGTAGGTAAACATAATAATCTTAAAATTAACGTTAACAAATGCGAGCACTCACCATTCTTCTGCTCAACACACAAGCAGATCTGCAAAAAAAAATAACGGAAATATTAATGGAGGTAATCGAACGGAATTGGTTGAATGTAACTACTTGCATTTAATCCAAACAGTTGTGTTAACAGCTGTGCTTGGAAGGAATTATGGACTACATAAATTTTTATGAGCTGTTAATGCTCGAAGTAATACGTCCGATATCGGTGTTTCGTGAAAAACATAAAAGTTTATAGCTATAATGTTCCACTTAAAAAAAAAAATCCCACAAAAATTGTGGTGGTAGAGTTTATTGGTCAAGATTACAAGCATACAAGATTCTAGCTTATGAGGATAAAGAAAATGTCCTCCCTGAATAGAAGTGGTGGTTTATCGGGTGAGATCCATCATTAAACACAATCAGACAATGAAATTTACGGAAACCAATAACCGAATTTAAAAAAGGGTGTTAATTCAGGTTTATTTCAATTTTACAATTTCATCTGTGAATACTTGGAGAAAATCCGCACAGAGATTTGAGGCTGACTTCTTTTAGGTTCATTTGCCTGTGCTAATATTTACAATGAAGCCCCAGTTAGGCCTGAAGTGTCAATCTGTAAATTGTACCACAGTGTCTCCAGCGAGTGGGCTAATCAAGCTCCGTTCCTCAAATTTTAAATGAAGTCCTCAAGAAAGAATGAGGGGATTATTCTTAAATCAGCAAAGTAAAAAAAAAGAAAGACCCACACAACAGTAGTCAACAATTGAGTTGTGGATGAACAGTATCCATGGAGCCTTCGCATTAGCTGGGTCTGAAATGGAGCTCATAAATCAATGAATCTTTGTAGAGAAATGAATGACAACAAAAATCAAATCTTTTTTCTCTCTGAAGGGTTAGAAGATGGTCCCATTTTTGGAAAGTGAATTGCTGTGTTCTGCTTTTCCAATTCCCCGTGGGCAAAAATTTAAATATCAGTGTTGTTGCAGAACTTAATTCAACAGTGCAACTGATAAAGAAAGCCTCCTACATTCCTGACACCAGAAATCCATTTTATACTATAGCAGGACTATGGGATGACCATTGCCTGAGTGTTGCTATGGAAACGGAGTCCCTAGATTGGAGAGAGGATGCTGTGGAAAATAGCAGTGTATGATTTGTACGAGTAGAGTTGCTATGGAAACAGTGGTTCCAGGTTGGATGGTGAGGATGGGTTGCTACAGAAATTGGTGGTGTGAAGTGTGAATGAAGAGATGGGATAGGGTGCTGTAGACTCAAATAGCAGCGTGGGATGGTAAAGAGGAGAGTTTCTATGTAAATGCTAGCGCTAGATTGAAAGGCAGGGACGGTGGCCACTGTGGAATACAGATGTGTGAGATATGACAGATAAGGGTTACTATGGAAAGGACGGCGTCAGATGTGATATGGATGGGAGGATAGTTGGTAGCTGTGGAAAATAGCTGAGTGCGATGAGAAAGAGGAGGGTCGCCAAAGAACCACAAGCGCAAATTTTTAGACACCTATTCGCAATTCCATGACATTTTTAAAAACTAAGATTTTTCTGTTACTCAAGAGATCATGGGCTTGAATTTGAGTGCTATACGTTACATTGCCTTGATTGGTATGGGCCTTATTCTTTCCACAGTGCAGTTTTATTATAGAGAATACTGCGTCAGAGCCTATAAGTTGAAATCCCAATACACGCGAATCTATAAATACAATTTTATACTAGATACAGCTAAAATATCAAAACATTACACTTCAGAAAGCCAAGTGATATCTGAAGCCAGTGCAGGTTGTGTTGTGCTACTAGTGTGTTCATATTGTTCAACTATCTGAACCATTGCCATCACCCATCCATCTTATTTATACTTCGTGTAGAACAAACAAACGGCTTAGCGAGGAACGTAAATATTTATATTCTCGCTGTTGATTGGCTCATCCAATTTGGCAGCAAGCCGCCATACTGATAGATAAGCAGACAAACCATGTCATTAGATCCAAGCATGCATTTTCTTGAAAAATTTTAGATTTGGAGCTGACGTTTTTGTTCCTCATTTCGTCCAAAGGTCTCAAAGCCTCTATCTGGATAAAAACCACCATGATTTAAACATGTGAATCAGTTGAGATGTTCTCTAAAGAGTACCCTTGTTCTATATGCTGTCGTACTGTTTGACCACCTAAGCTTACATATTATTATAGTTATAGTTATTTTAACAATTTCTCTTGTCTACTGATTAAGGTTCACTGAAAGCTACAGAACTAACACATACAAACACCCATCCCTGAAACGATTTTAAGAACTTCTCGTCTACAGAGCACTTGTGTAGTATTTTATCATCTGATTCAACGTTTTTCACCATAAATTCGACCTTTTTCGCATTGAATACAACCTTTTTTCTCCGTACAATGTTTTCAACATTCATTCAAACTATGGTTATTAAAAGTGAATATAGGGAGAAAATAAACGTTGAACAAAAATCGGAACATTTTGCATTATACTTCCTAGGACTCCAGAATTAGTAGTATTTACAAGGGTGGAAAATGAGCGTGAATATGGGGCTTTTCATTTAAACAAAACTGAACAATTATGATAAATAATCCGGCAACACTCCGTTTCTCTGAATACCTCTCCCGTTTTTAAAAGAATTTTCAGTTTTTTTATTGGGAAAATCAAAAATGAATAAGTTTTGGAAGGATCTATGGAATTTGCTAGGGAATAAAAGATAGAGATAAAGAGGAGCATGTGCAATGTTTGTGTTTGAAAAACCGAACATAATAGGTTACCATATTTAAAATAACTTTTTCATACACATCTAACAGAAGTATCTACTTTGTAAGCTGAGTTACTTGAATGATGTCCACGAACGTTGTCAATCCAGTTTGACATATTACGAAGAAATGACAGCAAAAACCAAGTGGATAGCCACACAAAGCGTACTGTTGTCAGTGCGACTATTAGCGTTCATAGGTTAGGACGTAAGCTATGCATTTTCATCACCCTATTGAATGAGCATTTTAAAAACCAAACCTCATCTTCCCAGAAGGCCACAGCGGAATGGAATTCCATTTGAGCTTCAAGAGAAGAAAAAGGAATACGACCATCAATCTATTAATACGAATGAGAACACTGTTGGTGTTGGATCACCACGAAACAGATAACTTTAAATGCCGATAACCAATCAGCAATGTTCTGCGAGGGTAGTTGTGCCACTAGATTTTAACAATGACTATCAAATATTCAGCGGATGCGTAATACAATAATGTATAAAATGCCATAATATTACAACAATAAGAAACGAATGTTGAATGGAAAACGCATCAAGGTTAAAACCAAAATGAACGCCTGTCCATGGAAAAGTGTACGTCCCAAACTTAATGAATTCTTACATGATTGAGATCAAGTGGTTGGAATCCACGGGTCGAACGATGACAACTCCTGTGAACTCTAAATTCACTGAACTGCGATAATGTAAACGAATTTTCTATAATAAAACTAGAAAATTCGAGAATGAGACACTTCAAACTCGGTTGGAGACCATTCACCAGAATCGGGTCGTAACCTAACAACGATTGATGTTTTTATCAGATAACACAGAAAAGTGGCGTCAATGATTTGTCCAAAAATCTATGCAAGCTTGTATTCGTACTTTCAGGCGTTCTGAAGGAGAGACCCATCAAAATATAATCAAAAGCTTACGAGGCTAATGGGTTTTTGAATCAGTGGTAAATTGTTTATGAATAACGAAAAACCACTTGAAATCATTTTATAAACAGCTGCAATCATCTTGAGGCCAGACTTCATGTTGAAGACTTGTGTCCAATTTGGAGAATTAAATTGTGAACTTAACGATGGATAAGGCACAAGAAACAAGAACAAGAAATTCATGTTAGTAAGTGTTACGGTACAATACCAAATTGCGATAAAATTCATTAGCGATCTCCTTGAATTAAGTAAGCGATCACCTTAAATATCATCATTTCTTCAATAGGATACGGCCCATTAGGTAGTCGCTAGGAAATAAAATGTTTCTTGTTATCATTTAAAAACTGAATTGCTCCATTGCAGTATGTCAAATTTCTTGGAAAATTGGCTAAAACGAAATTGTTCTTGTTTGAAGAAAGTTTGGGCACCACAAATATAAAACTTCATCCCCAAAATTCTGCTCCAATGTATACAATATATATTCAATGTTCAATTGAATGTATGTCTATTATGCACACGTTTGAAGCGTCTCCAAATTCAATGCTACAACAGAATATTATAATGGACAAAATTGAGGACGCCATTTATGGCAAATGTATACATTGACCCAGGGTATTAACAGGCAGAAGCATAGTACTTATATGACTAAACCCCCCCCCCCCCCCAAAAAAATCTAAAAATCCCTCCATACGCATTCGGAGAGTAAATTGGCTAGTGAGATAAGGCTGGATCACATGGGCCTTGGGATCTGTGTGGGTTTGAGAGATGCACGAGAACAGTAATGGGCAGATGCTCCTAGGTTAACCGAGCTAAAGGGAGGATTTTCTATTTGTATTTAGGCGGCCTTGCGAAATTTACCAATCAAAGAGCTCAAAAAGCAAGACAATTAGCACACTTTTGACTCTCCTCTCTGCTATGGGTGCTTAATATCTTTTTCCTTGCCTACTCGTTTCTATTTCTGTTTAGATTGTTTTCAGTTCTGCTTCTGTGTTTCATAGTTATTTGTGAGTGTTGAATAAGTACTACTTTTAGGTAATGATAAGTCAGTACAATTTGTCAAACTTAACTGCTTGGGCTGCAGCGAACATTGAAAATTTTAAAAATCGCGTTGATTTGTGTCTTAAGTCCTATCTATTAAAGCAGGGGTGCCCACCCCTCTAAGCGTCATGACACCCCCCCTATAAGTTGGTACCCCCTTTCCAAAACAAAAATGCGAAGAATACTCGTAAGCACCACCGATTTTATTTAGAACTAGAAGAAAACTTATTTAGGTTTTGAAAACCATGAAGCGTGCCGGCGCTAAAATCACGGACAATATTCGAGCACTATCATTGTCATTTATACATTTTCAGATAGAAAAACAAACCATATTTAAATGAATTACTAGGTTCATTATTATTTACGCTTTAGTGATGTAATATATTTTTGAATGTCGTCACGTTAAACACTAGTTCAATCAACTTTAACCCCCCCAGGAATTTCAATGACGCAGTATATGTCATGACCCCCCCCCCCCCCTGTGGGCATCCCTGATTAAAGGATACATTTTGGAGACAGCTTAGTTACTTTCTTGGTTTCCACGATTCCTTACTATGGGATGATCTTGAATTTGGACAACAAACGTTTTTGAATGTTTTAAATTGAGAACAAATTTTGAGATCTTCTCTCCGTTGCAGTCATCTTCCATAAAATTGCATATTGAAATCCCATAATCTGTGCACAATCAAAGTTTTCCTAGGTACCTGCCCAATTCCCTGCAGGTAACGATGAGACCAGGATCTTTAGCTTTTTTTTAGACTTTAAGGGAAGAAACTGCTGCCCTCCAAACTCCAAATTTCCTTAGTGAATTTTTGAAGAAAATGGTATTGACCAATTTTCTTTAAAATTAAAAAAATTAGCTATGTCATTCCAGACGATGCCTCCAGACGGGATTGCAATAAAAGCTATTGTCTTTGTGCCAAAAAATTGAGAATTTCAAAATACTGGATGAGTTGATTGGACAATCCTTTGGCCAGGTTTAAAAAACTCACAGAAATTAAGGAAAATCGTTTATCCTAGAATACTACTAAAAATTTTGAAACAACACTAAACTACTTCGGTCATTTAAAAAATGAAGCTTAAACTTAAGCGTACATTTCAATAAAATGGCCTGAAAAGCCCAAATCTTTGTTAGAATTGAAAACTAATATTTAGAACAGGTTTTTTTGCAGTAAACTTTATAGGTAAAGGTTTCTCTTCACATAAAGCGCAGGACTTTCAACGTAATTTAACACAAATGTGTTTTGATAATTTTGAAAAAATCGTTCATAGAATCATGCAGCATGACTGACACCTTTCAATTTTTCGTCACTCTATTTTAAAAAGTGATTCGTCTGAATGAAATAAAATTAATTAAGGTGTATTTAATACACCTTATATGAACAACATATGCTCACCTAGTACTGAAAGAGAACAATATGATATGAAGTGCTGACTAGGTAATGTTAGGTCATAAGAGAGGGCCTGCGTGCCCACACACCTCAGTCTTCTCCCAACTCACCACCTTCCGTCAAGCTGTAGCTCATCAATTTTTTGTAAAGCCATATAAACGTTTTTTTAATGCCTGATTCCGTGAATCATTTTATTTAACTCACATTGAAACATCCTCGAACTTATAACTTCGAAGGACATTTTAAACATGTGAAAAATGATGAATAAACTTTTATTTTTCCAATATTAGCTTAGAAAAGGGAAATAAAAATTACTTGCTTACCGATAAGTTAGTGCAAGTTACTTCATATTTTACGTTGTTCTAGGTTGTCTTCGAATTGTGATACGGCTCAAATATCATGACTTTATATTGTCCGTTTGGGAGTTGGGAAAATAACAACCAACGAACTCGGTGTAAAAATATTTTATTGAAATACATCTCATGAAGTCCAATAATTTCAATACCTACTTCTTCACAACAGCCAAGTCACCGGTCTCATTTACAATAATAAATCTTCGTTAAACAGAATTACAGATTTTGCAAATGAAATGGCGAACAATAGAAATAGCCTACATACAATAAAATATTAAATAAGAGGGGTTTCCATTTTAATGGAAGAACGGGAAAATAAATACGTAAAGCTTACGGTGAAACAGTTGATTTCACAAAACAAATATCACTCATTTTAACTAGATTATAGTGAGAGAAAAGCTAGGTATACATCGTTACTGGGCAAATGATCACGAAAGTAGTGAGAATACAGTTGTGTTAGGAGGGGAGGCCGTTATGACGGCAAACAGAAAGGGGTGCAACCTATGAATAATTGTTTTACAATGTGAAAAGAATGTCTGGCAATGAAATAAGTAGGAACTTACTACCTTGAAATGTAATTTGACCAAGAATTAATAATAACGTAACTTCAAAATGAAGAATTGTTATTGTACCTAATGCTGCCAAGAATGTTGTGAATTAGTTGACAAAGATAAGTCAGAAGATGCAAAAAGTGCATGACTTCAATCGAAAATGAATAGGCTTTAGCCTCCAGTCTTGAGAACCTGTGGGGATCCATTAGTCTCCTAGAGCCTAGTCCAAAGAGATGCAATACGGTTAAAGTATGGATAAAAGTACGGAAGTAATTGATTTCAACGTGAAAACGTCAACTAAGAACTACTTTGAATGGCTTGTTGCTAGATTTGTGGCAGTAGCTCAGATGCTGAGGACTGAGAAGCTGCTGTCGAGGTTTTTCGGGACAGTGACGACTCGGAGGGTATTGGTGTAACCGGAGCCGGACTTCCATCCAGTGAGAACGACGACTTGGTCGCCTTCTTTGAGGAAGCCCTTCCTCGAGACAACCTGGAGGCCGTGGATGATCCTCACGTCCACATCTTTCAACCAGTCGGGAAGAGGCTCCTCTGTAAAATCAAAGGTAACGAGAAACCATCAATAATAAGGTAAGGAGCAAACACAATACTTGAGAGATATGGATTGTGAAACGTGCTTGTCAAATTTCGTTTGACGTAGCACCCTCACATTCATTCAAGATCACAAACGCTGCCAATTCTAACATACAGTTTTTATTTTTTTTTTTTAATAATGCCTGAAAGTTTGTGTCATTGTGAGGTTTGTGGGTTCAGTTCTGGTTCAGAAATTGCGATTATTTACGGATGAATCTCTCTGCGGGTGTCTAGAATTACTGGGAAAAGACACTCCACTCGCCTGTGACAGTAAAAACCAGTTTTTGGTATTGTTTTGACCAATTTTTGGCCCGTAGTATCCCTGCGTAAGAGGCGATCCGGCTGGCTAGAAGTTAGGACCAACTAGACCCCAAATGGAGTCCATACAAATCTCTTGAGTGAGATGAGGTGTGCAACTGGCTGAACTACATGAGGATGTACGAAGACAAGAATTTATCTATCTCCCGTTTTCATTGCTCTATTGATGGTAAACATGGATTTTTACTCAAACACAATCCGTTGATGTTTCCACAGATGATTGAACTTGGCAGCCAAACACTCCTATGGTCCGAGTCGGCAAACGTTCAAACATGAACCTCCACACGATCAAATTTGTTTGACAAACCATGTCTGTCAGATTTGATCGTTTATGGAGCCCTTCAAGTACGCGAGTTGTGTTAAACGCAAGGATCCAAGTAAAATTAGGCATATTTGGGACCTATGGCTGTAGAAACACAGGCTCAAAAACGTAAGCAAAGTTCAATTGCAAGCTGCTGTGAATTGGAGAGCAACTGAGGGCATCTACACGCTCACAGGATTCAAGGTACTGCAAACTTTAGTAAACACTGCAAAAGGCAGTAAAGCTTTTTCTTTGCTTTTTGAATCATGCTAAATGAGTTTTTGTATTCACTCACAGATTGTCAGGCGAGCCATACTGAAAGTTTTTTGACTATGCAACTTTATGCATGTTGCCTATAAAGCTAGAAGGACTCGAGTTCCCTCGAAATGTTAGTGTCGATTGATACTTTGAAAGTTAAAATGAGTCTAACATGAGGAAATATCCAAGACTATAAATAATATAAAATAAATCTACATTTTGAGTTGGGAATTGGTACTCTTTACGTGCTTTACACTCAGATCACTTTCATAGTTCGTTCTTGATATATCATGCTTAATAGGTACATTACCGAGGCAGTAGAAGAGTCTGGATAACAATCCTTCGTTCTGTGAGGCCTAGCTCCAGGAATATCCTCTGGGTGTTGCAGGCGTTATCGTCTCAGCCTTTGAAGGGGTTATCGTCTCATCTCCTTGTTAGAGTTTGCGGACTTAATAGCATTGATTTCCCCACATTCAAAATTACGTAGATTTCAAAGATTTAACTGTTATTAATGGATCAAGGTTCACGAAATTTGGTTAAAAATTCCTACACTGATCCGGGCTGTGCTAGTCATCTCGGCATTTCGATCAATCAACCCTCAAGATGGATTAAACTATCAAAAAATCTGAAAAACTTTTGATGTAGGAATGTAGTTTTTTGTTTGATTAAGACAGAAACTAATTCTTGAATCATATGAGACGAGTCGGGTCACAGTAAGATCTTGCGTTCACTCACCATTTAATAAATTGTTCTGGTAGATCTGCAGCCTCCAAGTTCAACGGGAGATCTGAGCTAGACCGCAGGGCTGGCGACAGCTCAAGCATCAATTCAGTTCAGGAGAACAAGAGGAAGCATTCTTGTTGCCTATATTTTTGTTTTATCTTGTTCAATTTCATTTGAATTTCTACGTGTGCGTCTTTGTATACAAAGCACCATCACTGGATACAGCCTTGATCTGTTAGCCCAGTGATTCACATAAGAGGGTTATCTTATACAGAAATAAAAAAAAACCCTTGTGAAACCATTTGCAGCGATTTTTCCATTCAAGTTTATGAAAAAATGAGGCCAACTAAACGCTCGAGACCCCTGGCAGGTTCATTTATAATTAAAAGCGAAAACGTACTTTAAAACGAATTCATTTTATTGGGAATTTCCAAGGGGTCACAGTCCCATTTTTTCTTTGTCGTCCCTTACATACACGAGGCGGAGGGTGTTGGTGAAGCCGACCCCCTGTTTCCAGCCAGTCATGACCACAACGGGGTCGTTACTCTGAAGAATGCAACGTGTGAAGCCCATGGTCAGGCCGTATTTGATGCGTTCTTCGACATCGCTCATCCACTCGTTAGCTGGATCTCCTACAATGCATCATCAGCATGATTGGTAATCATAATCGAACAGCTGACAGAAAAGCTGCTCCATAGACGAGTTACTTTCCAGCCAGCCTGAGCGGTTTTGTCGCCTAACCTACGAATGTCTGTTTCTAATCGGTGGTTTTCTTACTAGATATTCCAACTGTAAATTCTCATTGTCCATCACTAAGTTCTTATACATCAAACTACTAGTGTGCGGTTTCATACTTACTGTCAAATACAACGGGTAGTATGCCACGGTACAGGTGAGCTTGCCTGGCCACCTGCGGGTGACGAGTCACAGCGATGATTGGGCACCTGGGTCTGTATTTAGCAACAAGGTGAGCCGAACGACCGCTGGTAGTGATGACCAAGATGGCAGATGCCAAAGCCTTAGTGGCTGCTTCAACAGCAGCTATGGCGACACTGTGAGTAGCATCGATAGGTGGGAGAACCTAGAAAGAAAAAATATTTGGTGAACAAAATATAGGTAAAACTAAAGTGAAAAATTTAATTGTTAACCACTTGTTAATTTTTTTTAATATTAGGATTTTTCTTAAGTATTGATAATAGAAAATTTGAATAAAGAATGCTTCAAAATATTATACAAGTTCATTATTTTTGTATTTAGGTGGCCATTCACCATCACGGTTTTATAAATATTAAACATAGCCGTAAGAGCTACCAAAAAATTAAATAAAACATCTGCATCAGGACAAGAGTTTGTATGCAAGTTCAACAGTACATTATAATGTAAATAAATCGACAAAACGGGCACCCACCAACAGATAATCAATCAGATGAAATAAAACAACTACCGATATCATCACTAGACCATCTTTATAAGACAAAAGTTTGAAATTTTAAATTAAAACAAACAAAAATTTCCTAGTTTATTAAATTTTTTGGAATAAAAACAAACAATTTTCTAGTTTATTTGAAGACCTAGACTTTTTTAGAGAGAAAACTCTATTGCAACTATGTCAGCTGATTTCATCGTTGCAGTTCATTGGTTGTGTTTACTATTTGCACACCTGTTGACTTTCACATTCATGTTTACGATCTCCCCGTCAAAGTTCCAGTTCTTACGATCGAAGGTGGGCGAATCAATGTAGGTGGGGCTAGTTCAAGTCAGTGAAGTGTTGTTTCTCAAAAGCAAAAAGAAAAACACTGTACTAGGAAGTTTTCGAAATCTCGATTTTTCAATATCCAGAACCTTTACATAATTCTACCTTTTAGAATTGATTAAAAGTGATGCCAAAAAACTCAGTGCCTACTAGACCAGTTATGTGATTTTTCACCTAAGTTTCAAAACTTTAGTTTGGTAGGTAGAGATTTGGTTAAGAGAAAAACCTTGAATTTTTTCTTATACTGAACTTGGGATTCAATGCATCCTAAGGTAACCTGACAATGGCGGGAGGGCTGTTTTTGTTGAGTACAAAGGTTCTTTGTTGAAAACAATCAACCAAGCTTTCCATGTAGCAAGGGCTTGAATCGACTGAGTTTGCATGGGAATAGAAAAGTATAGTACAATGACATATGGCCATACCTTCCCAGCCAAATCAGAGAACAGTTGATTGTGCCAAATTGCAGCTTCAGCTTCTTTACAGATGTTAGCCATGGTCTGGACGCACTCCAGAGGATATTCTCCCTTGGCAGTCTCCCCTGATAACATAACACAGTCAGCACCATCCAGAACGGCATTAGCGACATCAGAGCTCTCAGCACGCGTGGGTCGCGGTTTCTTGACCATAGATTCCAACATTTGGGTGGCACAAATAACGGGTTTTCCTTGCTGCAATGAAGAAACAAACATGAAGGGCAACTAAGAACTGATGGACTACATCACACCATACTGATGTACAACAAATTTTAGACGAATTATAACAATAAATAAAGTTATCAATAAATGGCCACCTACTTTATTACACTTAGCAATCATGGCTTTTTGCGCCAAGAAAACCTTTTCGGTAGGTATTTCAATACCCAGATCGCCCCTGGCTACCATTATACCATCGGCAGCCTCGATGATTTCATCCAAATTCTGCATACCCTGATGGTTCTCAATCTTGGCAATGATCAAGATGTTTTTCCCAGCCTCACCTGGATGCATACGAAAATTACTGTAAGTCATGAGATCGACAAAATTTGCTGAATTTAAATGGGAAAATCGATTTGAATTTGCAATACAATGTTAAGAATGTCATTGAGTCACGCACCTAGGATATCTCTGATCTCCTTGATGGCAGACGCGGTTCTGATGAATGAAGCGAAAATCATGTCCACCCCTTGCTGAACTCCAAATTCCAAATCCTGTTTGTCTTTTTCAGACACAGCAGGAAGGTCAACATTGATGCCGGGAAGGTTGACGCCTTTCTTGCTTCCAAGCATGCCACCGTTTTCAACGACGCAAGCAATGCTGTTACCTCCTAAAGAATTAATCAACAATATAAGTAAATGCCGACGATCCTATTCCATCATTAAAATGTCAAGAGAAAACCAAACGCACGTGAGAAGTTGGGGTAGGTCGAATTAAAAATTAATCATGCTAAGAATCACTCGAATTAAAACAATGTTTTACAGGGTACAGGCGGGATTGTACCATTACAGAGTTACTCACCCTCTAAAACGAACAAACTATGTACTATTCATAATCTTCAGCAGCCTTAACTGGTAGGTCTCACTGGTACTCGCAACACAAAAGAAATATAGAATATCAGTCATCAGATTCTGATTGAAAAGTAAGAAACATGGTACAATCGAATATGCAGCAAACTTCTTGATAAAACGACAAGTGCTCAATACAGTGAAAGTACGAGTGTAAGCAACTTTACGCAAATAATCCAATTAAGATAGAAGTGGGTCGTAACGAAATGTTTTAAATATAATTTAATTTTTGCTATTTCACTGACAAGAGGCATGAATGCAACATTGGTCAAAGATATAACATCAAAAACGCATGGAATTCATCATATGAACTGAACATTAGACTGAAAAGTTTAGTAGTAGGAGGATTTACGAGGAGTAAATTATAAGCTGGTACTTTCCTTGGCCACTCGTCTATTTCTTGAGGTGAAATGGGTAAAGGTAATTATCATTATGGAAGATGAGGGCAACAAACCAATAAATAAAATCCCATAACCTAATTCCATGAAAATTAGTCCAAGTAAAGAAGAAAATTCCATAAATTTTCCTATACATCATCAAAACAATTCATTTTTTGAGTGGTTTGTAAAGAGTGGTTCTTGATTTGAAGAAAGTTATCATACTTTTGGGGAAAGTAATTTATTAACCAGAAGTTGTCTACAATGTTTTTAGTGTTCGTCTAATAATCCACTGTAAAAATATCTTTGCTTTACGTTGTGATGTGTTGCAACGCACGAATAAGTAGGAAACTTACTGGTCACAAATTTGAGTAGGTAAGCACTCTAAATTTGTTTCTGTTTGCTCTTTCATTGCTGAATTGATTGATTCAAATGAGTGTGAAAATACAGCAGATCAAAGAGGACAATTATGTATGTGTCACGGAAGATTTAGATGGAAGTCCAATTCGAGAAAAATTGCCTACTGGATAGATTAATGTAAAAATTAAGAAACGAGAAAATGATCCCAACTGTTCCAGTCGTACATGGTCGACGGGATGTACATGGAGATTAAAAGGATGAATCTACAAGCAGTACAGCCACAAAAACTTTCAATTTTCAACTAGCTTAATTAGAACTTAAATTGTTCGCAACGTTGAGCCAGAAGCGTAGAAAACGTGAAGATAAATGATAATAAAAATAATCATAAGGACGGGGGAGGGGAGGAGTTTGAGCATAGCTCACTTGCTTTTTCTTCTTGACGAGAGGGCTTAAACTAAAACGAGACAAACCTAGAACAATATTAATACGTCATTTGAAGAAAAGAATAACTCCCTCATACTAAGGGTCAAATGGTGATATTAATGGTTAGAAAAAATACGAACCAATAGTCTTGGCGACAAGAGAAATGAGACCATCGTCAATATAGATGGTGTTTCCGGGCTTCACAACCCTGGTGATGTTGATGTAGTCCACAAAAATCTCCTTGGCGGAGCATTTATCAGCAAAGTTCTTGTCTGTAGTCAGGCGGACGCTTTGACCTTTGACCAGCTCGACTTCAGCTGATGGTCCCTGTAAGTATCAATGAGAAAAATGTTAGCAAACTATATGTACAATTCAAGTTGCTCAAGTATAATCATATTGTCAAGTATAATAAGAGGTTTGGCTGCTTTATTGGTTATTCATTGAAATTCCAAACCAGTCCAGGGTTTTTTCATTGCTAAATCACTAACACACTACAGTCAAAGAACTTACACCTTCCAACAAGCCAGTACGGATTTCGGGTCCCTTGGTGTCCAAAGCAATTGCAATTGGAACATTGTAACCAGTTTTTGTTGCATAATTAGCAGCAGCTTCCCTCACGTTCTTGATGGTGTTAGCGTGGTATTCGTGGGTTCCGTGGGAGAAATTCAAGCGAGCAACATTCATGCCAGTGTTTATCATCTTCTCGAGAGTCTCGACTTGCATGGAGACAGGTCCTGCAAAATAAAGGAAAGCCATGGAATGTAGAATCATGAGTAAAAAGCGTGGGATGGTATGCGTCTACCAAAAACCAGATATGGGTTCAAACCTTTATTCATTCAGATTATAATGGTAAAGTTTTCAAACTTCAAAACTTAGTTGTTCAATAAGAAATTATTTCAAAATAGATGATGAATTTAGTGGACCTTTTAGGAATAACAGATATAGGTTGTTTTCCTTGAAAAGTGAGATTTTTAGATAATTTAGTGAGCACTTTGCATGGCAATGACGTTCAATGAGAATACAACCACATCCCTCTTACCAACATTTTTGAAAACTCAATCATATTCATTAAACCCGTTCAGCAGTTTTCACTCTCTTCAGACGAGTCTAAATACAATTGGGATTCCTTCATCCAATTCCCTGAAAAGCAAGACGAACCTGTGACGTTTGTGTCACATTTGCAATTGATCTCAGATCGTCGAGGTTATCATTCGGATTGGTCTTTGTAGATCCTATCAAAACTCACAGACGAACTATGCTCAATGATTGATCAAACAGTTCAAGAAATTATTGAGAAATTCCAGAGAGTCATCCCGTCGTTGTGCGCCCAATTAAAACTTGTTGAAATAAAAGTAGAAGTAGTTTAATGCTAAACCACGGTTCAACTGCGATTGGTACAACCCAAATTATGGGCCAACCTGCAGAGCATGGAAGGGCTCAGTCGCAGCAGGATTGGGATCAGTTAAGCCTTCCCTATCTATGACCGTATTAATTTCAAATCAAGATCATTTTGTCCAGTTTTTCTAACTTCTAAGTAATGAATTGTAAGATGATTGAAGGAAACTGCTCATTAGAAGCTCAACAATATCACCTCCCTCACCATTGGTTCACATACCGATATCTCGGCAGTCCAATGAATTTCTCACGCATTGCTCAGCAATAGTAATCAGTAGGAGGGCTCTGTTTTGTTACACTCGCATTTGTAGAAGTGAGAGACAGGCAGATCTCCATGTGAAGCATCCATACTGACGTATGGGTCTGATCATGGCTAGGTATATAAACTTTCTGTTACACTTGGGGAACTTGGTCCAACCGTTTTAAAGAAGTTTAAGGAAAAGGGACTTCTTAGCATTTTTGGCCAAGTCAATAGGTAACATGATCGCCGAACGTCTAACCTAATCCCAAGACATCTCATAATTTCACTTCAGGGAACACTATTCTACCTATTCCTCCATCCAGTGTTGGGTAGAAGTCTTGGGGCAAGCAGCTGGAGATGAACACTCCATAACTGGATTGTATACACAATCAGTGTCCTTGGAAAATGAAAGTACCTATATTAACCAGAGATGGGAATGCTCATATTCATGAATAATTTGTGATGATGAATAGGAATAGAATACGAATATGAACAGGAAAATATTTCTATTCATTCGACTTCGTAGCCTTTTGACCATCAAGTAACATGATCACCGAATGTCTAACCTGACCCCAAGGTATCTCACACTTTCACTTCAGGGTACACTATTCAACTACATATTTACTACAAAGGGAATATATTCCCATTCCTATTCATTTCTGTATTCATGCGGGATGGACTTGAGAATAAAATTATATCCATAAGAAAGATAAGCCAATCATTTCTGCGTGCCCAAGTCTGAATATGAGCCTAGCCCAGCCCACTCACTTGAGAGTCAATAAAGACCGTTTTAGATATGAATATCAAGGTATAAGGGGTGCTGAACACCTACAAACTCGTTGTTTTTCGTGAGTCAATATCGAGTGATGCCATGAACTTTGGGGGCGGAATCGACCAAAATGGTCCACAAAATTAGCGAATGACATGTAGATACACACACAATGTACAATGGGTTTGTTGATAATTAGCATCCTACCTTTATACCTAAAACTGTCTGTATTCACGCTTAAATGGGTGGCTGAATGCTTATATTCAGCCCTCAAGCCCTGAGAACGCAAACATTATTGGCCAAGACTATGAGTATGAATACTTACACTATATCACTAACATTGGTAGAGTAGAGAATCAGCTATTGAGGCACCAATGGGGTAAAACTTTTGCCAGCCGAGACAGCATAATCACATTTGTCGTGAAAAGTTCGATTCGTGATGAACGTTAGAATCACAGGGTGGTATGGACCGTGAACAATAATTAGTGAATACATCTTTCCTTCTGTGAAAAGTATGGGTTCTTTGTTTTTGGTTCATGTCACTAAAAAAACCATACCCAAAATTACCGCAATTACGCACAAACTGTATTTCAAAACTGGCATTTTAGCAATGGTACAACCAAACAGTAGGACCATTCGGTGTTCCTGCAACACTATGCACGTTGGAATCTTGGCTCATCAAAACTGACACTTGATTTCCTTCAAACTCGCCCTAATCTTTCGGCGAGCTGTCAACCTAACCTAAATCACCCATTGAAGCTGCGCCGGCGAACATCCACTTCCTCTAACAGTTGAATTTCCCGTTACAGAATGTAATAATAACCTTTCGTCATTTAACGATATAATGTAGGTGTTTTGGGAGCAGTCAGTACCTCAGAGATACATTGCAATTTTATAAGCAGAATCGAAACTAGCAAATTTCACATCAATGTGAAATAAAATCGTAAATCAATCTTTCCAGGAACGGGGAGGAGGTAGGCGTAGGTATCCTACTTAGACAGGTGATTTATTTTAGGTTGCTAGGTCGAACCCAGCTTCAATGATTCTAGCAAGCAAAATGCAAAATTAAGGGAGAGTTTACAGGACTAGAACGTGATAAGAAAGCCTTGAGAATTGAGAAAACAGCTGCCAAGGTGCTGAATGTGGTCGGATGACGTCAAACGACTGACTGACCGATAAGTTTCTCAAGGCAAAACTCAAATATATTGCAAAAACACCTTACCAATTGTGCATATTATCGAGGAGTGACGGATGAACGAAGCTTTGCTGTAAATATTGAGTTCGCACAAATGATCCAAGAAAGTCGGGGCAGAAGATGCTTTGTATTGCAAGGCAGGTGTTTGATTGTCCTCCATCTGAAAAAAATTAACGGATTTTTCACAAGGAAGTTCATTTTAGGTAGGTACTATTTAATAGTTAGAAGTGTGTGAAAGTGTATCAGAATAACGGTTTAAAAAAGCGCAAACGAATGAAATTGTATTGAGAGAAGGGGTTTTACTTTTGCGTGTTGTTCTAAATCCAATTCAGTTGCCCAAGTCATGATTCTAGTTGTTGTGGATACGCGGCGGAAAGTGAAACTGAATCGAACTCCGAGGTGAGTGGAATTTATCAAATGATTAATGAATGGGAAAATCAATGGATGACAATACGTTCGCATGAAAAGGTAAGGTTGAAGTTGAAAATAGTATGGCCTCCCCGCCCCTAAACCGCAGGCCCGGAGCCAAATATCATTTCCAAGGTGCGCCTGCCTTGACGGGGAAATCCGCTAAAGAAAGTTCCCTTTCGTACGATGATCCCGAATGAATCCCGAAGTCACCGAAATAGAATCTATTTGAATGTTTATGATCTAAGTTGGAAAAAGAAATACTTGTTATCAATCTGACGGTCCGTTATCAGTTCATGAAAGGTCCTTATTTTGAGGGTGTAGAATGGGTAGGGACATCGAATTGCTTCTAGTAGAAGAAAAACACGTTAGTTTCTTACCCAAAAGTTTCATTTACGAAATGGTTTCAATTAAAATCGGATTGCACCATAAATGGGCGTCGTTCTTACCTTGTGTTATCTTCGTACGAGCACACACACGCTAAAATTGAATTTTGATTTTAAAAACTACAAAAATTAGTACACAAATTTTGGAAAATGCACTACCAAATCTAAATTATAAATTGTTGGAGATCTTATTGAGTAAACACCGGGTTTCTTGGTGATTATCTAGTTGTAACTTGGAAGACTTGCACCATCTACGTGTACTCCACTGCAAGTGACGCAAAATTTGACGGAGTGGGGAGAGAGAGGAAAGGAGTGGCCACCTGTTGATAGTAAAATTATCGTAGGCCATGGAAGGCGACCTTGGCAGTAAATAAGCTTCAGATAGGTACTACGTCCCTACCAAGGTTTATGGTCGAGAGTAAATATTGTATATTTGGAAAACTACGTACCTAAATACGTAAAACTCACGAAAAAACTGTCGTTAGGTAGGTACCTGCTTACGTACCTAACCTAAACCGTGCTTTACAAAAACTTATAGAAGCAGATAGGTAGGAATCTAATTATTTTCAACTAATCCAAAACTCAGCATTCGTAATTCATATTATTTAAATAATTCAAATCAATTATTGATCAACAATAAAAATTTAGACAAGGAATGAGGGCACGTCAGATTCATTGGGGACTAACTTTCGAGCGATAGGTGGAATTCAATTGCCCCTACGTACTAATGTTGGCGCTCCAAAATCAAATTCGAAAATATTTGTAAAACTGTACAATTCAAGAATAATTGAAATAATTTATATAATGAATAATTTGAATCAAATAATCATTTAAACGTACAAAAACCCTATTTTAGCGAATTTCGAAATAAAATAAAGTTACCTGCCATTGCAAATAGGTCCAAAAAGTTTAAATGTAACAATTTCATTTGTTTTTAAAAACCAACGAAATTCTTTTTAAGGTATTCAAGCATTTCAAAAGAAGGGCTGCACTTTCCGAACATAATAAATTGCTCAAAGTTAAAAAAATTGCTGATAAAATCACTAAAATCAATTATAAATTGTATATTTGATGAATGCTACGCTTATTCTAAAGCAAAATGTTACGAACTTGGAATAAATCGGCAAAAATTAAACTACAACATTAGGCAATCTGGAAGTCACACTCTAAAATGATTTAAATTTCATTTAAATGTTCCAAAAATTCATAAAGTCTTCTAATATTTTTGAAATTCCTCATTTTGCCTTTGCTGATTATGAATATTGTTTGCCATAGTATGATAAGTAACAAATTTTTGGGCACACAAACATACCCTATTACGTGCAGCACAAATATACCAATAATTAGGTAGGTAGATACCGACTGATGGTCAAAACAAAGATCCTCAGAATCCTTGAAATTCACCTCTCGAAATCGAATGAAATCCAACAATTGGAGTCTGAATTATTCAGGCCCATTTTTGACTTTAGACTTAAATTTAGTCAAGCTTTGTCCCATCCTTTGTCTTTTTTGGATAATTTGGCCTTCAAAATTCTCAGACAAGGATATTACATTTCTCTGGAATTCGGAGCCTAAGTAGATATTTCAATTGAAGGCAAACAAATGTTTTCTAAACCTCATACCATTTAGCAATTGAAAAACAATAGTGGAACATGTACAATATTGAATCTTAACGATTTTTTAATTAGATTTTTGTGTACAAAACTTTTTAGCTATCTAAATTCTCTTAATCATCAATTATTTTAGTTAAAACATATTTTTTTAAAACCAATGTTAGCATTTTAGAGAATTTACACAAAAATTAAACTAATGTAATAGTTCTAAAAAAAATAAAAATTGAAGCGCTATACGATTGTCAAAATGATAAACCAAAAATTGAAATTCAATTAACGCGTAGATGCTATGAGCCAAAAACTGATCAAAATCGTAGTTTTTCAAGGTTCCACTGACATGGGCAAGTGAAGAGTCACTCCCAAGTAATTTTAGAAGCTAAATCGACTGGGAAAGCATTCAGATCCATTGGAATTCGCCAATTTCAAATAATCGTTATGTCTGATCTTAAAAGTTTTTTTTTTTTTTTTTTAATTTGTTTTATTGCACCAAGTTATAAACTCATTAGCAACGATCTTAAAAGTGACCCTCAAACCTTACAATGACTCAAAAAATAATAAACCCACGTGTTCGAACTGGCAGTCATGTAAAGTGTATTGATAAAAGAGACAATTTTCACAAAATATTAAAAAGAAAACTATACGCAAATTTACAAAAAACTGCATTTTGGGAACATTTACAAAACATATAAATGTTAGATACCTAAATAGAAAAAATGAATTTCAGTATAATTTATCGAGAAATTTTTGAATTAGAGTAATATTTATACAAAATAAAGTGCCTGAATTTTGGGAAAATTCTTGTCATAGTAATTTTTTGTTAAATGTATAAAAAAAAGTGATTATTTCTCTATTTTAATTCTTATTTGTATCTATGTCCTTATCTGTATTCAATTTATGAGTATAAATACAGGTGTATCTCTGGGCACATGCATGCATGCAAATGCCTATTTTGAGTATCGCGGTTTAATACAATTAAAAACGAATTGTTTAATTTATTATTATTAAATAGGTGACTAATTAATTTTATGTATCCCCTATTAGACAATTTTATTAAACAATGTTGTCCCACAAGATGCATATTCATGCCTACACCTCAACCCACCCAAAATTCAATTTTTTAGGGCGTCCCTCTGATACAAAGGTTTGTCCTTGAGAGGGATGCCCAGTAGGATTGATCGAGGGGGGTGAAGGGCAACCTAAAAATTAGGAAAAATAACTCGATATAACTCTATTTTAGGCGAATCTAAGACGGAACCCGTGGAAAAACAATTGGTTCTGTATGTCTGTGCTTGTGTGTGTTGTGACCAATTTTGTTGACGCTTTCCAGCCTGCAATTCTTAACCGATTTTCATGATTTTTCCTTTTTTTGGATCCCAATTTTAGTCTAATGTGCGATGAATTCTGGATATTTTGCTGACAGGAGGGGTTAATAGCGAATTCTTTCAATCGCTGCTGAAGCAAGTATGGTGATGAACTGTTGTTTCTTCACTATTTTGATCTTGCAAATACATTTTTTCTACTCTGAATGTAGTGTAGTTGATATACAAACATCAGAAATTTTCTATCATATTTTTTTGTTTGATTAGGAACAGAGGTCTAGTTTGACCTACGTTTGGTGTAGTTTGATATATATAGATAAATCGCTGTGTCCCCACTACTACCATCTGCTCTTTTTTTTCTCGATCCCAATTTTAATCTGTCAAATCCCTCTTGTTCAATAAACCTCAGAAATTTCGAAATTGATTGTGGGAAGGGGGATGGAGGGAGTAATGGCCCATCCATTCAAGCGCTGTTCACACCTATTTGAACTCTCAGCCGATTTCATATATTTTTTTTCTTTTTGTTGTTCGATTAAGAATGTGCTGTAGTTTTTTTATAAATATTTACCAGAATGGTTATACAAAAATCGATCATAGGGACGCCCCTGTAATGCATGCTTTACCTGCCAATATATTTGGTTTGACATCCATTCGAGATTTCTTGATAAATACGAAGAGTATTTTAAAAAATTGAACGTCCGTCAGACATTTATGGTCACGTGCGATTTGACAGTTCTTGGGCCTGCTGTTACAGGGATCGTAAATTTTTCCGAAAGCTGTCATGTTTTAAGTCCTAAGGAAGCTACATTCCAAATTTCACTTCATACGATTAATTAATATGGTAGAAATTCACTTTTGGAGCCACTTTATCGATCCCGACCAATACATTTTCAAGTAAAAGTCCTAAGTGGTGAATATACCAAAATCAGTTTTTTTTTCTTTTTTGGCATTAACATCAGTTATACAGCCATGTCATTAGATGTCAGTTATAATTATATTATTATATAATAATTATATTTTATTAATAGTACAGTTATGTTCATTGAATAACAGATAAAAATTTGTGTGACACTTTTATTCAGTTGGGTCATGCCAAAAGCATGCACCAAAATTAGTTTAAATAATTCTCTCCTATTTAAATTTAATGTTTAATGCCCTATTAATTTTTCAAGATGTATTTGTAGTTTATTTTTTCTTTTTAGCTCATTTCATCTCAAAAGATTAATAGTTTGCGAATGGTAGCATTCCGATCTGCTTCAATCTTCTAAAATTTCATTTCCATTGTTGATCAATTTGTGATTCCTCATCTCTACTTACACACAACCAAATTTCGAGTGCTCCAAAAAAATGCGCCGTTTTTCATCAATATAGTTACGGCTCAAAACCGTAATCTTTGAGTGGGATTTTATATTTTGTACAGGTGCTTCACCTTGTCAAACAATCAATACAGGTTATAAAAAATCGGCGCCATTTTTTCTTAATTGTCAGATAGGTGGCGGAGAGAAATCCAAGCTATATAGTTCAAGTTGAGTGTCGCCACTTAGGATGTTTTACCACCTGCCTACTATAATCGAATTTGCATTTTTTTTCATAGCTACTCACTTTAAAATCAGAATTTGATTAATGTATATCTTCGTAGCTGTAAAGTGGTACTGCCTATTTACTTTTGTGTGTGATTAACAGGTGAAAAGCTATACAAAAAATGGATATTAGTATCTCCAGTAATCATTGTAAGTGGACAAACTTACTCCGTTGCCGGAAGCTGTCCTAGTCCTTATGACGGCTTTCATGTTTATGCCAAAGTTCATAAAATACCACTCGAAAATGTGTTCAGGGCGGCGTGAAGCTACCGGGCGAAGTGTAGCTCAAAACGAAACCAACAGGGAACACGACCGTCACCGCCTAATTTCCAACTATTTGATCATGAGGCGAGACCGCTTCATTCAATTGGGACAAGGAAAAAAAGCCCATCCCCATCCCCCCTCCCGCCGTCATCAAACGATAACTCTTACCCAACGGATTGACCTCTCCAAGGAGATAAAACTCTCCACGGAACGATTCCCGTCGTTTTTTTCGGAGATTTGTTCCTAATCTCGGAGCACCGAGTTTATTATAAAGAGCGGTTTTCTCAGTCAATACAGAAAGATAGGTGGGTTGGATGTCTTAGGTAAGAGCGATCCTGCAAGGCCGCAAGCAGGCGCTCAACGGGTGATACGTGTCACGTGATCGCAGGAACGACCGACAAAATCTTAACTGCAGTTGAATTGAGATAAGTGACAACTGTATTCAAGGTTCAATTGATTACGCCGTTGGGAAACTGCCATTTAAACTTACGGAAGTTTTTGACCATTTTTCCTATCGTAAATGCTTAAAATTAAAAAAAAAAAAAAAAAAAAAAAAAAAAAAGCTTCCTCAAGTATTGCATCAGGTATAACAATATTATTTTGAAAATTGGATAAAAATTCAAAACTAAGATGCATCATAGAGTTCTGTTTGTTATGACAATTGTATAAAAGAGTCAGCAGTAAATTAGAAATGAAAGTGAACTTCAGTGATGCCATAGAAAAGATTATATTCACTCGGTAGCAATGCGAATTTTTAACTTAGTCACCAAACATGAACAACAGATGACCAAATTACGTTCACCATACGCAAGTCATCATCGATGGGTACTAACTATTCACAACACCTCACTAGTGCTAATGATGCGATACTCCAAGAAGCTCTCGTAGATACAAGCTCTCTGCCAGAGTTGGGATACGTAGGTGCATTGGCACTTACAATACTTTCTTCAAGTATAGGAGATGATCCAATCATTTATAGCAAATGGTATGATACTCCAAGAAGCTCTCGTAGATACAAGCTCTCTGCTAGAGTTGTGATACCTAGGTATATTGTACTTACAATATTTTCTTCAAGTACAGGAGATGGTCCAATCATTTTGGTTTTTCTTCGGTATTTTCCTGACACAGAGTTCTTAAGTGTCTTAAAATTCGGGATTTTAGTGTCCCTCACTTGTCCTCTAATTGATGTTCTAATAGGTATTTGTAAAATGTTCGAACGCAAAAGATACGAAATCAGCGGTTTTAAAATTGATATCCAAATACGGACTACCCCGGGTTTTTCCTACCTACAGGGTTCGCAGCTCCCCAAAATTAATTATATTGGTATCCTGCATTCTACTATTAGTTCGCTCGGTGATACGAGTGTTGAAATCACTGATAGCCTCTCACAACCATTCTAAAAATACGCCTGTTTTTTAACCCAGCGAAACCCCGCATTACAATTGTGGTTCAAATACGAGCTATTTTAGGAGTGTAAAAACTGCCGAAACTCAGAGAACAAAACAAAAATAAAGGAACAAACGAAAAATTCATGTGCCAAAGTCGCAGGTATATGGACTTAGTCCACCCCTCCCCCTTCTGCATATGTCCAGTGCTTGGAAAAATTGCACCGACTCCAAATTTCTCCTAGGGAAAGTGTTGGTTACAAAAAATTAACTCATCATTGTTGTTAACTGGTTTAGCTGGAGGGACTGCTATCTCGACGAGGTCACCACTGACGTTGCCAATGGGAGGATCCCTACATCTTCTTCTAAATCAGAATGAGTTTCCTGCTTAGCTTTTTGGGGGGTTTTCTCTTTTCGGCTTCTTACGTTGTGAATTATTTTTCTTTGCTTTGGCAAATTACCCCACCCGTCACTTTCTTCCGAATCGAGTTTAAGGCTGAATGGTCCAGAGATTCGGTCAGTTCTGTTCCAAGTTCCTGCAAGCCCATATTTAGACCATCATCGGTATTCCGTATTTAGACCCAACCGTACTCCAACTTGACATTCTCGGTGTTTTTCTTGAAATGAGGTGTTCTACATCTAGCTTAGGTTCTCCACAATGAGACTGCATGAACTTTACTTAACAAAATAGGGAAGTATGAACATCAATTTACGTACCTTGGAAACTATCGGGCTCTTGGAAAGGATTGATTGTTTGATTATATCGGGAAAAATTCAGCACACTCCAGGAACAACAACAAAGCCAGCACCTATCACAACACTATCATCCCACTTGTTGGTGCACAGTGTAGTGCTATTCCGGCCACCGTGCGCGCCCCGTTCCACCACTTCTAGACCCATAGGCCGTTTTTTTTTGGGCCTTCTCCTCCATTAGAGAAAATCTACTAATATTTTACAGCCGACGAGGAAACCAATAATAATAATAATAATAATAATAACGAGGTAAAGTTGCACAAGAAGCAAGTACTTCTAGAATGGAAAGTACGCTTGGAATACATGTACGAGTGTGCTGAGTACAAGTACTTGGGTGATACAAGTAAAATACAAATACTTGTAACAAAGTAAGTGTACTTCAATTAACAAGTAATTTCACTGACAAATTCAAAAGTGAGGTGTACTCTTGACTCGATCTAAATTTATGTTCTTGCTTTTATCGAAATTTTGTTAGCAAAGTAAAAACAGTTACGAGACTAATGTTTTGGCAAATTGGTAGGATTTTCAAGAAAAATTTGGCCCTAGAGAATTATTATTTAATTGATGTACTCGTGCACTGTTTGTATAGGTATATATATCAATAGTAAGTTATGTTTGGAATGGATTATCAATGTTTAATTAGAAATCGCTTGGTATCAAACTTCAAGCTACATCAATTCCTCACAAAATGGCAGTATTCCTATTACTGGGCATATATTACTAAAATCATGTTGAAGTCGTTCTTCACCAATATACAATAGCAATCAAAAGCGCGAAAACCATATTTAGGTAACACCACCTATTACGTATAAATCTATAGAGAGAAACCTAAATCTATGGAGTAAGAATTAGCATCTATGAACTGTTCAATAACAATTCGAATCACATTCATGTTGACGTTTTTTCTTCTTTTAACCAACAAGTTTTTCAAGACAGGGTGTCGAGACGACGAGGGCAACTTTTTAATTATTGCTCTTATGACTTCAGGGATATGACAGCAGTAGGTGTGAATGTCCAATACAAAGGTACTTCTGCTGTTTCTGCACAGTGCGAGAAGCTCTGATAAACGTTTACTGTGATAGCTACGAGTACTTTATGGAAGGAGTTTGAACAGGGAAAAAGTAGAACTCGGAATTTTGTTTCTCTAAATAATCTCCAGTTTCTAGTAGAATTCTTGAATAACACACAGATGGCCAGATTAACCATAAATTTAAGGCATGATAATAATTTAAGCATAAATCACAAATTAATATTTGTATGTTCATCCTTTCCGTCGATACAACTACCAGGAGCTACATTCAGATGTACTTGAGCTGTTACGAATCCAATTTACAATTATGGTGCATATTTGCCTAAAAAGAAATGCATACCATCAAACCGTGGATGGAGGATTTCTTAGTTGTCCCAGAAATGAATCTTGCCGCTCCACCTCGAATTTCTCGTAAAATGTGGATCTGAAGCACATACCTGAGACGTACATTTCTGGCCAAGAACATTGACACAATAGTAAATTAGTTACTATTGCCTGTTAGAGTTTTACGAGACACAACTTACCAATTGTTAGGACGCGGTAACCAACCGTGCCAAGCTAGAGTATAGTAATGCAACTAAAGGTTGTTAATGTTATAAGCAAATGAGACTATTTAATGAAGGTAAATTAAGAAGGTTTTCGATTTGTAACGCTTTATTGATGAAATTCAAAGAAACAAACTTACGTATTACTGAAAGTAGTAAAATATACTCCTCAATCAACTATGATTGTTGTAAAAATAAGTCAGTATTTCCGTGGATATCACATAAGAGAGAAATAAGCAATAATCACAGCACAATGGAACTACAGACTGTTCTGCTTATGTAGTTAGCAATTTTACAACAAATAGGAAAGAGATGAGGGTCACTCTATCTTGAGAACAAGACTTTTTGATTAGTTTTTAACTATTGAATTTTTTACATTGAGCGTGATTTGTGAGTAGCCCCTCAATATAAAAGGACTTTATGTTACAGGTCATTTTTTACGGTTCATGTGTATACAGGGTGGCCAAAATTATTACAAAAAGGTTTGCTATTTCTTTATTTGATAGCCCTTCCACGTTTATTAGATGAAATCTGTCGTACATAATCACAATCAGTGCGGATGACCCAATAGTTGAGTCAAGGGGGGTAACTGCTAATGATGGATGACTGAAGCCTTGAGCCTAGTGCTGAAAATGTTCAGTGAGTTGTTAACATTTTTACTATGGGGAAATTTCGCTTCCTATCCACATTCATCATGGCGTTTTCTCTTCAACAAAACCTAGTAAAACACAGGATAAGGCTAGGAAGCTGTTGTTGGTCAAAGTTCATCGTTTAGAGATAGAAAACTGCAGTCTCTTGAAAGGAGACCAGGTCGTGTGACGCCCTGGGCTCAGCAGGGTCATTTCCAAACCCATGCTGAATATGTTAACTCAGCGTTTTTAAACCTTATATTTGTACTTTTGACGCCTGAAAAGATCTCCATTTATGTTTCAGCATGGTAGATTGATTAGGAAAGGAATTATCTACAAGGGTTCTTCACCTAGTTTGAGTACCACCATACCTTCCAATTGACTTCTAGATGTCCCAATCACTATTACAAACAAATTCATTAGTGCGAAACAAAAGCTGATATCAAGGTACCTATAATGGTTCCTTTTTTTGTACATGAACACGGCGAAGAATGTATATGTGTTATGTGTTGAAAAACTCGATTTCTAAAGGAAAACTTGAAAACAAAATTCCGTTGCGATTGTATCAGCTGACTCAATCCTCACATGATACTAGGCGATGTTTACTATGTCCAAGCATGTTTACATTCACATTTGTGTGGACGTCATGTATTTATTTTTTTGGGTAAAGTTTTAGCCCTTAGGAAAAGAAAACGGATGACTCATAGAATGAACATAAAAACATTAATATCATTTCGAAAGTTTTCGATATTCTGATTTTTCATTATTTCAGCCTTTTAATTTCACCCTTTGACGACTGAGAGTGATGACGAGAACTCGATCTCAACTAGACCCCAAATGAAATTTTTGAACCAAGAGGGAAAAGCTGTAAATAGTGGAAGGGTGGTTTTTCCAAGTTCAATTTTTGAGTTCCACGTAAAACATCAAATGGGGGGTTAAAAATTGAATTTTCTAGATCGATTACAAAGATTGAAAATAATAAACCAAAATATCCTAAGTCAATCCTTCCAGTAAACTATAGGCCATTTGCGCAGATAGATCTGTGATCGGAATGAGTGTTCGAATAGTAGTGGCCTCCGTATAATAGGTAGGTACCTTACTAACAAAACTAATGCCCCTCGTTCTTAACCATCTCGGTAACTTATGCTCAATATAGGTACTAGAATATTCTTGGTTTACCTGCCCACTTATTAAAATCTAAAACAGTCACAACGAAGGAGAAACATAATATTACATTACGTACTATATGATCCCAAAGCCATTAGAGTTGGCTACCCGAGTTTTTGCTACACCAGTATCATAATGACTACTACGAGACAGCAATGACGAGATTTTTAGCATTTTATTGGTTGAATATGTTGAGAAATTAGATCATCTAATTTGTCTTCTAACGGTTTGTTAGTACCTCTGAGGCCATCAACTACCCGCGACGACCAGATGAAATATTCCAAGACTCGATCTGGCGACCAACCAACTGGATGTTCTTTGTGCAAGTCTCGCAAGTTGTACAATTTGTCGGCAAGCTTCACCAATTTCGCTTGATACGATGAAGTAGGTGCATGTTCTATCTGGAAGAAAAACAACGTTTATTATTAGCGTGAAACATCAGGATGAAGAAATTCTATTAAAGATGTTTCATAACATGGAGAACGAACAAATGGAATGTAACAATAAGCCTTATAACAGAAAAAATTGCCTTGGAAGCGCTTATAGCTAAGAGAAGATTCTAGTATTCTGATTCTAATTGACATGACAAAAAACCTATTTCAAAAATATTCAATGAAAAATTTAGATTTACGCATGTTATTCAGTTCTAATTCACTTTTTCCAATATCAAACTAAAAAAAATAGAAATTTAACGATGTTATTCCGTTTTTTGAAGTCTGTCTTAGAAAATAAAGCTAATGGAATGGATCCAAAATTTTGTAATCACAATTTTCTTCATCGAAATCCGTTTTAAGGCATTTTGTGAAATGTTTCCTCGATTTTCCAATTTTGTATAATTTGCACACCCTTTGCTAGTTTTTCTTTGTTTTTATTTATTTTTAATGCTGTTCTCTCTCTCTTCTTTTATATATGATGATGATCTAAAAGTAACTCTCCTTAGAATCAGAATAAAAAAATCTTCCGGCATTTAGGAAGAAAGAGACAAGAAGGGTACATTCGATGAATAGCGATAGATTGATCAAATTTCAAAAAATTTCCAAAATTAAGGCTAAGCAGTTTGCCTACAGCTAACAATCTTGAAATTTAAGTTTTTAGCAGAATACTGCTTCCATAAAGACATGCTGAAAAAGTACTTCACTTCATTCAAATATGCTAAATATCGTTAAAAGCTGCAACAAAAAAGTAAAAACGCATGACTTTGTTAGTTAGTTATCATAAAATTACTTAGAAAAAGGTTCGTTTGTCATGGAATTGCTAGTTGAACATTTCTTTCTATGCACACAATGTGCTCTAATTAAAAAAAAAAAAAAAAAAAAAAAATTAACAAATACCTAATTTCAAAATTTTGCCCATGTGGTCATGATTCACATATTTATATGGTTCGTTCATAGGACTTGAACCAAAACTCACCTATGTGCCCTGCAAACTTAACAGGTTCCCAATCCTGTACCACCTTTTGTAACTTCTTAGCTAGGTACCTATTATTTTCCTTTCTGTCATTCATTGCGGATAAAACAAAACCCATACGTTAAATTGAAATTGTAAACCTACTTGCAGTTGCTTCCTCGTCATTTTGGGTAGAGACTTATCGTCAGTAACTTCTTCTACGATGGATTTGATTTTCGGCCCAAACAAAGTTTCTATTTCATCGAAAGTTGTGTCAGTGTCTTCGACAGTGTCGTGGAGTAACGCAGCCATAATGACATCGGGATCACTTATACCTGCCTCATCAGTGAGTATGTGTGCCACGCCGATTGGATGGTTGATGTACGGAGTTTGTTCTTTGTTGCTACGCCTCTGATTTTGATGTTTAATAGCACAGAAATTGACACATTTGATAATCTGAGGGAGCAAACCAGCTGCTGGGAGATCGCTCATAGTGTGCAGATGCCTCAAATATTTCTGTGTTAGCCCTGTAAAAATATTAAACGAATTCACTGTAGCCACGCTATGGGTTGTACATCAAATGTGTAATAAGGTTTTAAAAAACTTAATAACCTATTAGAAGGGTAAGTGCGTCTATTGTGGGCAGAAAGTAGTAAGGGTTTCAATATCAACTAAAAACCACAAAGCTAATTAGTTTCCTTTGTACTGAAAAAGGTGTATTTTCGGAGAAGTTGTACTCCATCAATAACGGAGAACATACCTAAAAATTTTGAAATTAGAACAGGACGGATAGTAAATTCCTTAGGAGACGGCCACTTGGCTTTAAATATTCAATCAAAGATTGTAAAACGGATAATTGGCGAAACTTTCGAGTGAAAAGTTGCTCTCTTTTGGTACTTTTAGAAATAGTTTTCCTATTTCAATACATAGAGATGCAAACCTTTATACTCTCTAACCAGAAATGAAGGTTTTCTTGTCATTGCGAGTGTTACTCAATTTCCAGTTCCTTTGATATTTATTTAGTCCTACTTCATGTTCTAATTTCTTAATGTTTATTCTTTATTTTTCTGACTTGTTCCTTATCAAACAAACGCAAGGGAGACAGATCGGAAGAAATAAAGTGAAAAATTTACGAAATAATCATTGTTCACCTTCATCTCATAACATAATTCGTCTCGCATTTTTTTTACGCCTTAAGACTTAATCAAAATCCCAAGAAAATTACCAGCCTTGAGGACTGTACACGTACAAATGTACCACAGAATTGGCATAACATGGGAATTTCTCTGAAAAATGATGATGTCAACAGTTTTACTCCAACTCAAGCTTGCCATACATTTAAAGAAAAATTGCTTCTACCCCATTAAACACTCTCCAGGCTTTCTAACTTAACTTCTACAGCACTTCAAGCAACTAGTAAAGAGAGAATGGCCACTGAAATCGTGTTTATACTGTCAAAGGGGGAGGCATCCCCCAATGACAATGACAGAAGTTGAACTCCAAACCTTAGGAAAGTGATGACTGAAGATGGGAATGGCGTTCCGGTCCATACCTGTTAATCTGATAACAATGGCAACACAGCAGTTACTTAGGACTAGTTCAAATCTCCAGCCACCAGAGCAATGATGTCAAAATGACTTCCACTTGCTCCAGTCTACCTTATCAATAAAGTAAGTACTGATAACGTAATCAGTGATAATTTTAAGTGACTTCTTTGTTTCAATAATGAGGAACACAATTTTGCATTTGTGGCAGGTGTTCATTGTGGCAAACTGAGCGTGACAAGCCTCTCCTTCCAGCATAAGAGAGGCCGCCAACACTAGGTCGTTTCAATTTCCAGCCTGGGTTAGACAGTCAAGATCACCGTTGGTCAGACACCGCAAATTACCTACCCCTTTCAGCAAATATAAAATTGACACATAAGAATATCACTCGCCGAGCTCCCAGTGAAAGCAGTGTCGCGGTGGTACACATACTGTGCTACAACCTATCACTAAGCAAGTAGAAGATGTCATAGTAATTATTTATAAAATGTTTACCATAAGTAACACCAGATAAATATCTATCAAAACCAACCGCTGCCAGTCTTAGTTACATTAAACTTATTGATTGAACCCTTAAGGAAAAGCTAATCTATCTGTAATATGTACCTGTATATGAAGCTATATTCTACGGAAAAAGAACTGATAAGAACATACGTTTAATGATGCAATTGTAGCTGCAAAAACATTCGGCTCACAAGGTACCAGATAGGATTCGGCTGGAACAAAACAAGAGTTGGTACTTTTTTTATATTTTGTGAATGGAAAACCACCACCACTACTTACGAACAACGGAAGATCCATGATGTCTATCACAAGATCTTCTTCTCCTTTGGGACCGTGATAAGATTAGTTTGTTGACAGGATTATTATCAGCATTTCGATAAATTTTCATGTTTTTCTAGTTCTAGGTTTCTAGTATTGAGTTTAAGGAGAAGATTCATTTTTTGTTGCGATGCGCTCTTCATTTTTGTGGGAACTTCTTCAAAAGAGGAATTTGCATCAATAATTTGTGGTAAGTACTATTGTTTGCCTATGCTATCCAAATCCATTTGCCAATTCCTTTGTTTGGAAAGGGTGAATGGTTCTAGGGATATTTATCTAGGGTGGGGTTTAACTCTGAATCTCGATATAGACAGAAATCTGGCCTGGGGTGATTCTTCTATAAGGAAATCCACAGACCGAATCAGCTGTGTGTGGAGGAAAAACTAGTTCTACTCCGAACACGATACCGCTCCCCACTGCCCGACCAACTCGTACCTTCAGAATTCGTTGTAAAACGAAGTAAATAGAACTGTAACAGAATGAACATATGCACAAAAATAATGGAAGAATATGTCGGCCCTACAGGACACTCAAGGTACATTTGGATATGTTCCCCCCTGGGATTCGTAAATCCCAAGGTTGATTTAAAGGGAGTGTCCCAGCACACTGTGCTTACGTCCTCCCTCCCCCCTTGCAAGCAAGGAGGAAAATCCCTGGCCAAATGCCGTGGGAGACTGTTACACCCACAGTCAGGGGCCCCGTGCCTGAGTGGCGCGAGTACCTGTTTGCATGGTGCACTACAGGGTGGAGCTGGGCGTTCTAGCTCGCCCTACCAACTGAGCAGGTTGGTACCCGAGTTATTGGCAAGCCACATAACTCACATGCCGGCACTATCCTGGGAGACGAATCTACCAGTAGAGTGCCTACCCACCTGCTTTCAGACATAGCCTTCCAGCGTGGGTTGTCAGCCACTGCCACCACGAAGCCTATCGAGGGGCAGGCAGGTGATGCCACACTCAAGGTACATGGACATGGAATTCTTTGAGTTGCTTGTGAGAGGCCCCCGGGTTAACTAGCTTTCGCCTTATGCCCGAGAGGCCCCACAACTCACAACAGGTGGGGGATGGGGGACGGCTATCTACTTCCCAGCGAGTTCACTACCACCACGAAGCCAACCGCTTACAGGGGGCAGGCAGGTGACGCTTTGCCGAAGCATTGCATCTGTTGCCTGGGGCTCCCCCCGCCCGTGGTACCATTTTGAGTAGTGCCGGTCTGCAGACAGCCCACACAAGGTGAACCGTCCCCCGCCCGACACACCCTAAGCCTTGAATGGTCGCAGGCCCGACAAAAGTCTACCGCTTCTCATGCCTGATTGTTTCCTGGGGCCACACTCAAGGTACAGCCGGGTTGGGAGAAGACACAGAGTAACTGTACGAATATAGTGTAGTGGCCGTTACCTTCACAAGTTTAGTTGGATAGTTTTACAGCCAACGAAATTGGCTAGATCCTACAGTTGGGCGTCTCCACAACCGCCCAAAGCACCTGTGCTTTTCAATCGTCATGAGGGAGGGCCGTTCACTCCTCCCCCGTCCACAAATTTGATCCATCAATGTGGTGCATTTAAACATGTAATAGCATTTTCGTTCGTGGGTCTATACGTCTTGTGTATCTACATAGGCATACTAATGACTTGAAAATTACACGTGATTATTAAGTATCAAATGGCTACACAACATTCGGCATGTGAGTTCTGAGACTTCCCCACTGGTCTCTGCTCTGTTTTGAACAGGTTCAGATCAGGGCTTATCCAAAGCAGTGAAAACGGGGAGTTTAGTACTGAGAACTGCCACATCGCTTTCAAGCCCTCAAGAGGGCATATCAGATTACAAAAGCATGAATTAGTCAAATTTAAACAGTATCCACGGGGAAACGGTCAAGCTAGGATATAAAAAGTTCAATTCAGTCAATTTTTCTTGCCATTATGCACATTTTCGTGACCTTATCGCTTCATCATTCGATTTTATGTCAGAGCAGTATTTCCATAATGAAAACCAATCAGGATTTCATTTGGCAGTTTTTGTCAATTTAGTAAAATTTGATGATATTATTTTCACAAAACTGTGGCTCTTCAAATTCATCGTATCATTTGGAGTGCTCGAGATTTTTGAGGTCAAAAGAAATCATTTTTTATGTTGTACGTGTAAAAATTAATTGTCCAGTTTTAAATTTAGTTTGGTGCTGGAAATGCTTTTCTTAATGCAAATGTTTCCTATTTATAAAGTTAGGAAATATTATCTGTGTTTATTTCGAGCGATATCTAAAAGATTACATTCTTCCTTAGGTTCGTACGTCATAATGTGCCATAACAATTCGTAGGGTTACAAGAAGAAAAACTCCAACAATAATAGAGTACTTTTGGTAGGAGTGAGACTTTGAATGGGTTCTCTGAAAATTATGTACGATTACTCTGTAGAATACCTTGTACACATTGCACTGTTTAGCTCATCTTATATAGATCGCTTGAAAATGAGATAGGTCCTGTAAAGTTACATTTTTCTGGTAGGTAGTATAGAAGATGTTTAATTGCTTGTAAACGTGTGTACCAAATCGCTAGTGGCATTGACGAAAATATTTTCATTTGTGAATAGGCTCGCAACTGAACTTTATAAATGCATAAATCCTTAACAACGTTACCTACATAGGTAAAACTATTTATAACGAAATAATACAACTGAGCGACAACCTGCGTTGTAGGTATTAAAATATCAAATTAGCGAATTCCGGAGTAACAAAAAATCCCCAGAGTTTTGTTGGCAAAATAGACTTGTAGATATCATGGCTATTGATCGTTTCACGAATTGGTATGGTATTGGTATAGAGCAGATCTAACCAACAATTTGGATAAAATAATGAATTTCGTGCCGGATTGATTCCTCTGCATTAGAATTATTCTACCATACTGTTCTGTAGTTAATGTACCATCGAAGCATCCGGTTATAATTATTCTAACTATGCCCAGGACACAGAGAAAAAGTTGTTTGGAGCATTCTAAGAATTCATGATAACTCAACCCCGATACCTACTGTGAGGAGTCCATGATAAAGATCCTCCAATTAAGGAGGGATTAATCTCGGTGAAGTAAACGAAATAAATAAATATTTTTACTGCCATCAACATCATTTTCTGTAATAAACAATAGAGCAAACGTCACAGACTATAAGGACTAGGTCACTCGCGACGACGTAATGGAAACCCATTTCAATAGAAACGGAGTAGAATAGAACGTTGTCTATATTTCCACCAAAATAATGAGTACACAGTTAAATCGATTTCGAAGGTTAGGTCATCATCAGTAACAAACATGAACTTGACTTGAAGTTCATGTTTTTTACTTCATGTTTCGAGCCAGAAAAGGTCTTTGATTGGTTGGAATGCTTGTATTTGTAGGTGAAGGTTTGTCTAGATTACAGTTAGAGGGAAAATATGTCTTTTAATTTCAGGTAAATTCAATATTTCCTTGTCATCAAGCCTAAATGTTGATTTCTTGTTTTTATTTGTTTTAAGCAGGTCATGTTAATGAAGAGATCATGGTAGAAGACGTTGAGCAATAGTGAGGAAATACAGTTTACTACTTCAGAAACAATTAAACCATTAAATATGGCCATCTTATTGACGGGAGAATGGACTCAGTTTGGAAAGGATGATTATTTCAGGTGAGTGTCTGGTGGTCGGTATTGCTATTGGTCTGATGCTAATGACTTAGAAATTATGAATAATTCTTGAGTTTGCTCAGAAATAAAAATAAATTATTTTTATGAAAATAATCGGTCAAATGCACATAGGTAACATTTGTTTGCTTGTTTGAACTGTAGAATAAATTCATCCTTCAAGGAAGAATATTATTTTACAAATAACGTGGGCATTTGAAATGTTTGGGCTAAATAAATCTGCTTAATTTGTCTAAAAGACAGTTTTAGAGGAAAATTTTTTTTTGAACATTTTAAACCCCTCTAAACATTTATTGTCTTACATTTCAAGAATCCAAAAATTGAATTGGAAAAAAAGAGAAAAAATCCACTACCCAGAGTTTTTTTTCTAAAACTACTGGACTGAATTTAATGAATTTTGGGTCAAAAACTGCAAATAGGAGTCTGAGTTCTAGGTATCACGTTTTGTCAATCCTAAAGGGTGAAATCAAAGGGATGAAATATTCAGTAATCAGAATATCGAATGTTTCATGTTCGTTATTGATAAAAATCCATTCAATAAATCAGATGTGCCTCAGACCGCTTTCAGTTCATCCGTTTGCTCTCCTGAAGGGTGGAATTCATAGTAAAATGCTTAAGTGAAGCTCTGAGGCGCAGTGCCTATTCATTGTCACTTACTAAAGAAATGCTCTACCAAGCGCGTGCGAAGCTAACACCAGAACGCGGCAAGAAATCATGGGCTGTACTAAGTCATGACGAAAGTTCCTGAGAGTTGCTGTAGACATTGAATTTCGAATGAAATTGGATTTCCCTTAACTCCAATTCGAACCGATCCAAAAATCCATCCAGTCTATGCTCCAAGAAAAGATCCATTACGGCGGTACTTGTGAGACTACTACCGATGTATCGTCAGCAAATTAGTTATGTATCCTTCCAGTTGAACATACAAGTCGTTCATAAAACAGATGAAAAATACAGGCTCAAGGACACATACATTACAATGGTTTATTATTGAATAATAAACCAAAATCATCATTTTATGTCCATGCATAAGTATTTGTTTAGGTATTATGATTCAAACACCAACAGTTATTTAGAATGCTGCTGGTTTATTCACGAGCAAGAATGAATAGAGCATTGAATATCTGCTGTAGAAGTTCAGTTGGTGGCTCTTCTTATTGACAACAGTAAACGCTTTTGTCTTGGTCTGTAATGCACACTCTCGTACTTCATTTTCACTCCACTCCACGTATACCAACTTAATACACATAACCGTGCTCGTAAATACATGATTTTTATTGTTTGTCCGCGCATACTGTCACACAGCCAGGTAGCACTAAAGGCTATTTATGCCTCCTCAATATCCTCAATGGTGACCTGGAGTTCCCTCAGCTCCCTTAGGGCTACGGCCCGGGGCAACCACCTGGCACTGCTCTGGGTACCGGGTCATGAAAATCAAGAGATATGTTTTGTCACATTCACTTTCGCCCTACGATTCTAATAAGGCTTTATTTGAGAGGAGTAAGGGACGCTACCTGTTAATCAAGAAATTCAATCCGTACTTATCTATCTGTTGGGTCTACTTAAAACTTTTCTCCACTCAGGGATGTAAAAAGAAAAAAAAAGAAATAAGCTTAGATTACTCCGTTTCATTCGATAGAAAATTAACTGGCAGAATCAAATTGCGAATAATTGTCTTCCAGAAAATTTGAGGTCTACTCAATGGAATGGACGCCAGAGGTTATCAGCTTGGAGACGCTGTCCCTCACGTCTGCTCCCTTTGGAGGACTAATCGCCCTCGTCAGAGACAGAAAGAAATTCGTCAAGATCCAGGGTGGCAGTAAGCCGGTCATCTCCATTTACAATGCCGCTGGGGTGTTCGTTTCTTCTTTCGTGGTAATGTAAATCCGTTATAACATATGACGAGTTTATCGAAACCTGTTTGCAAAAGTACAATTTAATTATTAAAAAAATAATAAATTGCAGCCAAAGAAGGATTGGCTCTCCTAGGCTAATATCAACCTTCATTGAAAAGAGGGATCCGAATTATATGCACCTAGAGCTGTTTAGCTTCCAAGGCATCCTCTGGTTGTTTATTGTTACACAATTCTGTAACCTCCTTGTTATAACCGATAGAATCATTTTCACTCGGATTTCTTCTTACTACATTTACCAGCTATTAATTGACATGAATATTCGTTTCAGTGGGATAGCGGTCACATCATTCAGATGGGCTGGTCGATCGGTAGCGATTTGTTGTGCGTTCGAGAAGATGGGCAAGTTCTTATGTACGACATGTTCTCCAACTACTTGCACAAGTTCGGCATGGGGCAGGTGATTTAAAAACAAAGATTCTATATCCTTTTATCTATTAATTATCTCATGGTTTCATGGGTATTCATTCCACAATTTTCCCAGTAGTAAGTCTTTCGATAAACTCAAATTATTTTTTAAATGTCCTCTTTACATGGACTAAAACAATAATGAAATTTTATACTTTCAACCCCTGAACTATAAAAAATCTGAGTTTCAATTTTTTAAACGTTCACCACGAAAGTTCATCAATTAGTAAAATTGTACCAATTATTCATTTCTTTAGGCACTTCTTAATTAATAATACTTTGATCATTTCAATTTCTCGCCTTTTTCACTATGTCTTTACGTTACATTGCTTAATATTTTACAATAAAATACTCGTTTTTTACCTCCTTGTCAAACTATTTCAATGAACTGTATTTTTATGCTAATCATGCACCACACTCAATTTTATAGGAGACCTTTTTATCCTACTATTTAGTATGTGCGTGCATTTTTTTCCTGTAGGAAGCTCTAGACGTCAAAGTGGTAGATGCTAAAATCTTCTCTACAACTAATAGAACAGGAGTTGCGGTTTTGACGACGGCAAACACTATTTTTCTCGTAAACAACGTCAGGGAAGCTTTGAAAGTGAAGAAACTTCCTGAAGCTCCAGGTGAGATCAGTAAAAAACATCAGATAGTTCGTTTTATCCAAAACTCACCTCCCCAATAACCACTGGTGTATGAGTGTTAATGAAAGTAGATTTTACTCTGAGAATATTAACATTAACCGCACTTTGCTTTTTAAAATTACATTTCTTACTTTTATAACTAAACATATAATTGGAAAATATAGATTCTTGATTTTTGTTCTGTACAGTGTTCACATAAGAACGACTACACTCCAGGGAACGATTAAGCAACTTTCATTAGTCCGCTCATTTCCTGGCTACTTTACATCAAATTATTTTCGACCTTATTCTACAGAAATGACCTCAATTTACTAAATACATTCAAATTTGAGGATACCGTTGGAAAGAGCGTTCAATTGCCTTTCGTTTTTATTAGATAATATTTTCTTCCAAGTCACGTCAAACATACTTTTTCACCCTATTTTCTAAGGTGTTCTAGCCTATTTTCTGTCGGGAGAGGCGTTATCAATGCCAAATTTGAAGTATCCCAGATTCTTTCAAGTAATAAATTGATCTAGTTTTGGAACTCATTTCAGTTTAAAATTTCATTATGAAAGGTGAATGGAAGGTTTTTGAAATTAATTTTTCTGATAAACGGATTATAAAAGATTTAAATCGGATCATATATTAGTGTGATCCCATAAAAACCGGATTCCGTGACGCCCGTGTCTTGCATATTTTGGAGATTACAACACACCCATGCGCACTAACTATTGGCTTTGATGAAACTAACATGTTGATTCAAAATTGAAATGTTTAAAATGTAAGAATTGTAAAGTTTGAATGGCATTACGAAATCATCGTTAGTTGTTTTATCTGTCAAACCACGTTTTGTTTAATTTATTATTTTATTCATTACGTAAATTTATTTGTCATAGGTGGCAACAGTCCCACAGCCTGGGTGGTGGTGTGTGAGGAACGAAGTAGCCGAGTGCTTTTTGCTCGCGACAAAGTTTACTGTTTGAGTGAAGGAGAATCAATGTACACAGTGTTGGTAAGCGGACTCATTAAATTTAGGCAATTCTTGGTTATCTAGACTTGCTTACGTAAGACAAAAGTAGATTGTAGCACTGTCGTGGTCTGTAGTGGTATAAAGAAGATAAACTTCTGCGATCTAAAGATCAATTCGTTTCTTCTTTAAAATGAAAGATACAGTTTTGGTTTATTCTATGCAGGATAATTGTGGTAATTACTTTACTTATAATATAGTGTAATTTCTCCCCAGTTATTAAGGCAACTAAGGTTTCATTTCTTGGGAAACTTCCTGTCTTCTTGTACTCGCAGAAAGCCCTCCCAACCACATCCCCTAGAGAATAGACTGTAAATATCACGCTGTCATATTGCTACCAACTTTGGAGACTTTCAATTTCATAACCTGGTTCTAAGCGTATCTGACTGTCCAAGATTACACTGTGAATAGCTATCCTTCAAATGTCTCATTTTCTGTTCCTAATAAGCTAAAATGTGCTGGGTTACACTTTTGCATGTGTTCAGAGGATGTTAGCATCCCTCCCATTTTATTAAAAAACTGATTGTGGTCATAATAATTAACTGAAATAATACTAGGAAGGAACTATTCATCCTATAATACTGACTGTGTCCGAATGTTGTTTGATGTTCTCAAGTTTTTGCACACTTTGGTTCCTTTGTTCTTTAATTCCTTTGTTAGGGGAACGACAGGTAAAGCCACCTGCCCATATCATTACGATTTCACATAGCCCAGTGGGTAAAATGTTTTCTAGGTGCTCCTCAGCACCTAGAGCATCTTACTGGTAGCATCAACTGATTCGGCAGAGGTTTTCACTTCAGCTTGATGATCTAAGAGTTCTGAGTTCCTCCATTGTTTATGCGTAAAAAATGAATTTCAACTAACGAAAATCGTTGGATGAGGTTCCATGTATTAATGTAGAAGAAAAATACGAGGCAGAACACTGGGAAACAAGACAAAATACAGCGCAGGATGGCGATATTACTTCCCCCAAGAATCTTTCAATGGCTCTCTAATTACTGTTTTGCATTAATTTTTCGTGATTACTTCACTGCTTTTATATGTTTAATGAGTTATAATGGTTATCTTTCTGGAGCCGATAAACCAATTCGACGATTCATGCATGGTGAAAGATTTAGCAGTTTCATCCAACTACGAAATGCTGGCTATTCTGACAAATCGTAGTGAATTGTGGATTGGGACCGTCGATGGGATCAACCGAGCAATGTGCGATGTCCGGTTTACTTCACCCCACCTCTCCCAGATGTTATGGTAAGCTCACCAGTTCGACCGAGTGGATATTCTAACTGATTTAGCAATTGAAATGAAGCATAATCAAGTGTGTCTTATAGTTTAATCAAATTAGAATTTGGTAGTGAATTTCAATAAATATATATAGATTGGTTGTACACGTGTTATAGGTGTGGAACTGACGCCGTTGTACTCAATTGGGGCGAAAGTTTGGACGTCTTTGGTTTGGGTAATGAACATATTTCCTACTCCTACGAAGACTCCGTCTTCTGTATCCAAGAGATCGACTGTACTCGCGTTATTTCAAACAATACGATGGATCTCATTCAGAAAGTGCCTCACGACGTTCGGGATATTTTCAAATACAACAGTTCTAGTCCAGGATCGTTTCTCCTTGAAGCTTCGAAACAATTTTTCCAGGTAACGAAATCAACTCATCACTTAGGGCCGGTAGAGAAGAGTTTTAATGTTATTTACTTCAGAGTGTATTTAAAACAACGGGTGGATTACAGAAAGCTGTATTATATCTAGGCTCACTACATCGTGTTTTAACAATTTTAGTGGCCTCACCACTCGTCAGAAACGTGTTAATAATACACCTTCTATTGCCCCTGATGTAATTGTGAATTAATTTCATCAGGAAGTTCGTTTATTCATTGATTTTAAAACAATGACCCTCCTTACTCTTACAGCTCTGCAGCTGGTCTCATTTGTACAAGGATGTTCTCATGCTTTTTCTTCACACCTTATTCGTTGTGTTCCACAGTCATTATTGATTTTGTTCTTTTGCAACTCAACTCCCAAAAAGCCTTGTGTTTATTGTACAACTATCTACTGGTTATTGAGATCTCGATTTGCGGGATCAAGAGAGGCTCCCAGCCTCTTAATGTTAAATCAAAAGGAATATATTGGTACATCTTAAATTTACCTATGTCCTTAAACTCCTGTAGAAGCTGGGTGGAAACGAACTCGCTCCAATCAGATCGGTTGGTAGCTATTCTCCTAACTTCATTCCAATTTTTCCCAACTCAGCGAAATTCCTTTTCTATCGTCCTCTCCAAGTTTCCCTCTGTCGCCTTCTACGTCGTCCTCCTTGTTGCTTCCATTATAGGGCTATTTTTTCGGTGGCCTCATCTAGCTTCCCTAATGTGTGGCTGATACATTTCTATTTCCTCTTCGCTATCTCTGCATCAATCGGTAGCTGATCATTAGCTCTTCGCAAGTTGACATTGGGGATCACATTCGTCCACAAAATTCCCAATACTCCGATGGCAAGGTTTGCATATATTGGTACACGATCAATTGATATATCACCAAAGATATAGTTCTTTCACTGGAACTGACCGAGATTGATCCACTGAAGTCCTGTATTGAACATACGCTATTTCAAATTTGTGGCCTTCCCTGCGTAAAGTGGATTGCATGGATTGTTTGACGCACATTTTTAATTGGCAATCAACCAACTCCTCCTGTAAGTACAGCTGGTAGTTGTGAATATAAATAAGGCCTCACAATCACGAAATTGAATAAATTGCTCTTCGTTGCTCTCCATTGATGTAAACATTGCTGAAGTGGATGTGGATACTAAATTGGTCCTGGGGATGTGATAGAATCTCCCTCCCTGGCAGATGGCTGCTAGAGGTGCTTCGCTGATGTCATAGCTACTTGGATTCGGTGTCAGTTCACAAAGGATGGTGTTCATTGGTGTTTATCATCTGGACCCCAAACAAAGTCTCTCTGGTGATACGTGTGGGCTTTTGTTGACATGTGAAGTAAGCTGAACAGTTTCATGATCAAATTTACGTGGATATCCTCTCTTCATCAGCTTGCCTTTCAACCCCAATTAAAATTCCTTCAAGTTATTACACTCATCACATGTTCGGTAGTACGTAATGTACTACATAGATTTGTGCGTATTAAAGTAATACGTGACATTTTTATCGAGCCTGTACCTTTAAAATGCAACTATATCAATGTATCTTGCATCAATTTTATTCATCTTTGCATTTCGTGATTTTGACTATTGCTACGTTCAGTTGTATTTGAAAAATAAAACTGTCATTGTTCTCATGATTGATTGCAGAAAAAGAGTCATAAAGCTAATGAGTATTTGCATCTCGTGAAACCGAATCTGCTTGTGGCGGTGATGCAGTGTATTGATGCAGCGGGCCATCAGTTTGACGTCGAAACACAAAGGATGTTAATGAAGGTCAGTAACATTATTTGACATTTGTGTAACCTTTTAGTTTATTGTTTTGAATAATGAGTCTTTGTTCTTTCTTCTCTTAAATCTTTCTTCTTGACCAAGAAAATTAATTTGTTCAACTCCCGCTCAAAATTTATTGTACTTCAAGGTGTATAGAATCTGAAAATCGAAAGGAAAACAAATCCGTCCGTCCGCGTAGCTTCTTACCCTGAAATACTGGACCATTGTTGATAAAACTTGCGTCAAATAACATTGTAGTCTAGTTGGGACTGATTACTCATTTTGAGCTGAATCGGATAGACATAGATAAAATAGATAGATCTATGCGAAGGAAGGTTATCATAATGAAACCAACCTTCTCACTATAATGCGCTGCATTTTTGTAAATTGTGTCGAGTAAAGCTTGAGCTTCCCTTTCTGTTCATCTACGCCATAAATCAAATGTCATTACTAGATCTGGACAGAAATTCAACGTAATGAGTCTAAACTAGATTTATGTTCAGCAAGGATGAGATATTTATTACAGATTTCATATGCCTTTACGTATTTTATTGATTTATTTATTGCAGGCCTCGCAGTTTGGAAAAATCTGTCTAGATGATTGCAGTCCCGAGACTTATGTCACCATGATAAGGGTGCTGCGGTGTTTGAATACGATCCGACACCCCAATATCGGCCTTCCACTCACATGCTCTCAGTATCCTTCAAACACATTTCATTTAAATCTTTCGTAAAATCAAGAAATCCAGTAATTGTGCATTCGGTTTTAAGTATATATGTGCCTAAGATGTTTCCAATGGGTCTGTAAAAACCCTTCAGATAGCTTTATGTTTACTGCGGTACATTAGAACTACACAAAGTTTACTGTTGTCCAGAGTTAAGTCTTCCATTGAAATTACGTCAAGTCACGTTAAATAAGATGTCAGGTATATGAGTGACAAAGGTTGCAGTCTTCTGCTAATGAATAAGAACGGCTAATATGGAGGGCAGTCATTCATGAACCGTTCTGGAATTTTTGCCCAACTGGTATGCAATCTTAGGATTTGATCCCCCAACAAGATTCTAATCACTAAATTAAATGTATAGGTCACCAATAATGTATTATAGCAACAGCTACTGTTATAAGATTGTTCCTTTAACATCGCTTCCCTCCAGATTGGAAGTACTTACCTTGCAAGGTCTCATGGAACTTCTCATGATCAGAAGACACCACTTCCTGGCACTTGATCTCGCCTCTTTCCTGAAAATGCCTGATTGCAGTAAAATACAGCTGCATTGGGCTCGTTATAAGGTGTGTCAACTATCTTAGCAATTGCGTGTTCTATTTAATTACGTAGCTGATGTGTTACATGTAGGTACTGGAGAAAAATGAAATGATGGAAAACGAATCATTTTATTTTGCTGCTCGATTATAATAAAAAATGCCTTACACCTGAAAAAAAATGTGGGAACCCTATTTTTTACTTGACCCTCGTATATTTTATTGTAATTAAATGACGGATATCGGACTTGAAATGCTTCAAATGACAATAATAAGATAGTGGGGTGTCTAAAGATTCTTAATCGTATTTTTAAAATTAGAAAATCTAGTTTTGAAAATGGGAGCAGCATTAAGGAATATCCAGACAATCAGTTCCATTCAATACCTATTCAGTATTTTGTAAATATGTTTTAGCCGAAAATAAGTACTTAACTCATCCGCTTTCGTTTCCAGGTTAAACATAGTAAAAAAGATGTGAATGAAGTTGCCCTCGAAATAAAAGAGAAACTAGGGAACACGAAAAACGTATCTTTCAGAGATATTGCTGCAGAAGCCTTTGATTGTGGAAAACATGATCTTGCCATCAAGGTACGTAGATCATAATCGCTCCTTTAAAATATTTAGTTATCTCCCCATCACTTTAGAATTTCTCATGTCTTCCTTTATATTCGTATATTTACCGATTGAATGAATGAATGAATCAATCAATCAAGATGTTTAGTAATCAAACAAAAAATACAAGTGAAATTCTTAACATCTTAAGCAATGGTAAGACCGTCTGCCAGGCTGGTCATTATTGTGAATATTTATCGGTAGTCAACGTCATAACAGAAATCAAGACAATAGTACTGTTTAAATATTATATCAATGTATATGAACAGTTAGAAATAGTTGAATTCATTTAAAAGGGATTTTCTATAAATGCTTGCATATCTTATAAAATTATGCAGGCCCTCCCAGTTTTCTCAATTTAATATACACAGCAACTGTTGATGGGTTAGGCCTCCACTACCGAGATGACGCGCGTGGAACTCAGATAGCACTGGGCAAACTGCCAAAAAGTGCGCCTTGTCTTCTGGTGTATTCATGTTGCTGAGGGCACAATTATACTTTCTGTCCTCCCTGTGTGACATCGTATTAAGGCTCAGGAGCTCACCTCTTGCTTTTATTATACTGCTGACCAGCTGGCTGCTTCTTGAGTGGACGTAGCCTGTCTTGCTATGATCCAAGGAGGCATAGAGACGATGATGAGCACTCTCCCGGATTCGTCGCTTAGTTGTGTTCCGCTCTGCCCTCCCTACTTCCATCAGCAACCTATCACCAACAGCTTTTACTTTTCGCAGATCCATGAGTTCGACCTTCTCACCTGTGTACCTCTAAAGTTGCCTTGACCACTCCTCCCCCCACCCACATCCAACCCTACATGTTTCTTCTGCCAGGAATAGAGGCAATCTGCCATTCGGTAGGGAGGTTACCTTCTTAATGCATTCAACATGTAGCTTCAGTGTGTGCTCATACAATCTTTTGATGCCTAGCTCATTATATAGTACATAGTCGTATATTTACCGATTGTATCTTTTCACAGTTGATAGAATACGAACCAAGGGCAGATTTACAGATACCTCTATTACTCAAACTTAAGGAACATTTTCTGGCGTTGAATAAAGCCATTGAGAGTGGAAATACTGATCTGGTTTATTATGTTTTGGATCACACTGGCAAGAAAATTGGAGAGGCCGAATTTCAGGTCTGTTGAAAACTTTCGTTTCGTTTTCATGTAGACAGAAGCTATATTTATAGTTATTTTCTCGATAAACAGTTAGGTAGGTTCTTTTTATAATGCAATATTTCATGATGTTTTGTTTTGTTTTGATTAGATGGCCATTCGAAGGTATCCCTTAGCTCAGGCCTTGTATTTGAAGCACTGTGCACACCACAACAAGGATTTGTTGAAGGATGTGTACACCCAGGAGGATGACCACAAATCATTGGCTGAACTCGCCATCAAGGAATGCTTGGATCCCAGAGTGAGCGCCTTCTCCTTCCTAACTAAATTTGGGGGATTCTTGACTGGGAGGTTGTAAGTTGGTGTACTTGAAGAACAGCTAATTTCCGATGTTTATTTATGTTTCACCAGAATTCGTCCACAAAAGATGCCCTGCTGGTTGCTGCTCACGAAAGTTACAAAAAAGTCAAACTGGACGTTAACGCTCAACTCTGTGATGAACAAATGAAGCTCTTTAAATATCAGAGGAACTTGGAAGACAAACTCAAGACTTCATTTTATGGACTCTCTCTTCATGAAACTGTGAAAAAGTTGTTGAATGTGGGAGAAATCAAACTCGCTGACAAGTTGAGAAGCGAGTATAAAGTTCCCAATCGCAGGTACGTAAGTCTGCTGAGAGGTGTGTGTGGGTCTACATTTCGCATTATTCAATTTTAGGTTTGGTTTGAAATCAGTTCATAGCAAAGAAAAATACGGGTGTATCCTCGGTAAATTTATGTTTTTTGGCCTAGTTCGTCAACTTTGCTCCCTTAGTTTCACAGAAAAGCTTCGAATCGTTTACCTGGAGTTGGACAAATTTTTTGTGTTATTCGCTTTTCTAAAATCTGCATATCCAGAAACGTGGACAAATACATTTTGAGGGGAGATAGAACTTGTTTGTTTTCTTGGTAGATTAAAAAGGATCATTATTGGAATTAATAAATCCCGAGTCTCGTTGAACGCTTTTTAAGAAAAACGGAGTAGAGAGATACAGACGAGTGAGATGGCAATTGAGGTAGCAAGTATTCTTCTTGATTCAGGCTCCTCTGGTAAACTTTTGATGTCTAGTTCTTATAGTTGAATAATATCTGCAGTCAACTTTCAAACTATTTTATTAAACTATAACTGGTTCTCAAAATGTCCTCCATTTTTGGTGGATGCATAGAAGGTTTCTCCTTCGAACCGTGTCAACAGCCCTTACTAGTTCGTACACCAGCACGAGCGTTGTGACTGGTGAAGCAAAACCTGCCACCTGTGGCCCTATAACATGTCCATATATTTCTGGTTTGAAGGAGTAGCCATGATGAGTGAATTCGGAAAAAAGCCTAATCACAAAAGCCTAGAGGATGATTTGAGCTGGCTGCTTTGTTTACATGCGATAGAGTCAAAATATTTAACTAGCTTGTAGTGGTTTCAAGTACAAAGAAATACACTCGGCTCAAACTAATGAGGGAGATCGACAACCTGCATTCCCCAAGACCCAGCTTTTGGACCAAATTGTTGGCCTGCTGCAGACAAAATTCGCTGAGATTCCATTTGTCTTACAAACAGCAGAAAAAATATCCAGAAATTGTCGTGTTTGAGCCGATGTTTTAATTACTGAATCCTTCTTAAAATAATTGATCTTGTACTTCATAAATACGAAATTTCACGCTCTTTTCAACGGTATCCTCAAATTTTTGATTAGTCAGAAACTTGATGGAGTTATTCATGTTCAAAGGAAATGTTTTGTTACGAATTACTTGTAGAATATCGACCCCTGGCCAGTAGTTGGACTTGACTTTCACAGTCTGTGCAATGCTTTAAATCAACGCTTGAATGATAAATGAATAATTACATTTTTGTTTTGTACTGTACCTAATCTAATTTCAGAGTATTATTTTCTCAGATAGTGATAGGTAAATCACTAATGTACTAAGTTTGTCTTCAGGTATTGGTGGCTAAGGATACAAGTGTTGGGGGAGCAAGGTGACCTGGTCGAGTTAGAAAAGTTCTCAAAGCAAAAGTCTCCCATTGGTTATGAGGTAAGCTATACTTTGATACCTGGTAAGCTCATTTAGGGCCAGTTTATCAAATCTCTCAATAACTAATTCGAAAATCCACTTAATCAAGCAGCTCTCAACAACTTCTGAGCGTTTTTGAAATCTCCGATTCAAGGCCAATTAGCCGATTGGAGTTTGGGGGAGGGGAACCACTATAACAAAGTTAAAATTCCCCAAATCAATGGAACCATAATAAGTGGGAACCCATCAAAAATGGAAAAGCACCAGGTGCCCATAATGGTATATACTTATATTAGGAAAGCCTTATCTGGAATTTACAACAATTTTTCTGGTTGAACAAAAAGAAAAACCTTTGATGTTTAGAACAAACGAGACCTACCTACATACCACAAATTGTTATCATAGAAAAAGAGGAGTTTTCTTCTTTTGATTTAAATGGAAAAAACATGCTATCAACTACATGCGTTAGTACCTATTCGTACTCCTATTATGGTACAGAAACCGACCATGTTGTAGATACATTGCTTTTTTTTTTTATTTTTTTTTTTTAAATAATCTCCCCTCAAAAACGAAAAAACTAAATGAAATAAAAGTGGGGAGGACGCCCAGGTTTACACGACGCCGGCCCTTGAGATATGGGAAGTTGAGGATGATGGAGGAGGAAGGGGGGATGAAAGGAAGTACCCCTATAAAATTACCACCAATTTAAGTAAAAGCCCCGAATGAAGCGCGTGCTGATACCACGAAGTACTCCTGACGAGATGCCCAGCTTAAGTAACTCCATGGCACTTTTCCCACACCATGACACGGTTGCAGCCAACCTTGATGTTGTTAGGGGTCACTCCTTTTAGCTCAGATACCGCTTGCCGCAGGTCGTTCCCATCAAATTTACTTATCTTAGCCCCCCAGGTCAGCTCCATGTCCACGCTGCCACTGACAACTTGGACATCCAGGCAGACCCGTTGGGCTTCACAGCAACGATATCCGGCTTCTTGCCCTGGTCACTTGGTATATGATACAGTCTCTCTCTCTCTCACATCCTAGCCGCTGGATGACAATACACCTGCTATCTGCTTGGCAACTGCATCATGACGGAGAATGCGGCCACCATGAGTCCTTGGACACTGCTGCACTGCATGATAAAGGTTCTCATTCTTACCCAGACAGGCACGGCAAAGGGTATCTACTGTCCCACAACTACCTCTCCATGGTGGCTAATGTAGCCACCCGGACAGCATGAAAATGTCAGTAGTCGTGGGCCCCAATGCCTTCTGAAGCCTTACCATCAAGAGCGATTAAAGCAATAAATACCTGCTGTTGAAGTTCAGTTGGTGGCTAATCATGTTATCAATAGTAAACTCGTACGAGTAGGTCTGCCACGCTCACACACCCACTTTATTTCACTCTAATTTACATTCACGAATTAAATAGGAATAACCATACACTTTTTATAGTATGCAATCTGCGACACGATGAAATGAAGACAAGTAGGAAAACAAAACTGGTTGTAGGCAGCAGATTAGCTTAAAGTGGCTATGCCGTGAATTTTCGTTGAGAGACTTTCCACAATAGGGTGGTAGGGAGCAACACTGCCTAATTCAGGATTCAAGAGCCTATGATAGATTGAAACCTCCATGAGAGTTTGACAGTCTTTTGTCACTATCGTGTATTGATAAATATCACCTTCTTGCTAATCATTCATTATCTATGTTTTGCAGTTCAACTATCTTAACTAATACAGTTGATGAACTGGCTCTTAGCGAATTCCAAAGGGCATTAACCACATATTGCTTTATTCAAAAGCTCTGCATTTGTACCAGATAGTAATTGCGATCTGAATGATAATTTTGCAACGTTTACCTTTTTTTCAGCCTTTTGTCGATGTTTGCCTTAAAAAGGAAAAGAAAATCGAAGCGAAAAAATACCTGCCCAGAGTAAGGGACGATTTGAAAGTGCAATACTACACAAAACTGGGGTAATTATGAGTGCAATCTAATATCTGCTAAATCTTCATTAAGGGTAATTAGAAGCAATGCTTGCAGGGGACAGCTGTATTTATTACATGTTTTTGGATGACGTTCTTCCTTATAAAAAGTTTGAAAAGTAAACGTGTTTTTGTATAAATTTCATTACAATAGTAAGTCTTTACCTCTCCGCAATGGAAACCGTGCATGGGAGAATGTATAATTCGTTGTCAGGAGGCGAAAGGCTGGAGCTTATTTTTGTATGCATCCTCTTTATGACAGACTTCACCATTAAACAGAGCTTCGGTAGGGCTCAACGAAGACATTGCGAACTCCATTTCGAAACGTACTGTCAGTGTTGCAGGTGGGTCCATTAGGCTGGGTACTTACGTTGAGGTTGCCCCATTCAGATCAACCTTTTGCCTCATCACCGCAGTTGTTGCTAGAGTTCAGAACAACGTTAAAGCTTGAACCAGTAATTCGTGGATACCATTATCCACCAAATTTGCAGAACCTGACCTCGCTACCAGTAATATCCTGCACTTATTTCCAGGCTCTGCTGGAAGCCTACCCTGTAGTATCAACATTCCTGAAGCCCCTTACGCAAAATGGGCAATACGTTTTAAATGTTACCCCTTAAAAATTGCTATTAACGCTGCCCTGCCAGTCGCGAACCTTCCTTTTCCCCTGTTTTTTGAAAATCCTGGGAGAGTGATGGATATGTATAGATCCTCCTTCCAATTCCTTGAAACTGCTAGCCTAGGCATAACCTTAAGGCTTCTTGGCTGAAGGGGTATCCTTTGGTTGTTCCAAGCATAATGCCTTTGGAAGCGGCAACTAGTGCATTCCATTGTCTTCTTGTTATAGCTTGTACATTTGTAAAAATATTTTCTTCTTCTCTGAAGAGAGCTTGTAGGCGAAAGCACTTGGAAGAATATTAGGAAGTAAATAAGGTACTGCGAAGATCATTCCTCCCCTCAAAACCCACCTCACACAAAAATCAAGAGATGTCGTTATGAGCGTGGAACTTGTACTATGAATATGTCAGCCCAATGAATATGAACGCTGAAAATGAGGTTGCGAAATGAGGTAGGCACTGTTTTGTTTTGTAGAGAAAACATTCTCGAGAAAGTAAGTGACTCAAGTATTAAAATAACTAATACTTGCAAGGATAAAAATTCCTGAATATTCCACCTTTCTTATGCTCCCCCTGGTACTATAGTTTATTTTTCACTGCTCTCTATTGGAAGATTAATTCACTCCAATACGAATTATTTGTTAATATCCGCGAAAAACGAACAGCTACCCCATCGTTCCAAACTATTATCATTTTCTTTGTTTCAGTATGCTGGAAGAAGCTGCTCAGATAGCTTTAGACAGACGAGACCAAGAAGCTTTAGAGATACTTGCCCCCAAATGCGATCCAGTCTTGAAGGAAAAAATCAACTTATACCTAAGAACCATTACAAAATAGGTATTGGTTCTTCAAAGTATTTATTCATCCTAAATAACCGTTATATTTTTACTATTTTGTGTATTACTATATTTACCGAACGCGTCTGTATAAAAATATTCTTTCAGCAACTGTAAGTAAACATTATTTCCACCTTGATTATCTTGTTTCCTCTTTCCAGTCCTTTAATACTTGTATGGAATCATAAAACCGCCATTGTGCAATACCTAAATTACTCAAAATAAATGCCACTGCAGTAGAATTGCCAGGCTCCTAATTATATCATACTAAGGAAAAGTAACCTTCTTTGGAGGTTTTCGTCGTAGATAGGCGATCTACGGATTTTACTTCTACGTAACTGAAAAATTAATCACTTTAGGAAGTAAAAACAAAGTATCGTATACAGGGTGGCTCTTAATGAACGAACCACTCTTTCTATTTCCGTTGATTGTGGGGAAATCAAAAAACTTGTCGAAGTAACCTCCCCTTATTTTTTTGCAAAGAATTCAACCATTGCATTTTTGCGCATTGCAAAAGTCGTCGAAGTAAAATGTTTATAAAATTGGATGTAGAATCCGATTCTGCAATAAAAATTGGGGGGGTTCCATTTGAACAAACAAAGTTGGTGCGCGCATTTGCGATGCGCAAAAATGCAATGTTTAAATTCTTTGCAAAAAAATAAGGGGAGGTTACTTCGACAAGTTTTTTGATTTCTCCACAATCAACAGAAATAGAAAGAGTGGTTCGTTCATCAAGAGCTACCCCTGTATATAGAGATGTAAGTATCAGAGTATATCCGTTTTTCATCCAGTGGGTGGTTGGACGCTGGGCGGATGGAATTCACCCCCCTCCAATGCTCCTCTCCTCGGGGTCTTGGAATATACGATTTTTTGACGTATTGTTTTTAAACTCCCTCATTGTGTTATTCACCTATTTCTTTTTAACCTGCGTAGACCTTTAACTAGTGTCAAAATAAAAATTTTCCTCGAGTTTCTTTCCTAGTGCATCTAGAGATAGGTAGTGGAAGCATTGTTCCTGGCTGAATGTAATCTTTCATTAGATATCTATTTTTGACACATTCAATTTCAATACTTGCATTTATTCGAGGAAGAGTTGGTGCCATCGCGCATTAAGCTATATTCAGAAAATGTGTACTATACATTCCGTTCAACAATTTTCTTTATACCACAATCCTTTGTGTCTTAAGTTACAGCGTTGTGGAGAATGGTTGTAATAATTAGTAAGAGTCCGTTTTTGAAACCTTGAATGGCTTAGGATGGGACATTTTACGCCTTTAACCTTGTGAACTAAGTCAGCATTTTCTTCACACTTCCCCTGCAATTTGAACGAGTTATGTTTATAATTTCCTGTAACCAATGAGCCCGTGGTTATAGAATAAAATATGCCAATTTTCCGTTGGGTTTTCCCGCCCTTAATTGCCCACATGAACAAGTATAAATCACTCGTGAAGATATCCTAACCGTCGAAATTGCTCTCTTTAAACTCTTTATTTTTGTGGAAATATCCGGCTTTTTTTCAATTTCTCTTCTCTCAGCTCTGAAAATCTCTTCAAGAACGAAAAACGTGATGCCTCATAAACAATGACAAATTCATGATGTCCCAAAAACGGATACCATACCAGATTTCTATAACTGATTATTTTCTACCGAAAAAGTACCTAGTGTGTAACACCCAAGGAAAAGGGGTACATTATGAACAGAAAAATTAGGAGCCAGAACAGCTGATTTTAAACGAAGTTTAATAATTATTTAGGAAAGGGCAAAATTCTACAGCATAAAATATAACATGAAAAGCGGAATTTCACCTACAGTATGTCGATATATACACAAAGAATATAGAAATTTGTTTTTTGACGACGAAAAAATACAGAATGTTTTGTCGTTATAACCATCGTCCATAATCCCCAGGTACCAAGTCGTTAACTTAGATGTAATAAGACATTTTCAGGAGGTAAGTGGTCAGAGGAGCTAAAATTCTGGGACTTCCAGCTGAAAATAAAGAGATGAAGGCAGAATATGTATTATACAAGTGACTAACTGAAATAATTCCGTGAGGCCAAGGGATGTGTTCTATTGGGGATGTTCACTTGTGACAGAAGAATTCGCTACTTCGTGAGACTTGCGGTCACGAGAGGGTAGGAATTTCATATTAATTTATATATTTACAGAACTCTGCGCTGCGACAGGGCTTTTTGCTTAAGGCTAAAATTCAAGAAACGTGGCTTTAGCCGCGCTTTTCAGTTTGTATGTAACCCTTTTACCAGTTTCTCATGTTCGACTACACTAAATGGATATTGTTAACATTAAATGTTATGTTGCCAATCACGACATGATTGTTTAATTGCGGAAGTTCCATTTCAATATTAACGGCTAGCGTGTTAAACGATGACACATTTTTATAAAGTTCTTGGGCAGTTCAGTCACGGCTAAAGCATGTTCCATGTTGAACAAAGCAGCAAGATGGCACCTAAAAGAGTGGGGGCAAACAGTAATAGTGACTGATGAGAAGAACTGCTGCGAGTTGACAATATCTTCCGGATATTACCTAAATACAATTGACAGTTACTAGTTTTCAAAAGCATAACTCAAACCATTAGTTCTCAATAGTGAAATAAGTTAACTAATAGTAATAAGCCATTAGTTACGCAATAAATAACTGATAATCATAAATGTTACTTTTTTTTGGGAAAGTACGCGTATTTGTACAGTAAATAACGCCATAAAGATTCACCGTAACCATCGGTCGCATTACTTTCTTTTTGTGCTATATTCTATTTGCGCATATGTAGGTATGTAATAAGTATGCATGCAAGTACGTATACAGGGTGTCTCACCAGACACAGACCCCTCCTCCAAAACGGTAATTTCAGACGAAAAAATTTTTTTTTTTAATCTGAATGTCTTTTTACTAAGGATCTCAAACATGAGCAAGTTGTGCATTGCTCAACATACACCAAGTTTGTTTATCTTACTGGAATCCTCAGTTTTTATAGCAAATTCAACTTCTACGCAAAATTTAATGACAAATTTACAGATCAAATGATTTTTTTAATTACGCTCAACCCACTCAGCGAGAGCCCAAAATCGCAAAGTCACTGAAATCCCAGCAAACATTGATGTCTGCGAAACTGAAGTGTGATGCATGAATTTTCATTGAATATCAACGCTGGTTCACGTTGTAAAATTCGTTTTTTGACTCGAATAAAATTTACCGAAATTACAATAATAAATGGTTCAAATCCTATGAGGTGTGACCATTTTTTACTGTAACTTTGATTCAAGTCAAAAAATTCCACTATGAATTATTTTAGGATTTTATTACGACAATAAGGAATTATTGAATATTTGTGTCACAATTAGGTTTTCCTGAAATTCAGGTTTGCATAATTTCAACTCCTAGGCAACTTTGTGGTCTCACTGGACGGGTTGGGTGCCACACAAAAAAATTGGTCAAGTAGTCAAATATTCACGAAATTTTGGGTGAAAATTTGAATCTGCAACAAAAATGGGGGTTCGTATTTGAACCAGGCAAGTTAGTATGCTATGCGCCCGAGTGGCCATGTACGAGATCCTTAGACAAACAACGATAACTGAATTAGTTAAGTTATGACTAATTTAGAAAAATTTATTTATGACATTAACTAATGCCCCACTCAGCCACCTGGAGTACATAAACAGTTGAATATGTTCGGCAATAGCAACTATCAAATCCTACCTAATATTTACAGAAACAATAAACTACGAAGTACTTTGGATCAGAAATAATACCAAATGCAATCAGCAGATTTAGGAAACTCCGACTTGGGTGGAATTGAAGAAAATACGACCACTTCGATTTTCAAAAAATTCGTAAAACGGGCGGTACAGTTAGACAAACCAGGTTGATGGGTTCGACCAGTTACAAAATTGTGATTTCAAATAGACGGGTTTTTTAAACTTTATTTTTGATTGGTGTGTACATTTTCGACAATACCTCGGTCACATGGATGGCAGTAATACCAACACTCCCTTTTTATCATGTTATACTTGTTTCATTTTCCACGAACAAGACTGGTCTTTCTTGACTTAGGTAACCATTTTCCAAGGGTTTGAAAGGAGAGGAATGCGAAAAAGGTTTTCACTATTTTCATAGTTAAACTAGAAGTTTCTAAAGAAGGCGGAGATTCGACTTTGGCCCACTTTTGTTAAACTGCGAAAGAAATAGAACACATCCCTGGACGAGTAAAGCAACGGCATTTACTTTATATTTATTTCGTTTCAAGATCAAGATGGATAAAATTAAAATACCTAATAACCTTGGTTCTACAATTTTTTTAAAAGTCCGTCGTTTATACACAATAATTACATAGTAGATGATCTAGTTTGAATATACCATACAACCTATTTCAAAATAACAATGATGTTTTAAGGTTTCTTCAGTCCTAAAACTAAACGCTCAAGTAAATTTTCATCATTTTCAGTTAACACAAAAGATTTATTCCGCGCAACGTCGAAGTTTATTCAGTGAAACAGTTGAGGAAGTTGTACAAAACTGGTGGTAATATTTATAAACTAAAGGAGGAAAAAAAACAGTAAATAAATTACAATAATGAATTGATGTTTTAGGAAGTAATTAGCTCTCCTAATCGAATATCACTAGCGTTTATATTTTTCATGGGGTTTTTCAGTACCTTCTTATCCCGATATTGCTCATATTTCCCGCAAAATTAAGAAGTAAAATTGAGGAATATGATTTTGGAATCAGTTGGGCATCCAACCTCAAGACACTTTCTACCCAAAAGGTTAGGAATAATTGCAGACTAGTTATTTTTCCCGGGCAGGGTGCGATTAGCGTCATTTGACAGGAGAGCTACAAACTCACAAATAATCAACTGGCATAACAATTTTCAAACTATTTTATAGCAATTTTCGACGCAACATAGGTAATTTAAGTCTGGGTTCAACTGGCAAATATTTTTTCGCAGATAACAAGAGGTTTATTTGGGAATAGGTACTTGAAAAATTCTAAAGTAAAGGTACTAACGTTCCTGATCTCATTTCTTTTTTTACCTATTTAATTTATTTAGAAATTATTGATTGCTTTCTAATTTGCCTAATCACAAATTAATGACTAACCTCACACTTTATCAGACCTGAAATGACGTCCGCCGGTATGTTTGGAAACTACCGTTTATAAGTTGTGTCATATCAGAAAAGTTTCACTCGAAATTCTGGGTTTAGTTAGTCACCAAAATGCATCAAATTCAGTGAATACCAAGTTCACGTGTATTAAATGTGATAAATATTCATCGTACTTAGGTCGTAGAATTCACTTCCTCGTCAAGTATCGAGCCATACGAAAAACCTTGCAACAAACGTATGAACGAATGGCCTTTGACGTGAGTCCGACAGAGTCACTTCTCCAACGCCCCCCATCTCCCCTAAAGCCTCCAAGACACCATTAGTGACTGGCTCAACACGACCCTATGCCATACCTCCCTGAAATACCTCTCATTTTTACAAAATATTCCAAATACGAAACTATATTGCAGAAAAATATAATCAAGTGGTGGGATGAGAACCAAACAATACATTAAAAAAACGAATTCGAAACGATTTAAAAATAACTCCAGGACCTAAACGACATTTACAAATCTCAATCATACCCATATTTTTGTGCTCTTGCGCAGAGCCAGTATCTTTTATTTATTTACAATTGCGTGGTAGAAGTTGTGATTATGTAGATTTGGATTCCTCATCTGCTTGATTTGTGGTGTCTCCTGATTTAATAGCGTCATCACTGAGGTCAGAAGTCTGTTCAACTTGGGAGCCTTTGCTCTCTTCTAGTTGCTCTTTGTTATTCTCAAGCTCTGCGTCTACTTCATTGGGTTTTGTCGTCGTACTCTCTTCGTTGTTGATTTTCTCCGCTTTCTCGACAGTATCAGTTTTTGTCGCGTCCTCTTCTCCGCTTTTCACTTCATCATCCTTCATTTCAACATCCTCGTTTTCTACTTTGTCCTCAACGGCTGGTGCTTTACTGGATACATCCAGTTCCGTTTCTTCCGCCTGCAAACAATTTCAACTTAGACAACACTAAACCGACAAACAAACTAAATATTAGAAAAATGTAATTTGAAATTTATATCGGCGTCACAATTACGTTTACTTTATTTCACTCCGATCAAAATCCTAAACCATCTGAATGATGATTTCATGATGGATTTTATCATATTGAATGAATCATTGTAGTTTAAAATACAGGCATATGAGCAGCAAGCTCTCCCTTGGTATTACTTGTTACATTTACCAAAAAAACTAGATATTATATGGAGGGTGTAATTTAACAGATGGCAGCTCTGTTATTGTTTCTCAGTGTTGCCTACTTGGGAATAACCTGAGAAGGCACCTTTGGATACAAATAAGATGGAGGACTAGTGGCGATTTTTCAAGTAGTCAAACCATAGGTACCCACCACTGTTGTACTGGTGCATTGCCCAACAATTTCAGATTTAATATTCTCACTAAAACTCTTATTTTACACCTTCAGTGTTTCAATTTATACCTTAGCATAATCGGTGTTTAAAATCGATAATCAGTATCCACTTAACCTGATTAATGTTGGTCACTTTGTTCTGTGCTAGCCCATCCTCAAGTGACAGTGCTCTAGCCTCGGAACGAGCTTTAGCGGCAAAATAATTTTTTTTCCTATAGCACAGCGATTGCCGTGTATTAATTAAATAAATACATTAATTAATTAATGTTGTTCACTTTGTCCTGTGCTAGCCCATCCTCAAGTGGCAGTGCTCTAGCCTCGGAACGAGCCTTAGCGGCAACATAATTTTTTTCTATAGCATCATTCAAGTTTCTAACGAGATAGGCATACAGATTTGGAAGCGGTCAATGACTTAATGGATTTGTCAAGCATTGAATGTGATTTGGAATGTCCAAAGATAGATGAGGGCAGTTGCGGAAGTTTCAGGCCTGCGGCATTCAAACAAACCCTCATTAGAATCCCTAATTTTTAACTATTATTATCAAGGTGAAAATACATACAAGATAATACATTTCTATGTACTACCAAGCTTTTTTTATTGCCAAACCAAAGCTAGTATGACATTATTGTTTAGTAAGAGAGCTGAAACTGATAAATGTTATAAGCATCTTCAAAGTGGATTTTGTTTCGAGAATTTATTTTGAAGTAAAACCATTGAGGTTTGTTTGAAAAAAGGAAAGTTGCGTGTATGCCAATAAGGGCAGGATGGCCATTTTGTGGTCTTACTTGCAGTCGGCTGTCCGCATTGTGAAATCTAGTTCAACTTTATTCTTCTGAAGCGCGTACTAAAACGGCGTTTGTTTAATATGGTGCCTGTATATCAAGTTTCTTGATAAGTTTGGGTTGTACACAGGCCTCAAACTTTGAGGAGGCCTTATTTTTTGGAAATATCTAATATATATTTCACCACTCTAGTTTTATCACAGATCTCGATCTATTGTCCAACTGACCTATAGTTTGCAAGAGGGATCGATTCAAAAAGTTGATCAGACTTTGAAATAATAGGTATGAGAAATAGCAGTACGAAAAGAATAGCAAGAACACAAAAGGTGGGAGCACTGAACACCAAGACATGGAACTTGAAGAATTGAAAGTGGCCCAAGAAAAAGTAAATTATTCAGTACAGAATGCAAGGAACGAGAAAGAAGGAAAATTAATTGAGGACAAAGCAACCAAGATTAAAAGAAGTATAGAGTGGTTTTTACAACTGTTTCTTGAATTGAAGGATAGAGCCACTTTGAACGACAAGTCGTGTCCTCACGAAGAAAATTGCTCCTTGATGCAAACAAGAATGGATGCTATGGGTTCGAAAAATAGATTTGGACCTTCTAGAAATAGAAATGGATACAGGATCTATTGTTTCCTTAATTCTTTCCCTCTTATTACACAAGTGCTTGCCTATTCAGGAGTTTGCTATTAGTGGGAGATACCATAATACTTATGGTCCCCTTCCCCTGCTTTTCTGTCTTATTTTCATTAGAAGCATTAGTAGGTTTAAGGATAACGTTACAGATAATCAACGATGAGGGCATTGACTTACTTCTGCTTTGTCTTCTTTAGCTGTGGCGTCGCCATTCTCTTCGGTTTGGAGTCCGTTTTCTTCTTCCTTGTTCATGTCCGACACAGTTTCTTGAAACTTGGTCACGAATTCAGTAAACTTGCAGCGGAGCTTTCTGGTCATGTCTTCCACTGACTGTAGGAGGTTGGTAACACTTTCTGCAGTAACTTGAAACGTTTCAAGGTCGTGCACCTTATGAGCAGTCACTTTTTTCTTCATGAAATCGTTCGCTTTGTTGTTCGTCACTTCATTGAGCTTAATTAGATCCTGCAGGATTGTGGACACTTTGGATCTGGCAAGTTTAAATTGTTTTACCTGAAGTTTGTCTTTAGCTTTGCTTCCCTCATCCCCAGAATCACCATCGCCAGGCGAACTCTTGGACTTAGACTTTTTGTCTCTGGAGTTTCTCGACGTCTTTCTGGGTGTCTTTGAAGGGGTTTCTTCTTCATCTGATGATTTGTTATCTGACTTCTTTGCTTTCTTAGTCTTTCGGCTTGGAGCTCGTCTACTGCCTCTGGAAGTTTCTTCGTCAGATGAATCGTCTTCGTTTTTTGCTTTCTTGCTTGATCGGGAAGTCTGTTTCGAATCTTCAGCATCTGATTCATTATCTTTCCTCGATCTCTTGGAGGCTTTGGAAGGAGTTTCTTCTTCATCCTTCGATTTCTTAGCCCTCTGGCTCGCATTACGTTTACTGCTTTTGACGGTCTCTTCATCAGACGAATTGTCCCCTTTGGCTTTCTTGGTGCTTTTGTTCGAACTAGCGTCGCTTCCTTCATCATCGCTATTGTTCTTGCGATCTTTCCTCTTTCGAGACGAAGTTTCATTCTGTAAATGAGGTAAGCATTGTAAAAGAAACTGATCACTGCCACACTCAACTGTACATAATTAAAACCCCAGTAAATCGAAGTAAACGTTACAGTTTTTTGAAAACTTGGAAAATTAAATTTTCTACCAAAACTTTTGGAACTTTTTTGCAAAATAGTTCAGTAATTATTACAGTTTGGGGCCACAGTGATTACTGGTTTGAAGCTATTCGTTTGTTATTGCTATACATTCATTTGAAATTGGATTTGTGGGAAGTTTGGAGCAATAAAAAGGTATGGATCCACAGATGTCAACTGAATGAACTCACGATACTAATTTCTTCCACACTAGTTTGAATTGGAGCCCATCGAAGGTGTTTGTTTAGCAATCAAGTAAAAATGTAAATGAGCTCTGAAATCTTTCTCTCTGCTTACCCACGTAAATTGTAATGGCTTCGAAATTGATATTAAAATAAGTAAAGATGGCAAGATGTGGAGCTACTTTTATTAGTTGATTGATCTCCGAGGCTAATGAGTTATTATTTAATCCTGAAATAGGAAATTAAGCCTCTTTGGGTCTGCGGTAAAGCAATATTAGGGGTGCGTGCCACACTCGTCAGTTGAGTGAGACTGCAACCTACACTTCGAGAATTTAAAATACCAGGCGTGGATAAGGAAAATTGACAAACTGCAACGTTTAAGAAGCAAAACTCCCTCTCACTGCAACTGTACACTCAGCTTGAAGCATCTAATTGAGCAAGTTATCACTCAACGAGGTTGTGATAACATTTACTAGGTCAATATCGTTGTTTGGTTTAGGTATATTCCTGTAATTAATATTGAGGTTTTCTTTTACATTCACTACGATTAATTGCAGCGTTGATCGAAATTGTGTGAGGTCTCGTGACCCCGAATTTAGGTCAAAATCAAACGGAAATTCGACAGGCTCATCGACGTACAAGCCTGGGAAATTGCACATCATAGCAATCCCAAAGCCTCAGAAAGAAAACTGTTGAATTTTAACATTTCCAAAACTGCAAAATCTAACCGGCTCAGCGAAAAACGCACCGTGTGGATAATGCATGACTACAACAGAATTTAAAACTCACATAATTGCAGCTCAGAAGCTCGACATTCGTTCCCCGAACATAGAGAAACTTTCCAAATCACACCTCCATGGAGGAAATTTCGGTATTGGAACGACTCTTATTTATTGGAAATATAGTAACGAAATTAGTATGGCATCCCTTTGAGGGGACGCCTCTGGCGCATGGGCATTTCGTGAAGATTGAGGTTTGACAAAAGGAACTTCATTCTACCCAGTACCGTCAAACTGGTCGTACGTGCCAGCAAAAGCAGTCTGCAGATTTGCGTACACGTAAGTGTGGTCACTGTCTAAGCTGACTCAGAGTTTTAGATTTCGTAGAGATGTGGGAAAGTTCCAAGACCCAGGTGCATCCGTCCAGTCAGGGAACTCGCCTATCTGGAAGTAGTTTCTACGATGTGGACAAGACTCAGCCAATCTTTTCCATTGGGAGGTAACGACGGCGGACTCTCTTCTTCTTCCGAATTAATCACCACAACAGCCTCAAGAGTATAAGGTCAGTTAAATTATTCCGTGTAAGGACCTGGCACTAGGATAGGAATTGATATGTAACTGATTAACTGAATTTCGGAGCGAGGTCAATAAAACTATTTCAACAGCAGAGTCAAACATAAGCCTTTTAATGTCTTGAAGACCTGATATTCCTTTAAAGAGGTCAGGGGTAGTGATAGTTGGAATTTGGGAATAAACCTCAAGATATTGGGAGATCTTTTCATAAAAAGAGCTTAGCTGGACGGGTGTTTCAAAGCGTTGGAGAAAACTAACCAATCAATAGAAAACACACCCTTACAGGTCATCATGACGGTTACCATATCAGCTAGAGCTCCTGAGAGAAGGGAATATCCGCAATAGATGTACACCATAGCGGAGTTTTCCAAATCGCAATTACAAATAGCGCAAATGTCGCGAAAACCAAACATACCTCTAATTATTTCTGTCTTCTACTGTTTGATTAGATCCTTTAAAGTATAAATGAAAAACTTCATTTTTCTAAGCATTGTGGGTGAAGTCCTACTTACTGCATAATATAATAAATAGGAACAATAACCCAGAAAGATTTGTTGGTCCCATGCTGATGTGACGTACTGATATTACCTTGCTTTTATTTTTGGACCCAGCGTATTCATGTGCAGCCCAAGAGAAAGCGCGGAGCTCGTAAAGGGGCTTCACATTGCAACAGAGGCACTCCCAATCATCCTCCTCCACATCTTTCAAGACGGATCGAGGAAGATTCCTCTTTATGCATTTCTGGAATGAAAACATGAGTATTAACGTACTTGGGCAACAAATATACAAATAGGAAAGTTGAAATCCAGTACTCCAGAATCCTACTTATATTATAAATGTAGTTACCGTACAATCCATACAGTAAAAGAGAATAAAAACATTATGACGAACTATTTTGCATGTGCATTTACCGAGGGATTGCTCAATTTCTTTCAAAGAGTCGATAACATTTTGTCCACGGCAACGTCAAATATTTTAAATGACGTCATCAGTTTTTTAGATCCGAAGACCCACTCTGTAGTTTCATTTAAGGAAACTTCTAGTCGAAGATATTTGACTGAATTGACCTCGGTAGATCTGTGGAGGTCTATTTCTGGGCTTCGTACAGGAAAAGGGGGGATTGGGGTTTCCGAATTCGGCAGATTCATAATTTTTCGGGATGTACACGTATCACATTAGGTCTGTATGAAGAAGGTTGGAGTGTTGGTGATACGTTCAAGGAAAGCCTCACAGCTCAACCAACTAAATCGAAATTTCCCCTCATTAGTAAGTATAGGAGTTCGAATTCTGTCAGAAGTGTCAAATATTTATGGGCCTCAACATTGGGCACACTTAGCAGATATAGGAATCTGATGAGTTTAGTGGTTCAGGATGGGTCACAGGAATAAACGCAAAAGTAGAAGGTACTGGCTCTGCCTCGAGTGGAACTAGGAAGGTATACGAGGGCTCATTCGAACTGTTACCTGGTGCAATTTAATTACCAATATGTATCAATGGGATATGGCTCGCCGTGCCTTTGACTACGATGCTTACGCGAAAAGCAATGATTCTGTCGTAGGGATGCAGCGTGGATTTATTAAAGATTCAATCACAAATCAGTAGTTTCCATTGGAATCTCTGCAATTCGCTTCGACCTTCTTCAGGTTCTTAATAATCTATTGCAACTTCCGTCCTTCTTCAAATAATCCACATGATTGTAACCTTTATAAGTGGTTATATTTGAAATATTTTCTGTTTGGCTGGTCCAAACCAACTTCTTTCTAGCATTTTGTGCTATTTCTCTCTAGTTGCTTTTACCATTCAAATTACAAAAAAGATGAGTGCGTTAAAATGAAGAAACCATTTTTGATTTTAATCAAGAAATAAAAATTGAGCAAATAAAATGTCGATTTCACCCCTGCCAAATAGGATGAACTTAACATCAACGTTGATATAGAAAAACTGATAAATTCTCTCCAGTAAAAACATTCAAATTTCCAATAAATACTTTAAAATGGCAATGCAGTTTTTAAAAAAGTGATTTTTAAACACACATTATAAATTCATCAGGTCTCATCACCTTTATTACGATGGATAATGAATTCGAAATAAGTAAAAATGATAGTAATTTACATATTAAAAAATATCATGATTCTAATAGCTAAAACGAAGATTCAGGAATTCATTAGAATAAAATTAAAAGTTGGAGGCAAGCGTTAGAAGAATAGCAACTTTTAGCGCCTTCAAATTGCAAATACAATAAGTCTTCTCAATTCTTATTTTCTCTCTTCAGTCTTGAGCTTATCTTCATTATAATTTTCAATTTTCATTTTTGCACTTCAAGCTTCAGCATAAACATGGGATCACTCATCTTAACGCGAAGTTTAACTTCACATAAATGTAAATTATATCATTGAATTCTCAAAAACATAATTGGAAATACACCCATTTCGCAAGAATTTGATGTTTTGCACAACATGACTGCTTGAAAATGTTTACATCAAACGAAACAATGCGTTCGAAATATGAATATGAAGAAAATATAAACTGATAGGATGTCGTACTCGTAGTTCTTCATCTGACGTTACACGTTGAATTTTATTAAAATCATCAGTTATTTGTATTGAGTTTCCTGTGAATTCCGAGTAGTAAAGAACACTTGAAAAATTCAGCCAGTAGTTGATTTTAAAATGGAGCTACGTGGAATCAGATTTCATCTATATCGAATAGGGGTCTTTAAAAGTTCAACCCTGAGCAGACTATGAGAGGAGCATGTTACTTACTACGTATACGGTACAATGTACTGTTGGGATGGGAAAACGAAACAACGTAATATAACTACTAGGAATTGAATAAGATTGTATGTTTAAAAACTCACTTTGCAAAAACCTGCGGTACATTTCGAACATAAGTACAAAGTGCCGCCTTGGCCACACCATCGGCAGTATTTGTCACTGCCATCTTCATCGACGGAAAAATCCCCATCACCGAAGAACGTGAAACATTTCTGAAAAAGTAGTGACGTATAAGTAAAGAAATGAAGTCAATTTTTCAAGAATACAAATGTCATAAGTCTTCAATTATGACATAGTTTGCTTTTGTAAGAAAAGCAGGACTATACAATGCCAACTGAAACTGTTGGTTGCTATATAACTGATCAACAAATCACCTCTTGAATCATCAATCTTATCATCCAGAAGATTGTTACAAACAATTAAAAACCGAGATGATTTTCAAACCCTAGAGGAAAAACCGCATACACATACTCAAGAAATATGTTCGGAACTCTTTGGAAAACTCTCAGTACATCTCAACACATCACGCTGTCAAATTTCCTCTCCCGTAAAACACGTAATCCTTTTTGGCAAACTAAGAAGAATCATAAGGGATTGAGAGGCAGGTAGACTCGACGGTGGGTTTACACAATAATCGCAAGCGCAATAGCTCAATTTCCATTTTGCATAGAGTATTAAACGGAGGCCGCGACGTATTAGATGGTAACATAGAGGCCACTAGTTTTTCACCGCGATAGTTTTTTCACTGGTTTCGATCTATTTGTACAACTGAGGTGTATGTTACTAAAACTATTCATTTATTATATTTATTCCTCCTTATTTTTGAGATTTAAGCTTAGTGTCAAGAGGTCCAAACTAAACAAAACACTGACCTCCGTGTAACACCTGAATCGAGTGCCAATCCTCATTTGGCAATTGTGTGGACCCACCGTCGAGAGGCAGGTAGGGACTTGAATACTACCTTTCTGCTCCAAAGGAACTTGTTCAGCTGACAAAGCAGAAACAAGGCTACCTATAATCATAGTTGTTTTTCAAGTAATAAGGGATGGCCATTTTGTTGAATAGATCCCTTCAATACGAACTTCACCTCGAACAATACCAACAATCTGTTATTTCATAGTCAATCACGCCACTTTAAAAGGAATGGTTCAATTTGCCTACTCGACGTTTAGCATCGTGTTGCTCGCACTAGAATTATCTCTCCTATTTAGCGTTGAAGCGGAGATTCAATAGAGACTTTTTGGTGGACGGCGACTAGGAAACCGTGGTCGCCGAGTTGAGGCGAGCAGTTGGATGCTAACATTTCCATGACGAATAGCATCAAAGCTACAGGCTGTTGAAGTCACGTTTAACGGCAAATGCCGAAAACGGAAAATGAGAAATAGGTAAAATGGGTTGTAAATATGGAAGGTTATGATACTGCCAACTCGTCAAGGAAAGACGAACAGAAGAACCGATTTCAGACGGTTCGTCATGACGGACGGGACGTCACGCATGCGCAGTCTGCATTTTTCTCCAGATGGTACCGTCAACGTCGTCACATAACCGCACCGAAAAGTCTCTACTATCTAGATCACAAGATTGATGGATCCAGCGACGTCTAGGCTTGAGATATAATACATACAATTCCTGGACTCGGCGAATTGTTTGAATTGCTGATTGCAATACTGGAGGACATTGCTCTTCAAGTTTTCTGAAATTCTCTGAATTGGAAGAAAATAGGAATTTCAATTCCCGAATGACTGATCAACTGGATGTTTTGGTCCGTGACATACTTAGTCTTTTCGATTAAAATAAAGAGGTACGTACATGATTTGCCTCGAACAGGTTCAAGGTTCCTGCTTCAGTTACATTGGTTTGTGTTTCATGTACGATTGACAGGTTGGACAGGTTTGGACGACATTGGTTGTCGAATAGGTACCAGTACGTATTAGATTTTCCCCCTAAATTTTCTTAAAACATAAATTAATATTGTATTTTTCGGTCAAAAATAATTTTAATAAAAAGGAACCTTTGTATCAATCATGTATTTTTTTACACCTTTCCAAGTTATTAACTGAATATTATTTAGGACTAAACTAAGTATGCTTTCCCCTGAGAAAAGAACCACTTTTCTGTCAGTTTTTTTTAGTGCTACAATAGTTGAACGTGTGATTTTCGACACCTGATTTGAAAAACTTCCCGGAATAACCCCCAGACCCCCCCCGTTTTCTCGGCCCCCTCCGAAAATATTACATATATACGCCACTGATAGGTACCGTATGTAAACCAAACCAGTTACATTAGTTTGTCTTTTATGTACGATTGACAGGTTTGGACCAAATTGGCTGTCGTATGTATTATTAGACTTTCCTTAATTTTCTTAATAACATGAAACTATCCTACCTAATTTCAACGTTTTATTGGCTAAAAGTAAACCAACAAAACAGATCTCAACAGGAAAACTATGTTCAGAGCAAAATTTAGCACGTATATTGATAACATCTCAGCAACATTACCTCGCACAGCAATGTCTCCAAAAATGGATGGCTTTTGGGCTTCCCCTTCAAGACTAGTTGCTTCACAGAACAATTGCACGATGTACACAGCACATTTTTGTCTGCTATCTTCTTCACTTCTGCAAATCAAATAAATTGGGATGGTTTCAATCAGTACTGTACATAGATGAATAAGTGGAATAATAGATCGGATGGTAACCGTGCTAACATGAAAGTCCTACCTTGACATAAGTATGAGCTTAGGCCTCTTATGCTCAGGAAAATACGTTACTTACAACCTGTTTGTTTAAATAACAATTGCGTTTTAAGCGGATTTTCCTTGTCATTTTTCAATTATACATTGTGAAAATTAAAAATATACTCTATCAGCTTTGTTTGCTAAAGAATGGATGGTTGATGTTCATTACGGCCAAATTAATGCATATAAATAAATAGGTAACGATCTCAATAGCCGTCTTGACCAATAAACTTAAAAACAAGTTGGGTGTGGCACACACCTTCCTCATATTGGCAACTTTAACGTAAAGATCATTCAAAAGTAGTAAATAATCCCAACGAAGATTTAAAAAACACTGTTTGGCATCTCTGGCATGGATACCGAGGTTGGAGTATTATGCGGATCTTCAACAACGATATTCATACCATGACGCATCAAAAGCATGCGTTGAAAAATTCGCTAAGAACCCTTATTCTACATTTCAGACATGGGTAGAAAGCTTGGGGTGTGGGCATAGTGCTTATTAACGATGATCGATCAATGATCAATGGATTCCATTACAGTAAAATAAAAACCATACATTCCTCACTGGCTCATTCCCCACAGAGGCCGCCTCTTTGAAAGAAAATTGTTTCTTCTCACCAAAATCCACAAAACAACATTATTTGATATCACAGACATTGATGGTCAATGAATACCTGGAAATAGTTCTTTCCGATACTGTAGCTCTTCCTGATTGGCCTCGGGTTTGGTTGCTGCTTTCACCTGCAAAAGTAAAGAAAACACTTTTAAAATTCCACAGATTACTCTTGAAAATGATTAACCTCTTTCTACTTTCAATTAATAATGCAGCAAAATTAGAAAAGTTCAGGATATGAAAACTGCTGCAGAAAGGGGTCATTTTAGGTACAATGTCTCTCAAACGGGTAGCGATTTTTGAGGGATCAACTAGCAATTTGATGGGTAGAATGCTTGGAAATCTGGAATCCATTCTACAGTCTCTGGAGATGATTTGAGACGATCAGAAAATTTCAGAGCGATACAAACCAATTTGATGCAACGATTTGATAATCAAAAATCGTCGGCGATAACAAAGCAAAACAATATAGTTTTTTGGGGATGCTGATTCAAACGGATTAAACCGTTAGGTATCAAAGCTTAATCGAAGAAAACAGCATTACATCTCTAGCCAGAAACATACCACGCATCAATTCAATATAAATTTTTAAAGGAACCACGCCAATGTACCCACCACACTATCATCCTGTTCTTGTTTTCTTCACTGGACATGCAAAATACAAACTGAGCCACAGTAGACATGAATATCATTACGTGATGGAAAAACAAGGACTGGGAATTGATTGACAGGGAGTGGCGTCATGCGATCCCGCTCGTCCAGTCACGATATACAGGGGTGCTCCCCCCCAAAGCTTCATGACGCCCCCTCTCCAATGTAAAAAGTACTGGTAAGCACCCCTTATTTTATCCAAAATTAAAAGAATAGGTACGGAAAAAATTCAAACCCAGTCAACAATATTGTCTATTTAGACAAAACGTGTATATTTTTTGAGGTCCTTTACCCAGGATGTAGTTCATTTTTTAATGTCGTCACGCTAAACACTGTTTCAAGCAACTTTACCCCCCCTGTGAGCACCCCTGCGATAAATCTCTAGATAACAAACTTTTTTCCAAATCATGTTTTTCAACCTTTGGGTAACATGGTTATTGAGTTAAAGAAGAATACAAAACTTTTGTTTTGTTGGTGACATCCCGGTGAACAATTGCGATAAACGATTTCGAAAACTACCTACGGGACCACCATGCTAATAAAAGCCGCAAAACAAAATAATGATAACATGGTGTCACCAGCCGATGTTTGACAGTCGGTTATTTGGGAAACTTGGATTATTTGGGTGTACTGTAAATTGGTATCAAGCTGTACACTGTATTGTCAAACGGTGTACTTAATTTGTTATCAAGCTGTACATTGTGAAAAGTGATGATTGTTGAAAGTGATTTCTGTTCAATGAATCGCTGTAACAAGCTTATATTCTACATCTTTCCAAACTATCTATAACATTTCAACGGACCTTTACGTTGATGTTACCTAGAGGAGGGAGTTATGTGCCACACCCAACTTATTTTTCCAAATTACCATCTTTAATTTTGTTGAAATATCTGGCTTAGATTGGTATCCAGTATATCAGTACCTCTTACATTTAGTTCTATGCAACACCTCCCCACAGCACAAGTTATGAAATTTCATGGTTTTACATATTTCTGCCATCATTACTGTTTGTATATAAAAATAAAATTTGTGGAAAAAACATTTTGTCCATTGCATCATGTTGCGTGGTCGACATTGTGGTGTCCGGTAATTGAATTGTAAAGTAAACAACGAAAGGTAAAGTACACCGAGGTGTCTCGGACGTCGCCAGCCGTCCTCTAGAGAGGATCGGAATTAGGTCTGACGATTTGGCTCGTGGCTTCCCATTGCCTCACGCGCCTGGGTTGGGAGCGATTTGGATTCACGTGATAAGAGATGAACTGTCTAACGACAGGACAGGTATGCAACACTTGATAGGATTTTGGCCTTAATCATCGGTGCCTGCCGGATTCGAACCGGCCTAATCAGTACTCCCACTGAAAGTTAACAGCCAAAGGACTGACGCCTTAGCTCGCTCGGACAACCTGTCTCCCAACTTGTAAGTGCATAGTATATTCAGTAAATTTAAGTTCAATGTGATTTAATGGTTCAAAAGAACGCTTTCATGTGACGCATAAATGCCGTTATCAAGATAACTAGGCCTGTCATGCAATGTCTCAAATAGTGCTGCCTTACCGTACCAGTTTATAACGTACTGTACAAAGTTATTGATTTGGTTTCAATCAGTCTTGGATTGAAATACTAACGATTCGGGGTAAGTGGAAGCGATTGATTATTCACGATGCACTGTAACTCCTGCAATATTTCTTCAATTGTTCATACCCAACCGTGTTAGGATGTTGAGAGAGGATCAGCGAACATGAGACTTGCTATGAGGTAAAACACCGCGAACTATATGTAGCAAGTTACTTCTTACGTAACTGGATAAGGACCCAGATACTATCTGGGTGGACCTGGAAAAGTGAAGAAAATTAACTTCTTTCTCTTAATTTGCATCATGTATGAAGTACAACCTCTCTTGAACGAGTGTCCTACCAGAATCTATTCGAAAGTTAACCTTTTTCTCGACGGAACCTGACTTTAGGTCATAAAATAACAAATTCTCAATTAGTGCACACACTTCCTTCCTTTGTCCCCTCATTTTCTAATTCAGATTTTGTTTTTTAATTATCCTCTCCGACTAGGTTTTCGAGTTTCTAAAAAAACTGCTCTTTCCAACGGTATAATCAGTTTCTATATTTGTTTTCTTCGTTATAATACTGGGCACATAGTAATAATGGAAGCAATGAGAAAACGAGTTTATGCGTCAGGAATCAAGCTAGGCAATTTCAGAACAAGCTACATTGATTAACTAAGTAGTTAAGCATTTTACATGCTCACAGAAATGATTTTGTTATGCGAGCACGCTCACTAATATCGTGTTTTTCAGCTTTCGCTCTGCGATAAACATACTGATAAGAAATGCATACATTTCAAAGACGTCCTTAAGTCCGGCTTTTAAAAATTTGTAGGACAAGTTTGAAAAAGTGAGTACGTTAGTAAATTAAGAATCCCAATGTAGTCCATAGATTTTTAGTGCTTCCCTTCAATAGATGTATCCTCATTTCACCATTTCACCAGTTTTAAGAGTAATTAAATGAAATATCGTTCCTTTACAACTGACATTCATCGTATTGACTGGCATTTAGCTGGTACACACCTCCGTTGTCCACTTCATCGTAACTTAAACCGCTATTGGTCTGTTTCAAGTAGTTTTTCATGAATCCTCGGTTTCAGTAAAACCGGACACAGGTCCTTATGCAACGAAAAGCCACATATAATAAATGATTTTACTGCCCATTATTTTGGAAAGACGTTCATGTTTTGGATATGCAGGCAGCATTGCATAAAATACCTGTTTTCCTGAAAGTCCTCAACCTATAATTAAATGTCATGTTTTGGTCCTTACAGAGCGAGCTCCACGAGATCAACCGCCATTCCCCGGACGGGTCGGTTCCGTCATCTTTCAGTAGGTTTGAGCATTATTAGTAGAAATTCGAAATTCCGACCTTGTACTAATGTTACACCTAATTGAAAAATATTCAAAACAACCATGTTCTGCGTGATGGTCTATGGAAGTTCAGTTTGTAAACAGAAAAACACAAATACTGGCAGTAAAATGTCCGCAGCCAGAGAGAACGACGAGCTCCTCACGGATGCAACGTAACTCGGAGATTATGCGTGGAAGTACGACATACACACCAATTTATTTGTTTATAAACAAAACTGGTTCGATGAAAAATCAGGGTGTGACATCGGAAATATTTTATTGTGGCGAGAAATACGGTTCCACAACAATGCCTCATAGGACGCCAAACGGTCTAACCTATATTTCCGGAAAATACGAACCGGCTGACAACTCCGGTTGTAATTCCACACGGAAAGAAGCTTCAAAACTGAAATGTGTGTATTTATACTAGAACTAACCATTGTCGCGAATAATCTTCTAGGATTCCACGATCAGCCGAAACAAGACAAACAACGAAGATGAAAGATGCTAAAATTTTTTGGTTTGAAAGATGGAAGTCACTAGAAAACTAAACGCTTGATTATGGAAGGGAAAGAAGGGGGACACCAGTACCGCCAACGTTCCAAAACCAGTTATCAGTGACCTCAAGTATGACGGTCAAATGAATGGAGATTTTCTTCATTTTTAGAGGAGAAATGATATTTGTATTATTATATTAATGAGTATCTATCAGGCGATAGGAATCAATCCAATGCCAATTTCGATATAGCTTCTACAGTTCAATCGTAACATGAAGCAACAGGCCGCATAAGACATTCCTTTACTTGTACTTTACAAAGGTACAAAGCTCATCAGAGAATGCACCCATAAAAAAATTAACCCTCCCTTAAAATTTATTGCTTTATGTTTTAGGGTTCATGGATTTCAAAATCGAAAAGACAACCCTATGTCTGTCAGCCGAATCGTAACTGTTCTCTGTAAGGAAGGGTGTCACAATCCTTGTTGAGTGATTACATTCTGAGAAAGCATTGTGGCGCCTCTCACCAAAGGTTTCAAATGCGTAAACTTAGAAAGACAATCAAAGTCATAATATCGTTAACAATTTATTATTATTACAGCAACTACCTTCGCAATAGGTCCCCCCTTGATTTACGGTAAAATCCATAGATCCGGCAGTGCAGGAATGATTGCAATTATGCTGCTGCTTTGGATTGTGCAGTTCTGTTACGATAGTTACAATCGATATTCAGCGGTCTCTTACTGCCATTTTTTATTAATGATAAATTTCTAATATTAATCAGAGAGTACTTAAAGCTGGTAATTATTTTTCAAAACTGTTTTCAATTCTACAGCATGGGGGAAGGATGGTTTACTCCACTAATTTGTGTGTGCCTATATCAGGCCTAATTCTGAGTTTGTCAAACTCGTCTAGGAGTGCTCAAAAACACTGTTTTCAAGTGCCTAATCTTCTAAGTTTTCTGGGGGAGGCCCCGGACCCCCCTGTTGGCCCACGTCACCTCCTTCACATTATGATACGGCCTTTAGGGCAAATACTTTGGAGACCCCTGATTTAAAGGGTTGCATAGCTGCCCCTTCAAAAACATGAGATACCTGTTTTCTACATGATCATTTCTATTATGAATCTGAGAGCTTCGACACTTGTGAATCCAACAAATTGAATGATAATAATAATTTTAATGAAAGTATTCTTATGAATGATTTCCTCTTTCTTTTATCAGGTGAGACATGGCCTGAAATGCCTCACCTCAGAGAATCCCCTGCTGGGTAGGTGTCAATGGCGAACTTTGTCAAGAAAAAACGCGTTTGCTCGCCATTACAATGCATGAAATAAAAAAGTATCATGGAAATTAAAAGAATTGCTGGCTGGCCACTCACAGGCTTACAGCTGCTGTTCCTTCATGCATTCAGTCTTGGAATGGACTGAAAAGGATTCAGGTTGTCCCACACCCTCCTGGATAATTTCTACGGCATCGGAGGCGTTCCTCTACTAAGTTTTCCTCCAATATCCTGAAAACGAAGAAAGCAACAAAACTCTCGGCGTTACGTTCAAGAATAATAAGAGTGTAAAGGGAAATCAAACAAGGGGGGCTCATAAAGCAGCCGTCAGAGTGCATTTTGGAATCCCTCCTGGAGCGCGCCCAGAGAGAACTACTCCATTTTCTGTGAGTTCTTGCTTTTGAGAAGCAAATTGGTGGCAAAATAGGAATATCGATAACAACAGTTTCTCTAACATCGATTTACCATTTCTAGAGATCTGACCTCGAAATAGAAAATGCAGGATCAAGAACGTATATTTTTCTTTAGCATATCCTTACCCATCCCCAAATTCATTCAACAGCAACTAAAGCCTCTCGTTCTGTAAATAATCCCCCTAAATTAAAATAAATGAATAAGGTATGAAATTTAAGAATAAAATTGCGAATTCGAATGGTTGGCCGTCTCCAGAGGAATTTAGGGACTTCATTCAGAAGGAATGGTGCCCTGTGTTTGGCGCTCATTGTGATCTCCATTTCTCTGATTGTTCCTCCCGTAATTTTGTCCTGTTTCTCTGTTTCTTGTCATGATTTTCTACGAACGTGTTTGAAAGTAATACTAAGCTTAATTTTCGGGAATAAACAAGTCATGAGAAGCGACCAGTATTTATTTTGTTCGTAAAGTGCACGTGATTAGCTACCGCTTCCATCATCAGTATCATCTGAATTTTCATTCCTACTCGGAACAATTTCCTGCCCAAAGAGGTCTGTATCCGAAAAGATGTGCTAATGGATTAAATGCTGTTCGTAACTTTAATTCAAAAGTACCACTGAATCTATCTGTACAGAATATTAATCGAATAATTATGATGGGGCTGACCAACATTTTTATTGCTAGAGATGTCAATACGATATCAACAAGTGGTCATACAGCTTTGAGCTTAAATGGGAACGATTCATTTTATGAGATAATTGTCGAGGCGTTGAAGAAGTAAATACCTATACGAAAGCGAACGTAAATCAATCGAGTGCCAGGTTCTCCGAGATGTTCGCTATGCTGTTAACTCAAAAATGAAATAATGTATCCCAAATCATTCCTTCCAGTAAACTGCAGCTTAGTTTGACAAACAGATCAGCATCTGTGATTGGAATAGTGTTTGAATAGCACTGTTTGTCTTCAATAGAAAGTTTTTGGTTGTCATCGCCGATTAGATGGTGAGGCTCAATATTATAGATCATCCATACTTTATAATTTATGGAAAAGCTACTTTCTATGAATTGATGTATTTTTAACACAAGAAATACATCGATTTTGTCGTCTATGGTTATCAGTGCTCTCCTGCTTCATATTTTGTATTTTCTGCACCAGTATTTTGTATTTCAAGCTTGGGATAGTTTTGAACCTGGGCAGAACTCCTCCCTGGACAAGGAGACAAATGGCTCTTTGGCTTGTGAATCAATACGAGTCCCAAGCAATACGAGTCCTAGGAATAACACAAAAGCTCCAATAAAATAACATGAGTAGGTATTACTAATTGCAATAGTATCGCACCTTAACCACCCAACTACGTTATTGCTTCTAGTTGTCACCGCCGATTAGATGGTGAGGCTCAGTATTAAAGATCATCCATACTTTATAATTTATGGAAAAGCTACTTTCTATGAATTGATACATTTTAAACATAAGAAATACATCGATTTTGTCGTCTAGCAGGTTTCTATGGCTGTCAATGCTCTCCTGCTACATATTAAGTATTTTCTGCTTCAGTATTTTGTATTTTCTGCACCAGTATTTTGTATTTCAAGCTTGGGATAGTTTTGAACCTGGGCAGAACTCCTCCCTGGACAAGGAGAGAAATGGCTCTTTGGCTTGTGAATCAATACGAGTCGCAAGCCTCTCCTAGGAATAACACAAAAGCTCCAATAAAATAACATGAGTAGCAATTACTTATTGCAATATTATCGCATCTTAACCACCTAACTAGTTATCGTTTCTAGTTGTCACCGCCGATTAGATGGTGAGGCTCAGTATTAAAGATCATCCATACTTTATAATTTATGGAAAAGCTACTTTCTATGAATTGATGCATTTTAAACACAAGAAATACATCGATTTTGTCGTCTAGCAGGTTTCTATGGCTGTCAATGCTTCCTGCTACATATTAAGTATTTTCTGCAGTATTTTGTATTTTCTGCAAGTATTTTGTATTTCAAGCTTGGGATAGTTTTGAACCTGATAAGAACACATTGGACAAGGAGATGGCTGTCAATGCTCTCCTCATATGAAAGATCATATACAATATGGAAAAGCTACTTTCTATGTATTTTCTGCATCAGTATTTTATTATGTATTTTCTGCTTCAGTATTTTCTATTTCAAGCTTGGGATAGTTTTGAACCTGGGCAGAACTCCTCCCTGGACAAGCAGAGAAATGGCTCTTTGGCTTGTGAATCAATACGAGTCCCAAGCCTCTCCTAACAACACAAAAGCTCCAATGAAATAACATGAGTAGCAACTACTAATTGCAATAGTATCTCATCTTAACCACCCAATTACGTTATAGTTTCTAGTTGTCATCGCCGATTAGATGGCGAGGCTCAGTATTAAAGATCATCCATACTTTATAATTTATGGAAAAGCTACTTTCTATGAATTGATGCATTTTAAACACAAGAAATACATCGATTTTGCCGTCTAGCAGATATCTATGGCTGTCAATGCTCTCCTGCTTCATATTTTGTATTCCCTGCATAAGCATTTAGTATTTCAAGCTTGGGATAGTTTAAAACCTTGGCAGAAAGTTTCCGGAAACTCATTACTTTCAAATCTCTAGAGAAGGGGACTTCTTGACTTCCCTTGGGACGAGGAGGCAAATGGCTCTTTGGCTCATGAAATAGTAGGAGTCCCAAGCCTTTCCAGTAGGAATAATGCAAAAGCTCCAATAAAATGATAAATTCGATTGTAGATAAATATGATTGAGGGGAATGAACTTGGTTTACTACCTACCCCACTTTCCGTAGATACGTTGTGGTTTTGTATCAAGCCTGATCTTCACGATGGAGAAGTAAATGCTGAACAGAAAAGGAACAATGGTGTGGATAATGAGGCATGAGGACCCAACAGCTTGTTGAACACGTTCCTCGAAAAGTGAATGTATCTAAGTACATGTATTTTGTTTTCTTCAATTGACATCAGCCGTAGGCAGGAATCATGAAGTGGATTAGACAACTGTATTGATACTTAGTCGATTATAATGACTTAATACAAAGTAAATAAGATAAGCCAAATATCTACATCTGTTGATATGAGCGTGGATAGCAATATTCAAAGAGGAGAGATTTGATTTTTCGTTTCCTGGTTTGTATCTTACGATTTAACCCAGAATATACTAGACCAAATTTTTAAATTCTTTCCCCATTAGATAGCTAGATCTTTATTGATTAACATCGCCTTTATTATATTTTCAACAAAATTGGAGATCCCTACCTAAAATTAAACCATGTAACCTTTTGGTATCAAAATATTGCCGCAAAAGTTATTATTTTGCTTGCCCTGCGAAAACTATTGACGATATAGTGTCCCGCATACTCATGATTGGTCACAAAAAATATGTCTATTTATTATAGTTAAGCACAGTGACAAGCGTTTTTTTATTTAATCATTGTTTTGTGTATGTTTAAGAGCCATCGAATCAGCTGATAAAAAAAATTCTAACCCCTCTTGAAATTGAGGTTTTCTTAATTTGTGGAAGAGTGAAGCTTATTGTTTTTCCGATTTATGCCTTCAATTTTCACCCGTAATTCGTGCTAACCAAGTATATCGCACCATTTGGTATTTTTATATCAGTTTGGTCATATGTGTGTGCCTCCTTACATGAAGTCTACCTCTGGCTACATCGTTTAAATTTGGATTTGGAAAAGTTTTGACGCAATACGAGTGCTAAAGTGACTTGATGAATCGTAGATGACCATAGGCTACATCTAATAAACATGGATGAGTGATTTACGTAGAAGGCTTTCCTGATACTGAAATAATTAATCTTTGTAATAATTTGCAGCGTATATTCTGGCAGTCAAACCTTTACCGATGTTTTTGGCACCTTACTTTTTTATAATCATGTTACGTTACACAACCGCAAACCAACTTGAAACATGACCGTCTCCTAGATGCTAAATGGAATCTTGAGAGATTCTGGTGCTACGTTCACTGTCCCTGTCGAAGCAGTTTGATTCATTAAAGTGTTTGAGGCAGAGGTTTCCCTCTGGCGTAAGAAAGAATACGTAGTTCGAATTCTACCTGATAAAAAAATTAATTTTCGGTATTAAAAATTCTGGTCAGTGGCAACTGAAAGCAAAAATATCGAAGCGTCTAATAAAAAAGATTAGTGTTTATACTTGGAGTTCCAATCTTTTTATTTTCACTACCTAATTTTGTATATTGCTAGAACTTGGACATAGGAAAATAAATGAAATCTGGAAAGCCAAGCAAACTGAAAACAAAAATACCCTTCCACTAAGACACTAGGGGAAGATGGAACTGGTATTGAAGTTGATTGGAATAATGTATTAGACATAGGTATTCCAAAAATCACACTTAGATCACAACCTATCGTGTAAACCCCTTCATATATTGATTCTGGAATCCAAACATAGATTTAATGTCAGAATCTGTTCACCTTCTCAGCCTGCAACTTGTGTATGTTTGCAAGTTCAGTTTTTCCAAAGAAATATGCGTCTGAGAAGCACGTGCGTGGCTCGAAAAGGTCCAGCACAGTTCCATATTTTTCTACCTCAAGGACAACACATGACAACCATACACATATAAATCTCACAAAATCATTACACCCCCAGATTTATTTTCTACTCCATTCTCTTAATGATTTGGTTTTAGATTGATAGAAAGTTAACCTGACTAGTGATGGTTCAGTTCACTTGAGGAACTGGGATCTGCCTCTTTCACTTCTATTGGCACACTCGACGAAGATCATTGATTGGAAAGCTTCCTGACAACCTGATTTGAGTTCTTGCGTTTAGTGTCTAACTGTGCATGGCCCATAACAGGCCTTTAACAAACGGAGTAGAAAGTGGCTCAGATCCAGGACAAACGCGTGGCTGCTGAGATACAGATGTCCTGGGTCCTGTTTGGCTGCACTGAATGTGTCAAGAACTGGTCCTTAACTTCAGTTCTGATGGGTTTGTTCCATTTAACTGCTGTGTAAAACAGCGCCCTGCCTTCTAGATTACTGTCCACAACAAGTAACTGCAGACGAACATTTGTTAGAGCCCTTGAGCCATCCAACATCCACCTAACGTTACCTCATTGTCACGTTCCAGCAGGTTATTAAGTGTTTGCCTCATTCTTAGGCGAGAGGTTTAATTGCCATTTACTTCCTTTATCAACAGCAATCTGCTCTATTCCATCTATCCTGTTTTCATCCTCAATATAAACCTCCATACATGAATATTTACAAATACAAAGCAAATGATTAGAATACATTATCACAATTAAATTAAATGTGGCTCATCACATTTGTCGATTTATAATTCCAAGAACTGCATATTTCTTTGAAAATACACTCCGTATTTCCTGTCATTCCTGACTCCATTCCCTAAAATCATAATATGATTTTAGAACATATTATGTTTTCTTTCGCGATCTACAATTGATTAATGACAGAGAGCTTAATTTAAACTTTTGTTGTTCTATACCAAAATCTCAAAGATGGTGTTATTAAACTTCTAATTGATAATTTGCTAAATTTAATCGATTAATATCTCAGCCATCAAATATTCCTGTAATATATCTGAAACTCTTCTCATGAGTCCATTTCTTGTTCACAGGAAAATAACCATGGGTGTTGGAGAAGTGGATGGCCCTCCAAAGAAAAAGTTGAAGCAGGCGCAGCTCCCTTTCTGCATCAGCTCAGTGGAGAAGTCGGGCAATAAACGCAAATTGAATGCGGAGTCCCCTGAAGGCGGATTAGCGTCGAAAGTGTCTCGGAAGGAAAGTGCCACCCCAAGGTCTTTAGCTTTTAATAAGGAAAACGTTAAGGTTAACAATGTCGGTACTGAATCTGTTATCAACTTGTCTAGTGACCAGGAGGAAGAAGAGATTTCCAAACCAAACAAAGTGAGTGCTACTGCCAAAGAAAGTCTAGCTGTTTGTTTGGAAGATGAAACATCAGAACAAGTAGATAGCAAGGCAGACGTTAATGGCAAAGATTTGAGTGAGAACGCTGTTGAAACCGTTGCTAAAGAAGACAAAGTTTGTTTAGATGTGAGTGCAACTGAGGATGAAAACATCAAGGAACTCAAAGTAGCAGAGAGTGTTGTGGAACTCGAAGCATCTGAGAAATTGCAGGTTCCTACAGAAGAAAAACTTGAGGTTGTTGAACCAAAAATAACTAATGAAACTCCTTCGAAAACTGATAGTTGCAATGCAAGTGCTCCGACTGAAATATCACAGTGTACGAAAGATGGGGAAAGGGAGCCCAAATCGACTCCTGTGTCTAAGGAAATCATTACTCAGAACGAATCTAGTGAAAATGCACTTGATGCGAGTGTAGTAGACAATAAATTGGATCAGTCTATCGAATCAGATCAGTGTGATCCAAACAGTAGTGTCGTGAGCAGTGAAGACGAGCAAAATGTTAGTTCATCTTCAAGCAAGAAGGGTAGCAGTACTACCCCTAAACGCACAAAGGCCGACCGTCTTAAACTTAAAGAAGAGAAGATGAGGCTTAAAAAAGAGAAGCAGGAGATGAGGAGATTGAAACGGGAGGAGAGGGAGAGGAAGAAGCAGGAAGATTTGAAAGCTAAAGAGGAGGAAAAAAAGAAGAAAGAAGACGAAAGGAGGCAGAGAGAAGAAGCTAAAGAGGAGGAGAGAAAGCGGAAAGAGGAAGATAGGAAGAAGAAAGAGGAAGATAGAAAGAAGAAAGAGGAAGCTAAGGAGGAGGAGAAGAGAAAGAAGGAGGAGGAGAAAAAGAAAAAAGAGGAAAGTAAGGAGGAAGACCGCAAGAAGAAAGAGGAAGTTCGATTAGCTGAAGAGAGGAAAGAAAAGTTGGCTAGTATGGCATTACTGAAATTCTTAATTCCCAAAGAGTCAAAGTCCACCGATCCCAAGAAGGAAGAAGTTGATGAACCAGTTGAGAATACAGAAATCCCGAAGTTCATGCCTTTCCCTGTCAAAGGAGACATGAGGTTGGCTGTACATGTTAGGCATTCAATTAACGATGGAGATAAGAAGGTTTTGAGTGAAGCGTTAGCAACTAGTTGTTCGCCCAAAAAGTTGTACTTGGACGAGATCAAGGAGGGATTGAGGAAACCACTCACTCGTCCGGCTACTTGGCCACTGTCGGAGGAGGAGCATGACGTTATAATTGTTGAGTCTACCGTTGATGAGAAGTCGGGGCAAGAAGATGAAGCTGTGATGTGCGCGAAGTCGAAACGCCAAAGGGCAAAACTCCTGCAGTTCCACGACAATCGACGGCCTCCGTATTGGGGAACTTGGCGGAAGAGAAGTTCGGCCGTTACTCCGAGGAAGCCTTTTGGGCAGGACAAAGTGTTCGACTACGAGGTCGACTCTGATTCTGAATGGGAAGACGAGGAAGAGGGCGAAGACATCGACAAGGAAGGTGACTCGGATAAGGAACAAAGTGACGATGATAATGTGGGAGAAGATGGCTACTTACTGGACAATACTTTTGTACCTCACGGATATTTAAGTGATGAAGAAGCCGCGGAGGAAGAAGAAAATTTAAATCCTGAAGTCCAAAAATTGAAATTGAAAGTCTTGAAACAGGAGTTTGAGCAGGAGTTGAAAACTAAAACTCGGTTGAAACCTCGTTTGTTGGGCTGTGTTTGGATTAGTAATGAAACAACAGAAGTGAGTAAAGGGAGTCTATACGAAACTTTGATGAATTTCAGGTGCAAATGGGATGAATCTGAAGGGGCAATCGATCCAACGGGTCCAGCTATTGTTGACTGTACGCCATCGCCGTCATTGACCAACGTCAAATTTCCGTCCACTTTGATAGAACAACTCGTTAGACTCGTGCACGGTAGTAAATTATCGCATATTAATCTCGTCGCTGAGTTTATGAACTCACTTGATAAAGAAAAACAACTGTCAAGTATCTCAAAACGTGCTGTGTCATTAAAAATTAAAGAAATAGCTCACAAAACTCCAAGTGCAACGGGAAGATCAGTTTGGACTGTATCGCCTGAATTGCAAACTGAATATAATCTTCAAAATTTGGAACCTCCAACGGTACCAACCCCTACACCTCCTGTTGTCGATACACCGCCGCCTAAGCCTAAAGAAACGGCTTTGGTTAATTTCCTTAAAAAGGTGCCCACGCCCTCGGAACCCAGGAGGCGAGTCACTCCGACTTTGGTGTCTCCGATTGTAGACCTGACGAACGCGGAGAAGCCATCGATGACCCCAGGAACCGCCTTGGCTCAACCTGAAGCTTCCAAAACGGAAATATCTTCGAAGTCCGAGAACGGTAACGAATTACAAGGAGTCCCCAAGACTCAATCCCTCCCGAGAACTCCACCAGTTCGTAAGAGAATCCAGCCCATCACTCTGTCCAAAACAGTCAGTCCTTCAGCTAAAACTCCTTCAACCCCCAAGCTGGCACCTATCTTCAGAAACCCAACTGTAGATACACCTCGTCCACCGCCTGTTCGTACAACGCCACAAAGTTCAGTAGATCTCACCGATGACTAAATGAATACTCATAACTTCAGTTGTCATTGAATTAAACAATAAACGTCTATTCTTTACTTCTTTCATATAAACTGTGAATACCATTTACGATTCCTAACCTTCGTCAAGTTGAGCCTAATCCCACGAGTGTAGATTGCTTCCTCAAGTTCTGAACGAAGGGTTTTTTTTACAGTAACTACCTGCTCGTGATTTTCTTGGTTTTGTTTGTAACTATCTTCCAATTTTTTAAGTAATTAAGTTTTTAAACGAAAAATAAATTACTCCTTTGCTGTAATAATTTTAGTGCGTATTAACAGACATGAAATAAATTTCAGTCGTAATTATTTGTTAAAAACTCATTTTTGAGTACATGATCTTCTTGGACTACTCCGAAATTCCTGATTGTTGAATGCTGTTGTTTGACTGGTGGTGCCTTAGATATTAAATAAAATGAATATTGTACTCATTATTAATGTCTAATCATTGAAATCCAATTAAACCCTTCTGCTCTCTTGTATCGTAGGTGATTTTTACCACAATACTTCCTAACACACGAAGTGTGATTGTGGTGATATGCCATTCTTTCATTGAATACTGTGTTTTATTGAAGGTGATACAGTTGGCTTCTGACACCATTTTTGCGCCAACCACTCCATTTAACATAAATGTAATACGATAATTTTTTTAAATTCGCTCTTAGGATCACGCTGTATGACTGAAACTCTAGGAAATTTCAATGAATTTGGACTACAATTTTCAGAATAAATGTATCAGTGATCTTTTTTGACGTGATGTATCAGACATCTTTTTTCAATAACGTTTTACTAAAAAATATAAATTAAATTCAACGACTTTCAGGGAACTTTACTAGAAAATAAGGTATTGCAATGGCGAAATAAAACTCCGAAACGTTGGGAACGAATTGGGGGATAAAAACTTTAAGAATTATGACTTTGAAAAGAACGTATATATCAAAACTACTCGTGGAAGATTATGAGGAACAAAAATTAACATGTGAACAGTTTTATCGTATGCTTAATGAACGAAATATGATAGGTAAACAATTTTGACTTACTTGATGAGGAGGGTTCCCAGCTCAAGTCAGTAGCGTGCAGTGTTAGTGGAAACGGTCAGATTCTGAAGTTGGACCAGAGAGTTGGCTAAATATTCTGAATGTTCTGGTTGGTTCAAGAGCCACCAGGTGTGCTGAACTAATTCCGAACTTTGGGGGTATTGTTTTAAGGATGGTAGAATGAGCTGAATTGCCTACCTTGTGAGAACACTAAATTCCTACAAAAATTGCAAGTGTGTCGAATTTTTTCTTGTAAGCGATTTACCGCTATGTTAAAGACATTATAAATTAGGTACCTTTAAAATCTACCGCTAAAAAAGTTTACCCACTAGAAACCTATAGGTACATGACCATAGAAAAATTAAGAGAAATTCAGGATTCGGAGTATTCAATTAAGAGTTTTTGGATAGTAACTATGAATAATTTTTGGTGGAATCTCATTTTAAAAGGTACATTAAATTATTAATTTCGATGTGAACACGTGACAAATTATTTTATGTAAGTTTTTGGTGGAATCTCATTTTTAAAAGGTAATAGGAATTTTTCTGCTAAATCCCATTTTGTAAGATAACAGGAAAACTTCTATTCCACAATAACAATTGAAAATACAACACATTTTTACTGGTATTTTCAGTTTTATCCTAAAACAAAAAAAAAGCGGGACAGTAGACCTCTAAGGTTCTACAGCCAGATCATTTAAATGATTAATTTTACACACTTAAGTACCGAAGATGAAAAGTTGCCTATGCAACCTACAAATATGGGATTCTAGCTCAGAAGAGGGGAGCTAGTAAACAGAGATGAAAGCTACGGCTGGGGGGGGGCTAACAAGGGTTTACGTGAGTGCATTCTGGGTTCATAAACGGTACTTACTAAGCCTAACTAACTCCCTGGAAAAATCTGTAGATTCAACCAGAGCACCAGAGAGGCTAGTGCTTACCAAGGTGGCAGGTACACGAATGACCCCCTCGGGCAGACGGAAAAGTGGTGATACTGGGATAACAAAGGGCGGAAGGAGCCCACCCAGAGGTTAGTTGAAGGATTGTTGAACTGGATTGTACTCCTGTTAATCATTTAAAAGATAAAAGGAATTAGTCCACATGACTTGGAATGTTGAAAATGACTGAGACATTTTGGATTGCAATTAGGTATAATTGTACTTATATTCAGGCAGTACTTACTTATTCCTTATTATTAATTTATCTTTATTCATAATTTTTAAACTATTATTAAACACACTGTACATATGTTGTTGTTTCTTATCAATTCCCTCATTTTCTAGTACCTTTACCAAATGCATGAGGAGATCTGTTTGTTAATCTATAAACGAGTGTATTACGCCCTCACACCACCTAATCTATTTCACCTCGGAGGGACCCTCCACATACCTACAATATACGGGATATCATCGTTTGACTCTTTATTCGATATCTAAAAGTCATGTTTGATCAACCTCTCTTCGTAGTTGAAGACTTGTGTGTGTTAATAACCATCCAAATTTATCATAATTTCCATAGATTAAATCGAACTCTCAATAAATTAATATAAAATATAAGCATTGTACACATTCCCACTTTTGTTACAGCCATAATTTAAAACTTCTAACAATTATCTTACAAAATCACATTACATAGATACAATGAACTCGAAATTCGCAACGCATATTCAACTACACGGTTTACGGTCTCTTTGCAGAATGAGGGGATTTGTTTTCGCTAAGGACTCCTCCTCATGAGCATTCAATTCATCGAATAAAGTAGGATGATCTTCTAGCTCTTCATCGGTACGTACCTTCATTGTTGAGGTTAGGGAACATCCATTGACACATTTGCATTTCATGATGGACAAGATGTGATGTGGAGCAGCATCCAATGTTGAGCTTGTCTATAATATAGATAATGATATTATCATTCCTGAGAGAAAGACTCTCTTAAAAAGGACAATCATTTGAAGAGTATCACCGTCAAGAAAAGTGTGTTACAATGAAAACGTGATTTAAAAAACTCGAAACATGGCAAGTCAACGAGAATTACTCAATACCAGCTCATATTAAAAACTATAATAACTACATGTATACTATTTATTGGTGGAGATACAGGTGACAAATCAATGAGAAGCAGAGGACTTGCGATTTCAAATTTTCTGGGAAAAAGTAAGGAATAATTGACTCTGTCCTTGTTGGACAATTGCTCATACAAACTACAATAAAAGTACTCTATTTCCGGAATAATCTGATTGATTCTCAGCAGTAGGGGGAATCACATAAAACTGGTGTGATATCACTATGAATCGTGTGCTGGATTGAATCTGTTTTTCTCAGACATCCAACATTCGCCAGGCTTTCTAAGAATACTTCATCATATTCCCTTATAAATAAGTGTGAAATGTCAAATTTTTCATGTTGAACAAAAAATAAGTACCTATTTCAGTCCCGTGATTGATTCCGTTTCTCATTTTCATCACGCATCTTTCAAAACTCTGCCAAAAAACATAAATAGAGGAATAATCCATCAACTCCGGTATTCGGATACTTCTATCGACGGTGATCGAGTATTGACTTCAGGGTGGTTCAGGTCAGTATCTTGCTTCAATGTTTCTGTGAACATGGTTTACGTTAAAACTCCTATTTTTGTGCTTTTAAAGCGGTTGTTATGTTTATAACAAGGACGATTTACTTTACTTAGCTCAAGTAACCGGTTGATAGTCGTGTTAGAAGTTCATGACTTGATCTTGATATCATGCAATATTGTTATTTATAATTTAAAGTTGGAAGCAAGTTATCAATAAGCATTAATGTATTAATTTGAACATTATAAATATTATTACACCTACGGCAGCAATATCAGTAACATGGATGTATTAAAATTTCCCAATTTAGACTTGAAAATGAGTTTTGACCTCTAAAAACTATTCATCCGTTTTTATCCAAAAAACGAATTTGCACTAGAAAAAATTAGTTATTTGGCGCTCGCATTTTTCTGAAAATCCAAAGCTGAAAATAATCCTTTGACTGAGAATTACCCCAATAGCTTAGGCGAGAGGATTTCATCCACATACAATCGGAATTACTAGAATTAGCTCTGCTAGAAATGAACGAAAAAGAAGAAATCATGCCAAAATAGTTGGTCGTGGTCTTTTGGTGTATTATTATTCAATAATAAACCGTTGTAATCGCTCTTGAAAGAAAATTTAACCCCCCTGAAAATTTCGTGGTTTACGTTTCAAAGGGTGAGGAATCCAAATCTGCAATAAAAATTTTTCCGTCCGTCCGCCGTACGCACGCATTTCTCCCAAACAGCTGTCTTAAATTTTCATTTTTCAACCAACTTAATTTAAAGTGCCCTTTAAGGGTTGTCAAAGTTTTGTAAAATCCCTAAAAACCCAAAAAAAGTCAAGGCGGCCTAAATTTGAACTTTTTTTTAAGAACTTTCCATGAGGAATCGAATGAGCCCTTCCCCAGGTCCGTAGCTCAAACCATTGCCGATGTATGGCCCGATTTATGGTGCCAATATTTGCATCCACATTCACTACATCACTAGGTTACTGCGATCAAAACAAACACAAGAGCTTTATTTATTCATTTTTTTTATCGCAGTATACTGTAGTGAACTCCTAAACGGGTTTATAGCCGATACACGGGTTGAAGCATTCTGATATGGATGCTCCGTCTTACGGAATTGAAAATTTTCAAATATAATGTTTTCCATTGTAATCGCTCTTCAAAAAAACGCTGCAAATTCTTTCACTGGGTTTTATTATTCAATTGGCTTGCGTTCATGATTTGAATTTCTAGTAAGCTTTGGAGTGTGCGTGTTTCACAGGTGATAGACTGATTATTGAATTTCAGGAGGCACACAAATATGATCAACTGATCAATCCAAATAGGTATTTTGGTTGAGAACCGATTTAAGTGCTCTATGCATATCTCCTGAAATTCAATAATCGCTCTATCACCTGTGAAACACGCACACTCCAAATTAGTAGAAATTCAAATCATAAATCATTGAATAATAAACCCCAGTGAAAGAATTCGCAGCGTTTTTTTGTTTATTTTGATTTGAGACCGTTTACAACAAACATACCTCAGTGGCTGCTAAAACACAGTATAATACAACCGTAATTGTAATAGGTATAGCTTTCTTAGATGGAAGTAGCGTTACAAAGTCATGTACGTTTCACAATCACTTCACTGTTCTCTTGGAGCAATATGGTTCACTACGCTACAGATCAGGCACTTATTGGTCATGTCATGATGTGACGGGGTCGAACTAGTAGCTGTACTTGCGGTCTTCTAAAGCTATCTCCAACGAGTGGATTGGGGTGGTATTGGTTTCGTTGGACAAACATATTCATATTTTTTGAGGGAGTGTCAAGCTTAAAGTCATTGTAAATAGTTTCATTTCCAACAAACGGAGGCGTGTGAATGATTTGGCGTTGAAGGATGGAATTTCGCTGTTGTTCTAATCTCCTGAACTGCGAACGTGAACACGTACCCCATATATTTATGGCATATGTCCATATAGGTCGGATTAGAGTTTTATATATTATGACTTTGTTCAGTAGTGAAACATGACGACTGTTCAACAGGGGTTTAAACTTGTAACCCGGTTGCTCACTCTTCTTATGACCTCGGGGACATACATGTTTGATATGTGGGAGTCGGCTATCTAAGAACACTCCTGGATATTAATGTCCTGGTGCTTCTGGAATCGGTTGGCGGTAATAATAAAAAGGAGGCACGTCATATTTGAGGTTGTAAGTGAAAGTCATAACGCATGATTTAAGTGAATTCACTTTAATCTTCCACTTTGTGCACCATTGGCCTAGTAGTGGGGGCCTGCAACAGTAAAGTTTGGGATATGCTGGAGAAACAATGAGATGCAACCAAATCCAACAGTTTTCATAATAGCAAACGCCTTGTATAAAATAAAACAACCAGAGCCCATTCCAAATATTTCCACACTCTTCAGGAATAAAAACCTGCACCGAGTAAGTAATGGTAAATAGTATTGGAAGATAATACAAAAAATTAGTTACTCGTAATTTAGATTGGTAAAACTTGGTAGCCACAAATTTCTGTGACGAATAACTCCTCCCTAGGATCACGAATTAGTATCAATCACTTTTCATAGCAAAAGAATTTGACGTTGACTTCACAAAAATCTGAGATTAAAATTAAGAAATTTTGCAGCAAACTTGAAAAAAAATCGTTTTTTTTTTTGTGATCTTTGACAGTCACAACTTGAAGTTCCATCAGTTTTCTAAGAAATTAAAGTGTGTTTACCATGTAAACTGGGTGAGGGAGCTCAGAGAGCATTTTGTTACTACGATGTCAAATTTTGGGGGAAAAAAACCACACCGTGAATAATGAAACAGTTTTCGGGGCAAAGACACCATTCAATTTCAGTCGACAATTTGTTACAATACATTTCTTTAAACAATGGTTCCTTCTTACACGCGAATAAAATATCAGTGTGAACAGACGAAGGGCAAATACTAGTAAATCCTGTCTATTTGCTCCCGCCAAACAGTTACAACGATAAAGCGAAGGTTAGGGATTCATTCCAAGAGTAGTTACCCATTTCAATTTGATTATTGTAGTGAATAGAGTCTTAAGGATTTGTGCTCGTTGGGGATGACTGAAAAAGCGTTTGACGGTATGAGTGATGAAGAGGAGAAAGACGATGTAGATCCCATCAGCGGTGGTTTGAAACAAGGTAGGTAGCTTTATAATCAGCTTCAGCTTGCGCAAATTCTGCGCAGCAAGCCAATTTTCGGGCTTCTAATTAGTAAACGCTGGGTCTTAAATGGATCTAACGTATCAGCCAAGCCAATTTGTCCTTGAAAATCTAGTTCGTATAAAAACGAAATGAAGCATAAACGAACAAAATTGTATGGGTATGTCCCATGTTAATTTAACTCCGGTACACTTGTGTCATTTAAAAAAAGATTAATCACCAAAAATAATTATCAACATTTTAGGTACTAGTTCTAATATCTTGGAAATTCTTCATAAATTCGAATAACTTTGTGGAATAAAACGATAGATGAATGGAATCAAAATAATTGGCATTGTCGTTTACCATTCCTTAGACTGAAAGTAGAGTAGAATACATAGTATTAAATGAATAGTCTTCGACAGACTGATTAACCAGTAAGCAGGTCCTAAATCCTAAAGCTTTGTATAAGTTGAAACAAGAAAAAAATCTTAAATCGCGAATAACTCGGAAACGAGGCCTCTGGCAAAAATTGCTTGGAGGCATTTTTGTTCAGAAATCAGTTGTAGAACACGTAGGACTCGGATTGTGCATAATTCCTGGGACATCCTGTATATCTAAAGAAGACCTAATGTTTGAAAATTGGGAAACCTACGAAGGAGGCAATGTCTTGGTCAGGGGCAAGGATATGCAATGACCCGCACGACCCCCCGGTCTTGAAGGAGGGGTTGCTTTGTGCGCCGTGTATTATCAACCCCAATCTGATTTGGCCGTAGCATTGGGTGTTGCAATGTCGATCATTTGTTGTTTCTGACCAAATTCAGTTTTAGTAAAATGTTGGTTTACTCAAACTTGTTATCCAGTTGTGGGACAATGGTAAGATATTAGGCTTTAAATCGAGTTCATACAAAGAGTTAGAGGTTAAACAAGATTGTTAAAATATAAACCAAAAAATAGATATTTAAAAATTAAAATGAATTTAACGAATGAAAACGTTCGTTTGTGAACAGCATCTACGGCATTCCTAAGCTGTCCAGCCAAAGTCAGGATAATCGAAGAGCCGAGAGAGGCAGGCTATTGTTCGTGTTCATGTACGGTTGATTGCGATGAAGAACACACGTTTTTCTGCAGTTAAACACCATTTCATTAATTAAACATATTTTTAAAAACAAAGCGACTAAACCAGTCGCTAGATAGAAAATTCAACTCTCTTTCCAACGGTGTCATCATATTTGAGCCATTTCCGAAATTGAGGGAGTTATGACAGTTTTCATGACATAAGATCGAAAAAATCTTAAATCGCGAATAACTCGGAAACGAGGCCTCTGGCAAAAGATGGCTAAGAGGCATTTTTGTTCGGAAATGAGTTGTAGGACACGTAGGAGTCAGACTGTGCATAACTCCTGGGACACCCTGTATATTAATGGGTCTTTCATCATTGGGCACGTGATCATGTTGATGTTCACTACTCCTCAGACTATTAGGGAAGGCTGATTGTACTTTATTGGTAGTCTTTGCTCAGGCTGATTAGCGGGTAGGTAAGTATGGGATTTGTTAAAAGTTGTGCCTTGATATAATTGATGGCTCTTTCATCATTTGCCACTTGATCATATTGATGTTCACTATTTCTAAGATGATTTGTGGAAGCAGACTGCACTAAATATTAGTGTTGTCCGGATTGATTAGCAGACATATGAGGTTTGTTAAAAGTCGTGCCATGACATACATAGTGTCCAAGTAACTACACACCCTCACCTAATTTTTTCTAATATTCAGTCTAAAAATTAACAACAGACGTAACTTTTTATAGAGTTTTTTTTTCGTGGATACCAAGAATTGCAAAATGCAGAAAACATGCAAAGATGCGAAACCCAGAGAGTTCGCAAACATTTAAATGATAATACCTCAAGAGTAGCACATGATACTGCCCTCTTTAAATCGCTTGGTGATATCCGTTTGTTGATTTGACATTATTTTACAGCATTTACGCCGGGAAAAGTCACTTTAAAGGAGGAAAACGTCAATTTGTTTAAAGTGAATTCGAATGGAGTTGAATAATAGGAAAGTTTATAATGTTTCTACTTACTAACAATCCCATAACATCTCAATATTTCCAGTCTTCCGATGAAATTTGAAGCAATTACCTAATGATAAAATAATAAATCGATGCGTGAGGCAAGAGTTAATAACGCACAAAGATTCCTTTACATCACATTTGATTGGATCATCAATCCTAATGTTATCGATTTGCAATGTTATTACTTATTATTTCACGTGTCATCATAAAATGAAAATTTTGTTGACCTGCACGTTGACAATATTACAAATTTTTCTTATTACTCAACTCCATTGGAATTCACGTAAATAAACTTTGAAAAATTGATGATTTCCTCCTCAACAAGTGACCTTTTTGGCCGTAACTGCTCTAAAATAAGGTCAAATCAGCAAACGGCTATCCCCACGCAAAACAGTGCCAAATCATGTGCCAGAGTTAATGTATCTTCATGTCAATTTTTGCGCAATCCCTGGTTTAGAGTAAGGGATCAAATTTCCATGAAATTTTGTATAGAACCCGAATTTCCAATAATGAATTTTGCGTGGGACACCCTGTAAATCGATGGCTCTCCCATCATTGACACGTGACCATGAACGTTTACTATTCCTCAAGCGAATAGCAGGTAGGAGTTAATCAGTAGTCTTTCTCAGACTGATTAACACAAAGGTATGGTTTGTTTCAAGCTGTGCCAAAACATGTATTGATGGCTCTTTCATCAACCACATCATCATCTGTCATTTGGGCATGTACTATTCCTCGGACTACATAGACTACAAAGTTCTCAAGACTCAACATTCTTCCTTAAACTGACTAGTAAGCAGGTTGTTATACGAATAAAGTTGAATAAGTTATCATATTATATCTCACACTCTTAGTAGAGTCTAATATGATTAAATTAGAGTCTTTCTCAGGGGTTTAGTCTGGATGGTTAGTAAGTGTCTAAAAAATGTATAGATGACTTAATAAAACGAGTTTGGCTTCTTTATAATTTGTCACACGGTCATGTTGACTTTTACGATTCTCAGATCGACCGCGAGATTATTTCCAAGCAGAGTGGACAGGACATTCGTCCCATTTGCCGAGGCGGATACACCTACTTATCGTTAGTCCGGTTAATTCCTCGCTGTGTTCCCACCATCCCTTTAGCAAGACGCTAGATAATCTAGTCATCCACAAACCCGCGTTTCTACCTACTTGACGACCGCACTGCGAAACCGAAGAAGGTCATTATTGTTTTCTCTGTCTAGAACTTGAAACATAATGTACATTTCCGTACCCAACTGTGACCTTCATCTTTCCCCGAGGGTTGATTCTTTTAGCGAATTTCACAACAATTTTTAAACTAGGTAGCTGCAGGATATACCTAACGCCTTCAAAGTTCATGAATGGGCTGCTTTTTTGATAAATTTTCTCTGTGGAAATCGGTTTTTGAAGAAAATAGAGTTACTGCTATGGCTTTCAACAATGTAAATAATTATTTTTGCCAAGTTTTATTCATGAAACTCCATTTTGAAACCATCTTTTTATAGCCTCTAAAAATGGCAAAAAAAAAAGAATAATAATAATAATAAATAAATAAAAAACGGTCAAATTTAAGTATTTTTTTGTAAATAACAGAATATAACTTTGAAAAAAACATCTATTAAAATCTGCAACATTAAAAAATGATACATACAATGTTGCCGACAAATATACTTGAAATTCATCAATGTGTAAGGCAAAAAAATCATTGAACATCAGAATATTATGTGAAACAAGTTTTTTGTCGTAGGTTGATAGTAAACCAGTTCTATGCTCTCAGAGCTCAAATTTAAAAAGAAATTGTATTACATTTATAAGTCGATAATTTTTGGAAATTTGCAATTATGGTAATGCTGCATTAATTAAATCGTTAGTTCATACGGTTTGTACTTGCTCGTAAAATTAGCTTACTGAATTTGAAAATTCATAATAATCAGGCAATTCATTACTAAACCAAAAAGTCGTACATTTCCGAAACCAAATCAAATTGGTAGTATATTTTACACCGATAATTAAGAACATGATTACCCTGATAAATGATTAAATTTTCAATTAATTTCCTTAAAATTCCATTGGTTTATTACTCCCAATCATCTACTTCAGATAGTTGTCTGGCTGATCTATTTTCTGCATAGGTACTAGTAATAATTATTGAAATTCCGATTATCCAATAGGGGAATCGAAATGGACAACGAAGGTTCTGAAGATTGTTAGCAACATTTCATAACGATATTCTGGGTTAGAAAGCGGTTAGGGCCTGCAATTGGATGGTTACAATAGGGAATTTCCCGCCAAAATGCCAATAGTGTACTTGATTTAATTTCAAAAATCCTATGGAATAATTAGAATTATATACGAATCTATTGATTTCTAATGAATAGAACTCTATTCCTAGAGTCAGTCTGAGTCTGAGAGAACGCACCTCCTATCGGATTTTTGCAGTGTAGTCTTCATGTCGGTAACACTCGGTTATCCATTCAACCAAGCTCGATCAAGAGATGGATCTATTGCCACCAGCAACTCCCTATCTGGATATCGTAACAGAAGAAATTCAGGTAACTTGCAGCCAATTGAAGATCAGGTGTTTTGTGGTAATTTATGGGATTAACCGCTCGCTACAGCGATTTCCTGAAACAAATGAAGAGTGGTTAGTGTTACTCATGCTGATCTGGTGGATACAGCTCGCCACAATTTAACACTGGAAAAGAAGTCGAGGTCTGAGGTGGAGCAGGATAAACTGCTGAAATCAAGGACATATCAGTAGCTGGACAATAGTCTGATGGATATGGACGATTCCCCTTCCAGTTTCTTGAAACTGCTGCCACTTGAGGTTATAACTGAACTTTTTTAGGTCCGCAGGTGTTGCAGGGTAATCGCCTCAACTATTGGAAGGGTGAACTAGTCCACTCCATCACCTACTTTTTGAATGTTCGCAGAGAGTGGTTTCGAACCCTATCGGATAATATCGATCTGTGATACGACCCAAAAATATTGATACCTCAGACTGAGTTCGAACTCGAGTCCTTACTACTAACACAATCAAGGATTGAGCTATGAGGCCGATTCGAACAAACCTCTTCGACTGTCCGTTATACTCCTTGAATATAACAACTGACCTGACATCCCTTTCCATCACGAATCGCCCTACAAAAAATCTGACATTTCTGATTTCAACTATAACCCTGCAAGTACTTAATGCAAGCATAGACAGCCCGCTTTATTTTTTAAAGTCCCTGAGTTTAATGGATATGGCTAGCAACCATTTTCGTTTCATAAAACTGCTGCGCTAGAGAAAAATCTTGAAGTTATTAGCTAGTTTTTATTCTAAAAAAAGCTTTCATCTAGATTTACAAAAATAAATAATGATCATCATTATCATTAGTCTTTAAACAAGAGTGACAATGTAAGTAGGAAAATAGGAAAAGCGTTCCCCCACATGTCATCCTCACCTTCCCACAAACTCGATGGAACAGTATTACAAAATTAGAGTGGAAAATTGATCATTATTGCCATTAAGGATCACAAAAAGAGATACGAATTATAATAACGTAGAAATTCAACTTCATCACAAGTTTCTGTAAATAATGCTCCAAGAAATGTACGTAGATGTAAACGATTCTCCGACTATTCTGGTGTGAATATAGCAGAAAAAAAACACAATTATTATCAATATTACGTCACACTGACCAATAATTTGTCGTGTTTAAGGAAATGGTTCCGTTATTTCGTTAAAAAATTATTCTTAATCAGATTCATGGACAATAAAGATTAAAGAAGGATGATTTGTAACTATTAGCTTTTTTGTTGTTGTTCTTGTGACGCTGAGAATGTTAATTCATGCTTCGTCATTTTAGAATCATCAAAGGAAACAAAATGTGGTTTTCTGGGTTGCTACGTCCCGTGGATGCAGAGACTGGCGAGCAAGAAATTATATATCGTTGTCTACGGTCTACTAGGAGCGAATCAAGCGGCTTTGGGATCATACTACGTAGCCACCATCACAACGTTCGAGAAGAGGTTCAAGCTACCCAGCTCGTACTCTGGTAATAAATATACACCTATCTCTACCTAGCGCGATCAAACCACTGCAACCTGAGAAAATAAGGCTTGGTGCGTTTCACGTTTGCGCAAAGCAGAGTGATGAATTGACTTGAGAGAAATGAAATTCGTAGGAGCATCCCCAGCCTAACCTGTACATTCCTTGCAATTGCATCAAAATCGGATGAAAACTAGAAATAGGCTTGTTACAAGGATTTCACGTTAACGCACGTGAAATAGCTACTAATTGTACTATTGCGTTAAAATGATATGCGATTTTTTGATCGTTTTCTCCCGACTAGGTTGAAAATTTTAGCACAATTGAATTACTATAAATAGACAAAATTATGGTTGTCGGACTTTACGTTTGAACATGAAATGTTCGCACATTTTTTGAAAGTTACTTCGACATCGGAAGAAACAGTACTAATAATTACTGCAACTGTACTAAATAGGCTCGTTTCAAGCTTCTTTAAACACACACACATACACATTCACGAAACGAAAGTTGTTAAAAATGATCTAAAACGCAAAAAGGCGAGTGAAAATTTGGTTTTGGGGAGACCATTTTTGTCATCGACTGAAAGCGAAAACAAAGCTTACTACAGCTTGACTCGGAAGCAAAAGTTGCAGTCTCTTAGATTCGAACTGAGAAGACTTGAATCACGAATCTAACGTGCTATGCTTGAGTATCTTGTAGAGGCTGGGATTAAGTGGACAGCGCTACCCCAGAGGAGTACATGGCACACTTCTGCCCCCGAAGGGCAGTCCTGAGAATGAAATGGCCCACTCAGGCAATCAGCCCTGTGGAAGGGGTATACAATTATTGTACATACAAAAGTAGTTCTTAACAATGGACGCCTAAAGGCCATAGGGAGCAACGTGTTGAGGGCTATAAAGCCATCTGTAGGGTCCCTATGGGCGCCTTTCGACGTATCGTAGTTTTTCATCCTTCTGAAGCGATTCGTGGGCTTATTTCTGAACTAATCACTTCCATTCTGTTACCTAGCGTCATTTAGGGAAACATTACACCTTTCATTTTCACCCTCTTCATCAGATTTCACGGCAGTAGAGATATTTCGACAGAAAGTGTGACAGAGTGGGCCCTACGCCTCTTACCTATTCACTCTCAAAAAGCGTTTTTTACGCTCCTTAGAACTTACTCAGTCATGGAAAAACCATCATAATAATAAATGGGCAACATATGCATTGAGTGTAAACAAATGGACCATATGGCTATTGTTACCGCATTATATTTCTGATGTGATGCGTTATTTGGCGAATTTTATAGGATGGCCCCCAGCCAAAAGACATATCCATGTCAAAACAGACAAATTATAACAATTTTTAGACGTTATTGGTACACTTAACCAGTCAAATTAATAAGCAGTCAATAGTTATAGAAATAAGTAGCCTAATAAAATATGTTTATTAAATGCCTACTAAGGCTATGTAGTAAATGCTTCTTTTATAATCAATAGTAGGATATGATTTTTAATGATTTTTGAAGGGTTAACATCGAGCTTCTGGGACGTCGGAACGTTGATGGCTAACATGCTGATAGCTTACTACGGAAGTGCAGGGCACAAGACGAGGTGGGTGGCGTACTGGTCAGTTTTAGCGGCTATTTCCTGCCTCTTACGAACTGCGCCGCACTATATCTACGGCCCCGGCGAAGACACTTTCAAAATCCCCAAAGATCCGCTCTCTGATAAATTGGCGCATGCGAACGTTTCCGAAAAAGGTAGGTAAGAAATCGAGCTTATTGCAAATTAATGCGCCCTTGAGGAGACAAATTCTGACCAAACAATCTGTCCAATGGTGAGAAGGGGGACAGGTCGGAGTGATAGGCTTCGAAAAAGACGCTTTCGAAAAAAAAGAAAATTACGTTTTAATAACATATTATATTGAATTTAGAGTTAACAGTGGTGAATTATTGAAAAGATTGTTATAAGTTCAACTTGGAAAGAAATTATATTTCTCTACAACTGTAGGAAAGCAAGAATGTGACTAAATTTGTTCGTTACGAAAAAATTGAACATATTTGTGGAAAACATATTAAAATGATATTTACTTCAAATAAGTGTCTACACATCAGCACGTTGAAAAAAGCAGAAGTAATTAAAATAATTACAGAAAAAAAGAAGAATAAAGAATAATCTCCTCGTATTTTTAGGATTTAAGTGATGTGAAGTGATTTTAAATACAATGTGTAGGATTTGCCCTCCCACTGTTCAATAATTAAATTCTGCGATCAACAGTTTTCGATAAGACCAATCGCTGTTCATGTATTTACTCGTATATAGTTTATACCAGAGGGTTGGATAATCAATAATATCCGCAGCTCTGTTAAATGAACTTGGGTACTTCCAAATTCTCTGATCCTAATTCTCTTACAACTGGAGAAGATCTTTCTGGACTCTAAACTGCTTAGGGAATTTATATATGCAAGGCCTCAAGTTGAGATTTAATAAATCGACGGGCAATTTAATTATCAATTGCGCCTGCCCTAAATGTAGATAGTAGCTATGATTATAGTAAATATTGACACATTTAACATGTAAGTTAGTAATATTGTGCCTAAGCCGATTCAACAAAGCCCTAATGAAGTTAGTTCGGTGGCAACTAAGAAGGTAATGTCAACCACGCTCGAATGTCATCGTCGTGTTCTTCACAGTTGCGACCAAGTGATCCGTTTAACTCGGCTAATGCTGTGCAGATCAGCAATATGGAAATCTAAATTGGAACAATTGACTGAATTGATTGACGTAAAATTTACGTTTAGTAAATCAGTCATCATTGGTTTCAAATGGTGGTTCATCGGGACTTCGGTAAATTGAGTGAAATACTGTAGGACTAAATTCCTGTTCGACTTACGCAAAATATGACTTGCTAGAACCCATTGTCGACAGTTCGTTGGATCAGAACGATAAGCCATACGAACAGCCACTTGAGAGCTAAATGTCTCAATCCTGCAGCTCATAGTTGATAGATTTCTAAGGAGTATTCTGCAAAAATATAAAAATTTAGCGTTTTTATATGAATTTTTAAAACTATGTTTATTAACATTTTAGCTATTTATGCTAAAAACAAGAGCTGAACGAACTCAATTTTTCTTCTAGAATCCTGGATATTCTTTAGCGAAAGGAAGGACTTTTTATACGAACCCTCAGGAGAGAGCAATAATCTGAAATGACAGATACACACGATCGTAGACTTTACAATAAGGTTTACTAACAAAAATGTAAGCTTTACTTGACATTACAGATCCTTTGTGCATGGATGTATTCCAAAATGAAGAGAATTGCGCCTTGAACGAAGAAGGAACGGTGGCTTTTATCTTGGTATCGTTAACACAAATACTGATGGGAATTGGGACGTCGGCTTACTATACGTTAGGAGCAGCTTATCTGGATGACAATGTAATGAAGAATAAATTCCCTTTTCTCTTTGGTTAGTAGATATCTTAACAGACTATTTAAATAAATAATTTATCTACAATTCATTTCTATGCTTATTTATTCAATACGGTATTAAATAACAATGATAAACTGCACAGATCAAACAGTGACAAGGAGGTAATCTAAAATAGGTGCCTAGTCATTCCTACATTCCTAATCGCTAGTGAGAAACAGGGGAGCCTAGGATTCCTTGTTTTTGTACATCATTTTCAATAAGCCTTTGTAATCGTACTGCCATACTTTTGTAAAACCCTCACAAATTCTGTTATTTTACGGCTCCAAATCTGCAACGTCCACCCACCGTCCTTTCCATGAAAGAACTCGTAAAGCCTTAAGCACATAGTTACCACTAGATTTCTCATACGCATAGATGTGCCAAAAACTACTAAAACCCTAGTTTTTCGAGGTTTTTACTGACATAGGCAAGTGGGATTTAATTTCTTAATAATTTTGGGCGCAAAAATGACTGGAAGATCCGTAGAAATTCATTCATAGCAAATAACCGCCATTTTTAACCTAACAGTAACCCCCAAATCCCACTAGGCCACGAGCAATCAGGTAACCCACATGTTGAAGTTGGCAGCGTTTTTGAAATACGAGATTGATTGAAACGTCGACCCCCATCTAGAGAGGAAAGGATAATGTTGACATAGAAATGCCGCACTTTTTATTACCTTAGTATAATTTGGTAGGGATCTGCTGTCACAGCACACCTCTAGTTCTATCTTCTGAAACGATGAACGAAAAGGTTATATTTACGGGTGCTCTTTAATTCTCGTCCAGCCAATGTAATGTGTCCTTTTGAAACTCCTAATCAGTTAATTGCTCCACTTTCTGGCCATAAAATACAATCCATCAACATCCTGTTAACTGACTCTGATATATTGAGGATCGCTACTGTTCATGCTGCTAGTGAAATCCATGGTAACCGTTCAAACTCATACCTAAACATTTTTCCAACACCAGGAAATCTCGAGGCCTTGATCACTCGACTAGCAATTAATAAAACCTCTTCTACCGCATTAGTAAACCAGCAAGTACCCTGCAGCAGCACGCATGTCTGTTAACCCGAGCCTAATAGCAGTTTTCCTCGATAGAATTCAAGGGAGGTTATTGCCACAGGGTTTTGACTCGAATATATTACGAATATGTAAGATATATCAGGACGTAGGTCCTGTAGTTTAGGTCACTCAGCAAGGGCAGAGCAGAATTCAAACAAATGCCTTTCAAAATCTCTGGAGAGATTACAGCCCACCAAAGCCTAAATGGTGTTACCCATGTATTTTTTTTTTTCAATTTTAAAGAAAAAATTGAGTTGAGATCAAATCTATTCTGTTTTTTCTTGATTCTTAATTAATTTTGGAAGCTTCGATGACTACACCACAACACTTGGCAGGAAATGCGAAGGACACGATCCACAATTTGAGGCAATGCTAACAAGCAACTTTAATATACATCTTAAGTAATGAAATAACTCGAAGATCGTTTAAGCAACACATTCTGATCAGTCCTGTTTTCGCAGCGGTCTCAAGTTGTATGAGATACATAGGACCGACGATGGGATATTTGTTGGCCTCTTATACTCTCAAAAAGTACGTCAATTCGGAAGTCACCCCGAATTTCAACCAGAGCGACTCCAGATGGATCGGCGCTTGGCACCTGGGTAATGTATTATTTATATTTATCCTCGAGTTGGATTAACACTAGTACGTTTTTGGAGATAGGTGACTTTTGTTATAAACTTTCAATGAATCCATGACATTCACCTTGTCGGGTTCTATTGTTTGCATACCGACTAAAACACTTTCCCTCACTTCTTCTTTGTGGGAGTGTCCCGGCACTTCCATTAGATATTACTTTGGGGCAGCCTCTTTCTCGCCTCTAAGGGGTACTGTGAGTTCCATCCCTCAGTTTGCATTGCGTGTGATCAGCTCCTTTCCTCTTCCTCTTCCCTGTTTACTTCCTTGCTTTAGAGAATTCGAGTGATATATATGCAGCCAGAACTCCCATTCTCGCTGCTCTTGAGCATCTTTGGTTTCAACCCCCCTACTTAGGCTTTATCCTTTTGCCTGGGCTGCCCCCATTGCAGACGTACAAAGAAAGTGTGCCTCACCACCACCATCATCGCCTTAGTGGCAACAATCGTATCCTGCCTCGATTACTTTCCCTATCTTCTTCAGGAAGGAGCAGTAGCATACATGACCCGTCACGAATAGGGTCAGGCAATTCCCTACCTCCCCATGCCCTTTCTCCATACACTATCACTAAGACCAACTATCTATCTTCACGTTTCTGAACCCATTTCCTCAACCAATCTTGTGTAGGCTCCACTCGCATTCCACTTTCTTCACAGTGTTTCTTTTTTCGTCCTCAATCCTGCCTCAATTTGAATGGTTGTCTATCGGTATCACGTAAACAGCCACATCCGACACTGTTCCTTATGTGCTACCAGTGTTTATCACCAAAGCTGAGGAAAATTTCCAATTAATGCCAATATTACCAGATAATAAAGTGCGATAATAATTGAAAAATGGAAATGCCACCCTTTCTTCATTGAGACTAAAAATCTGTATGCATTGATGACCAGAAGCCATATTTCTACTCATTCTTGATAACCACCCCAGAGCCTCAGCTCAAAGTCATAATTTCAAAAGAAATAGGTGGAGAAACCTTGTGTCTAAACCTTGATTCATGTTCACCGCAGAAACTACATGATGTTACAGATGAAAATAAAAAGTGCATAACTGCATTAACATAAAAAGTGTGCTTATGAACTAACATCAACAAGCCATCAAAAGGATTATTGGGGATGGGATTGTCAAACAAGCCTAAGTACAATTACAGTGCTTGGATAGGATAGCTAACTAGTTCTTCATATCAATAACCTAAAATACATTTCAGGATGGATCCCATTAGCCTTCGTCGAGTTAATTATGGCTGTGGCTATGGCATTTTTTCCCAAGACTCTCCCACGGGCGGCAATGAGAAGACAAAACTCGAAAATCGATGACAAGCCCAAAAAAGAAGCGTCTTTCAAAGGTATACGATAACAATAATATTAACAATAAATAAGTCATCCCGTATTAATTTTTCATTAAATGATCATTGTCACATGTCTTAGAATTGAGATGTTTCCACGAAAAATTATAATCGGTACAAGAACGACGGCGCATCACAATTGGAGCGATTCCATTTAACCATTCCACTTGTCTTGGAATGTCTTATGTTTAATTTTACGTCAATTCCAGTTCAAACCACTAATTACAGTTTAAAAGCGAAGTAGGAGAAAGTTGGGCGTTTGCAGGTGGAACTGATATCACGTACGAAACGTGATCGTTCCAAGCCGTTCCACTTTAGTATTACGTTCCTCGGAACTGTTCCAGCTGGAACGTCATAACTCTACTTGGCTTCTGAATGCCATACATAAGATTTCTTCCATGCGTCATATCAGGTACTTGTACGAGTGGCCCAGACAACAGGAGAAGGGATATTTTGGAGTCATTGCTTTATTGGCGGCCCCGTCTGGTCTGGTAAGGCAGTTGGAATTCAGTGATTGAAGATCTAACCCGAAACGAACACGTTGCTGCAGCATTGAAAATACCAAAAACCCTATGCGAGTCCTTTTAAAAATCCTTTCAAAAATAACTTTAATCTACAGGTGGGCTCTTTACTGACTGCCACAATGATGGATACCAGCGGTACGCCTTAACTTCACACCCATTTCGATCGGTATTCACTATATTTGGGTCCTAGAATATATTTTCAATTGATAGGATGGAAAGAAGAAGTACGTCAGATGATAAAAATAACTGGCCAAATAAGGCAAATTAAAATGTTATAAAATGTCAAATTCAAGCAGAAAATGGCTTGAGATTCACTATTAAAGTAGTGGAACCTGAGGGAGGAATGTGAAAACGACGAAGTAACAATAGCATTCAACCAGAATCTTACAAGGAAACCAAACGAGGAACTGCTATCTGGACTGTATACCGAAACAGTGAAAACATAATGTTTTTTATTACGACTAGTTTGAGTTGATACTGCACTCAAGAACTGTCACTTTGAAGGATTATAACTGATTGAGATCATGTGCCTGCCAGTTTTCCATTTGTTTAGGAGAGGGACTAATCTAGGATTCCTATTGGCTGACAAGGATAGGGAGTGGACGTTTTAGCGAAATCCTTCCTTCTCAGATGCGGTATGAAGCATTGCTAAGCGTTCACTAATGGGTTGTTGTAACACATCCAAACATACTTTTTTTCAACGCATTAGCGTCTTAACAAATTGACATCGATTTCAACATTAACACAGACCCCAGCGATTTTAGTCAAAGGCGCACACTAAAGAAAAGCCGTTCACATTACATTTAAGTGAAATAAAACTATGGATAGATGCAAATAAATATATCACAGGTCAGAGATTTCACAGTTCATAGAAGAGCCCAACGGCTTCAGCTTAGTAGTATTTTACTAGTTTAATTAAAACTTGTCCTGTTTGGCTCAGAAAAAACATCAACCCACTGATGTGGTTCATATTGAATACGTCAATACACCAACGAGGAACAGCTCATAAAAAATTGAAATATCACCTATTCTATACGTAATTGATTCGTGTATCTTTTTGTTGTAGATTTTATGAAAACCGTCAAAAGGTTGTTGAAAAATCGTATTTTGATGTTCAACACCTTTAGTTCCACGTTTTATATATTTGGGCTCATGGGTTACTGGATCTTTATGCCGAAGTACATTGAGACTCAGTTTCGGAAAACAGCTTCTGAAGCGAGTATCATCACAGGTTAGTAAAAAATACGAGATAAATTGATATTCAAATGGTACCCGTATTACCTTAGACACATGGAAAGTATTGTCAAAGAAAGAGGTGGTATAGGTAGGCAATGGGGACTTTAGTTGGCTTGTGCAAACATTTCTGGTAAAATCATAAGAAACCAGCAAAGCAGCAGAGATCTGCAACTCAGCTGAATTCCAAACATAACCTTTCGCCAGGTAAACCATTCGACTTGTAAGAAGAGGTAAGACAAAGAACCTCTTCGATCTTAGCTGTACCTCCTGCCTCATTTGAATGCTACTAGAACATGCATTTTTTTAAATTAATCATTTTGAAACTACATTTTTACTAAATAGATGAAGTGAACAATCAAATTTACTTTTCCCCTGCTTTCTTGAAGGTACTGTAGGGCTGGCGTGCACTGCCATCGGGATCATATCGTCAGGCGCTGTCGTCTCAAGGTTAAAGCCAAGACCCAAATACTTGGCCTTTTGGAACTTGGTGACTGAGGCGATGGACGTCTTAGGAACAATCATGTTTGCTTTTATCGGCTGCCAGAAAGATGACATGCAAGGATCCTTAGCTCTGGATGGCAGGTATTATTTTGAAATGCTCATTTACCTCCACACACCTGAAAGGTAATACATTCAGCACGTTTAGAAATGGCTTTGAAACCAAATGGGGCGACAAATACAGCTACAAAACATAAAATATGTTACTTTCTTATTCATAACATAAAATAAATTCACCAAATTTGTCATTAGCAAAATCTGGTTTTGAACATCCTTAAACTGAATTTCAACACTTTCCATACGAACGTGTTTAAATACTTGTACAGTGTACTTACATGTATGTCATTCAAGATGCCTTTCCTTGAAAATGGTATTAACAAATCCGTTCTTTGCCAAAAATCGTACTTTCCTGAGGCAGCACATTTTAAGTACAAAAAAGGGTTAAAATTTAGAAAAATGTCCCAAAATCTTTCGAAGAAAAAAATTGAATGAAGGTTCAATTAATATTAAATGGAGCAAGTTTAGCAGCCATGGATCAGTACGATTAACATTTCTAGGATACAAACACGTTATAATTTCAATAAAACGATCTTATTTAAATCAAATAGTTGTCCAATGGATTAATTATTAGAAAAGTAAACGTTGTGTTGCAGGTAGTAAGTTTGACGAAAGTTAAGGAACCATTAAATAATGTTCGCAGTTTGTTCAAAGTTGAAACAGTTCTTTCAAAATCTAGAAAACTAGCTTCCAAATCGCTAAAGGCAGAATTTATGAAGTTGATTTTGGTTTATTATTCAATAATAAACCATTGTAATCGCTCTTGAAAAAAACAAATAAAATTCTAACCCCCCTGAAATTTCATGGTTTACGTTTCAAAGGGTGTAGAATCCGAATCTGCAATAAAAAATTTCCTTCCGTCCGCCGTACGCACGATTTCTCCGAAACGGCTGGAGGAAAAAATCTGAAATTTTCAGATAAAATCAATATTGGTCCGACAACAGCCCAATTCTTTAGCCAGCTCTCTCACTTAATTTAAAGTGCCCTTTAAGGGTTGTCAAAATTTTGTAAAATCCCTAAAAACCTCAAAAAAAAAAGTCAAGGCGGCCTAAATGTGGACTTTTTTTGAAGAACTTTCCATGAGGAATCGAATGAGCCCCTCCCCAGGTCCGTAGCTCAAACCATTCCCGATGTATGGCATGATCTTATGCAGCCAACATTGGCATCCACATTCACTACATCACGAGATTACTACGATCAAACCAAACACAACAGTTTTTTTTGTTTTTGTTTTGATCGCAGTAACCTGGTGATGTAGTGAATGTGGATACTGGAGTGAACTCCTAAAAGGATTTGCCGATACACGGGTTGAAGCATTCTGATATGCATGAAATGCTGCAAATTCTTTCACTTGGGTTTATTATTCAATTTTATTCATTAGGCTTGCATTCATGATTTGAATTTCTACTAAGCTTTGGAGTGTACGTGTTTCACAGGTGATTAGAGCGATTATTGAATTTCAGGAGATCTGCATAGATCACTTAAATCGGTTCTCAACCAAAATACCTATTTGGATTGATCAGTTGATCATATTTGTGTGCCTCCTGAAATTCAATAATCGCTCTATCACCTGTGAAACACGCACACTCCTAAGCTTAGTAGAAATTCAAATTATGAATGCAAGCCAAATTAATGAAATTGAATAATAAACCCCAGTTTCAATAAAACGGTGCGTTTCATAAATTAGAGCGTTAAAAAATTTTAGGCATAGAAAGTATCAGAAAAATTATTTACATAAATACAGAAACGTGAAAGTTACTTACACAAATATTGGTCTCCAAACATAAATTTATTTCATTATTCCTTCTCAATGTGATTAAAAATTAAATTACTTTATTTTAGTCTTATTTGTCATGATTTTCTGTTTCATATTGTAGTTGGCAGTTGAACCAAACTTGCAACGCCATGTGCAACTGCAGTTCACGCATTCCATACGTGCCAGTCTGCTCTGAGGAAGGGGATCGAATGTTTTTCTCAGCTTGTCATGCTGGTTGCCTAGAATCAGACTACACCAATGGAACGAAAGTAAAATGTCAATGTATATAAATCAATTATATTTTCTCCTCGAGTTATCAAAAAATTACAACAGATGCAAAGAAAAGAAATAACAGATCAATAACAAGGATACTGTAAAGGAAAATAGCATTGGGAGGAAGAGCCTGGTAACGAATGGTCTTCACTCTCTGATTGACTATCCAGACCCTTTCCCTCATACTGCGCCAGTTTTGAGGGCAAAAGTGTAAATTATGCTTGAAGAGGAAGCGCTCAAAATAATCTCTATTTTCGATTGTATATAAGTCTCTTATCCTATTCCCGACATATTCCTTCTTATCCCTGACAATATATTATGTCATCACCAAGCTCTGTCCATCACGAAACTGGAAGGACCCTGGTCAACAATCGATGGCACACGTCATATTGCGCTTTCTTTGGACATTTTAGAGATTTTTTCGGCTTTATATGTTTCAAACTACCTCCAATAGAGGTGGGGGATATTCAAAATGACTTCGCTATTCCCATGCTGTTTCCCTTAGCTCAATTTTACTACCACCCTCTCCTTTCTTTTTGGAAGAGAATCTACGTCTCTTGACTTAAATATCATAATATGATGTTATCATGAACTTCATAAACACTTGCTTGGTGTGATTCACACAGATTGATGAAGTTCATTAATCAGTTTTATTATGATTAATGAAGACCCAACTATCAAAAGTCGACCCATAAATCTGTTCAACGCTATTCATTTGTCAAAACATCCGAAATGAAGAAAAAAGTCAACCCTTCCATAATTATTGATTCCGAATTGGGAACAATCTGAAAACATGCTTCGGAATAAAACGATTTCCCTTGACTTTGTTGAGTTACCCCTGTATCAATAATTTGGTAGATAACTATTTTTCCCTATAAAATATACAGAAACATCTTTAAAGAAACGATTTGGTGCTTCAGGCCCCAAACATTGCCTTTATTGGAATTTCGATCGAATTATGGAGACTGAAGACGGTTTTTTTAGGCCTGAGATTTCAACAGCTGTGAAAAATGTTATAGTGTTGAGTTCGCTCCACTCTAACATACAAGCGTGTATTTTCAAAAACTTCCTTGTTTGAGGTTATGACCAGGAATATTTGTAATTTACCTCGCTGTGCACTGTGTCCTTCATCTTTATCACATTGCCTTCAACCCTTACCTTTTGATGTAAAACGCGAATACATCAATAATGGAAGTAGATTGTGTTTTGACGTTTTCCAGATTTTTCGGAACTGCAGCTGCATAGAGGGAAGTGGAGTGGCTACTCTGGGCCCTTGTCCTGTGAACTGTGATTCCCAATTTTACATTTTCCTCGCGCTCTTGTGTTTCATGAAGTTTTTATCATCAACGGGACGGGCTGGCAACGTTATAATCCAATACAGGTGAAACAAAAGAGAATAATTAAAACAGAATGACACCACCCATTTTAGACCAAATTTGCACTCAAGTTACTGTACCATTTTTATCTTACCACATTGTAATTTCCAGATCTGTTGCTCCAGAAGATAAGTCTGTATCTATAGCTTTCAGCGAGATCGCACTTTGTGCAATCACATTCGTGCCATCACCAGTGCTATTCGGTCTCATTGTCGGTAAGTTTCACTTGCTATATTTTAATATAAGAAATAAGCTGTGTCCAATTATAGAAAACTCCGAAAAGGTTTGATAGGCGGTAATTAGGCACATATCATTCCATAGGGCTAACTTCTTCAAGAATTGACATAAAAATCAGTTCTTTAACAAAAATATGCATTCCAAAGAATTTGTAGAAAGTGAGGGATGTAGGAATGATCTGTTGGAAGGGGTGGCAGATCTCTTTCAAGTGCGTTGCATGGCTTTGACTAATTTATAATAGGTAGTAATTTATCCACTTTCAGTGATATTGTATATATATTCCAAGGCCTCCGCTTTGAAATGTCTCTAAATGCTTCTGAAGGCAACTCATTTTCTGTATTGGAACCAGGACTGCATAAGAAAACGTCTACCAAGTGGGTGTGGCACATAGCTTCCTCGTATCCATAACATGACTGCATAGAACATTGAAAATTATTATTGACTATTATCAATTAAGAACTCCCAAAGTTATGCTTGTGGCAAGGATTTCACGTTTGCGCATGCGCAGAGGCTACTATTGATCTGGGTGTCATGAAACTCATAGGGGACCATCTACACATCAAACCGAACAATCCCTGAAAATTTCATCGAAATTGATCAAAAACTCCCGGAATTATGAGCGTCACAAGGATTTCGTTTGCGCATGCGCAGAGACTACTATTGATCCGGGGGTCATGAAACTTATAGGGGACCATATATACATCAAACCGAACAATCCCTGAAAATTTCATCAAAATCGGACTGTAACTTCGTGTAGTTTTGCCGTTAACAAGGATTTGCTGACAGACAGACAGACACACACGGAACCAAAATTGTTCACAAAGGTCTAAAACGCAAAATGCGAGTGGAATTTTTGATTTTGGAGACAAAAAAATTTTCACATTCCGAAAGTGAAAACAATGCTTCCGCTACCTTGGTAAACTCGGAAGCAAAATCGGTTCATCTACGTAGACATTGTCAATGACATTGTGAATGAATACCTGTAACGTTCTCCTCGTCAGTTCCAAATCAATTCCACCAGTCTCAAGTCAAATATTACATACAGAAATATAAAACCAAATCTATCGATAGAGCCTTTCTTAGGGCAAGTCAGAATGATGACATCGAAGTAGACAGTTCTTAGCGTCAAACTACCTACTCCACCTTCGTCATAAACATGATGATGAAACAAGCTGCAATTGCTGGACACCTGCTTCATGAAATCAATTCGCAGGTTCGAACAAGTTTCATTCGATTTGAAATAATGGTTGATTGATCGACAGCTAGGTAAATGCTGTAGCTGCTTGCTACAGTAAAGTATATTTGTACCTGATTTTAGAAGACAGATACATGTGTGACGGAGGTGTAAACAACCACTGTGTATCCAGACACCCCTTTGGAGGTTGAATCATCTACGAACTATACTCTTGCCCACATAGGAGCGACCCTGAGGTTTTCTGAAGACCTCTGGGTCTGGCAACGCCGCTCAAATCTAAGCCTCCAGGTAGTGGCCTGGCGGCTCACATTATGGTGCGGTCTTATGCAATTCAAATGTGATCTAATAGTTAATTCGATCATGCCATCACCAGAATCGTGATGTACATGAAAAAAGGGACACAACGAGTTTAAATTTGAACAGGAAAAACATACCAAGACGTTATGTAAAAATACCCAATGGCGGTTTTCGTCAAACTCAAACAAAAATGGGTTTTTTCCCATGTGTATCGTGTTCCATGTAATTTTGGACGCTGAAGCGATTGGAGTGGGTCCCAAACCTGTGCGATTGACCCAGAATTTTCATTGGGTAAAATGGTGCAAAATGACATTATTTCCATACTTTTTCAAGCCCCATCCCATCTGACAGGGTTGGATCAAAGAAACCTGAGTTTAAGTGTAATAAAGTTCGACACAAGAATAATAAACCCATGTGTAATAAAATTTGCAGCGTTTTTTTTTGCAATTTATTACACTTTTGCAATACGGCCACACACTTGTTTGATAAGGTGTTCCTGAACCGATTGATATGAAATTTAGACTTTTTTTTTCTCCAGAACGACAAAAACATTTTGAATCTCACAAAAAATTACATTTTTCTACAAAAGCAACTAAAACGTCTTGCGTTAAGAGGGGAAGATTGAAAGGGGCTTTACTGGTGCTAATGAGGGATAGTTGGCGGAGTTAAAGGGTCCGCTGCGGTGTTGCCACCTGATGGCGGGGAAGGGGTTTTCATCCCGGCAGTCGAGGGTCGCTCCTATATGGGCAATGGTATAACAACATCAATATCTCACATATTTCATCATCATAGAATTAGAGATGAAATATCTGCATACCAAGATTCAGTATCTATTTAGGACATATTTATCTATAACATAAGTACTCAATACTGAATCTTGGAATGGACAGATCATATCTCCGATAAAATCAAATCTATTCTATAGAATCATGTATTATGGCTAGTTCAATGAACTTGTTTTTATACACAGATTTTCACATTTTAAGTTGTCCTTAACAAGTTAAACGAAACGCCATCCAAAAAAATCTCTTATATTTTACATGTAGTCATTCAATTGTGGATTAATACGAATGAATGGAGATATGACATTGCTAATTTCATTTCCCAGATTCGACATGCCAAGTTTCCTTTGAAAAGGATTCATCACTTCCCGAATTTGACCTTGATGAAACAAAATGCAAGGCACTGTGGGGATACATTTGTGGTGCAAAAGGCAATTGCTTGTTGTACTATGCGCAGGATATGAGATACTTTCTCAACTTCACATCAGCTGGTAAGCTAATAAGAAAATAATTAGATCCACAAATCTACCGTTTTTATTTTTTCCGTACTAAGGAAACTACCAAAACTTGATGATAGTAAATTCCTAGTCCAAGACTAGGCTCTGGTAAATAAATATGGGTTGTACTAACATATTACAACATTTGACAAAAAAATCCTCTGCTTAAATTTGTCCTTGTTGTTTTCAGGTTTCCTGTTTATAGGGTTTCTGCTTGACATTGGGGTTTTCTGCAATGTTGGCTCTCTAAAAATATATGATGACGACGAAGAACCTTCAGGTCAAGGAAGCGAAAAACAACTAAAGGAAGAAGAAAACGAGAAATTGTATCTCGGGAATAGAAGGGCGAATGAAAACAACGACAAACTAACGGAAGAAAACAGCTAAAGCTTGGAGACCGGAATACATCAAAAGACAAACGAAATCCACCACTACCAGCCAGATTAGAACAATCACAAGTCCAGAACTGAAAGAGGGTGCAAGAGAAAAGACGGACAACCTTCTTGAACACTCAGGAAACGCATCTAGTAATGATTTTGAGACTAAGTTCAAAGTACTTTTGGAAAGAATCACTCAGCGTTCACTTGTTTTCAACTGTTTCGATCGTGAGAATGAGTTAGTAAAACAACTTACGGCATTCCATCTCCATTTGTCACACACCGCACCGATTGAATCCAAAAAAATCGTGGCAGAATCCAACAATTAAAACAACTAGTGTTCTGTTCGAGCCTAATCACTCCATTTGCGGGTTTTGCTAAGCTTGATACGTTAAGCCCATTTTAGGTTGCTCCAACTACATTTTTATTTCAAAATTACCTTGTATTGTTCCTACTGCATACACATCTAGTAACTTCATTCTTACCAACATATTACATTTGAGGTTCATATTATCTATCCCATTACTTCAGTGGGTCGTAACTAGGTCTCGGGGTTTGGCCTTTCTCAGTCTATGTAGGTGAACTATTGTCCACGGAAGTTCAATACTTCGACATTTATGTGCTCATGGAGTTGGTTTTTGTGATCCATTTTCCGACTTCAAACTACTTCGTCTACGATCTGAACTACACTCCCGAGTATTTTGTTCGATGATGTTCAAGTTGCTCTTCATAAGGGGCAGCCATAAGTCCAAACGGGCTTGATCACTAGCTCCTAAAGTAGCAGTTCTGTACAGACATTTTGGATTTTCTTACAATGGGATTCGTCTTCTTGTGTTACTCTAAAATACCTTTCTTTCCTAAATGACGCTTCTGGAATACTGAGTAGGGAGGTCCTTTCGTAACTTTGCTACCCCTTGTGCCTGACTTTGACAGCCTGGGAGACATCCAGGATTACTGCTGAAGGAATCGTCTTGTCTTCGTAGCATTTCTCCATCACGTTGGTGAACCCAGTCTATTGTAGAATGCTGCTCTCTGAATCCGAATTGACGATCAGGGATTAGAACATCCACACCTCCGAATGTTTCCACCAACGTCCCCCACTCCTTGCTGTTATCAAGAGGAGGTCGCCCCCACTGCTCTATACTCTGTGACCTACCAATAGGAATACAAATATAAAATCTGTGTTCTTGTGATGCATTTTGTACAGTCCACTTACTGGCTGAAACCATTGATCCTTCATTAAGCTAATCCAACAATATGACTCGCGATTTCTGAATGTATTCAGCTTCCATCAACGTTGACGTTTGCTCTTTGTGTTTGAATTCTTTTTGTGTTTTTTTTTTGCGGCGTTTGCTATGCTTCAACAGCCACGTGTAATAGGGAAGACATTACTGAATATTACGTCCTGAAAATATGAATATGTTCGCTCAAAAATTGGTGTCGAACGATATGGCACAGAATGGTATTCAAGCCTTTCTGCCCCGTTTGTTTATGATAGTGTTACATTAGGGGGTTGATACAAGTGAAGACTCAGCTTATGAGTTCATAGTCATTTATCTATTTCTATCCCCTTAGCTTTACTAAGAACACTTGCCATATACAACCAAAATTACAAAGACAGCTCTCTGGCAATGGAGACACAACATACATACATTGATTACTCTAAAAACCACCTTCCCAGGATAGTAACTATTGGAGCAAGCACAAAAAACTTCCACTGGGGTGATGAGAACCAACTAATGACCGAATTTCTGCTGGTATTCGAATTCTTAATGCAACAACCTGCAACTACATCATACTGACTCCAACATGGAGGAAGCAGCTGGAAGACTAGCTCATGGTTTTGATTACAACGATCTGACTGACAACAGCGAAGATGTTGAATCATCAAATTAAGATCTTTTGTATAAAAGTATTTCAATAAATTTCTCCACGTTAAACAACTTTTTTGTCAATATTATTTACGGCCTAAAATGTCCATTGAATGCTGACTACACTTGTAATCCCAACAAACATTCAACATATGTTCACCAAAGCTAAGCTTTTATTCAAGAGCAGAAATAATTATACATCATTGGTTACTTTTATGATCACATTAAAATTGCGTGAGCTGAGGAGATCCAAGAACGCTATTTGATAATCGAGCATGGATACACACTAAGAGCTGTAACTCTCATACCTCAAAAGAATCAAGAAATACGAACGACATACTGCGTTGGGAATTACTGGAAAAATAGAACTTCAAAAAATTCTTTTCTGTTTAATAATAGATACTGTACATATCACTTACACTAAGGAGATAGAGTTGATATTTACAGAGGTAAACTATTAAGTAGTTAGCGGAACGAAATAAGTAGTGACAAAAAACCACCATATGGCAAGGTAAACGAGCAAATGACTTTGATATAATGTTAGGAATGTATAGTATATACATTAGTTTGGCATAAACACACACATATAAATCTTATAGGAAGATTATCACGTAATTAGCGCAACCCCCCCCCCTCCCTCCCCCTCTTAACAAAAAAATAACATTGTGAAAGATGTGACTATTCACCGCGTAATCACCGGTAATATTTTTTGTATCTTATTATTCTTGTACCATATTATTCTATCTGGTTATACAGTGAAAACTTGACATCCCTGTTACCAACAAAATCAGCAGTATCAGGGTGATACATAGGTGATTAATTTATAGAATGACTAACAGACAAAAGACAAAAACTCCATGGATGTTTCATCAGGCACAACAATATCCAAGAAGATTTATCAGTCCGCAACTAATGGAGTGGCTGATATGGGTTTAGATCATGGGGTTTATATTAATAGATTATTGACGCTTTTTGACTTAGATGAAGCACAGCATCGGGTTCAAAGTATAATTCTCCTACCTTAGGAGGCTGGCAATGCCATAAAACTGAACGTTCCCTGAGTTCACAAAAAGTATTATAAATGCGTGGATTGAGCAGTAACGAACCCCGATGTTACATTTGATGGTAGGGCAGATATATCAACTGCTTGGAAGTTTACAGAAAGTCTGCTTTTGCCTTGTGAACTCTCAGCCATAATTTCTTTGGGAGAGTACAAAAAACCATGTCGATGAAATGATTCATCACTGTCCAGCCTTCCTAAGCGGCATAATTGAGATTAAACTCTACTTCATATAAACTACTAATATCATACAAGATCAACTCTAATTGATCGTTCTAGACCATCCCAACACGAATAATTATTCACAAAATACCACATGTTTACTCAGGGCAATAAAATACGTTTCTTTTTTGAGAATGAAAAGAAGTTAAGAGTAAGAACATTCAGTGATCTTAGATGTATCATTCTAACCACAAATGGATGTACATCACGTCATTTGTAGTTGAGTCAATCTAGGACGTTACATGAAGGTAAGGATGTGAGATAATCAGCTGTCAGTGATCTGTCACTCCGTCTCAACCCACCTTTCATTTCCCCTCCTAATAAACTGTGATGATCGAATCAGCTTGCATAATTGCAATGTCATTTCAATGGTTGTTACCCAGCTGCTGTATCAGCTGTCAAAATACTCGAGTCAGGATCGAAGAATACCTACTTCTACAATCAGACTGCTACTTCACCTCTTCCCAGTTGATCCAGAGATGGGGAGGAGGGTCCATCCCACATAACCTCTTATGCTGACCCAATTATAGTTCACCCCATGGCTGAATTACAATTGTAAGCTTGGCACTTTAATTTATCAAATTTGTACCTAGTTGAACGCTAGTAACTGGCTTTTACCTACTTCAAAAATATTACCTCTAAAAAAGACCTAATAAACGTCAGAAATCTGCACCCTGTTAAAATACATTAACGTATATTTAAGAGAGGAATCGTAACATCACACATCAACGCTAGTCACATCCATAAAATCGAAAGTGCCAACTTGGGCGAATATTTTGATTTAAGTTAATCCCTTGATTTCAAAATCACAATCTTTTACATTATCCTACTAGTACATATAATACACCAGCTTTTGATTGGTATTACCATAAAAACATATCACGTGGACTTTGGAGGGTAGATCAATGAGCGTCTTTGCAGTAGCAGAACTTCCTCAGTTGTTCTAAAGTGTTTTCGACACACCTCGCTTGCGCTCCGTACTCATTTATTCGACTCACATCTCCAATCTGGAAGAGAGGAAAATAGCAAACTAACAATGTGGATCGTAGGCGAGGGTTCAAAAGGACTACCATGATTTCCTTCTGTACTTCCTTCTCCATAACTTTTGAAAGTTGAAATCGTTGGCATCATTTACAGTAGCTACAGGTAACATACCAAATACTTGGTTTGGTATGAAGCTATAATACTGGGGGTGAAAAGGAAAGGATACCAGCCAACCTTTTCATTGGCTGTTCAAGTGTGTAACATGGTAAGGTGAGGTGATGGAATGGTATAGTTGCCCCTTCCATTGAGCTGAATGCGATTTAATGCTCCACCACGCTCTGAGAATGTCCCAAACGCTAGAAGGCGTCTGATTCATCTCACATGACAACGGATTCAAGAATTGGGAAGGGCCTACTATCCATACCCATCACAAGTGAGAATTCTCCACCAATTCATGTCATTCTTCTTTTGTTCAATCAGGATTTTGGTCTAGTATTTAAAAGTATTTCAGAATTTTCATGTATCATTATGAAAGGGGTTGAATGGAGGGGTAATAGTTATAAATCTTCACCATTTTCATCAATCTGGAAGATTGGACTGGCTGAGTGTGATATGTGTTTTGAAAAATAATTTAGAAATTTGGGATCCTTTTTTTGGAAGCTGTAATATGGGGGGGATGAATGGTTTAGTTGCCCCTTCCAAGGGCTCTGAGGCAGCCCGCAACACTCACAGGAGGTCTCAGATATAAGAAGGTGTCCAGTATATCTCCTGGGGCGGCAGTTTCAAGAATCGGGAACTAACCATATCCATCACAATACTCCACAACTTTGAACGGTTCGTTCACCTAGAGTGAATTAAATTGCCTAGGTGTAATCCCAAACCATCTCCAGTACTAAAAATATTCGGCCTCAGCTCCTATTAGCTGGACGGTAAAGTGTAAAAGTGAGTTCCCCTGAAAAAAGGACTTTCAACAAAAAATCCAACTTTTTTTATTAGTGAAGTCAAATCAAAATTGATATACTGTTGGAAGGCTGAAATCAGGGCTAGTTACTGCAGGTAAAAAAATAGTTTTTTGATTTTCTCATAAAATTTAAAACTGTCCTATTTTACTCGTGAAAATTGGATTATGGAATTCCACTTGCCAATAAATGGTTAGGAAATTTAACGATGTTTTCAACAGTATCTTCAAATTTGAGTTTATTTCCTGAATTAAGGGAGATATGACCATTTTAGCGAAATGAGGTCTTAAACATGAAAAAAAAAAAATCTTAAAAGTTAAAAAAGTTGGATTTTTAGTTGAGTAAAAAAAAAACCTCTAGGTGGTACTTTTTGTAGCAAATTAGTTGTAACATCGAATCTTAAAGTTTGTTCCATCTCATCGGTGGTCACCCCGCATATCGATTTCAGCCCCTTTATTTTATGGAGGATAAATTAACGGTTGGTCTCGTTACCTGGAAGTTGAACTCGTCAAGGGATATGTCATGCATCAAAGACATTTCAAAGATGGCTTTCCCAGGATCGGTGACAATTTTCAGTTGGTACATAACTGACGTGATCGGAGTATCTGCGCTCATGTTGGGCACAAAGCCATCTTTGTCTTTGCTCGAGTGAAACTTTCTGAAGGCTCCTGAGGGAACCAGCCGCGCAGACCATTGCACCTCCTTCAACGTTGACTCTGCACACTCGTCTGTGTTATCTGAGTTGTACCTGCAATTAAACAAATACGTTGAACAAAAATCAACAACTGACCCACAACATCAAAGAAGTCAAGATGACAGAGGTTCCATGCTTAATTTTATATACATTTTTACTACTACAAGATACTGACTACTACCATGAGCTTGTGATTTTCAAATTTATGAGTATAATAAACAAATAGGTCACGAATATATTTACGGAAAATTATTTTTTGAAAATGTGCCTGCTCATTCGTATTGAAATGTTGCCACCACATCCATATTAACCCCCAGAACGTTATCTAATCTACGTCATTGAATTATTATCAAGAAAGAAAATCTCAAATCCTATCTGATAATCGTAGAAAACAAGCTGATTCCAAAGACAACCCAAAGAAATTTGTTTAAGACCAGTTAGTGACAGTGTACGAGGGTCATCCAGAAAGTAAGGTTACAAACTCCCTGGAAGGTGCAGAGAATTTTTTTTTAGGGGTTGGTATTACTGCGTATAGGGGGGGTACCTGGTAGTCACAATAAGCACCCGCCCGCATACAGCACGCCAGACCCCACACCGCTCGCCAGACCCAGGACCTGCTTGTGTCGTTTGGATGGGATGTTGTGACCCATCTACCATATTCACCGGACTTGGCGCCTTTGGACTACCACCTTTTCACCAAATTGAAGGAGTTCTTGGGTGGAAAACGTTTGTCCAACGACGAGGAGGTGAAGGAAACTGTCGAGAAGTGGTTTTTGGAGTTGGAGCAAAGTGTGTATGAGGAGGGCATAAAAAAGCTGGTGCCCAGGCTGAAGAAATGTGTTGAAGTTGGTGCCGATTACGTAGAAAAAGGACATATTTTGCTACATTTCCTCAAAATTTGAATAAAATATATGCATTTTTCGATTTTTACCAGCAGTTGTAATCTTACTTTCTGGATGACCCTCGTATAGCAAATTGAAAGCCACTAGTCACTACATTTTTCAAAATTAAATGGTGAAGTTTGTGGGCTGCATCTCTAGTACAGACTAGAGAAATTTTTCCAGAGACGTCACGAGCTATGTGCTTTTAATGTGAAAACATCAGAGAAATATTGCTGCACCATCTTTCTCAAATAAAGTGGTTTAAAGGGCAACATCATCCTACTCAACAAACAGCCTAAAGCGGCCCACACACTATCCAACCGTCGGCCGACAATCGGGACTGAAGGAGGGGGGAACCCGACCGCTTGATGTCGGGTGGTCCTAGTCATCCAACGGGTCCGACGGTTGGGTCCCTTCCACACACCGTCCAACTCAGGTGCGAGTGCGGAGAGGGGGTCGTCTTTTGGCACCCCCCACCTCCGATTGTCGGCCGACGGTTGGATAGTGTGTGGGCCGCTTAAACTTGGGATCACTATGCATTCTAGCGATGGCCTTATGCACTATAATTTTAGCGTCAGATAACAGATAACTATAGTTACTATAGTAGGTTGAAGACCACTGTTTAGAGTTCTGTTAAGTTTGAATGTAAATTGAAACAATATCCTAAATCAATCCTTCTGGTAACGTATAAATTGTCCAGACAAGTGTTTTGGAATATTTTAAGTTTGGTGGTCCGGGTACTCAATACGCTCGCATTTCAAAAATAAAAATATCCTAAACCAATCCTTTTAGTAACGTATAGATTAGTAAACAAACAGAGTGAAATCTATAACTCTGCATTTTTATGTTAGAGAAACTATCATGGCAAATGTGTAAACCTAAAAAAAAAAAAAAAAATTATCACTACCTACTACTGGATTTACACCAACAAAATATGACAAGTGATCGCGAGTGATTTAGTTTGTATGACAAGAGCCGTATTCTCATAGATATCAATTGCTCCACAGCAAAGGTTGGCAGTATATCCGTTCTTAACTGATGTTCATAGTAGTGATCACAAGTGTGGCGTGACTGTCTAGTCAACAACCTGGATTACATCCTTGTGCATCAAATACAGATTCAAACTATGCACCTTGTTATGAGAGTGCTGACTTCATTTCAGTTACTATCAAAAACTCCAACTATAGTCGTAACTCAGCAAAGTACGTAAGTAAGTGAAACGTTTGTTTACCAATTGATGATAACGCAATAACAGCAATGATAACGGAGAGTCTTTCTATGTTGTAAACAATTGAATCTATGGATTAATGCATGAATGAACACCTAGCGACAGTCACCCTTAACCAGCCAGTTCCCATAAAGGAGCATGCAAGATCGTAAAGATAGGTCTATAGCATTTTTACGTCAAATTGGTGGTTTTCCATTTCAAATTGGAGGTTTCATAGCCGGTGGAGCGCTGCTTTTCAAAAATCAAGTTAACAGCAAGATAAATCCCCAAACAAACCACGACCTGTGTGACACGATAACCCGAAGCGTTGCCACTGTCACCACATCGGACTGCACGAATTAGGTGATGAGAATGATGATAGACCTGACAGCCGCTTTTGCAGGGAGAGACTTACGTTGAAAAATTTGTTAATTAAATTAGTTAAATTCGCTAATTCGTTGTTATTGCTTTGCCAGAGTTAAATCATGTATTTCTGTCATCCACCAAATTGAAATGTAAAACCTCCAAATTGATGTGTGAAACCTCCAAATTGATGTGTAAATACAATTTGAAATGGAAAATTCCAACCTCTAACTGGCCAACAAGATTTATTCGAAACATAAAAACTATGTTATTATTTTTTCGTTAAACACTCAATCATAAAAAAAAACAAATTACCCATGCATATTCTTACTTATTCATGAATTTGACGAATGCTCGTGCAGCTCTTTGGACGATGGGGTCATTTGAATCAACACTTTCCCAATCCAGGCAGGCGCACCAGTGAGGCTCGATGAAGGCATCAACACAAGTCCTGGATGGCGGGATCTGCGAAATTGGATTGAGGGAAAGTCACATCAGTGATACAGCAAAAGTAAGGATTAATACAATGAAATGAAAGATAATTCACCTAAACTCAAAACAAATCTTTTTTCGTATCTATCAAAAGACCAACTTTAATTTACAGCCAACAAGCTTCATTCCACACCTAGAAACTACTTTCATTGTTTCGACACTATCTACGTTCATAGCTGTTTAGAATTTCACTGTTTGGTCACAGTGGGTGGAGACCATGGATGTAGGTTTTAACTAAATATGATTGGATGTTGATTTCAATAAAATTTCCCCTCGTTCTTAGAGGCTATGTTCATCTGGAACAACAACTAAGGCAATCCATTCCATTCTATTCCCGCTTTCCCAGTGAGTTTTGTTCTTGGAATTTTCCTGGAATATCTCCTACGTCTGTGCACATGGATACAAGGATGAGCCAGACCTTATAAATGATGGGATGGGAAAATTTAACTGGAAGATGACAGAGGGACTGAGCAGTTGGAACTCATACATTTTCCAGAGCCTTGCCGAATGGTCTCTGGCAAGACCTCAAGGCTGCCAAGGCTTCTTGGACTGCCCGAATTGGCCTGAACGCAACAGTGGTATCAGCACTGAATCGTCAAGAGTTAATGGTTGGTTGATCAAGTATACCATAATAATGACCTCCGACAAACATTTCTTCCTTTCCAATGTTCAGTGATTCCTTCTGCAAAATTTTATGGCCATGCCAAACTATTACACCTTATATCAAGAAATTAGATACATGACAACCGAAAACATGGAGAACTAGCATGGTATAATTAAAACTGCAGGTGGGGCTCTAGTTGAAGAAGGAACCAGAATCAACGTACTTCTCAAACATCACAATTACTCAAATTGAAAATACATTAATTTTTGGTTTATTATTCAATAGGTAATAAACCATTGTAATCGCTCTTGAAAAAAATGTCTAACCACCCCTGAAAATTTCATGGTTTACGTTTCAAAGGGTGTAGAATCCAAATTTGCAATAAAAAATTGTCCATTCGTCCGCCGTACGCACGATTTCTCCCAAACGGCTGGAGCAAAAAATCTGAAATTTTCAGGAAAAATCAATATTGGTCCGACAACGCCCCAATTCTTTAGCCAGCTCTCTCACTTAATTTAAAGTGCCCTTTAAGGGTTGTCAAAGTTTTGTAAAGTCCCTAAAAACCTCCAAAAAAACCAAGGCGGCCTAACTGTGGACTTTTTTTGAAGAACTTTCCATGAGGAATCGAATGAGCCACTCCCCAGGTCTGTAGCTCAAACCATTCCTGATGTATGGCATGATCTTATGCTGCAAACATTTGCATCCACATTCACTACGTCACTAGGTTACTGCGATCAAAACAAAAACAACAGCGTTTTTTTTTTGTTTTTGTTTTGATCGCAGTAACCTAGTGATGTAGTGAATGTGGATACTGGAGTGAACTCCTAAAAGGGTTTATAGCTGACAGACGGGTTGAAGCATTCTGATATGCATCAAACGCTGCAAATTCTTTCACTGGGATTTATTATTCAATTTCATTCATTTGGCTTGCATTCATGATTTGAATTTCTACTAAGATTTGGAGTGTGCGTGTTTCACAGGTGATGGAGCGATTATTGAATTTCAGGAGATATGCATAGAGCACGTAAATCGGTTCTCAACCAAAATACCTATTTGGATTGATCAGTTGATCATATTTTTGTGCCTCCTGAAATTCAATAATCGCTCTATCACCTGTGAAACACGCACACTCCAAAGCTTAGTAGAAATTCAAATTATGAATGCAAGCCAAATGAATGAAATTGAATAATAAACCCCAGTGAAAGAATTTGCAGCGTTTTTCTTTAAAGCAAAAAAGTAAACTTTGTTGACAGTAAGTGCTCATCCAAGATATAACTATACATATATTAAACATAGCGAGGCTTGTTCATGTTAAATTCAATTCACAGTCTACCTCTTGAAAAAGTGAAATCCCACGGTGAGACAAATTCCCCATTCCAAACCCAGACGGTTTCAAAATACTTTCAAGCGTTGCATGAATGTCAAAGGGCGTTGTCAGCCTTTTAGAGTTGATCGCCAAATTCTTTACAGCATCAGGGTACTTCTTCTTGAAGGAAGGTGGCAGTGTGAAAGAAAAGAATGGAAGCCGCTCCTCTATTTTACCTTGCTGAGTGTTCCTGATTTCTGCAAATCTGGCAAGAGACAAATGGGTTACAGCTAACAAACTCCACTCTCGACACCATAAAAGCATAAATAGATGAGGAACTATACCTGTGGCCGTGGTCACTCATCAGTATCAAAATGGTGTTATCAAGATTTCCACTAGTCTTGAACCACTCCAACCAATCTCGCAAATCATTGTCAGCGGCACCAACCAAATTGTAACTGTCATGGGAAATTTCTCCGTGAAAACCAAACACAAACTTTGGTCTGTCTTTGTACACCCGAAACACCTGTTTTATATAGTCCAGCATAACCTAAAAGATGGAGACAAATTGTATAATACTCATTTATGACAAGGAAAAGTATATGAATCAACAAAAACAACTTTGATTACTATTCACATAAATGCATCGAAAATCAAATGAAATCCCCAGGATCCAGGATCAACCTCAACAATATTCAGAATTGAATTTCCAATTTCTAGCATTGTTAAGTATCTAGTTTGGAAGTTATGTTGGCATTATTTCGTTGGTTTCATGAAAGTAATAAAGTAATGCGAATGTTATATTGATATTTCCAACCTACGAAAGGATGGGGACAACCCAATGTAAAGCAATGGTACAACCAATCTAAGAACAATGATAGTTTACAGCATCTGTTCTACCTTTGTTGATGGTTCCTTCTCCGGCACTAAGGTATGTAACAGCCCCTTTTTCGTTCAGATTGAAACTATTTGTAACCCTGTATGTAAACTACGAAGATCTACCCAGCACATATAATTTCAATGGAATTTCTCTCTCAAGAAATCGAGTTTATTATAATTTTTGTGACTTATCGACAGGCTAGAGAAGCAAAGGACTCAAAATTGAAAACAAAAACATCGATCTCTGGATGTAGTCTTGTGTCTACTACCTAAACTGCAGGTTCTATAGCCCCTCATACACATTCTATAACAGTATAGTGACAAAAAACTGTCCCCAACGTTTCACAAATAGAAAAGGCATGACAGCGACAATAGGGGATTCTTAAAGAACCTCAACATTGTGTTTTCCTGATCTTCACATATTTGCATTTCCCCTCTCATTGTCAAGGATGAAGCACATTCCATGCTTAGAAAAATCTGAAATGCTTTCCCAATTGGCTCTTCCGTTTTTGGCATGTTTCCATTTTCTTCATACGAAGATTGTGTACAATCCTTCAAATAAATTACAACAGATTAAAAACTATACCTTGTGACGTGGGACAGACCCTAAACAATATTTGCTGAACTTCTCATAGTAGTTACTCTCTGCATCAACGTAAAATGGCCGCATGTAGTGGTCTGTTGGCACAGCATCAAAACCTTTCAAACGATATGTGAAAATACCAGCGCTTGGAGTATCTTCCATGAAGCCTGGAAATGGAAATATAATTCAAGATCACTCGACATTAGTACTGTGTGTGCACAACTCCACAAAACTTCTTCGAAAATTGACGAGTTGATAAATCTCAAGAATTAGTATTAAAAATGTTTCGTTTCATATGATTTTATCCACTGAGTGGAGCTTTTTTCAAGTTTCACAATAACCATCACCAGATTATTCTACCAATTTTTGACCTTGGCTCCTGGACTATTGGAATAGATGGGTAGGGTTTTACCACTGTGAGGTTCAACTTATATGGTGTAAAGTATGATTTTCTCACTCAAAATTATTCAATATTAGTCGCAGTGATTTCACAGAGTCGTAATTTGTTACCTGTAATGTAGCCAGCATCTTTGTAATTGTTCCAAATGAAAGGGTAGGCGTTCACGAACGTAGCTTTATGACCCATGCGTCGCCTAGTGTCCGGCAGCTCTAGCTCAGTTTTCCCTTTGTTAACAAGGAATAAAATACGTTAGTCAACTACCTCATCAAACTGCAGTAAGTTATGACACAAAGGTTTGTTTTCCCTGGAAAGATCTTCCATATAGATGCTCCAAGGCAGTTCATCCCTCTAGCTGTTTCATATTTATGTAACAAGCCAATTGATATGTTTTGGTCGGCGAGACTTCAAATAAACTCGCTAATTTGACAATTCACTGCTGGTGACAGTATTTTGTTTCCAAATCTGGCATTTATAGTGAACCAAGGGCCAATATATATGAGCACTTTATCATCCTTATAATGGTATAAGAAATGTTCTAAGCTGGCAATTCAATGTCTTTATAAAAGATTTTCATACAATCTTTCGACAATTTATAGAGCAAAATATAATGGAAAATTTGAATAGACCTGATTGATTCAATGATGATCTGGACAGATCACTTGCCAGACAAGAATGGATTCACTGGTTGAGGCGTTTGAGAATTTCAGTGAAAAATCCTAAGTAGAAGAATATAATTGTCATGATGATGGGTTAGTAATAAGTCAAAACTTAGGCCCTAGCTAAGTTAGACAATTGATAAAATTTAGTCTTAGAGCTGAACTAATGAGAGAATAAACGTACTCGATGATCAGCAGCTCTCCAAAACTTTGGCGTGTTTATCTACATCCAACTGAAGCCTCGTTAGCGCATTGGAGTTTGGTAGAGGGAGAACAGAGGTACCACCACAACAAAGTTAAATTCCCATATATCAATGAGGTAACCTCTATTCGTTCACGTTGGCCATATCTAATTTTGTAGGAGTAACCTTTCAAAGGTAGGTACAGGGACTACCCATAATACTAAACAGGAATCAGGACGAGTTTTCTGGACCATTGAATTAAATCTATAATGTTTGGGTGTCTTGAGAGTTGGCTAAACTACAAGCCTGCCTTTTGAAAATATTTACATTTCTTCTTCAGGGCTCATAACAGAGAAGAGGTACATGATAAATAGAAAAACATTTTTCTAATATGGATGGGAGTTAATATTGAGAAACATATAGGTAACTACGGTGTTCGAAAGACTAACTTATTTACTAAACATATGTAGGTAGAAGTAGAAGCAGACCATATGAAATAAACTTCAAGATACCTAAAAAAAACATTTTTACTTAAGATTTATGTACTACATTAGTGATGTAGCAGTATATCAGCATTCCCTTAACCATCAGTACGTAATAATGTGCCCGTCGTTTTTCGCCTACAAACTGGAACTTCTCCATTAAATCCACATGGAATCAGATAGTAGATGTTTCTTTCTTGAAAAGTTAAGAGAAAACTTAGGCACCTTAGGTTATCATAGTTAAGGGTCTGCTGCCTTATGGTGCTGCACCACAAAGTTAGGGAAAAATGTTTTGAGCTGTTTATAAACCAATTCACATTTTAAAAACAATTTTCCCAAATTTAATAATTTCCTCGATTTATAATGTTCGAATTTTCGCTACTTTTATTATTGAAGTAGCCTTTGCTGTCTTAGGTGGTGTCCAACTTTGTTCCGTCTTCAAACTGGAATATCTTGTTTTCTATTTTGAAAATGCACTAGCCTTCTAGAAAATTCAACTCCAATTTAATCCATGAAATCGATTTGGAATGATAAAGTTGATGATTCTTACTGTCAGATAAATTTATACCGTCGAGCTATGGCTCCTTTCATCCCTGGAGTTCCTCATTGGATGTTTTGGAAAGTGCCCAACGTTATTTCGCCTTCAAACTGGAATTTTTGGTTTTTCATTTTGAAATAGCACTAACCTTGTGCAACATTCAACTGTAATTTAACTCAAAAATGTGGTAAAAAGTAGAAAAAATACGTTTTCAAGTTGACAAATACGGATTTTTAGGCACCAAACGTGATTTTCTTTAAAAGGCCTTCAAAAAATCATATTTCAGGAACGGGGTGAGGTGAAAAAGTGTGGTTGGTGGCGTTTCGCTCCATTTTGGTCGAGTTTCACTTAATTGTTTTCAATATCAAATGCGGGACACCTGTGTACAGTGGACGTTTGAAGTTCAAGGGTGTTCTTAAGTCTTCTTTCTGCTTCCTAAGTTTGTATGTTATCGAGATGTTAGCTGCGTTTATACCGAATTGGTAAAGTGAATTACTAATTGAACCAATACGAAGTAATTTCCAGAAGTTTGGTACAGTATTTTCTGATCGAAGGGTGGTAATACTGCTTACTACTCATATTGACTCGTATAGAGTGTAATGAAGAAAAAGACAAACCATCGTCTGATACAGGCCACCATTTTGAACATAATAAATATGGAGAATCTGTAAATACAAAACAACGAGAGGATTGTAAAATGTTAGCATTAAATATCTTATCAATATTAGACGAACCAGTTAGTATGGGGATCAAAGCCTGAGGAGTTCCGTCCCCAACAATATTGTAGCCTTCGAGAATGACTGCGCCCATCTCTTTCGTCAAGTATTCAAAACTTTTCGGGAGTTTTCGAGTGAAAGTGAGTCGTGAGATAGAATCGAACCCAAACATCAGCACGTTCATTTTAGTTGAGCCTTTGGGAACGGATTCCCATCCAGCCCTGTCGAAGATGTCTTGATCAAACCGGGCACCCGCCATAATGTTGCTCCACCTTGTCGAGAAGAAGGAAAACATCAGAAATTAACGCCTGTAATAGACTGAAATAGCGTGTTATCAACATAATTCCGTTTAGTTTCAAATTTAACAACCATAACAACACACAAGACACACAGGGTTAACAGACTGCCACCAAGAATTCCTCCAATTTGATTGAGCTTAGAAACAGCCAGTAACTCTCCAAATGTATCTTTCTTTTACAACTCCAACAAAAACCACACAGCGCAAATGACAGCTGGCCTCCCCTTGCTAAAAGCGTTAATTAAAATGTTCCAGTTATGCAGCATGAGTGAATTTTGACTTATTGTATTCAAAATAGTTTTGTTTGTACAATCCCTTCATACAATGGGACAAATCGTGAAAAACGAGATCAAAAATTTTCAAAAATGTTTGAAATCGTACAATATTACTAACCCCTGGACCCCTAGTGGAGTCCATGTGCGAAAGATCGATTTTTTTGAACAACAAATAAGCCATTTAAGACCAGAATGAAGGTAGGACAATGCAGATTTGAAACCTGCACACCTTGAAACGTAAAATGACAAAATTTGAAGGGGGTTATAAAATATCTTAGCTACACGATTATAAAGGCTTTTTACTGGAAATCACTCAAAAGTTTATGATTTCCAATGAGTTCTCCGAAAAACTTGTTGTTCAGAAAGGTAAAAGGTGTGCAGGAAAACAAAATAAATGCTTAGACATGCACCTCGCTAACTATCACTAATTTTAGTTTGTGTTTAAAAAATATAAATATAAATATACCTACGTATGAATATTACCCATGTTTTTTTTCTATTCATTACACCTATCTGTTAATTCTTCGTATGTTTGAGTCCCACAAGTTACCTGGTTTAGAGGCTCCTCCTTTGGAGATGCCGACTACCAGACTTTTCTTTCACTTCTTTCATCAGATTGTTTTCGAGAGATATTTTGAGTTTACGAGAAATTGTGTTGTGTTGAATTAAGGGTTTCGGGGTTGTTATGCCTTCTAATTAAGCTAAGTAGTTACATATCAATGGAACACTCTTTTATTATGAATTACTCACACCCAATACTTGACCAACATTCTGAGACCCTAAAATAATTTTGATAGGATTTTCCACGATTAACAAAGAAACACCAATTATTTGAGGAATATGTTAGATGTATTATTAACGTTAACAATTAGCCATTTTCAATACCAAGTAGCTAGAACTTCAGACATAGACGAAGCGAAATGGAACAGATGAAGAAACCCCAGAAACTGTATCAATACCACCCATCACAGTGGCTCTTAGACTTTTCCCCTTAAGCGCCCCCCTTCACTAGGAAAAATAGTATCAGGCCCCCCAGCCTATTGTTTTTAACAAAAATAGTTATTAATAGCTGATTTCATGCATTGGCACCTAGGAACCAGGTGGCGCTGGCGTTGCTCTGGTGCAATGCCCACAATCAGCCGCAGAGAGTAGCGTCACAGCCCGCATGTGTGCGCTTTGTACCTAGGTGGCGTTGAAGGAACTCGCGCAGCTCGACCAACCATTTCAAACAATGCTGAAAATGTGATAGCGGTTTCATTCTCGTCGACTACGTCTGGCGTTAACACCGACGTCAGGCACTATTCAAACCATATCATCGGCACGTCGTTTGTTCGGAAAAATATGAAACTAATTGTTACTAAGAAAATGTATTTCCTAACCCCTCAAGACCCCTCGGGGTCGCGCCCCACAGTTCAAGAACCACTGTCCTATCACATTCTTGAATATCTTGGAGCAATAAAACATAATTTACGGTGACAATGTTCTTGGTTTTACCCAGAGGAGTATAGTCATTAAAGATATGCAGGGAAACCAGTAATGCTACTTAGCATAATCTTGTTATTGGTTCTTACGGATTTTGCTTGGATCTACTTGATTATCAAGGTTTGTGAATTAATTTACCATTGAAAGTTGATAAAAATATGAGCATAATCATTACACGTTCATTTTCAAAATTCAAATTCGTTCAATTTCTCGCTGAAGTAAGGACACAGTTTTAAATTATAAGTAATTCTTTTATAGAAACTGTAATAAGTTTTAATTGCAGTACAAGCAGTACGTGACTAGTTCTGTTCACAACGAGGTTGGATGATTCAGTATTTCATTGGATACAATCATGGGGATATTAGTCAGTCCATATTATAATTTTTACCTGGTAAATTGGACAGTGTTTTCCAGAATAACCACGAATTATAATTTTATCTGATTTTAACAACCCAGTTGACAAAAGAGATAATTAAAGTGAAGAGATAATTTTAGTTGAAAAATGTTTCATTTCATTCGAATGGATAAAGATGTCTTGATACAAACCTACGATCTTCAACTTTCCACCACGACGGACTTGAAGGGTTGAACAAAAGATGTGTAGGTAAATGGGTTTTTATCGTTCACACAAAAAGTTCACAAAATAGCATGCTCCATACTAAAAAACAGAGAAAAAAGATTCCTTATAAGCAAAACAATTAACGAAAAAATAAATGCAAATTAGACGTTAACATACGTTTAGCAAAAACATCCTGAATCAATACGAAATTCTAGAGGATTCAATACAAACATTCAGTTTCAAAGAGATGACGCCTCACATCGGGGAAAAAGTGGGTTGTACATACAAGCAGCAGTGCAAGATACAATACAACTGAATTTCACAATTGCAGGTGACAGCAATTTCTGCTAAGTAGGTATCTCTCATGCCAATAAAGAAGAAGACAAATTTATAATGATCGACTCTTATATAAATACTTTCTAGAAAGAATGACAAAGAGAATACATTCACTACTACTGATTAGATGAACTTTCAGCGTGACCATGTGTTTACCATTGTTAATTCACTAATGAACGGGAAACCATACCATATAATCATGTTTCTACTTTCAGCTATGCATCTGGAAATTGCATCGCGATTCGCAATTCTATTGACAATGTTTCAAGTTCCAACTCATCGGCAATGGAGAGCGAAAGAATCGAAATACAGTGCCCATGGTGATATAGTTCAATTATTGGAATTAAAATGTATCAAAATCAAACATGAGAAACGCCTACTCTTTTATTTTGAAAATTTCAAGCATTTAACTATTACTCCTTGTGCTCATTTGAAAGTGATGCTTGGATTCCACCTTGACAGGCTCCACCGATGGTCAATAATTATTAATTAATTATAATTATAATAATTAACCAACTACTTTTATTGTTACCCAACATTTTCAAAAGGTAGATAAAACAACTTGAATAAATTCTGACAAGCACCCAAACACTAAAATGATAAGAATGAAGTTATGAGAAAAGAGCAGATTAGTGAGAACAGTATGGTGAAAGATAAGTATGTACAGTCGATTCTACTGCCGAATCTAACACAGGAATTTCTTATTTTTTAAAATAATATATGATCGCTCGTGTTATTGTGAGGTTTGGGGATCACTTTGGGGTTAAGGAATTGCGTAAATACGAATTTGAAACCTTTCCCAGTCAGTTTTGCGCGCAAAATTACGAGGAAATGACATCCCACTTCCTTGACGGAGAAAACCTCGAATAACCACTTTTGACCAGGTGAGCAGGTCCACAGCATCTATGCGTGTGATGCGATAGGGAATTCTGAAACCTAGAATGCCTAGTTGCGCAACTAGCCCCGGATTTGATTATCCGGAAATCTGTGCATGTGATGCGATCGGGAATTCTGAAACCTAGAATGCCTAGTTGCGCAAGGCTTCTCACGACGACCAGGATTTGATTATCCGGAAATCTATTCACCCGTGGTAAAAATGAAATCAGTACGACTCCTAATAAGAACAGCTGCGGAGCCAACTTTAAAATTGAGCCACCAAGGAGAAAGTAAAACTGAGGACAAAATTGTATATCAGAAAACAAAAAAATTTATAAAAAAGGCTTAAATGAAGGGAATCTAACAGAAAAAGTTTGCTCTCTGGAAAAATCTTTGTACAGACTTAACAAGCCATTTATCAATGGTACAAGAGATTAGACGGGCGTATTAAAGAAATTGGATTCTAACCTACTTCGGAGAAGGGGAGCACACAGTATTACTCGTGGTCTACGTAGATGATTTGATTTGGTCATTGCGTCGTCAAATGATGAAAAAACAGCTACGTTAAAGGAAGAATTATCAAAAATACTTGGAATGCGCGACACTGGGGAGCAAATACTGCCGTGGAACCGAGTTTTGAAGAAAATATGAAAACAAGATTATCATTTCCCAAGAAAATTATGAAAGGAAAATATTGAAAAAATGCAATCTTGGAAACGCCAAAAGTGTTAAAACCCTGATGGAAGCCAACCGTCAACTCACAAAACCAGCAGCTTATTATTTACCAAAACATCATTGGCTCACTGTTGTATTTTGCAATCCGCTACAGCACCAGGATCGTATATTCGGTGAGCTATTTGTCATGATTTCATTCATGTTACCAAACTGAGCACTGGGGAGCAGCGAAAACAGTTCTCAGATATTTGGAAGGAACTAAATGAATGTGCCTGACCTTCTGAAAAACTACTAAAAGGCCTAACTGATGCAAACTGGGGAAACTGTATAGAGGGGCCGCTTTCAGTTGGGAACCACTTAAGCAAGACACTTTTGCTGAATCCACCGAAGGCAGCCAACATTGGAGAATTTGCAGAAAATGGTACTGTTCTGATTGAGTACTGCCCTAGTGAAGAGATGACTGTTCACATCTTGTTGCTATTCTGCGAGCATCTAATTTCAAATCAAATCAAATTTCTTGGGTTTCCTCCATCCCACCTCAGTAACCGGGCTTCCACACATCAGGCGCTTCGTTCTTCAAGCCGGTGTATCGGCCCCTCCTCCAGTCCCCGAGGTGGGTACGTCGATCTGCCGAACGTTCATCTGCAACAGCCCTTCCTCCGTCTCTGACAGTCCCAAGGTCTCGAATTTGTTCCGCAGTTCCCCCTAAGTCCATTGCTCTCCTTCTACGATCAACTTATCTCTTCGAATGAAGGCTTTTAGGCCGTCCCCCAATGCTTTCTTCCAGAAGTCATTTAGCTCCCTCTGAATGGTTCTCGTTTCCTCAGGCAAATCTTCTCGGATATAAACGTTTGACCTCTTCAAATTTCCCGCTCCTCGTAAGCACTCGAATTTGAGGCTAGCAGTTGAGAAACTGACCCATATTGGCGTAGAGCCATTTTTCCCTTTACCAAGAAAGCGGGCATGTTCTATCTCTCTGATGTTCGCGTCTACCTTCAACTTATCTTGCAAAAACATCAAAACTGCACTCCTCATCGGAACGTCCCGAGAAGGGATCCAATTGCAGATGATTATATTCTTCGAGCGCTCAGTTTCCTCAAGCCGTTTAATTTTACTTTCCATGTTTCCAATGACAGCAACTTTTTTTGACAGCTTCTCTATTTCCATTTTATTTTCCTTGACAGTCTTTTCGAGGAGAAGTACTTTGGTGAAATCGTTTTTCAGGCCTAGAATATCGTTCTGAATCTTGTCGAGTGCCTGAAGGCGTTCCATTACGTCTTCTATCGTACTCATATTTCTCAAATCGACTTGCACGTCAGGACCTTAACTTACGCCCAGTCAAGGCACACTGCGATCCGTTTGAACGCGATAAGATTTCTCCGATGGCGAAATACTTACAATTTAGTCACCAAACGTTCGACAAGAGCTTTTCATAAATGGGCACCCTTATCTGGAAACTGAAAAAATTCAACGGATCTACTGGCTTACCTACAGCTTTCAAAGAACGAAAGCACTTTTATCGAACCCTAACGAGTTTAAAAGTCTGAAGAACCTATGTTTCAAGATCAAGACTATGTTTAAGAGTCTGAAGTAGCCGATAATAAGAAACTTAATATACTCATAAAATTTCTGTCGTTCAATAAGTATGAGTACGTTAGCGGGTGAAACTATTTCGCTGAAGCTATTGGGATTTGAATGATCTTTTATCACCGCAACCTAACGTGCTTTTTGGAAGGCATTTAGTCTCGAATCGAAAACAACAGACCTTATCGTAGAACAAGTTTTGCATATGTTAGGCAAAAACTGCCATTTCAAAACTGTCGACGCAGTAACTTAGAGTAATGAGTACATTCGGCACTTTTTCGAAAGTGGCCGTCTATCCATTCAAGTACATCAACAAATTCTTTGAACCGTTACGCTTCACGTTAGAACAGAATGAAGAAACAGTTGACTCTGTAGAATTGGCACAGAAGAAAGCAGAACTAGACAAAGCGACTTCTATTTACAGTTCAGATTCAATTTGCAACTGCACAACAAGTCCAACAAAACAAAATGTTAAAAAACTTTCTCTTCTGGAAAGACTGACTGTACTACCAATGTCGCAACAGCACCTCAACGATTTCACCAACAGAATGTCATTTCTGTGGTGGACTGTGGCATCGTTCACGAGAACAATGTCCAGCTTTAGACGCAATTTGAAAAGCATTTTCCAAAAACGGACACTTCCTAGAAGTATGTCAACCCTCGCCCATATCAAAAAGTAAGGCAACAGCAGCTTCAACATCTCTATCTACAATAACTTCAGCTGCCTTACCTACTCCCAAAGGCTGTAATAAAGCGCAGTATTAATGGTAATCCAGCTAATATACAAATATTGGAAGTTGCGACGGCTTTATTGACAGTAAATATTCTCAAAGAAACAACTTCGAATCTTACCTGAAACTCGAGAGGTAAAGATGGCTTCCACCTCTCTTCAATCAGGTAAACGAGGTTTTGTGGTAACTGATCTCTACATGGAAAATGAGTTGTACAAACGGACGAAATTCCTAGTTATTCAAAACTTATATTCAGATATATTGATAGGCCATGACTAAATGAAAGAGCATTCCTCGATTGAATTGCATTTTGACGGTTCAAAACTCGCTCTCTCAATTTGTAATAGAGCATATGCAAACGTTGACCCTCTTAACACTTTCTTTTATCGACGGCTGTAGACCTATTGCCAAAAAATCCCGGTAGTTTTTCAGACACGAATGAGTTATTCGTGAAGTTAGAAATAGAGAAATTAGTTCAAGAGGAGTAATTGAGGAAAGTTCGTCATCATGGAGAACACAAGTTCTAATTACAAGAGACAAAATCCATAAATTAGGATCGCTACGCACTATTGTTAAACGATTTAATAAATTCACTCTACTGGACGCCTAACCAGTACTAAACACAAAAAAGCTACTTTCAGTGAATGGTTTCTTTTTAGAACCATTAATCAACAAAAGTGCCGATTCACAATACCTATTCTAAATCTAAGAAGAAATACACAGCTTTTAAAGCAGCAGGAATCCAATATTTATCTTAAATAACTATGCCCCCAAGATGATTCAATATCGGATGACAAAACTGATGAAATTTGTTCAACCTAAGATACTAAACCTCTTACAAGCTCAGTCTGGACCCAGCCACCAGCATTATGTTTCCAACCACACAAGATGGATCCTGTATCTCCCCAATTTCCTAGAACCCCAGATTAGATCACAAGGACTCCACACCGCACTTCTACACCAAATACGGATGAAGCAGTACGAGAAGAAGACCAAAAAGAAATGGGCAACCTCCAGGACACTAAAAGGATTATGTGATCTTTTAGTGAGATAGAATGAGATGACTTTTGGTGACTCAACACAGGGTACCCAAATGAATTCATTATGAGAAGCTAGCTGAGCAGGGAGCTAACTTTTTCAATCCTTCGGTCAAGCGCTAGTGGTAGATAACCATACAGAGTTGTAATCATGTTAAAAAGGATAAGGAGAGTTCTGTGAACGTGAGTGGTTGAGCAGAGCTTTGAGGAATTAGGCTCCTTCGGTTAGCCGTCGTTATTCACTCGAGCTAACGTTTTGCTGAATAACTTTGCGGTGATAGCTAGCCTTTGGGGAGGAATACGAATGCTCTTAAACTGCAAACCTTCAAAAAAGACTTAGGGGTTATTGGTGACACTGTCAGTCGATCCTGCGTCTGTGACGATTAGGTACCTACTAAATCAATGTCAATAAATCACCGATGTCATTCTATCGACATCACGATTTGCAAATAGTTGCAATAGAAAAGAAAGCGGTTGGATTTGATAAGGAAAAGTGTTAATTTTATTTGAAAATAGTATAATTTGATTAGGAGATAGACTGGGAAAAGTTTCATTTCGTCTGGAAATGCTACCGTGTTTAGACTAGGTTTTAACCTTTCCCATTCTGAATACAATTAGGAAATTCCCACCACATATATTGACAAGTTTATGGAGAGAATGAGGAAGGAATCAGGTAGATAAAATGGAAACCCAAGTAACAATGATTCTACTTAGTCAAAATGAGGATCGTAAAGCAACCTTCAAACAAAACCTTGAAAAAAAAATCAAATACATGCAGCCGAATAGTACAAAACCCAAATTTCCACCACGAGATCAAACCATTCCACAACATTCCACGTTCCTGTCATTCGAGGAATTCACCTTTTTCTGGAATCTCCGACGCAATCCACACGCACGAAATCGCTAGACTCTAGACTATATTCTGTATGTGTCTTGGTGGTCAAACCAACTTGAGTGGCGAAATCGTTTGTTCTAATTAAATCTGAAAAGTCACATTTAGTTTGCAAGTGGGATATTATGCAGAAACACGAGATAAAGCAGGAAGAAGAAGGATTTTTATAGAGCAACGAGGAATTCTCATGCCTGTACATGTAACCCTGCAGTATTTGAAGTATGAATAGACACGTGAAAAAATGTTCGTGATGCAGGTTGCTTAACTGGTTATAATAGGGCCTACATATTTTCACCAGTTAGTTTTATGGGGTATCTAAAATATTTGTTGTTCTTTGCTGACTAAAAAGATGCATCAACTGTAGATGTAGATGTAGATGATAACTAAAACTCTCAGTGTGGGGGTCTGGGAGCTTATTTTACTTTCCTGGGAGTTTTGCTCCTAATCAAGGAGATTCAGCCCCTTGGTGAGGGGTTTGAGGCCCTTGATTAGTTGTTCGCTCTGAATGGACCTCATTGGGGTTTGTGCCCCAAAGAGTTCAAATCTGTGAGATGCTAGTGCTGGGCACTCAAATATTATGTGGGATGCCGTTTCGTCAGTCTCCTCGCATAGCCTGCACAGGGTTGTACTTTGTGTGACCCCAATGCGGTGTAAGTGGAACCTTAGGGGCACAAAGCCGGTTATGAGGCCGACCATTGTTTTTAGTTCCCTACGGTTTTTGCCTAGTAGCCAATCAGTAATTTTGGTGTTGGGTTTCGCCACCATGAGTTTACTGTGGACGTGCCCTTCGATATTGAGCCATCTACTTGTGGTTTGTTGGTTGACCCACATGTTGATGGTCCCTCTGAAGGCGGTAAAACCATCAACTGTATCTTATTTTTTCGTTTTTTCTATGTCATCCCTGTTCCCGATTTATAAGAATATTATAATTCGACGTGTCTTGGTTTTGTTAAAATCTATTATTCAAACAAACTATCAGTTTCGTATCTTGTTTGTTGAAAACTTGAAAAACAGTTTTGTTATGGAAAAATTGTTCGCCCAGCAGTGAGAGCAACCTAGCAGTACCTAATGGTTTGTGAAAATATCAGCACAAACTGCATTTGATTGCCACATTAAGGGGTGTTGAGGTAGCTTCTTAATGCATTGGAGTTTGCTGGCTTGGCATGGCTTCAGCTGTCCTCGGCTCTTACACGAGCAAGTTCATTATCTCAGTGTTATCGATTCAGTGAGTTGCTACATTAAGAAGTGTGATGTTTACGATCCAGCCTGAGATGAATTTATTATAGTTTAGCTACTATTGTCTGCACCAAAGTAACCAGTCTATACAGATGTTACTCAGTATAGAAGAAGTAACTCAAGATCGAGACACTGCCAACAACACCAAAAGGTCCAAGCACCATTAACTCCATTCTATCAAGCAGGGGATCTAGGGTTCAATGAGCATTACCAGAGGGCATAAGAGCGGTACCATTTCTATTTTTAGATAGAAGTAGATTTCATTCATTCAAGTTTGGCAACACCTTAAAACAACTAGTTTCCATTAATAAATCAACATTTTTAACGTACTGTGGCAGATACAGATAAGCATTGGCACCACTCCTACCAGTTCAGTACTTTCCATGACGTCACCACCATAAGGAAATCATAACAATAAAACTAGATAGTCATATAATCTTTTCACAAACTGAACTGTTTGGTTCCAATCTATCTAGATTTAGAGTAATCACACCGTTTGATCTCAACGGTCTGCTACCAGAGTTAGTTGGTGTTCCTCATCACCCATTCCCATGCAAGATATCCAACTCATATTAGTTGGGCGTCTCATATTAAGGTTTGAGGAGGGAATCGGAAAGTCATTTAATGTGTCCAGCCAATTGAACTGCTTGGCTCCAATAAAAGTGCAGTTGGTGTTAATCTTCTTAAGATTCTTAAGAATTAACTTCAATTTTAAATCATAAAATGAATCTAACGGTGACACTCATTTCTGAATTCTAAACGAAATTTATTTAAGATTTAGTATAAATTTAATTTCAAGATTTATGTACCTTGAAACAAACAATAAATGTTATTTATTTACTTTATTCCTCAATTAGCTAAAGAATTTGAACAGCATATACTTACCCTTACAAAAAGAGGCTGGTTAGGAATGTTCTCTATTCAAAAATTTTACGATCCTTCTGGAGTGAACGTTATTTTTTTATAGCGGAATCGAGTGGATCAAAAATCCACAAATTGTAAGATTAGTGAACGATTGATAAACCAAGAAGATAAAGAATACATTCCCACTATCATTCATTCAATCATTTTTCTATTCTTTCGTACAAACGACCTTCCTAAGAAGTATAATTCATGAGAATTCCTCATTAGGACAGAAAGTTATGAATTTATTAAAATAAAACAGAGTGTACCACTCGATTTTATGTAAGAAGTGTCTAAAGTTACCAGTAAATTTTGTATTTCTGTTTCATAGATTTCCAGTCAATTTTGCATCCCCCGATTTGCGATAATTTTCCTCATACGTTAATAATGAGAACAATTCAAAATCTTATAAATGAGAGAATGATCAATTATTTTGAAAGTATATCCGAACATTACTGTAATTTATACAATTCAACATAGTTAAGTCACACGATTTTGATTAAATTCACAAGAGCTATTGTTTAATTTTGGTTCGTACAAATTATCGTATTTTGATAAAATCAATTTTAAAAAGTTGGATACTGTTCGTGTTGGCGAAAAAAATATTAATAGATGTAAGACTTAGGGACCTCTTTGTAGTTTTTACACAGGGCGGCCCGCACAAGGGTGGACATGCGGCTGGGGATGGATTCTACAACGAATTTGAGACAAAAAGTCTCTCGGGGAAATATTTTTGTAGAGGCTTCGTTTCCGAGTTATTCACGGTTCAAGACTTTCCGTCACAAAAACAACCATAACTTTCTGATTTTCCTACGAATCTCGAATCAGGGGATACCGTTAGAAAGAGCATTAAATTACCTATCTTCATGATGCCAAAAAAACATTTTCTGTTTAGGTTTAATGGGTAAAAAAGCGGGACAGTAGACCTCTATGGTTCTACAGCCAGATCATTTAAATGATTAATTTTACACATTTAAGTACCGAAGATGAAAAATTGCCTATGCAACCTACAAATATGGGATTCTAGCTCAGAGGAGGGGAGCTAGTAAACAGAGATGAAAGCTACGCCTGGGGGGGACAAGGGTTTACGTGAGAGCATTCTGTGTTCATAAATGGTACTTACTAAGCCTAAGCAACTCCCTGGAAAAATCTGTAGATTCAACCAGAGCACCAGAGAGGCTAGTGCTTACCAAGGTGGCAGGTACACAAATGACCCCTTTGGGCGGATGGAAAAGTGGTGATGCCGGGATAACAAAGGGCGGAAGGAGCCCACCCGAAGGTTAGTTGAAGGAGTTTTGAGCGGGGGGGGGGGGGGGGCTGTTGGGTCGGTAGCTAAGAACTGGATTGTACTCCTGTTAATCATTTAAACGATAAAAATTAGACTAGAGCGAAAATTGGGTCAAATCCGGTAAATTACTGTTTTTTTTTTTTCAATCACCTACATGAACATTTTGTATCGTTACTTCAAAAGTTGGCCAGAAAGATCAGCTTTCCAACGGTATCCTCAGATTTGAGATTTGTTGAAATGAGAAAGTTATGGCTATTTTTGTGACAGATAGTCGAAAACACGAAAGAAATCTTGAAGCTTGAATAACTCGGAAACGAAGCCTCTACAAAAATATTTCTACGAGGCACTTTTTAATCATAAATAATCAAACCTCCCTCTTTTCTCAACCACTTACGGGTTTCGTAGAATGGATAGGTCCACAAAATGGAGAGAAAGTAACATTTTTAGTAAAGAAAACCATTGTTTCTCAGTGACATCCAAAATTGTTGAATTAAGAGACAAAATATTTTTTTCTTGACGGTAGTTTTGCTACATTTAACGAATTCATCAAGCAATTCTTTTTTGAGAAACTATCTTTATACCATCAATCATTCAGATAAAACAGAAACATCATATTGAGTGGCACACGACAACACTTACGACAATATTTCGTACAGGGAAGAAGAGGTTAGACCTATAAATCAAATTACACGTTATCAGATGGTGTTACCTGTAAAAGAGCACTCGATGTCACCGTGTTTATTTCTCGCTTCTTGAGTGATGACGGCTCGACTGCCTTTGATCTCCACCCAATCCTTCTCGCCCTTGCAATCAATCGGTCCCTCCAACTTGACGAACTTCATGATTTCGGGGCTGAATACGTCAAATGTCGGATGCCTGCACGCTTGGCGACCATGCCTATCAAAAACATATTGGTAGGTATTACATGTATCACAGTGACATCTCTATTCCCGGTTTTTATACAATCAAAGTTATAAACGCAATGAGTATTTTGAAACTGGACCAAATTCTTAATCGAACAAAAAAGCAAGAATATTGGCTGGGAATTTAAGCAGATGAGAGGACCGCTTGAATCAATCGACAATCACCTCTCCTTCTCCCATCACGAAATCAAATTCTAAATTTCTGAGTATTAATGAACATAATCAAGTGGGAAAGATCTGGAATACGTTCCAAAACAAGAACAAAGTATAAGTATAGTATCAGCTATCTGACCGGAACTTGAATGGATCGCCTATTACCCTCCACTCCCTCTTCCAGCAGAAAATTCAATATTTTCGAGCTTTAGCTTTGTTGCACGAATATACCAAAATTAGGGTTGAAAAAAAAGAAGGTTTTTGCATAAATAAAATTAGATGAAAATAGTGAAGAAATTACGATTGGGCACTATTAACCCCTCCATTCACCCCCTTCCATAATGAAACTTGAATGAGTTGTCAGTAGGACCCATGGTTTAAGAATTTGGAGAACAACGTGAAAATTTGCATGTGTATTTAGGGGCCCATACACGCTCAGTTCAACTGTGCAGTTTGAGCGAGCAAAAAACTGTACGATTATATGAACTTAAGGAGTGTAGGCAACCTTCAGTTTTCCCCTCAGTTCTCTCAGTTTTTTGAGTGAGTCGCAGTTTAGTTGTGAACTTGTGAATAATAAATTTAATAATTTGTGAAGTAATGGACCAAAAAAGAAGAGCAGCAACGTGCTTTATACTTGCAGAAAAGGAGCAGCAATGAAAAAGAAGACTCCGGGAACGCTGGGGCAAGGACTGGTTGCTTCAAAAAATGCACTGCCGATCTCGATTTGCTGAACGAATTAATAGAAGGAGAAGTCGCAGACTTCAAGAATTCCCTAGGGATGGAGGACTACGTTTTTCAAATGCTTTTGATCAAAGTTGATCCCTTTATTACAAAAAAGGACACAGTTATGAGAGAGGCAATATCCAAATTGATTGCAACGCTTCAATTCCTGGCAACTAGGAGAAGTTATGAAGACCTGAGATTTTCAATGTGAGTGTCACCTAAGGTACTCGGTGGCAATTCCGGAAAGTCGCAGTAACAATAAATGACGATGAGGGCTTCTTTCCTGCTCATTATTTGGGAGGAACAGGGGAAGGGATGAGAGTCAGTAGAGGTCATAAGCACTTGACTGAGGAAGATGCGCAGTTTATTGGTGAAAAGTTGAAACTTTTGCACAGGCTAACAGCCATAGTAAAAAACTGCGTGAACTGCCCAGTTTCCTCAATTAATCACTCGGACATGACGTCACACGTGATAAACTGAGCTGAGCGTGTGTGGGCCCCTTACATTTGGTATGAGATGGTAGACAAACATCTACTCATTCAAAATAGACCTAATTTTTCGATAGGTATACAAACTCGAACCTTTCTAGATCAGTTCATTTTTTCTTCGCAGGCTCCTTTATAGTCAGATACCAGATAGTCTGCTAAGGCTCTTTTTATATCAAAAGCATTTGACCCCTGTATTTGAAAAACAGGCTAGTGTCAATGGAATCTTCATTAACGAGGGTTTCTTGTTCTACGAAACTATAAGACATTGGAAAACTCACTGAATCTCTTGGCCTAAATCAGTTTAAATCGTGGGCAATTGTCAATGTCGAGAATCAATCAATCCCCATATATTTGAAAGCTTCACTACGGTCAAATAACAATGTACAGCACTATAATGTCCTCTCATTACTTATTATCTATCTCTAAAGTGCACATAGGGCTGAAGGCACCCAATATAACCAACAATACTATTTAAACCACATTTTTAACATCGGTTCATGTTATTGATAAGTTTTCAAATGTACAGCGTTTACCTACAGTCAATTTCAATTTTCGAAACCTGTATGCTCTTGCCAAGAAAAGTAGTTTTGGACTTCGTGAAGTAAATTCCTCTTCCTATCACTGATTTGATAAGGAAGGAAGGATTTGATAAATATGGTATTATACACTAATGTTCTTGACTCAAATTTTTGAAACCAATTCACAAGAGTCAGAGGAAAACTAGAGGAAAATTTAGTACTAGATTAATGATGATAATGTCGTGAAGTGTTATTAAGCTAGTACACACGGAATAATTATTCCGTTCGTACTCTATTATAATCGACTGAAATCCTACTATGAACTGAATAAATTTATGATGTGATCATAAACTTCACTTACCACAGTTCAGAATGAGAATTCAAAGACTGGATCGACTTTGCCATTTCTTTCCTAGAAACAATATAGTGAATGTTATTAATTTCAGAAATAACGATTAGAATGAATAGAAATTACTAATGAATTTAAATACAGTCCTGGGCTAAAACTTGTGGAAAATCCCAATATGTGATAGATATTGTTAGCTCCGCCTTCCCGTTTCTTGAGCACAAATCTGCAGCTTTTTAGCTTCTTCTGCTTGTTGCAGACTTATCGTTTCAGCTCGTGGGAGCTAGTGTATTCCACCAACTCCTTAATAAAAATATTATATACCACTTTGAAAATATGTGCAAAAAATATCAGTGGATACTTACAGCTGTGCAGCCCTGTCAGTGAGCTCAATCTCTGATGTGTGAAACACAACGGCATAGAGCACGACGAGAGAGATCACCAGCCCCAACACCTTTTTCCCCCGACCTTTGTTGATCATTCTGAAAGCAAAAGTGGCTATTACACAATGGTTTAATAAGTGCTCTAACATATTCATGGAAATAACGACGATAGCCCACAGTTTTTTGGTTTATTATTCAATAATAAACCATTGTAAGCGCTCTTGAAAAAAAAATTTTAACCCCCCCCCCCCCTGAAAATTTCATGGTTTACATTTCAAAGGGTGTAGAATCCAAATCTGCAATAAAAATTTGTCCGTCCGTCCGCCGCACGCACGATTTCTCCCAAACGGCTGGAGCAAAAAATCTGAAATTTTCAGGAAAAATCCATGTTGGTCCGACAACGCCGCAATTCTTTAGCCAGCTCTCTCACTTAATTTAAAGTGCCCTTTAAGGGTTGTCAAAGTTTTGTAAAATCCCTAAAAACCTCAAAAAAGTCAAGGCTGCCTAAATTTGGACTTTTTTAAAGAACTTTCCATGAGGAATCGAATGAGCCCCTCCCCAGGTCCGTAGCTCAAACCATTCCCGATGTATGGCCCGATTTATGCTGCCAACATTGCATCCACATTCAGTACATCACTAGGTTACTGCAATCAAAACAAAAACAACAGCGTTTTTTTTTTTTTTTTTTTATCGCAGTAACTTAGTGATGTAGTGAATGTGGATACTGAGTGAACTCCTAAAAGGGTTTATAGCCGATACACGGGTTGAAGCATTCTGATATGCATGCTCCGTCTTACGAAATTTAAAATTTTCAAATAGAATATTTTTCCATTTGTAATCGCTCTTGAATTTCAGGAGATATGCATAGAGCACGTAAATCGGTTCTCAAACAAAATACCTATTCGGAACGGTTGATCATATTTGTGTGCCTCCATATTCAATAATCGCTCTGAACCTGTGAAACACGCACACTCCAAAGCTTAGTATAAATTCAAATCATGAATGTAAGCCAAATGAATAATAAACCCCAGTGGAAGAATTTGCAGCGTTTTCAAGAATTGTTTACCATCCACGGTTATGTAAAAAATGTTCTTCGAAGCCATTGTCTTTTACCTCCTTCAGAACAAGTATTCTACCTCATATAGGTCCTAATAGATATTTAAGTCCATCCTGATGTTTAATCATCAAACAACCGCAGATCGCTAAGTATAATATAAGGCCTGGAAGAGATTTTCTGACTGATGGTATTAAATGAAGGACGTTAAGTTGTTTTAAATTGGTAGAAAGTTGAAAAAGTTCATCAATTATGTCAACAGCTTGTAGTAGATCAAATGAATTGATTCAAGAAGATCAAATAATCAGGTTGGATCCTATTAATGAATTAATGTAGATGGTGACCACGGTGGGTTATTTGTAGCGGCTTTTCCTCTATCTCGGAAGAGTGTGAGTTTCGTCGTAAACTCTCCGGCCTTGGTGGCAGATGGTCGTCTTTAAGATAATTTGAAACTCTAGTGTGTCATCATCCTAATGAACTCTTGCATTTCATTTTCGTCACTTCGTTCTAAAAACGTCTTACACCCAAGCCCGGTTTGAACAGCGCTCACAGTAGTCCGCCAAAAATTGGTAGTAATTTCTGGATGTTTGGAGTTAGACTTCAAAAGTTTAGTCCACTCTGAATGTAACAATCTTTGCCTACCATCTCCAAATTGGTAGAATGCAAAATGGTGGCCTTAAAAAGATGGTTGAAATTGGACATTTTAAAGTTTTTTCTTTATTTTATAATTATACTGCAAGTTGTTTAACCCTACTTCCTTTTGCATTAGAAGTGTACGTAGGTTTTGAAGAAGAAACGATTCATTTTTTTGTATAGCGATTGTAACAAAAATCTTATAATTTGAAGTATGTACATATAATTGGAACTGTGCTGTTTTCACGTGAAGTATGCACTGTCATACTTTGTTTAATATCTCCAACTGTAGCACTATAAAATCCACTTCAATGTGTTCGAATGACAAGGCAGAATGTAGCGTAAATATAATTTGCTAATTTATCACGTACATCAGAAAAGTTGACTTGTTCAATACATACTGTAATTGTTTTGTCATTATTATTATTATCATTTTTTTTTGCATTACCGGTGTGATACTATTTTTTAATGTTCTGTTGAACTTCATTGCAACAAATGATTGGATTGGTACAAATAAACGGTAACTTACTATTATTTATTTACATTTTAGAGTTAAACCCATAACTCGAAAACCCTGTCTGCTAGACAATTCCATACGTACTGAAGTGGTAGATCATGAAAAACAAAGCGATTTCATCGTGAACCACTAATTCTAATTCTTTGCGATATTAAGCCCCCCCCCTCACCATCAAGGCTTTTGACCCTCAAAATCACCTACAGTGTGTTCGGTGCAAATTTAGTATGCGATCTCAGGCTCGTTCATGACTACAATATGCGATCTTAAACAGCAAAAACATGCCCTTTCTCCTCTGAATTGTCAATCCCACTGTGTTTACAACAAATCCAGCCAGTTCAACGTGTTCGGTCCACCGTTATCATGCTCCTCCGCGATTTGTTCGTAAATATTATCCCAGAAGATTAAACCTGCGTTAAGTTTTTGAAAGAAAAAGGCATTCTACCGGAACAAAAAGTGGGTACCAGAGTTAAGGACGGTAGTGAGTGCGGAGGTGGATTGACGGAAGTGATGAGAGCAACGAGGAAATATGATAACGACAGTACAGTTATAAAAATTCAAGCCATGATAGGTTCGAACAGCACATACCAAATGTTTTTATCGATTAGGAAAACTAAGTTTTTTGCATACTATGACCGGAAAACTGCTATAGTGGAATATCTTGTGAAATATTAAGAACGCAGACTTCTTGTACTTCCCGATAAAACGGGAAATCGAGGCCGGATCAGTAATTTATCTGATAAGTGCGCCGCGTTTTCGCGACTTTCGGTTTTGAGGGATACCTACCGCACAATGAACCATTCTCAACACTTTATGGATCCGAAGGCTTTTTTGAATTTTTTGCCGATCTGAAAAAGATGACCACCTAGAATGACGATTTTCCTTTGGAGAGAAAGGTAAGTGGTACCGTTTAATCAACGAAATGGCAAAAATTAGAAACCGGCCCCTTTCTCTTATCTTTGTATCCATGCTTCTATTCGTTCAATCATCGGAACGTTCCGGTACCTGATTTACTCATTCGAACAAAGCGCTATAATCCTTTATAGTTCTGCGAGAACCTGAACGGGAGTCCTCACTTACATAATCAGTCTAACAGTATTATTTCGATAAATATATTTTAGTCAGTGGACCACGGAGATCAGTAATATTAGGGCACATCCGTCACATAGGTAAAGCCGAAATAGCAGTCACGAAAATGGCATATTAAAACCAGCAGAATGATAAGATATTAGCAAAAGGAAAACCGCAAAACTAGCATGGCTAAAGCAATCTTCTTTATTCCCTTTGGCTCCTAGAGGAGCATAGGGCCTCAACGAATTTACGCCACTCATCTCGATTCTGGCTCAGTCTGACAACCTCGTTCCATGTTTTCCAACTCTTTTAATTTCTTCCTCAACTGATCGTCTCCAGGTCATCCTAGGGCGTCCAACCCTTCGGGAGCCTTGAGGGGTTCCACGTCAAGGATGCCCTCTCAATGGATTCCTCACCCTTCCAAAGAGTGTGACCAATCCAGCCCCATTTCCTCTTCCTGATCTGCATTTCTATGGAGTCCTGACGTGTCCTCTTCCACAAGTCCTTGTTTGAGATTGTGTCCAGCCAAAAAACCCTTAAAATTCTCCTAAGGCAACGGTTTGTGAAAACTTGTAATTGCTTCATGAGTGCTTTTGTCATTTCCCAAGTTTCACACCCGTATTTCACATTTGTATTGAAGATCCGGAGCTTGACTCTTTCAGAAATGGAGCGATTTTTCCACAACGGGTATAATTGGACAAAGGAGGAATTAGCTTTTCTAATGCGGGCTTTAATTTCATCTTCAGTACCACCCTGGACAGAGACTACGCTCCTTAACTTGGTGAAACTATCTACCGTTTCTATGGGTTCATCTCCAACCACCAGGGTGTGTTCGCTTGTAACATTAAGCCGCAACTCTTTAGTTTTTGGTCCATTGATTTTCAGGTCAGCAGTCCTGCCCGCATCTATGAGACCTCCAAGCGTGGCATTCATGTCACAGAATCTCTGAGCAAGCAGACACACATCGTCGGCAAAGTCCAAGCCCTCCAACCTCTCTCTTAGACCCCATTGGATGCCTCTCTTTCTGTTTCCTATCGCCGTTCTCACGATCTTATCCAGCACTAGCGTAAAAAGGGTCGGAGAGAGTAAACATCCCTGCTTCACACCAGTGTTCACCTGGACCGGGTCTGTCAACTTTCCATAGTGCAACACTTCACATTGATACATGCTATACATGTCTGTTATAAAGTTTATTATTTTTGCTAGAATCCCATATTCTCTCGAAGTCTTCCACAGAAAGCTCTGATTGATAGAATCGAAAGCTTTCTCGAAATATGGCTAAAGCATACTCCATGTTTTTTGATTTGCAGCCGCAGGCTGTAAGCAGTAAGCATCCAGGGGTCCAGCCCCCTTGGCGAGGCGCAGAGTTTTTTTACACTACACTTTCCCCAAAATTGAAATTACTCCGTATTCTTATCTTTGAATATGATAAAACGTCTTTTGCTACTTGATACTGAGTATAATGTGAGCGTTTGGTCGGTCCTCATCGTGTATGTCGGGACTGATGACAACAAGATGACAGGGTGACTCTAAGTTCCCGGCAAGTTGGCGGTCGATGCGTAGCCTGGTAGAAACCTATCGCTGACACGTGTCGCTAATTTCGATAGTTCAACTTGCTCATGTTGGTAAAAGCTGTGGGGTGAGGGAATGGTGTGGTTGCCCCTTTCATTGAGGTTGATGCGGATTTTAATGCTCTGAATGTAACGCGAATAATTCACCGTTAATTATTAACGAAAAGATCCATTTTTGTTTGTACGAACTTTGTTTACAGAAGGAACATTGCGGATTAATCCAAAAAACACTTCGAAAAATAAAATGACCAAATTTGAAGGAGGGTTATAAAATATTTTAGTTTCACGATAACAAAGGCTTTTATCAGCCGCGGGGGGGGGGGGGGTATACAAACGTTTTCCTACACGATTACAAAAGTTTATTAGTATTAAAATAATTAACCAAAATTTTGATTAGGTAAGCAATGAGAAGAAAGGAAATATAACGCTCTTTCCATAGTTAGCATGATAGTAATTTAATAATTGAATGAAGAGATTTATGGGCAATTTAATTAAATAGGGTTGAAAACAAGGAAAAAAGATAATGTCAGATTTTCAATGAGGTTTAGGAACAAATGTTGAGTACTTAAGTTGTCGCAAATTAGTTGGAGAATCAACTCCTGAAGTTCGTACCCACAATTGTTGGACCGAAGAATTTCCAAGCGAACGATCAATGTTTCAATTGTACCCGTTCAGAAACAAAAACAAATTCACCTTGAAAATTCCTGGAAAGTTAATCAAACTCAGGATCCAGTGGTATTTGGAAAATACGGGGCTTTTCTGTTTTAACAAAAAATATAGGCGCCTATATAACAGTAGTTAACTGCTCATAAATCAGTTACAGATCATAATTTCTCACCTCGTAAAAAACCACAGACAGCGTCGGTTCATTTACACAGGGGCAGGACTTGTATACGTCAGGTAGGTACTACCGGAATTTTATCGCGCTCTACAAGACTACGCTAAACTAAACGCAAACCCCATGATGATATCTTAGAGGGCGTTGAATTGTTCGAAGCGTTGTCGACAAATAGAGCACTCCTTGAATCCGGATAAAGCGGATTGTTTCACAAACAAGTTTAAGAAGGTAAATAATTGCTGTCAAACTAATCTCCGAAAATCAGTAGAATGATCTTCAACAAACTGATCCCAATCCAAACATAACCGAACAGGTAAAAAAAGAAGTGAGTACCTGACACGACTTCTTGGTTTTCTATTAACTGTCCAGACCAAAGGTTGTGATGGACGTAGTGTTGGCAAGTGACCGTGCAATTATCACAAACCCTCTCAGCTGTATATTACACATAATCTTAAATAAATCCTCCCCTCTACCCCTAAATACCTAGTCTAGTAATTCGACCCGATCAATGCCAGTACTGGTACTTGAGAGCGGCAAAAATTTTGTGAATTATCTCAATCCTCAACACATTTTTTCTGTCAACTTGGCCATTTTCCCGTCAGTAGAAGTGGCGACAATGGTACGAACCATCGCCACAAATTCTGAAATATGGGTTTTCATGTAGTTCAAACACTTTGTGCCAATTTTGGAATTTTTGTTGTGAATAGGTTTATTTGAGAAGCTTGAGTATTGAGTGTGCTAGGTTCTGAACTGGTCTCGCTGCTTGAACGAAATTTACAAGGATGCTCTCTCTGCCAGCTTATCAAGGTGAAAAGAAGCAATAACCAACTCAAAAAAAAATTGGTTCATGATACCAAATGAAATCAGAACAATTTAATAACTTGGTTTTGGTTTAATACTTTCAAAAGCCAAAGATTAAGTGCAGGAAAGAAATTGAAAATGGCCTTCAATGAATCAAATGATTCCATTTACCCATTTGCCTCCTAGAAAAAGAACATCAGCACAAATGTGAATTCTGAGCGTAGTTGCAATTAGTAAAAATAGCCTAGATAGTAAATTATGAGGAAAAAGGACCCTTTTGAAATTGAGTTTTTCATAACATACCTATGTTATTATTTATCAAGGTGTTTTATTTTATCTTTTTAAATATCAGTTGTTCCATTCGGTTCTCACATCCATGTGAATGACGGTATATTGAACTATTTTAGCTGGAATTTAGATATCAGCTGGTGTCACATGCTCGGGGCTTGTGACTTTTTAGTGCTTAAGGATTTATATTCATAACAAAATTATGCTCTCACCTTTGGTATATTTAGAAATCAATAAATGTGTTGATACGCACTGATCAGCTCAAGGATACTTTTGGTTAATTTGTTTCCTAATTGATATAAGGAGGTGGAGTCTAAATAATTTAGAATATAATTACATGGAAAGGAATCGTCAATTGGCTTAGATAACTGTACTTGCCATAGGCTATGTCCAATAAACAGATAAGTGATTTACGTAATAATTTGCATTTGTGAAGTTGTAACTAAGGTATCGTCAAAGTAGTGTTTCCTACTCCTTTTGGAAAAAACAAAATTTGCAAACAAGTTTCTTTGCTGTAAGTTTTTCATTGTGTGTGAAATGTACCAAGTTTTGTACAATGGTTGCATTCACGCTTGATATTTTAATGTACCCTGAAGTCAGGGTATATGAGATTTGGCCACCTTAAATAAGGTTATCAAGCGAGTTGAAGAAGGGAAAACGTATACTTACCTGCCCGCACTCTGTAATTTAGACAATTATGAGTGCCTTACATGTCATCACACTCACTCCCCATGAACAGTACCTATAATCCATCCTCACACTACCCCACGTTCCACTCCAGGAACTGTAACTCAGGCTTGGCAAACAAAACTTAGCACTTTTCAGTAGCAGTTGTAGTTGGAGATCAATCTGGGGCATCTGATACCTCATGTTCCACAAACTCTTTTGATGCTTCCATTTTAGTATTGACAACTGTTGAATCTTCTGCTATTCTGCTAGCAGCTGTAGTAGGGGATAAATCAGGAGCATCTGATACATCATGTTCCACTACCACTGTTGATGCTTCCATTGTAGTATTTGCTACTGTTGAATCTTTGTCTTCTGACATTTCACTGGCAGTTGTACTAGGAGATAATCCAGGAGAATCTGTTAACTCATGCTCCACTCCTTCTGTTGATGCTTCCACTGCAGTATTGGCAACTGTTGAATCTTTGTGTTCTGACATCTCATTTGCAGTTGCAGTTGAAGACAAATCAGGAGCTACCGACACCTCATATCCTGTTACCTCTGTTGATGCTTCCATGGTGGTATTGGTAATTGTTGAATCTTTGTCTTCTGCCTTTTCACTATCAGTTGTAGTTGGAGATTGATCTGGGGCATCTTATGCTCACACTCAAGCTTCTCAAATAAACTTAACGTCGTCAATAGAAAGCACAAATAAGGCATTTCTGCATAATGGTCTGTACCTATTTCGAAGTATCGGAGGTATCTTCGGAGATGTACCACTCTATTGACATAAACACTAATTCCCAGTTAATTGTCATTGAGGCTCTAGGAGCGCTGACGTCGCAGCGACTGTAGAAAATTCTCTCTGTACATGGATCGAACACAAACGTGGCATGGAAGGATTCTCCCATGCATTTGGTTTGAAGGACTTTTGTGATCAGTGTGACCTTTAGTAACGATAAGGAGATAACAGCTTTATAAAACGATAACAGTTCCTTAGCAATAGACGATTTCTAAAGTCTAAATTTATCACGATTTGTTAATTATAAGTGTTTACCTCACTAGTACGGGAATTGTTTCACTACGTACCTACAAATTTAGAGATTCGTTAAATCATTTGGATGTTTGGAACTTGTGCGGTGCCTAAATTATAATCCTGAATTTTGGTAAGTTGTAAATCTACTTGTGTGATATTTACGATTTTGTGGCACCCAAATAAATGGCTTTTTATGTGTAGGGACGTACCTACATGTCAAGTAGAATAATCAACTTTTAGGAGCAAATTTTGAAAAAAATAAATTGGGACTCTGTACTTATGTTTCTCCCCATTAAATCGGCCTTGATCTGATGTCTTATTTTATAATATAAATATATTATAAAACTTATATATATTATATAACTTTTAAGTAACTTGATTTTAATTATTACATTGATAACATATGTCAAAGGGATTCATGAAAGTCGTACTGGAAGATGTTTACCTTGTTTGTTAGTGTTGGATCTCAGCTAAGGTTTCAAATTTGTTGAAACTTTATAATGAAATAAAAAGGTAGGAGTTGTGGACGTCTTCAGTGGGAGCAGTCAGCAAAGTGAAGAAACAAAAGCTGAACGTAGACCGCTTTAGGGCGACAGGGGCCATAACAGGTGACTTGTTACTGGAGTGTCTCACCTTCGAATTTATGAGGCCATTCCGATTTAGTTCAAATAACATAGGAAATTGGATAGCTATGTAGTGGTCACTTTTTTAACACTCCCTTCACCACGACGAGCGACATCAATGCTTTCCTAAATTGTTACCTCTTTCTTAGCGGCTATCTTTATAACGCATAATGTACACGAGATCTATCACCATTGCAATGCAGAGTCATTTGGGGTTCATAGATAACAGGTTTTAGCATCCAAAATGATTCGTTCACTCATTTGAAGTGAAAATCTCGATTTTTCGGTTGTGTATTTTACGAAGAAGGAAGGGAGATTTTTTTGCGAAACGCATCAAAATCATCGAAATTCTCGAAAATTATTATGGTTTTTGGAGGATCAAGTTGTTAAAATTCATTACCGTAACTGCCCCATGACGTGCAAGTCAATTACCCCATTTGTTTTTACACTGTTAATAGACGTGTAGTGGATATGTCCTACACTGTTTTATCTTGCGTAGTGGTTTATGACCACTAATGAAGTATTTCAGAATTTATAATATTCGAGGTACTAATGACAATGCTTGTCCCGTTCAAAAATTCTACTACCATCGCAAGTAAGTAGGCGTAAAACAGAAAGGTGCCAGGAGAAATTTGGGGAAATCTCGAAATATAATAAGGATCCTAAAGCCGTATTTAGACAAGCAGCTTTTCTCTGCAATTTTCCGACAGTTTGTAGGAAATTTTTTTACGCCCTTAGGGAAAATTTGGTCATTCCGAATTTTACCATTTGTTTTTACACTGTTAATAGACGTGTAGTGCCCCCCATGTCAGACACTAGTTTCATCTTGCATTAGTTGGTTTTGAAACTTTTTAATCATAATGCTTGTTTAGCAACATGGGGTTTATTGAATCCAAAAAAGTGGGGCACAGTTCTAAAATTTCCCTATTGTAGTACTGCCCCCACTTTTTATTGACGAATTTTATAGCCCGCCGATCATTCAATAGGTTGATTTGGACTACCACGGTATACCCTGAATCACATTGAGTCACACACATCATTCAAGCTGAGAAAAGCTTCGGGCTCTTCCCATACAGGATGAAACAAGAGAAATCGTAATCGGTAATGCCCCAAGGAAAAACCTTCAGTCGCCGGCAGTTCAACATTTAAGAACAATGTGCGAAGAGTTTTCTCTGCAATTTATTAAATCAGTTACTGAGTGTTGTTTTCGATTTTTTCTTGATAAATGCCTTGAGGAAACAATTATTTTACCTTAAAAATTTTTTCGAAACAATTTTATTTGGGTATGATTGCACTGAACACAGTTCACAAGGAATCCCCCACCCAAAATCGCTAAGTTCATATTGAAATTGTGTCTTTCTGAAAGTGGGGGGCAGTACTAAAGATCTGGGTTGAGCTGAGCTGGGGGCGTGAAAGGTTTCCGTATTTTCCTTTTAATTCAGTTCAGCGAATCTCAACTTTCAATGTCTTACCTTTACGATTTTGAGAAACCCTCGAAAGAGACCATTTGTTTTATGAACGTCTTAAATATTCCCACCGTGTGCGAGTTAATAGTTGTCAAGCATCTCACGAAGAAAGAGGAAATGTATTTTTACTATAAAATTTCAGTTTTTACCAATCAATTAAAATTTTTGCGTACCCACACGCCTTATCTCATATCTGATACACAATTTAGATTACGATTTTTATACAACTCACATTCAGGAAGACCCTCGTTGTTCCGACCCTCGCCGTTTTATGTGAAAAAATCCGAGATCACGAAAATCTATAGTATCGAATGAGACGAATAGGAAACATTTCCATTTCAAGGCTTAATCGTATTCATTGTCGCGGTTAGCTAAAAATAATAGTTAGGTCATTTGCTGTAACTGACGGTAATTTTGTGTTGTTTTCATTCAAATCTCTGATATAAATTTTTTCTTCTTAACGTTACGGGGGTTTTAGTATGGTGAGATCCTTAACACGAAAAACTTTGAAATATGAAAAAAGTGGCATTTTAAGCTGAGTGAAAACGCTTCAAATCATTACTCAAAGGTTTAGTATTTGAAAATTACCTGGAAAATTAAAAAGACCTGGCATCTCAGTGAGAAAACCTTGAAAACCATCTACATGTGTGTATACCACCATAATACTGCCAAATAATTAATCGCAATGTCCGTTTTTAGGTCGAGGAAACTGACATTCCTACATGTTCGAGTTTGGATGATCTCAGCAGTAGGCAATTATGCCCATCAGTGGACCGCCTTTCAAAAAGGCTGAAGAAAAACCTTTCGAAAATGGAACCAGAGATCGGTAAGTTGTTAAAAACTGACAACCAAGTAACAAGAGTTACAGGACAAAATAGGACAAAAAAGAGAATATTTCTCAGCCAGATACAAAAACTAAATAAAGCTAACTAATTTAAAGATTAAGATAACTAATTTAAAGCTGAAATGGAGGATGTGTTAATGTGAATTAAATTAAGATAGCACATTCTTATACAGAAATGATGTAGGCAGTAAAAAAAGAGGGTGTAGTTTCTGTACGGGTACGGGTCCCAACTGTCAAACGCTTACCATTCGACTAAATGTTGCTATTTTTATAAGTACACTAATAGTGTTTTGGAAACTTCAAGATCTCAAGTTTTGAATAGGAAATGGACATTTTTTCGTTTCGAAGTTTTTAATTGTTGAAATCGTAGTTTAAAAAAAGTGGGGATTTATATGGAATCATTTCTGTGGTGAAGAAGTGCCGTATGGCTCCCCACTGGAGAGTTACAGAGCCCCACGCTCCTTTCAAGTTTACCGTTATAACTATAGCATACTCTTTTCGTTTATTATTCAATAATAAACCATTGTAATCGCTCTTAAAAAAAAAATGTCAAACCCCCCCAGAAAATTTCATGGTTTACTTTTCAAAGGGTGTAGAATCCGAATCTGCAATGAAAAATTTTCCGTCCGCGCAACGCCGTACGCACGATTTCTCTCAAACGGCTGGAGCAAAAAATCTGGAATTTTCAGGAAAAATCAATATTGGTCCGACAACGCCCCAATTCTTTAGCTCTCACTTAATTTAAAGTGCCCTTTAAGGGCTGTCAAAGTTTTGTAAAATCCTTAAAAACCTCAAAAAAGTCAAGGCGGCATAAATTTGGACTTTTTATTGAAGAACTTTCCATGAGGAATCGAATGAGCCCTTCCCCAGGTCCGTAGCTCAAACCATTCCCGATGTATGGTGCCAACATTTGCGTTTTTTTGGTTTATTATTGTTTTTGTTTTGATAGCAGTAACCTAGTGATGTAGTGAATGTGGATACTGGAGTGAACTCCTAAAAGGGTTTATAGCCGATACACGGGTTGATGCATTCTGATATGCATGAAACGCTGCAAATTCTTTCACTGGGGTTTACTATTCAATTTTATTCATTTGGCTTGCATTCATGATTTGAATTTCTACTAAGCTTTGGAGTGTGCATGTTTCACAGGTAATAGAGCGATTATCGAATTTCAGGAGGCACACAAATATGATCAACTGATCAATCCAAATAGGTACTTTGCTTGAGAACCGATTTAAGTGCTCCATGCATATCTCCTGAAATTCAATTATCGCTCTATCACCTGTGAAATACGCACACCCCAAAGCTTAGTAGAAATTCAAATCACGAATCATTGAATAATAAACCCCAGTGGAAGAATTTGCAGCGTTTTTTGTTAAAAGTAAAATCCCATCAAAGGCGTTGAATGCACACCATTAAATGAAAACAAAACTTTCAGTTATGCAGCATGGTCTTGAGAGCGCATTATCCTAAATTATCATGTGGAAAGTAATTGTTAACTAATGATTTTAGGCGCAAAAACTTGTCCTCAATAATATTCATCCATTGAAACAAAGATTTCGGATTTTTAAAATGATTTTATTTTTTTCTCAATTTTTTAGCGAATTTTAATGAGAGTCAAGTACAATTTTCTACTTAGATTTGATTTTTAATTTTTAAATGCCCTTGTTCATGATTGATAAACGTTTTTAGAGTAATACTGACCCTGCTAAAAAACGTGAATTTAAGGACTTTTGGCGTTTTTTTCGGTCATTTTTCCGACATTTCTTGAAATTTGTCCAGTTTTACTTGGAAAGTGTTGTTTGACGAATGCATTGTTTCTTTTAGAATGGCATGGTGACCCTCTCGGGCCAAGAAGCTCAACAAATAAGGGATTTTTGAGACTTACATTTTTAAGCTGAAAACTTCAATTGAAAATGTGTTATTCGCTATCTGTTGATTCGCTTCTCCTGTATTTGTTGTGCGAGGAGGCCCAAGAGGGTCACCGTTTGATTCAGCGAAGACTCCGATGCCAAACTCTTTATGTAGTAGATCGATTTTTTACCGTATTCAAACGTAACTTTCTTAATCAAATTTCATGTGAAAAAATTGTTTTGCATACACCGTTGTAAAAGAGAGATTCTGAGGAAGTTTTTTCCTGGGTAGCGGGGCTACAAAACCTGTTTATTATAACCGAGAGATAACATGGGAAAAAATGCGTAGATTCCCAAAATTTGATCTTCGATCTAATTTTTCACCTTATAAGTTATGTTGAAATTTTCTTGTTTTGCCCCAAGAAGATGGGAAATGTAACGCTCTTTCCAACGGTGCCCTAAAAATTGATTTTAAATTTTAGTTAAAGCGAGTTATGACCTTTAGCGACGTAAGGTCTGAAACAGGAAAATCATCTTAAAAATGAAATGACTGGTAAACAAAGAAAGTTTAAAGTTTTCCTCAAGAAAAAGTCTAAGAAGTACATTTTGTTGATAATGTCCTCTAGAATCAAGTACTGGATTTTTGACCATTAGGTTTGTTACACCCTCTGTAACTGGAATGATTATTTGTGATTTTGACATTTATTTTCAAGTTTGTCGGGGTTTGTTGACAGTCAAAAGAGATTGCAAGACGGTGGGGAAATCAGTCATACGGCATGTCATTTATAATTATTCAAATTCTTGGAGTTAGTACGCCCATTCCTTTTAATTTGCCATTAAGAATGGTTCCCACAATGATATTCGACATTAATTCCCTTACCGCTAGTCGTATTTTATATTATACACCCATTCTAGGTAGATTTATATTGCGCAAAAGAATTATTGGCTATCCAATTTTAAGTACCAACATGGTTCTCGGGTTCCAATGATTCAAATGGGAAAATAAACTCACGAGTACGCAGTATAAAATTAATGGCAGATAAAATTGACTGGAATTACTGTCACCAAGGCGACTCACTGGAAAATAGGAAACAATAGCACTACCTGCCTGTTATGTTCACAACCTTTTTTAAGATTTTTGCGCTTTGGTTCTAATCTGCATTTTCATTTTGTACGTTTTCTACATACGTTCAAAAATGTTATTATTCTTCGTATGTATAGGCCTTGTTACAATGTTGCTTGGTTCAGCCTCCAATGTTATTATTTTTTTTCGGGCCAGTCGTAAGCGGAATACATTATTATATTTAGTTCTTCTTTCCTACATTTTATATATTTCTTCCAGTTACACTTTTTAGGGAATTTTATTTCATACAACCCTTGTCTTGTCAATTACGAATATAACAGAAAAAGAATGAACAAAATCTGTTCAGTAGTTTTTTAAATTAGATTGCCATCGATCACACACCCTCACTTTCAGGCTAACCAAACTTTGTTACATTTATACGAGCGTCTTTCTGTTTGCCAGTCTGTCTGTCTTTTCTGGTCACCTAGACCTGGTCCCGTTTTTCATGAAATATTAATGGGAAGGGTTTATAATATAGAGAGTGCTTGACAAATCTTTTCGACGTTGTTCAGCATGCAATTCTTAAACGATTTTCGCGATTTGATTTTGTTCGATCCGAGTTGTGCGATCGATTTGTCTCTAGTTGTTCATAAAACCTCGAAAATTCCGAATTTCACGACAGAAGAGAGGAATAAGGGTGGAGGGGAGTTAACACCGACATTTCTTGTGAAAAATTTTGTCGACGCGACTTTGGGTTTAATTTTTAACCGATTTTCGTGATTCTTATGTCGTTAGTCCTAATTATAGTCTGTGCAATAAACTTTATTTTAGCTATGAAATTTAGCTTTTGCAGACAAGGGAGATGGAAGGGGTAACAGCCAATCATTTCAATTACTGCTCAAGGGAGAATTCTCGGGCGATTCAACTCATTCTTATTTTTTTTCAGTTAAGGTTTCGGTTTAGTTGTTGAAAATATTTCAGAACATCCACTTCGTTTTGCTTACGAGTCTGCGAAGCAACGGAAACCTTGTGTTCTTTTTCGGGAGCCAATCAATTTTTTGTGGTCCGAATTCAAAATTCCCACTTGTATTTTGCGTTTCATAGCCTACTGAACAAATTTGATTCCGTGTCGGTCGGTCTGTCTGTCCGCATTTCCTTGTTACAGCCATAACTTCCACAATTTTGAATGCATTTAGCTCATATTTTGAGGGACTATGCGGATAAGGCCTCTTGAGGTCCCATAGCGAATTTCATCTCAATATAATCAGCGGTACGCTCTGCGTATGCGCTAACGTGAAATTCTTGAAACAGCCTTAATTTCTACATTTTTCAATGAATTTAGCTCAAATTTGGAGGGATTATGCAGATAAGGTCTCTTGAGGTCCCATAGGAATTTCATCTATAAATTTCACAGTTTTGATTCAATTTAGCTCATATGTTAAACGATGTAACGAGGAAGCTGCTGTGCCATCTCCTTGTCAGTGTATTTTTTTCTATCAAGAACATTGATTTAGTTTTTCGTTTCAGGCCTTTCAAATTTAATTGTGAAAGGGAGTGAATGGAGGGATTAATAGAGATAAATCTTCTTTATCTTCATGATTGTTATTTACTTTTTTGACCGGTTCCAATTGTTGCCTTTAAGGCCGGTTCACACGCTCATGCCGTTTGCGCAAACCGGCTTGTGCAAGCCAGTTTGCACAGTGAAATAGTGTTGGAATTATCTATGATAATTAACGCTTATTTCTACCCCAAAAACCTAATTTACTATTTCAATAATTTAAACTTGAAAATGGAAATCAACGGTGAATTGGGTATTTTTATGAATAACGAATCGGATTGGAGTTTATATAGATTTATTGAACCTGATATAGGTCCGATATGAAATCAAGAGAGTATTTGGGTTGTATTAAGGAAACCGCAAATATGGAAAGGGGACTTACCAGTTATGAGACGGCTAGGGATCAACTGGTCTCACAACGCACCTCTTGTGGGAGCGCCCGCGGAGGCGGAGCCGATGAAGCCCGTGTTCGCGTAGCAGTTCCAGGAACTGCGAAGATTGCGCAAGCCATTTGGTTTGTCCAAACCAAAAAATCTTTCTTGAGTAAAATCTGTCTCGGACAGAAAATCGGCAAGAGGTTGTTTGGTGGAGCAAAGTTTGAGCGTGTAAACGCGGTTCAAGCCAACCCACCAATCTCGCGCAGGCGCATCGACCTTCTTCCAGACGGAATCTATGTACACCATGTGATGTCATCTGATGTAGGTGCCACGACGTATATTTTGTCGTGTGTTTTGTTCAGGAACAATCGGACTTAGCTCGCGATGCAGCAAGAAAAGGAATTCCTTTGTAAATTTATAGACAGTTGCGGAAATCATTCATTTCCCCCTCCAACTCGATGATTAACTTCGTATGTGAAAGGAGGTCCTTCTTCAGTAACCAATCCTTGGTGCATCTCCGCCGTTAAGCCCTTTTAATTTCCAATGTCTTTCTCACTAAATAAGCTGCAGTCGCACAGTGGACATGCTCTTCCTCATCCATTTTTGACTAAAAACCAATAGAAACCACAATTAATCCAAAATTGTAGTAAATTTGAGGACAATCCCACCAAACGGCTGTCTCAAACTCAACTGAACGTGTGGACGCTACCAAGTTGTTCAGTTCAATTTGCGCAAACTGGCTTGCACAAGCCGATTTGTGCAAACCGCATGAGCGTGTGCAAGAAACCTCTGAAACTTTGAATTTGATATCGTGAAGAGAGATGGATAGTAACCGAGAACTACCTACTAGAATTCTCAGCCGATTTTCCTGCTTTTTTGTCTGAGAATTTGATCTTGTTTTTTAAAATATTCATAAGTGTTTAAAATCATGTTTGTTAGTAATCATATAAAAACCGAGCATACAGGCGTCCCTGTAATGCATTACTTATCAATGTTTGTTTTTAAATTTGTTTCTTCTCTCGATTATTCTGTTTTATTGGATTTTGATGATATCAACTCTTATCTGCTACCTCACAGAGCGTCTTACATCACATGATTATTATTGTCATTGTTATATTTCAGACATACGATAGACGCAGTTCACCCCTTCTTCACCGGCTACAGGCATCAGCTAGCTGACGCTGAGACTTCTACTTCGGACGATCTCAGGTATTTTTGCAAAGAGTGCGACATCTATTTCCCGTACAGTTTCGCCGCCGTGCTCGACCATTTCGAAAAAAGAGCTCACATGCCGGTGGACTCGTGCGTTTACTGCGGAGGCCCCGTTTGTGAATATTTTTACAACGGAGTTCGCCACGTGTACCACAACTGCGGTGAGGGGATCGGAGCCGATTCTCTCAATACGACCGTGATTGGAACCATCAAGAATAAAATTAATTCCTGCCACATTAGTTAGCACGTATAACTCCCTAGAAAACGGAATGGATTTAAAATTCACTTCATTAGAATTCATTGTGGATGAGATGTTGAATGTTTTCTGTAAGAAATTCAGCTCTATCACTCCTGGGGTTCGTTAATGAACAGTGTTAGTAGTTGTAATTTGTTCGTCCGTGAAGCTCAATTTGATAAGTTTACCTAATTAGTACAACTTAGGTATCACAACTCCTTAAGTCGAAGGTGAATAATGAGGAGCTCTTATTCACGATATTTCATACCTAATAGGTATAATGCAATATGTCTACTTGGGTAGCCCTAAAGGTGCAGGCCGTTAAAATTAGAGTTGAGAATAATGCGTTTAGATGTAAGAAGTCTACATGGAATACTCGAGTACCTTGTGTACTTGCATTGAAATAAAACGGTAATTACAAAACTTGTATAAGGCAGGTACATTCATCGAGTACCTCGTGTAATTGGTACACATTTTTGTACTTATTGATCTTCAGTATTTGTACTTGTCTAAGTGGCAAGTACAAGAGCTCGTACTTCACGTACAACTAGTACGTTTCATCCTTTAACCTAGACTACTATGGAGAGTGATGGCGAGGGCTTTCGGACCCCCTCTGGTTCTCAATCGCGATAATCTCCTTACAAGTACTTGTACCCAAAGCAGGCAAGTACATGTATTTGCGTGTTTTGGGTACAAGTACAAGGGATTGCACCTTCGATTCACGTGATTCACTCTAAAAATTGAGGGTGCATGTCACTGTACATAACTTGACAAGTACTATACATAACTCGCCATTCTTATTGCTGGTTAGCTCGACTGGTATAAAATATCTGTAGATTTTCTCTGCGTGAAGAAAAGTACTTTGAATACCAATGTACGTGAATTTCCCGATTCTGGTTAAAGTAAATGTGAGATATTTTCAAGTCTTTCCTCGCATACAGTTCTAATTACTAGGTACACGTAAAACAAACTTTTGGTTAATACTTAGTCCAATAACACATGTAATGTGCCACGGTGCGCCACATCAATTATTTTCCGACTTCCAAAAGGAGGAAGCACTCAATTCGGCTTTTACCGACGTTTCTTAGTAGTATGTGTGCAACTTTTTTTGCACGTGAAGCCCATAATTTGCTTGGGTTGATCTCTAAATGTCATTCAGGATCTGCTGACACAAGACCCAGTAACAAGCCTATTTCCTGCAGTTTTCACCAGATTTTAATGAATTGTTATGGGAATGTGCGGGTTGCTATGTAGATCGTCCCCAGTGCAATCAATACTATTCTCTGTGCAAGCACAAACGAAAAATCCATTAAGCGTTTTTCTCAGATTCTAGTGGTCCTACCTCACTCAAATTTGAGGGTAGTCGGGGAAAAAAAGGTCTAATAATCTCATATCAACAGATCGTTTCATCATTCTCTCCGCTACAGAATTAGCGCGAAAAACCCGCAATGCAAGTCGACTAACCTTTGGAAGGAGTTTATGTACCTTGAATCGTTGGAAAAAGCTTGTATTCTACATCTTTCGAGGATATGTAAAATATTTCGAAAGATCATGTTCATTCTATTATTATTATTTTATTAGGAAACTACGTGCTACACCCAACTTGGTAGAGGTTTTTGTGATTGTGTTTGTTTAGTAATTAGGAACCACATGAATACGTTAAGACTTGAACATCTAGAAATAAATAAAAAATGAAAAAGGTCACTTTAGTGTCTTATATTACCTATATAAAATGGTAAGACCTTTAAGCTATTGATTATTAGCTTTTGACTCGCTCTCTGTGTGTATGTTTGACAGTATGTATGTATACTGGCAGCTATGGTAAATAACGCAAATAGATGGTTTTTGCGAAATTACTCTATAGATTCTGTCAACATCTAGGGAACAACGTATTAACGAACAGTTTCTTCTTTAATTGATGTTCAAATTTTGGATTCCAATCCCTGTACCTGAAAATGACTAAGTAATGAACAGTTTTAGAGCTCAAATTTTGAATATTATGGAATCAATTAAGTTATAGGAATTTCATTTTAACTCCGACCCTGTGATTATTCATGTGATGCTATAATTGATTGGTAAGCCAAAAAAAGTTGTTACTAATGCGCAACAAAAAAACTATTGATAGTGGGAGGTCTCTGTTAAGGGTCTTACATTTTGTAATTTACAGAGGATTGATTACATCAGCTTCGAGTCAATGTTCCTACTCGATACTGTTCAAAAGGGCCCTAATGTGAGGTAAGTAATGTGACCTGAGCATGACCCTAATATTTTGGAGGCTTCATACTAAAATAAAGTACAATTTGTCTTTTTAAATAATGAAAATGTAAAAATTGTTCAGTAGTGTTGGTTGGCATCAAAGATACTTCCTTATATTTAGATTGGGTAAATGTAAATATTCTTACGAACACCACCTAGGAATATGTGATAATGTGTTGTTGTGCATTCCCAAATTATACTTTCTAAGTACCTATGTTGAACACGATTACGTGTTCATTCCTTAAGATAAACTGCATGACCGCCTCATCAGTGCTAGTTATGTCAGACATCAGTACCTGCTCGAATTGGATATCTACTGTACCTACCTATTATGTAGTACCTGCTCGTACGTTTCGTTTTTTTTGTAGTCAATATTAACATATTTATATATGTTACCCTTAAAGTATGAAATTCAGTTAATCCATGATGTAACAATCGGTTTCAACTTTAATTTTAAAATTCGTGTTTTTCTTAAAACTTCAACTAGTTATTATGTGAAATACCTAGTTATTCTACTTAATTAGGAAGTGCTGCTAGTTAATGTGTAAAATTCAGCAGTATGTACGCTTCAACTAGTTATTATTATTACTAGTTATTCTATGAAATACTTGGAAAGGAGGTAGACTGATCTATTAGCAAACCCTTGAAGAAATTGTCACTCGTCCAGTTGTGATTCACCTTGTTCCTGAATCGCCTGAACCTCCTGGACATGCATGTCCAATGCAATTTTAGCGTAAAAACTCAGCCTCCCAAGCGGACTCCTGGATGCTTTCCTTAAAGCCTATGGCTAAAATTCAAGAAACGTAGAACATATTTATGCGCATTAACCATTTGTATACATAGTATTGACACTTTAAGTTAAACTTTTGACAAATATATTCAAACTTTTGACAGATAAATTTAAACCTTCGACAAATAGATTTCAACTTTGGAAAAAACAAATTTCAACTATTAACAGATAAATTTAATCTTTTGACAAATGGACTTCAACTTTGGACAAATAGATTTCAACTATTTATACATATTAGCGATTTCAGGGCTGCGTTCTTGCTATTCACACAATGCTGATCATGGATAATGCTCGAATTCATAGGCAAGGTAACCATATTTTTCTGGGGTGAACCGGGTACAGGTGAAGCCCCCCCTCCCCCCGCTCTCTTCACATTTGGTCCTTGCACAAGCCAATTTTTTATCAGAAACTTTCTTCAACAATGCGCTAGTACAATCCATTGACCGGAAGCTATGATTATGATGCCTTGAAGATACCTTGATACCGCCTTGACTTTTTTTTTGAGGTTTTTAGGGATTTTACAATACTTCGACGACCCTTAAAGGGCACTTTAAATTAAATGAGAGAGCTGGCTCAAGAATTGGGGCGTCGTCGGACCAACATGGATTTTTCCTGAAAATTTCAGCTTTTTTGCTTCAGCCGTTTGGGAGAAATCGTGCGTGTGGCGTACGGCGGACGGACGGAAAAATTTTTATTGCAGATTCGGATTCTACACCCTTTGAAACGTAAACCATGAAATTTTCTGGGGAGGTTAGAATTTTTTTTTCAAGAGCGATTACAATGGTTTATTATTGAATAATAAACCAAAATCGTACCTCTCTTCGCAGACTGTAAACTGGGGCCTGGCGGAGAGGTACTTCAGAATACCACTAGTTGTTCCCTGATTGAAATGGTTCTTTCCATGATGCTAGCTAAAATGTTGCGATCATCCGCTATTCCACCGTCGAACTGAGGGATATGATCTCTGACATTATTTAGGAGTACCTTTCATCATAGGTATTTCATATACCTATATAATAAACTAGTGTGTATAATAATTATTTTTGCACATGAACGGTCGCCCATTCTGGATTTCGTGTAGTAACTAATTGAAGTGTCTACCATTGTTTGGAGTGTCGCTCCATTAATACGGAATTTCACTCTTTACCTAGTTATATATTTCAAATAATTACTAATTAAGGTGTAATTTTCATCTTTTAACTTCCTCAAATTGAGTCAGATTCGTTAGTATGTGTCGCACTTATGTATTAACATGAATTAACTGAATTCATACTTCAACGGTAACATTCATGTTCAATGCAGCAATCTATTTAATGTTTAACATATATCTTTTGACGAGAACGTGTCACTATAACATTCCATGTTTTCTGTGAAAAAGATCATTCTCCTGAGTTTTGAAGGTATGATCATATCATGATGTCCTAACGCTTCCTCCACCTAGTGGATTTCAGGCCTATTGTGGGATATCTTAATTTATGTTTAATAAATGGCTAATTTAGGATGACTATTATGAACATGTAAAAACTGAAAAATAAGCCTTCAATCACAATTAAATGCTACAATTTCGGTGAAAATTTATTTGCCTGAAAATTCTGAAAATACCACCAGTGTTGCAGCTAATTTTCAATGAGCAATTTCCTTGTTTTTTTTTTCTTTTTTTTTCACAGAGCACTTTTATTATTAAATTATTTTCGTTTTATCTTGTTAATAATCATTATTATTATAACAATTATTTTTATTACGTTTCACATTTATTTATGATAAGATGAATGATCTCAGTTGGAATTTTGTTTTCAAGTTTATTGTCAACAATATAATTATTATATTTCCACCATGTTGGATGTGGGTAACCCTGGTCACTGAAATCCCCAATAGATCCATCGTGCCAATAAACAAACTTAATAAAATCGCTGTACAAATATGAAATTAATCAGTCGTTGAAAAATGTACATTGTTTTGGCAAATATAATTAATTCTCAATATTTGAATTTTGACAATAATTCAGGTTATTACTCGTGCCGATTATAGACAAGACCTATCCTCGTTAAATAAGACGATGGATCTTACTGTTCATACCAGCAAATTTTTGTAGAAAATGGCTCTAAAAATTTTTTTTGTGGAAAAACGAAAGTGCTTGAGAATAATTAAAATGTGCCAAGGAAAAAATCAATAAAAAATGCATTTACTAAGTCAGTATGAACACCAGAATATTTTTTGAAAACGGTTTTTGCTATAAAATTGATTACTACCTACCAGTGAAATGGTTTATTAGGCATTTCTTCCAACTCTTTGTGCTCAAATTTCAAAACATTTTAAAATGGCCCTAATACAATAATTTTCGAAAATTTGCTTTTGGAATCGTGCTACATGACTAGAGAATGTTAATCGTTTTTTTTTCGGAAAAGATGGTTAACTACTTCTTTACAGACCACTGTGGTTGTGGAAAGACCGTAATTTTTATATTTAAATGATGAAAGTTCCCGTTCTCTCGGGTCATTTCTATCCAACCTATTTTCGTGTCGTTCAATTGGTACCAGGGAGTGTGGTGAGTTACTAGAGTCGATGAGATAAATTAACTTTGTGGTTAAACTGTGACATTTTTTAAATTGTGGTTCATGTTGGGCTTCACCCGTGACTAAAATAAACTGCCTCTACTACAGTTAATCATCTAACCCCCAGAGGTTATGACCACCTGGGGCCTGTTTCACAATGATTTAGTAACTATTATTACGAGTAAATGCGCTGGTAACTTGTAAATTCTGTTTCACAATAACATTTTACAAGTGCCGGAAATATTAGTGAATTCTCTTGTAATGCTAGTAGTTTTACAAGGAGGCTGTTTCACAATCCTGTCTTGTAAAATCAAACCTCCAATAATATAAGCAAGTCCTTGTAAATATTTTATCAGCTCTTGGTAACCTATATATTTGTTGTCTTCAATGTTCAATCGTGTTACGGTATTTTGGAATTCAATTGTCCTATAGACAAAATGCTCGAAGATTTGTTATTTGGTGATTCAGAGTCCGACGAAGATCTTCAAGTAGGCAGAGAGAATCTACGAAGAAGAAAAGTGTTCCGTGCAAGAGTGAACTTTAGTTTTTTGAGTGAATTAGAGTGCAATGAACCCGACAAAATCGCATTCTTAGTTGAACAAATCGGACAACTCATTGAGCACTGGCTGCGAAGTGGTGCCCAGTACCACGTCGTAGCAGACTTGCATGGCGTCAGCAAAGCAACCGTTTTTCGCTGTGTGCAGAAAGTTTTGGCTATTCAACAGAATGGTGACTCGGCCACAAAATATTGAAGAAGAAGTGAACAATTTTTTCAGCATAGCTAGGTTTTCCTCGTGTCTGTGGGGCTATTGATGGCAGTCTAATCAAGCTTGACGCACCCACGAGGCATGAGGCAGCATTCGTTGACCGCAATGGGAACCAGTCATTGAACTGCATGTTCGTTTGCGGAGCGTCAGGTCAGTTTTTTTTTCGTGAATCGCATTGGCCCGGAAGTTGAACAATCGATGCGGAACAACTCATTGACGCAACGTTTGAAAATTTCGTATTGCTTGGGAACTCCGGAAAAATTCGCACTGGTTCTCTATCTACGTGATCACCAGAATCAATCAGAGATTTTATACAACAGATACCATTAAAAAACTCGGCGTATCATCGAGTGTGCACTTGGTATCTTAAAAGAAAAATTCCCATGTCTCAATAAACTGAGAGTGAACCCAAAACTTGCAGGGGAGATTGTCAAGTGCTGAGCGGCGTTGTGCAACATCGCGAGACGGGAAGAAGTTGAACCATTACATGTTCCTCACGATCTTGATTTTGATGTCACAAATAACGACCCTTAAGACGACAACCAGCCCGCAGCAGCAGCCCGAATGAGGCAGGAGCAAATCATTAGTATTTCTCCGATGATCATTGGTCATTAAGGTCCTTTTCTAAGCGGTTCATATAAAAATCACCTTGTACTTTATTCAGAACTTTTAACTCATTGTCTACTTACTTGATAATGCATTCATTAATTAAATTAGAATGAAATATATGAATATGAAATATAAATAAAGCGAAAAATTTAGGGGTCTGACGACGAGTGAAGGGACACGATTAAGATGCGGGAGCGGGAGCGGCGGCGGGCGGGCGGGAATGGTGAGTTGACATTTGTATGACCAGCTGACTTGTAGATTGTCATCAGCTGGGCTAATAGTTTTCATAAGTTACTGGTGAAATTATTCTTGTAATACCAGTTGGAGGCATCTCATTGTGAAACAGAAATTATAAGTACTCATAATACTACCACTTGTAAACTTGTAAATTTCACTTATATTACAAGCTTATTGTGAAACAGGGCCCAGGATGTGAAGTTATTCGGACATATCAGCGTTTCCTCGTCCTACATCACTCTGTACTCCATTGATATTTTTTTCTTCAATTATTTGAGTATTAAATAAGAATTTAGTCGTCCTTATTATTATTTGGAAGTTAGAAGAAATTCGCATTCATTGGTCCACCATAAAATTGGGTCCCTGGCGGTATTGTCGCAAACTAAATATTCAAGATTGTTTCAACAACCGTGTTAGTAAGTCATATGTTTGTTTAACAACCTCATGACTTTGTATCTCCAAGGTTTATCTGTCGTGAAAGTTCAGAACCCTCCGTCTGAGCTATGTTCTGACTGCATATTGCACTCTAAATTCGTTGTAAGTTCGCACAAAACCCACTTGCACAAGGTTGTGGATTGTGTGAGGCGACTCAATGTATTATTTATGTATTACACCAAGTACCTAAGTAAATATTATTTAATTATTTATTATTACAGTAATCTTTATTGTATATATCATCATTTGTGCAAATTTAGGCTCACTAAAGTGTTTTTATACGTTTTCTCTTGATGTAAACTGTGGTTTTATCGTGACCAATCTTGCCAAAATACTCCAAAGCCTAGAAAATACTCCTATGCATTGTATTCTTAATGTTAAAGTACATTGTATTTTCAATACCTTTATTTTTGTATGTTGATGTTATTTTTTATGTAGATATTTATTAAAACACGCGTACACAACACAATGTTCATTAATGATTTAATCCCATCAAATTCCATTTTCTCAATGTTTTGGAGAGCTAAGGCAAATATACAGGGAAGACCGGTGTACCTACGAACACAATTTACATTGTAAGTTTCTAAGACCAAATCGTGTACCTAAATTCTTTATCAAAAGTCTGAAACCCACTCCACAAATTGAAATCATAAAATCGTATCAGGCATCACTGTACCAATACCGAGGCTTACGAATTACTGAATACAGTTTTACAGAATTGGATGTAAATATAGAAAACCAGTCACATCTCTTTCAAGTTTGATTATTTCAAAACTATCGACTGGATGAACATTGTAGCGATTGGTCAGCTTTTCAAATAGGTACTATACATTCACAATCGGAGCAGTGGGCTTGACATCGAAATCTTCAAATTCAAACGCCTGTGAGGAAGGGTTAGTTTGTCAGAATCCTTGCAAGCGCATGCCCAAACGTGAAATACAAGCTTAATTTCGATACTTTTCGTCCGATTTTGTTGGAATGTTCAAGAATTGTGCAGTTTAGTTCCTAGATGAACCGCTGTCAATTTCATCATATAGGTAAGTTTGAACGTGGTTCCTGCCGAATATGTGCTCTAGGTGCCAAGATATAGAACTCCCTCCCACTGTCTATAGGATTACACTTCCGTCCTTAAGTTACGTTCGACGGCACTTTAAAAATCAGCTTTAAAATCTCCTTTTTCATAGAATGAACAAATTCTGTTCATTTTATATTCTCTTCACATTGAAATGTAACTTTCTTTGCTTTTGTAAATTGTGTTTGTGACGTTTGGAAACTTTGTTTTTTGGACCTCCTTTTGAAGTATAAGGCTAATACAATTGATCCAGGGAGATGTGGGACAGCCCAAACATGAGAAGTAAATAAATAATTAAATAAAAATCCGTTTCAGACCATTCTAAGACCAAATCCGTGTGAAAAAGATGTGTGAGTGTTTGTCACATCATCCATATGTGTGAGGGTGAGACAAATTTTGTTTTCTTGCCTGCAATTCTTGACCGATTTTCGTGATTATTTGTTGTTCAATCCTGATTTCACTCTAGTTAAGCTAGAAACCTCGGAAATGACGAATTCCATGGTGGAAGTTAGTACTTGGAAGAGGTTATGCCTTAAAAACATGTTTTGTCGGCTTCTCGTGATGTAATTCTCATTAGATTGACGTAATTCTGATTTTCTTCGTCCCCAATTGCAGTCTAGTTGTGCTGCCACGAATCTTGGAAATTTTGTTAATCTGGCAGAAGGAGGGATGGACATGGGGTCATTTCCAATCCTTTCAATCGCTGCTCAAACGAGAATTCTCATTTTCGAGAATTCGATTCATGTCATTTTTTTCAATTTAGATTTTGATTTAACATGTGAACATGTTTCTGAATATTCTCTTTGTTGATATACAGGGTGTACTGAACCTAATGGTCAAAAATCCAGGGATCGATTCTAGAGGCCATTTCTAACAAAAAATGACTCAGATTTTTTTCAGAGGCTTCGTTTTCGACTTATTTCACTTTTAAGATTTTTTCCTTTCCTCACTAGAATGCTCTTCTTCAGAACCTTGTATATTTGTTAATAAAATCTACGGTTTTCACCCAAAATCGACTTGCTACAAAAAATTAGTATGGAATCGGATCTTATGGATCTTTTTTCGCTGAATCGAATGATGACCCTATCGGGTAGTTTAAGAGATTTTTGGCCATTTTAGTGACTTAAGGTCAGAAACATGAAATTAATTTTAAAAGTGAGATAACTCGGAAACGAAGCCTCCAAAAAAATATTTTTTGGGTGGGAATGACCTCTAGAATTGATCTGATGATTTTTAACCATTAGGTTTATTACACCGTGTATATGGGGCATTCCACTCAATAAATGAAATGTCATCATAAACGCTGCAATTATTGCACTGCAATTTATTCAAGTACTTATTTGTACTGTATAGCACTTGTACTTAGATAACCCTGATCTGTGGTTAGACGTAGCCTGTAGTACATTATCTAAACTCGGCACTTCGAGCCTACATATCTTGTAATTGCATTCGAGACGAAAATACTTGGGCTGCCGCCCGCCACGCGGTCTACCATCCCTCCCGTTGAACGGACTCTGCAGCTCATCCACCCACCTAACCGATTTTCTCAAATGTTGAGCGATCGGATGATCCTACATTTGCCCGTCTGGTGTCATTCCATAGGGAACTAGTTTCTATCAGAATCAAACGAAAAACTATCCACTTACATCAAGGGTTTTTTAGATTTCCATTTTTGCACAGATAATTTTCTAAACATAATCCCTTAGTTTTGATTGATCAAGATGTCAAAATTACTGGCACATCCCAAATCGATGCGGATTTTTGAGCCAAATTTCGTAAACTTTGGTTCACTAGTTTCGGAGAAAAGCTTCATATGGACGGACGACTTTTTATTCGGTTTTCGAAACTTAACTGTTTTGAAACGTAAATTTACCAGTTTTGAGTGGGGGTTAAACATTTTTTCGTGGTTGTTTGCAAACGTTCATTATTATCATTTTTTATTTTTATTTTTCAAAAGTTAACTTTATTGCTCGAAAATCCATATTATAGTTTTGCTAACAATTGATATAGTGTTGGAATTATCTATGATAATTAACACTTATTTCTACCCCAAAAACCTAATTTACTATTTCAAAAATTTAAACTTGAAAATAGAAATTAATAGTGAATTGGGTATTTTTAATGAATAACAAAACGGATTGGAGTTTATATAGATTTATTCAATCTGATATAGGTCCGATATGAAATCAAGAGAGAATTTGGGTTTTAGTTAGGAAACCGCAAATATAGGAAAAGGAGACTTACCAGTTGTAAGACTGCTAGGGATCGACTGATGTCTCACAACGCGCCTCTTGGAGGAGCGTCCGCGGAGGCGGGGCCGATGAAGTATCGGTCCGCGTTCGCGTAGCAGTTCCAGGAACTGCTACACAATTGTAATTTAATAGATTAAATATCGAACCAACATGAAACATGCATTTCAGGTACAACCCAGTGGTTGCCCTGTACCAGTCTTCCACACAATGAACAGTGCTTGAGTTCATATGAGAAGAGCATCAGATGCTCTTCCACAAGTCTTTGATGCTCTTCCACAAGTCTTGTGGTCGCTTTCTCTTCAGCCTGCGTCTGTTTTTTTTAGGTGGGGGATTAACAACTGGGTGTGAGACTATGGTGTTTGACTGTATGAGACTATGGTTCATTATTAGAAATAATAGTCCAAAATTGGTAATTTTTGAAGATGTTTTATTTAACGAGTTTGTCCTTTTACGTGCCCCATGCCTCATTTATATAAGCGAAAAAATCATCATTAATCCATTTTTAATTTTTCGAATTTCCGCCACCTTTTCAGTGCCATCGGCTCTGTGCTTGGCGTATTTATCAAGTCGAGCGTGTTCCACCTCATTCATATTCACGTCTCGCTCTTTCGAGGTTCATCGTATGTCACCGACAATGAATATGTCATTCTTGGCGTACCAGTAGGCAATTTTCTTCGGGCTTATATCCCTTTTCCCACTGTCGAGCGGGTAGCCTGCTCCGAGTCCTCTCGGAAATGACAGGACGGAAAATCTATTGGGCTCAATACAGCGGGTTGGCATTGTTTCTTCGGCTTTTGCCCGTATAGTGGCGCACTCTCCCACCTCTCGGATGCCCCTCCTCTCTCCATCCCGAACAAGCTACAACAACGTGCTCCCCCTCTTGCTATGAACCGCGCGACAAACGTCACAAAATACCGACAATTTCCCGCGCCCCCTCTGATAAATTGACTAATTTTCCTTCCTCCCCCTCTCTCTTTTCCCGTCAAGATCTACTCTCCTTTCCCCCAAACTAAAAACAAGACGAATTGCGTCTATTGTTAAAACCCCTCTGAATTCGCCCTATATTTCATTTGAGGGCGAAAATCGATCGGGCGCCTGCGCCGTTGTGAGGCCCGTTCCGTCAAGGTTGCTCCTCAGTAGGGTGTGCAAGACCAATCTCTTCACAGTAACACTTCGAGCCCTCGCGCCAGTTCAATCTCCACATTATAAAACCATGTTTGGCGGAATTGGAGGAGGTGAGTGGACCATTTGAACCCATTCAATCAAATCCTCCTCCTCTCATAAACTTTCCAATTCTCTCCCCCATCGCACACATTCATTTCTCTACCACGGATTCCCTTTATCGATTGATGTTTCTCCTGTCACCGTCAAAATTAATTTGAATGCCACGTTTTGACACCCGCTTATGCAAGGTCACATTTGACATTTCGGACGAATCAATTTTAATCATATATTCATGATTCTTCTATTTACTTGTCCTCTATTCCTCTATATGTCTTAACAAACTCTGGATCTCATAGGAATGCATGGAAGCCCTATGTAGGTACCTATTCTCGTAGTTGAAAAGCTGTTTTTCCTCAAAAATTTACCATGTCATTCTACCGTTTTGCCTATTTCATTTACCTATAATATTTAAGAAAAACACCTTGTATATGATGGTGATGTACGTTATCCTAATTCACCACAAATTTCACTTAGTTTTAATGATACGAACGCAATACATTAATAACAGTATCTCTGTGATATACAGTGGGTATTTAAACTTTACAAAATGTAATTACACACCTCATTAAAACCGGGCAGAAATCGTTAAAAGGGTAAAGCGTGGGTTTTTTTCGAGAGGCAGAAGAGGGGGGTTCGAGGATTAGCCAAATTTCCATTCGAACGCCCCCTTTCGGATTTCTCACCGACACTCGTTTTACCGACGGAGTAATTAATTTTCGAGGAGATGAAAACTGATATATTTCCCCGCCCGGGCTAATTTCTCGGGGTTAACGGGGTTATATCCATAGAGTATTGAACAATGACGAAGATAATGTTGAGAAAATTCGGGTGGTGGGGGTAAAAGTAGGGGCGGACTGGCCACCGCCCCCTTTCCCGTTCCGGACGGGACAGAGGACTGCATTTCGTGTCTGCACGATATTATCGTCGATCTAGATCCTGTAGACTTAGGCGGTAGGACATACATCACATTTCAATTTCAGTTATTGTCTCTAATGGAGCAACTTTCTCAAACTTCATTAAATATTTACATAAAGATCTACACGCTGTCCTAAGTAAAAAAAGAATTCCCTTAAGGATTTTATATGAAAAATAACGCAAACAAAATATAGATCCTCAAAAGAAGTCCCTAAACCAACAAAACATCCCTGATCGATGTTGGATTTTTAGCAAAATTCCGAAATTTTGGTTCAGCAGTTTCGGAAAAGCTTCGAACAGTGAGGGCAAATGACAATTTTTCCGGTAAAAAATCAGAAAACTTGTACCTTAATAGGAAATATAACGCTGATAACGAATTTAAGCATGAAATAGGGGTTTTATTTATATTTGTGAGTGAACCGTACAAACAATGGTGTTAACGCTTCAATTTCAACTTCTGGCATACCAGCTTTTGGCATATCAATTTATACTTTAATTTATTTGGACACACATTATCAAAGTCAGACCAATTGGTAATTTATCTTGGGAAATTGCTTAATAAATAGTAATTCAAACCAGCTTTATAACCGGAGACGCAAGTAGAAGCAGCTGAAATTCACAGAACCTGTACTTCGATATGTGTAGAAGGGGAGAAAATTGGTATCAATTCAAAGAACATCGATACTTTCTATAGAAGTCTTCAAATTTTACTGATTTGGGCCACCTGATTCTATCTCAGAAATGATCAATTGCCTTTTTCTCATATCTGGATGTGTAGGCAAAAGGAAATGAGAGATCATTTTGCTTTAGTGAATCCGATTTTGGTTTATTATTCAATAATAACCAACCCATGTTGGTCCGACGACGCCCCAATTCTTGAGCCAGCTCTCTCACTTAATTTAAAGTGCCCTTTAAGGGTTGTCAAAGTTTTGTAAAATCCCTAAAAACCTCAAAAAAAGTCAAGGCGGCCTAAATTTAGACTGTTTTTGAAGAATATGAGGATACTCTTTACTCTACGGATAATACACAAATTTATAAGCTCCGTGGAGTTATAGCTTTTGTTGGATTCGGCAAACGATATAAATGTATTCAATGCATCAGAGTGCGTCTGATGCCGGTTTAATAGAGCGTACCGGTTCACAGAATGCCGGTTAAAAGAGCGTCTACTGTATAATCATGTTAAATTGAGTTTAAATTTGAGCATTTTGTGAGCAGCAAAATGTTAATTATAAATTTTGTTGCGAAAAAAACTTGTTCTAAATTATACGTTTCTACCAAAAAAGATTTTTTGTCAGGATATTGTTCATCGATTTTTTAGCACATTTTAATAACATTCAAGTATAGTTTTCAGTAAAAATTCGAGCTTCAATATCTAAATGACCTAGTTCACGACAGAGAAACTTTCTGCTAACAAATATTAATCGAACGGTTATTAGGCTTTTTTCTATAATTTGTGTGACTTGTTTTTATTATAAGGGATGACTATCAATAACGGACATAAAAACATTGGTGTTACCTATTTCGAAAGTTTTCGATATTCTGGTTTTTGGATACATCTGCCCTTTGATTTCACCCCTTAGGGCTGTTCAAGATTGAGCCCGTTGATTCAGGACCGTCCTCTGCCCATTCGTGATGAAATTCCGTTTTTGGATTACACTCATCTTGAAAAGCGAAACAGAAAATTTCTAGTGATGATAGAATTTCTTGGTCGATTACAAAGGTTTATTACTTAAAATGATAAACCAATACTGTCCCTTAAATTTTCCCTTTGGATTGAAAATGATGACAGGATTGTTGTCATGGTTTAACATTTTGATCCGAACATCGTAAACGTTGGTCTAGAAGTTTCGAAGAGTTTTCAAATTTTAAAACCTACTGATTTAGAAACTTGAACTAAACAAATTTTTTTTACTTGACATTTTTATTCTAGGTTAATTACAAACGAAAAGAAGTGTTGAAATACAAAATTAGTTTTTCATGTTCCAAAATAGATGTAAATTATGAAAATGATTCAAAATTTTCTAGATATTGAAGTTATTTTAATATTCATATGTTGCAAGGAGTTCACATTTTCGCATGCTGTGCTGCTATCGTTCGTCTGAATGCACTGCAATCCATAATAATCTGAAATACTCGTGAAAATGGCAATGGAATCATCAAAGTATATTCGATTCGCTTGTAAGCTTCCATGCTTCCCCTTAGTAGCAGATACGTAAAGAATGAAGTTAGTCTACGACGAAGATGCGTAAACTCCCCCAAATCTTCTTCTCCACCTTGCTAGCCCGTTCCGTTTTACATCCGGTGGGCGACCGATTTGAAACGTAATCGAATTTCCCGAGAGAAATTTCTCCGATTTTCCAAGAAGGGAGAAACGCTCGCTTATTTTCTTCCTTCGAGTTGTCGAGATGAAATAGCGTTATCCTTCCTTCTACTCGATGCCGTGAGAGAAAAAAAGGAACTGGTAGGTAGGTAAGTTCTAAGGACGCCATCCAACTTAACTTCATTCCACGGGAGGGATCCCTTCAATTTGTTCAATCAGACTGGCGTTCAAGAGAGCTAGTTTTATTCATCATCGGTTGATTCCAACCAGTACTATAGAATGATCAATATTAAACCTTCAAGCCCCACCAATAAAGATAAACAAATACTCCCTCAAAATTCATTGGCTGCCGTGTCAAGATAATGCCCATTCTAAAGGAAAATGCAACAGAATTTAGTAACCAGGAGGACCACTGCGCAATTCTTCGGGATGCCGACTACCCCGTCTTGCGAAATACTTTGTGAAACAATGAGGAAAATGATGCATTCAGCTAAGAAATGAGAACAATTATCTCTTTTAAGTACTGAAGAAATTTCAATTTTTTAAATTTTATTTTGCATAATTTTAAGAGCATTAAGGGGGGGGGAAAAAGCTTCAGAGTCTAACTATAGAGAGCGGAAGCATTGTTTTCACTTTTGGGAGATGGACAATCCTTTTCTTTCCAAAATCAAAATTCCTGCTTTCATTTTGCGATTTAGACAATTCAGAACAACTTTCATTGCGTGCCTGTCTGTCTTTGTGTCCGTACAACCTTTTAACAAGCCTAGTTTCTACCGTTTTCATTCGATTTTGATTAAACTTTCAGAGAATCTGCGGGTTAGGCTCTGTATGGTCCCCTATGATTTCCATTGCTCAGAAATCAATACATCGGTCTGCGCGTGCGTAACCGTAACGTCCACCGAGCTTAATTTTCTCAGGTTCTAAAAGTCCGATTGAGCTCAAATTTCCAGGGTTGTCGGGGAAGAACGGTCAAATGATCTATATCAATTTCAACCGGATGGCATCATTAGTAGCTACTGCGCATGTTCGAACGCCGAATCCTTTCGATAAAGGCCCGATTTCCTAGCTGCCGATTTCGGTAAGTCGCTGCGCGATGCGAGCTTAGTGATTGCTCCAATAGCAGTCTGTCCCACACTTCGCAGCGTGTTAGAAGTATTTTGGCTCACTTTTCAAGTCCTCTTCAACGAAACTCACTAAAATTTAAAACTGTTCACGCGTAAATGGAAAGAATGCTTTGAATTTAGTTTCGTCGTCCAACAGGAGCTTAGTAATTAGCAGCTTAAATACACCTTCCCGCTTCCGAGTAGTAAATACATTACTAGTTTTTTGCCGCGAGCGAAATTTACGTTCGATTACCAAGCCACTTTCATCGTCTAAGTCTTCTATTAGTGAACATAACAGAACAGCACAAACCTTTCTTCTCTTAAACTTGCTTAGGGCAGGCATTGCAACTGTGTCCACCAAAATACTGTGGGTTACTGAACTGTGCTGGTATAGTACATTGCACACCCACTCCGCGCTGAACACTGCAGTTCTAGGAAAACGTGCATGCCGAAAAACGCAGGTGCCGAGAATCTAGTGCGACACTCATGAACCCGCAACTGAATTCGGTAGCTAGGAAATCGGGCCTTAAACCGATCTGATTTTGATGACAATTTCTGGGACTGTAGGGGAAATGTGGATCTATTAGCATGCCTTGGATTTTACATTTTCTATCTGAAAAGGGGATGGAGGGGTTAATAGCCGATACATTGAAGCGCTGCTCAAGCTAAAATTCTCACCCGCATTTCTTTATTCATTTTTTTCGTTCAGTTGGCGTAAGTCGTGGCTTGGTGTAGTTTTGGCACTCCTTTCAGTTTCAAATTGCATTCTGAGAGGAGATGAATGAAGGGGGTGATTCCTCTTCGTTATAAAGTGATCGTGGAATATTTATAATTAGTTCGTTTATAAGTGTGATTATATGAAAACCAGACTTGAAAACGAATAGCAAACGTATTCTACTTTTCCCACAAACTAACCACGAACTAAAAACAATTAATTTATCCAATAATAAACGTGTTGTTGAGCATTTCGAAACACTTCCTAAGTTTTGAAAAACATAACCTCTGCTACGTCCTCCAAGTTACTTTGTTCTTTCTTCATATGGCTACGATGTCATATAAGTATAATATTGGGTCATATAAGGTCTTGAGGTCATATGAAACAATGAGGACTTTTAATTCCCATGAAAGGGAAGGATGGATAGCCATTAATGGCAAACTGGACACATAAGTTTGTTGGTTTCTTTCACTGGTTTCTTTCATTGGGTTCTAATCTCGTTTAATCTCGACGAACTCGAGTCGCCTCGGAAACTCCCAATTTAACGATTGCTCACGAGGTTCCGGGGATGAGGCGTTCATCATCGCATTCCTCTCCCCGCAGCAAGGCGACAGACTGCGGCTGGCTGCCGTCCAAATGGGTCGCCCCAACTTTCGGCCATTCAAACCAACCTGCACCCGACCGTGAATTTATGACGGGTTGTCGACCCCCGCGCACCGGAAAGTGAAAACCACGTATGCAGAGTTTGGCGTTAACTTTTCGAAACCAATTGTACCCGTTTCCTGAAGGACCCAAAGAAATGTTTTGTAATTGTCTCAAACAATCTGCCTCGGATGAGGCATGGATCATAGCCCAATTTGTGCAGAAGGTGCCTTTGCAGCTTGTATTCAGACCAGGAAAAACTAGTTCTCCCAATGATTCAAATTACAATGGAATTTGTCATATTAGTCATATTTGTAATATGTCATATTAGTCGCATCAAATAGTGCGATTATATTCCAAGCTCCAACGTCCAATAAATGCTTTTTTTCGAATTAGAAAGAACGTATTTCAAAAGGAAACCTCCAAAACTAGCATTAAATGGGTATTGGAGAGTCATGAGATCTATCCAGTTAACTGAAATGTTTGATTCAAATATCTGCTACTAGAGACTGTTTGGTTCCAACAAGGGTTATTACAGTGAGTAATGGCTCTACTACCTAGGTAGATATGTAAATAACCAGTACATGGAAGGAGCTGAATCGGTTTATCGTTCTCTCCTCGATACGGGACAAGACAGGAGGAAGATGAACGATTTATACCAATTTGTGCTGAGATCTCGAGCCTTTGCCCAAAACGAAGTGTAGCTGCCCCCCCTTACAACATATTCTCCTTATTTATGTCGCACTTATTGGTGACACAAGAAGTGTTAGTTGTGTCTCGATAGTTGGCCGCTGTGAACAATTTGTGTTAATAAAAAAGAGTAAATTTTGATTGGTTTATGATTTTTGATGTAAGAGATGTTTTATTTTTCTAAATTCGATCCAAGTATGAGCAGTTTTATCCTATTGCTTAATCGAACCGAACTCTTGTAACAATCATGTAAATGATTTCTACAAATAAAGTTATTTGATTGATTGATTACAGTGAGTAATGGGTCATGCTCATACGTGTGCAGGCTATCCGTCTCGTATTAGGTAGGTATGTCGGGTACCTCTAGTTAGGTGTGGGAGGGTGGGGGAGTCGTGGATTCATGTGATCTATTGAGTGAACCACAGCAACTTCGTTTTGTCAATTAAAACCCTAATTTTTTTTGCGAATTCCGATTCCACGTGAAATTCATTGAAAATTTTGCCTCTCAAACGACTGTTTTTGACCTCACACAACCCGTCCAGTAACGTGCAAACTTGTATAGTCGTGGTATTTTTCACTTTCCGAAGCCATTCGTACTCTTCCCGGCTTCCCGAAGGACCCAAAGAAAAGTTCTGTACCAGTATTAAACAATTTAGATGTGACATGGCATTAATCATAACACAATCTGTTCTTTAGATAATTTAGCAGTTAGTATTTAGAATAGATGGTTACCTTATCATCAGTGAACCACAATAACTTGGAATCTTAACCCCACCATGAGTTTCACTGTATGGGTTTAGTAGCATTTACCACATACATCTATTAACATTGTCGAATAATGCATCACTTTGTCATATAATTGTATGTTGTTATAATTACAGGTTGTGAAAATACAGTTGTGCATAACAAAACAACGAACCCCCCCCCCGCCCAATAATGTTTGTATACCTGTCCTGGGTCAATTATGGCATTCACGTGAATAAAACTTGCTTCCAGCGTGAGGCAATGGGCAAAACGCACACCAACTTCGTTTTTTCAAATAGCAATCCATCTGTAATTTTAATTACTTGATTAATTACAGTCAAATAATTGTACCTGTCGATTAAAATTGTGAAAATCATAATAAAAGCGAACGCGAACCCTGCCCCCTCCTTAATCGTGTTTTCTATTACATTTACACACCATTTTTTAAATAGCAATCCATGGTAATTTCAATTATAATTTATTTTAGATCAATATATTTTGGATAAAATCGTAGCAACGCGCTAACATGTGATCTTGGTATATTTATTTTCTCCTGGTGATATTAGTTTTCCAATTTAATTACTCCCTTGATTATCCGTACGAAAAGCTCCATTTTTGTAAGAAAATCGTGCTTCGGAACTCTCAAATGAACAAATTTAATTTCAAATTCGGGGTTTTTATAAGTACCTAACCAATTATTTAACGTTTTAATTTTCGACAGTTCTCGTTACGTAGAGACGTCGTGCCAATACGTGCCAAATTTAGGCTACTGCAAAAAAATGAATGTAAATATTATTGAATCGCCACTTGTAACCCATGATTTTCAGTGGTTTTTCTCGCTGAATCGCATGATGGTGTTCATTTTTGGAATTCACGTCATGTACATTATTACTATACACTCGTGTATAATATTGTCTGGGCTACATAATTTTGAAGTCCTCATAAACTTGAGAATCACTGACATACTGGTTGCCTGGAGTTAGGTCGAAGAAGTAGAAGAATTGGTTGGTACACACATTCTATCGAAATGTGATAATTGAGAGGAAGCTCCTTGGTGAGGACGTGAGGAGAATAACATTAGCAGTCGTTCGACGCATTCCTGATGCGACAGACCTGAGAATTCATAAATACTTGATATAAATCATTGATCTTCTTTTGTCCGAAGAAACTTCCAACTGCGTAGCTGGTCGTATTCTTAGGGAATTTCCTTGATTTTGCCGAGTGGAATCCGAACTCCCCCCCGCTCTTTCGTCCTTGACCTACCACAATGCCTTAATTTAGAACTCTTTTACGCTGGGCGAATGTAAGCTAAGCACGTTATTCAAGTTGGCCTTCCGAGGAAAATATTCTTACCGTGTCCCGTCATCTCAAACAGAGTTTGGTTGAATTCATAAAACGAATCGTTGGCATGTCGAGGAAAACAATTTCTTCCACTACTCACCTTAAGAAAAATCAATACTCTTCTTGGGAAGAATGAATTAGTGTGTTGGTTCCAATTTTATTATAAACTTCTCCAATGCGTAAAGGAATCGATACAACTAAACTCATCATATCATCGTATCATAATTTATTTGCTCCACCTAACCAGCAATATTTTGTCCTAATATTGTCTTCTTTATTTTTTGATTTTTCATCTCTTTCCTCATTCCTAATTTTCACGGATCACTACTATCGGTAATGCGAGCTTCATTTTCCAATTCCAATGATTCAACTTTCTTCCTCGCTCAAAATGAACATAGCATTCGGTTATTGAACAATTTAAATTTAACTCGATAAAACAGAACACCTATCGACGCATTCTTTGTTCGCAAATATGTAAATAAGATATGAAAAACTCTGTCGGAGACGATGCTAAGGGTTTAAGCATCCGACTTGCTATAGGTTTTTACATCCACGCGTTCAAAGACAAACATGTGAGCGAGCGGATGACCATGCAGTACCCAGAATGGTCTCATTTGATTCACAGAACAAATTTCTATTTGACGAAAGTCATTTAGGTTTCGATTTTTTAAATAAGTAAATCCTTAAATATGACCCCTTAGGGTTAATTGATGAAGATGCCAGGGTTACTCGTTACAGGGTCATCTCGGAGCGATGTTGGACTGTAGAACCGAATTTCGTAAACTCTGGTCCAGTAGTTAGGAGAATAGCTTCTGACGGTTTTTTGTTTGGTCAATCACAAATGTTTATTACTGAAAATAACAAACCAGGATTAGTAGAAATGTGAATATATAGGATGTATCAGATAAGGTGCGCAGCACTTCACCCACGTATTCTACAACCAATTTCCAACAAAACATACCTCGTAGCAATTTTTTAAAATCTCGCTTAGTTTTTGAGTTATTTCACTTTTAAGATGTTTTTCCATGATTTCGACCTTGTCTCAGCAAAACGGCTATAACTCACAAACAGTATTAGGTAAAGTAAAATTGACGACACCGTTGGAAAGTGCATTAAATTTCTTATCTTTCAAGACCCAAAAAACGCCGATTTTTTTTTATTCGCATCAAGCTTGACAAAAAATCACTCTACAAAGCAAACTTCAAGAAAATTTGAAACCGATCAATCCAAGGTTTTTCAAACGTTCAGTGCTCCACTCTAATCTGCATTTGATCAGTGGCCTGCAGCGTAAAATTGCGCCAAACGATCAGCTTTCGAATGGTATATCAAAAACAATTTTTACTTGTTTATTTGGTCGAGAAAACCTCGTTTGAATGCAAAAACAGCGAAGCAAATCGTGGTTTTTTACGCTTGGTAATGGGTTTCAAATAGTTAGGCAATTTTACGAACAAAATTAATCTGTTTTATCTTCTAAGGTGCAGTTTAAATCTATCGAATGCAAAATTTCCTATCTGTAGGCGAGTTGAGGCTGAGACATGTCGATAAACTTCAGTGGATTTATCGCATTTGATAAATTTAAAACATCTTAGAAGTGAAATAACTCAAAAACTAAGCGAGATCAAAAAAATTGCCAAGAGGCACTTTTTATAGAATACGTGGGTGAGGTACTGTGCATCTTATCTGATACACCTCGTATGTAGGACCTTCGGTAGTGAGGAAGCTAGAGTAGTCGGAAAAATCGAGCTAGCAGCTAGTTCGTACTGAAGGTTAATTCTGCGACACACATTTGCTAAACAATCCCTCGCCGCGGTTAATGGCGTGTGAAGCTCCACCGCGTCCAGAAGTTGGGGATATCTGCAGCACCGATTCCCTCGGCACGAACTTGAATGTTTTGATGGGATGATGTAGTGTCCAGGGCAGAACGCCACATAAAAGCCGGCAGCGGCTGGCTCTTCGTCGCGGCCTTGGACGTTACTCTCCCCTCGCCCTCCTGCAGTCCCTGGTGCTCTCACCGCCAAACACCGCAGCTTCCCTGACCTTCGCTACGCCTTCCTCCTACTGCCGCACCGACTCCAAAACATCAGTTCCCGAAGTTGATTGGCCAATCCGTCGGTTTTATAAGCAGCCGAGACCATTAAGGTCTTTATTCGGAGGTCGTCTGTGGTATAATATTACGGTTTACAACCTCAACGACCGACGTCCGAGACGCCATTAAACGTTTTATTAGTTTAATGATTTACGCAACCTTCAGCAATGCCGACTGTGCGGGGTGCTCCAGAAAGGTTCCCACTTTTTTCTTAGCTTATTTCGCTCTCTAAAAAGGAAGATTTATTATTAGAAGTAATAAACCAAAACTTGCAAAACACTAAATCAGATTTAACAATTCTTTATCAGTAGTGCCCATTTTAATATTATTATTATAATACGGCTCTACGGTCCTTGGAGAACCAGGGCCTTCTCAACAACAGATAACCACTCCTTGCCTTACTCCTCCATCTTCTCACACCAATGGCTCTGAGATCCTCCTCTACATCATCATCAGCGTAGTCGAGGTCCTCCTTTTAATCTTCTTCCTTCAGGCCTGCCACTCCCCTCACTGTACTCTACATGGCCAAGCCATCTAAGTCGACAGCGTTTGATGACTGCGACAATATCGGACTGATTATACAAGGCTCTCAGGTCAGTATTATTCCTAATTCGGCAATTATCCAGTTACAATGGCTCCAAAAAAGTAGCTGTGACGTCCTTTGGGCGACGTCATTATCCATTCGTTCACAATGGCAATCGTTGAAAATTACTGAGAGGATCCACTGGATGTTTAGAGATCTCTGGCGGAGCTAATTTCTGGTTGTTTTCATAAACAATCTTTTCCTCATTAATACTCAGTCCTCGCTCCACTGCAAACACGGAGTTTCTCAAACTCTTGAAATGCCCCAGAAGTGCGGGTACTGTTCTTGGACGTGTTGTTTCTGTTCCGTGTTTTCGGACTTTATGTGAGTGTTTTACGCGTCGTTTTTCTTCGGAATTTTTTCATAGAGGTATGTACAAACCTTCGAGCTCTCAGCTTTGCGATTAGGAGAGGACAACTGACCACTTTTGCAGGTGTATTCACTGCGATTGATCGAAACTAAAAACGATTTGAAGACTAGAAACAGCAGTTTTCTCGGTGCCCGCTTTAGATCGTTGAGATAAATCCTCCGCTCCCCCCCTTTCGCGACTCATCGCCTTGGAGAAGGGGACGGTTGAAAGTCGGCGTCTCCGTCACCAAAACAGAGAGTGACTATCTTGTCTTTTTGTCTGTCTTCTTATCAGTCAGGTCTCGAATCGAGCAGTGGTCTGTGCCTCGGATCTAGATAAGTGCTTTGTTATTGAGTACATCGTAATAAGACGATACAAGATGGAAAATAAACTTATATTGGACAAGCTACAAAAATTGGACCTGCTTGATGAAATGTCTAAAGACATCAAGTCTATTAAAGCACTGCAAACGACTATGAGGGCAGAAATAACAGAAAACAAATTGAAAATTAATAAAATAGCAAACGAATTGGAGGCTACCAAGAAGGATAATGTCGACCTATGGTCTAAAATAGATTCATTAGAGAGTGATCTGAAAAGAAAAAACCTTATCATTTTTAATTTGAGTGAAAAAGAAAATAATAGAGCAGAACTACTTCATATGATCAAGAATGTTTTCAAAGGAATGGGCATTGAATTGGACGATTTGAACATAGATTCGGTGTCACGCTTGGGCGTTATCAAGGTGGGAAAACCCAGGCCGATCCGAGTGTGTTTCTCCAATAACCGCTCTAAATGGGACGTACTCAATCGCACTCATAAATTGAAGGGATCGGATATCAATATTTCTCAGGATTATACCCCCAAAGAGAGAGAAAAAAGGCGCGAGCTTTTCCAATACCGTAGCAAACTTAGTGTAGGCGGTATTTCGCCCAAGATTAGGGGATTCTCTCTAGAAATAGAGGGCACCTCTCTCTCTCTTCATGATTTGCGGATGAAATATGGAAATGTAGAGATCGAGTCAAGGAAGCGAGCCCCCTCATCTAGCCCGAATAAGGAAACTGGTGATGACAAGAAGAAACGAGTTGATGAACTCAGTGCAACATAGCAATCAATACCCTTCCAACTGCAATTTTGTCACAATCGGACTCGGACTGGACATGGGATTCTCTGGAACTTTCAACGGCATCATCATCCCCATTAGACTCTTTATCAGTTCCTAAGGAACACCAAAACGTTAGGATATGTTCATGGAAAATTAATGACTTTAGAAATTTATCTATGCTTCAAGCTGACGAAAAATCAACTTTGGGCTCTTTTGATGTGATGGTATTTTTGGAGGCTTGGTTGGATATTGATAAAGTTGTAGTTCCGGATTTTCTCGATAATTTTAATATGTGGTACTCAAAAGCAGCACGTAGATTGGACATTGGCGGAGCAAGTGGGGAATCTTGTGAATGATTTCTAAGAGCCTCCCATTACAATTTAAGTATTGAACATTTCTTCCTATTGATTTTTGTCGAGTTACTGTTTCCTGACATTTGTTTGATTTCGGGTTCCCCATCGCTTAACGATAACACTATCTTTGAAATTCTAATTGAAGAGTTAGATTCGATTAAGGAAATATGTACAAATAAATTTAGTTTTATTCTTCTCGGTGACTTCAATGCCATAATTGGTCTTGAAAATGTATTTGACGAGCAATTATTATTTGATTCTGGCCTTAGTCACGAGAGAAAATCCGCTGATCTAACCGTCGATAAAAGGGGTAACTTGCTGGTTGAATTGTGTGAAAACCACTCACTCATTGTATGCAATGGTCGATCTATAGGAGATATTGTTGGAAATTTTACTTTTTTTCTTTTTTTTTAGGTGGAAAAGGAGCCAGAAGTTTCAATGTAATTATGTATTTTTTGTTTTGTTCATTTTGTATGTATTCTTTGGAGAATGTATTCATTAATTTTATTTTCTCGCAACTCGTTGCAATAACTTTGTTGTATGCAAATAAACTTTTGAATTGAAACACAGTGAAATAACGAAAAAAAGATTGTTTACGTTAGTTTCAATAACGTTCTGTTTGAGTTTGTATGCCAAACTGAGCGGTTTATCTTTTACAATTAGACATCAGATATTAGTGCCTTACTTGTTACAATATTTAGTTACACTACCTTGGACTACTTTAATAATTATAAAACCGGGATCTTTGATAGAGGGCTAAATGAACCAATTGGAATCAAAACCAGATAGATACATTTTTTTCGAAAATGTTTTTTTAAATGAATTTTACGAGTCCAAGTAGCTTTTCACACATGGCTAAAAGCTCTTTCGTCAAATCCAGGTAGATCAACCTGAAAATGCATCGCGAGGATTCCTTGATTGTCCAAACCAGACAGATCCATGAAGTTTCTCAAGGCGACTGCTAGGGGCCACAGTAGTAACATAACCTGATCAAAGTGACAATGAGGACCCTAACGATAATGCCTTCATATAATCAAGCCAGATTATTTGTTATTTTTTTATAATACCATAAAAATTAATATTATTTTATTTTGTATAAATTTTCAATAACATTTTCTGTAAAACCCAAGTAGTTTTTGTTAGTAAAATGAGTTAAAAATGTGCTATTTACAAGAAATATTTTGTAAGAATGAGGCCTTTCTGAAGAGAAATTCATTTTGTTTACGTTTTAATGTCCTTTTTCGGAATACACAACTCGTTATTAACAAAAAGCCAAAGGAAAATCATTGAAATTTGACCAAATTTGTTTCGTGAGAGTCAAAACCAGTCAGATCCAGCACAAGATCGTCATTTTCTGCTTACGTAAACAACCTGCAGCAACATGAATGTGAATGTGGTTAGTCATTACAGGAAGGTTCACGATGAATTTACGATGACCCTGGCAATTGCTGGTGTTTAGTCGTTAAATGTAATTTTCAGTATTTTGTCTCTCTTGTAAAATTTGCTAAATTGGATCTATCTGGTTTTGATTCTAAAAGGCTCAAATAATAAACGGGATAACATCTTTTTTGTAACAATGTTTCAAACTTATTTAATGTAAGTGGGTTCAAAACCCTTTCTAGGTACATAATTGTTTTTGATTACAACAAATCTCCGATTAATTTTTTGGTGTTTATACAAGGAAGTTGACAAGTTCGCTTCGTACGTACTTTATGTGTGTGGGTTTTATACTCATATATGGATTGAAAAATACCTAAGTAGTGCGGAACGCTAAAATGGACGCACTAAAGCTCGTTAGCATATCAGTGACGTGGGAGTGATAGCGATGTAAATTGACGGAGCCGGGCAGCGCAATTACGTGTGGGAAAGGAATTTTATGCCAATTTTCTTATTACGGCGATTCTTCCAACTGTAACGCTGATGGCCCACAGTTTGACAGGTGGTGGTAGTTTTCCAGAGATTTCTTACAGCTTCTACAATTACATAGCCTGGAAATTCACATCCTTTGTTTTGGGAAATACATCGTAATTATCATGTACCTGCCTAGCCTACTTATAAGAAAACACGAGATGTGCCAATGTCAATTACCTCAGAAGGCTAGGAAAGACTGTCAGACATTTAACATTTCAGAGTACGAAGATTCCAAATCTGCTGTTTGCAATCTATACAAAACGCTGCAAATTCATTCACTGGGGTTTATTATTCAATTGACTTGCGTTCATGATTTGAATTTCTACTAAGCTTTGGAGTGTGCGTGTTTCACAGGTGAAAGAATACTTATTTACCCCAGTAATAATATTGAATCATAAACCCCAGTAATAATATTGAATAATATTTACCTATATATTATCAGCGTTTCATGCATATCAGAATGCTTCAACCCGTGTATCGGCTATAAACTACAAGTAACCACATCGGCTATCACTCCAGTATCCACATTCACTACAACTCGACGCTATCGCCATCACTAGGTTACAAACAAACAATAATAACCCAAAAAACGCAAATGTTGGCACCATAAATCGGGCCATACATCGGGAATGGTTTGACCTACGGACGTGGGGAGGGTCTCATTCGATTCCTCAAGGTATGTTCTTCAAATAGGTAAATATTTAGGCCGATTCGACTGATTGTTTTGAGGTTTTGAGGGATTTTACAAAACTTTGACAGCCCTTAAAGGGCAAAATTGAGTGAGAGAGCTGGCTCAAGAATTGGGGCGTCGTCGGACCAAGATGGATTTTTCCTGAAAATTTCAGATCTTTTGCTCCAGCCGTTTCGGAGATATCGTGCGTACGGCGTACGGCGGACGGACGGAAAAATTTTTATTGCAGATTCGGATTCTACACCCTTTGAAACGTAAACCATAAAATTTTCGTGGAGGGATAGAATTTTTTTTTCCAGAGCGATTACAATGGTTTATTATTGAATAATAAACCAAAATCCGTATTTTTGGCACACGTAGTGTATAGATATTCCTAACGTCTAACTAGTCCGATCGCCTCGCGGCCCAAAAACCATCTACGGGCCGAAAACGTGGGTTTTCGAGGTTCTTGCTAACAACGGCAAATGGGGTGTCACGTAGTAATTTTGAAGGCAGAATCGATTGGCATAGGTATCAGATCCGTAGAAATTCACCATAGCATAGATTTATAATATCTGAACTCCTCAAAACCAACACCAAAAAACGTGACAAATTTCTATCTTAGTTTTCCTTTTGTTTCGGATAGTGTTTACGCAAATGATATGTCTGCGGGTAGACGAAGAATTGGTTATCAATAAAGCGCACACTTTGTTTGGGGGTACATAAGGCATGCCTTACGGTTGTGGGCAACATTCCATGTATGCTAAGTTTTAAAAATTCTAAATTTCTTCTTCTATCCTACTCAAGCTGGTGATTCCATGTTAATACTCATCCAAAGTCTTGCATTAGTCATCATATTTCGTTCATTTGCGAGCTTGGCGTGACGTTGAGAAGGCATTCGGTGTCATTCGCTTGATTGTTGATTGACCGAAACATTAGTGAGGTTAACATGTTAGATTGACAGGGCCACCACCTCTTGAGTTGTGATTCACGAAAAATTGTTCCTTTAGGTGACTGTAACGATGACCTAACGCAAAAATGACCCACCTGAAAAATAAGTTCAAATTTCAAACAACAATAACTCCCATTTAATCGATCTAATCTAGCGCTTTGCCTACCGATGGTGTATTGAATGTTCTACTTGAACACCTAACGACTCCAAACCTAACAATCCCCAAATTACCAACAGTTACTCCACGGTGGTTGTTTTGAAGTACCATTTTCAATAATGAACCTTTGCAATCGACAAAGAAAAAGAATTTTGTTTAACCCTCTCACGATTTCTTGGTTTGCAATTCAAGATGTGTAAGACCCCTAAGTCGAATTAAAAAAATTGAATCCGTCCCTCCGGCGTCCGGAGCTTTTTCCAAAACGACAACACCAAAGTTGAAGGTCTGAACTTTTCAAACTTAAATTAAAACGTTCCAAGCCAATATCAGCATACTCCGAATCAGTGGCAGCTCCTCCTTTGGAACTCGTCCACTGGTCAGAGATCACCAGGGCCCATTGCAAAGGGGATGGATGAGATACTATCGTTACTGTCCAGTGTTCCGTTTCGTTTGAAATTGCATGAAATAGAAAATACAATTAACAAAAAATAATAAAGGCACCAACACCTGCCTAACTCGACAACTTCCGCACGATGGAGTAGGTACTACCGGTCATTCATCCTCTCACCATTTACAGTAGATGCACTACTACGATACGTCAATTTATCATACAGAGTAAGACATCCGCTAAATTTGCTAACAAGTGGCGAAAGGCGCTTAGACGTTCGTGATTGTTTGTGAACAGAGTTTGCAAACTCTGTTCGTTGATGGTGACAGTTCACACTGCCCGAGAATCTTGCTCATGATTGTCTGAGAACAGGTTTCGCAAATAATGCTCGTCTGGTGTAAACAGGCCTTGACACTCATAAAACGCTTCGGAAACAAGAGAAAAAAACTAGTCCCCGAACAGTAATGGACTGAGTGGTAAGCCGCACACTGATAGTGAAATATGCCCGTAACGCTCCTACACAACAACCTAACACTGCACCATCTTTAGTTTTTTCAAGCTCCCTGGTTGGTAAATTGCTCATGCTCGCCTCAATTCAAACTGAAAATGCCCTAAAATTCCTCCTCTTTCTCCTACTTTAATGTGTGACCTTGAACCAGGTGCTCAAGCCCTTCCGATTGGTCAGGTGAATTCTCCATTCTGCGCAGAGCTTTGAAGGTATATTTTCTGTCTTGACTCAAATAGGGTGAGGCCAGTCTGGTTTCACTAGCTTTTATGTAGGGATTTACAATTTTTTTTAGTTTATTGATTGAAGGTGCACATGTGAATATCCCCCTATCAGCAGCCACCCCTGCTCCGCGCCAATTTCACCGCTCTTCAAAATAGAATGAGAGCTTTCCAAAGCAATTTGAGTAGGGGAACGAGGGGTAATACCGTGCACTTAACTTTGAAACCATACAGTTAAGGGACAGAACGTCTTAAACATATTTTTTCTTGGACGAATGGCTCTGGAATTTATTCTATTTTCGATATCTGAGCATTTCCCTTACATAAAAGGATTTTTAAAGGAAAAACAGCCGTGAATGTTAATAAAGTGCTTTGGGCGGCACTTCCCACACTGTGGGGTAATGACGCCCAACCCCGAGAACTGAATTAGGTATGTTCCCCTCTCAACCGTCATTCAACCCATTTTTTCCAAAGTTAGAAGGTTAAATGTATTTATAACAATAAAAACCATGAAAACTATTCGGAAAAACGATTTGGAAAAATACTCACTGCACTCACGTCAAGAAGGCTAACTTTGTAGGTAGGGTAACGCTAGAACTTAGTTGGCGGGACATTTCTCTAGGATCGGCGCTCATTCCCACGTTTCTGGTGTCGATTCAAACATCCGAAACAGCCATGGGCGGCATTACCCGATGCACGGTATTACACCTCATTCCCCTACTTTAAACAGCATGTCATATCAGAACAGTTTAGTTGATAGAGCAGATCACTACCTGCTGACTAATATAGGTGTACGTTTCTGTTATTTAAGGGGTCAACGTCTCGTTCCGATTCTGTACAATGTTTTCAAGCATTTAGGTGACTGAGCTGGGAGAGTTCCGATTGAGCCCCAGCCACAATCAAATTTCCCTACCCACTTTGAGAGACTTGGGGCTGTCTGCGCCTCAGGACAGATGTGGTTAATCATTTAGCGGTGGAATACATCGGGTCTTATTTATTTTTGGAATGAATTAATAGTAAGAAACAACGTAATTAACGAATTGAATGTCAAAAAGATGAGTGAGTAGGAAAAGGGACCGTTTCATTTCAATGTCACTCACAGCTTGCTCGAAACTTATGACAAAAATTTGTATAGCGTGATGATATCTAGACAGGTACCCTCAATTCTCTTCCGCCTTTCTTCGTTTTCTTCCCGCGCGGGTCAACACAGATGGGCTTGCTATCTTGATCCGGCAGCAATGGAGTTCATATGGACCCAGCTGCGGTCTATCTCACACCGTCTCTGGATTCGAATCAAGCTTTGTTCTGCTTTCGAGAAAACGAGAGTGGACATTTCGTTTTCCCCGAAATTAAATACAACTGCTACCTGGTTGTGTTGGATGCTAAACGTTGGTATCTACTCGTATCAACTGGGAGTCTTCCATTCCGTTGCCGGGTCCAGCCAGAGGCGAAGTTATTAACACCGCGCGGCGGCGGTTGAAGGTCTCGGAGGTTATTGAAGCTCATCCCAAGCCCTTTTCTGCGTCGCGGCTCCCACTCGCGGGCTCCGCAGCACCTACAGCCGGGGGGAGCGGGGGTCTGCCCCTGCCCTCTCATTATGATGATGAGATCTGGGTTCATGTAATTGGAGCTCTCTCAAGGACTTGGCCTTCCCCTTTCGCACTATAGCCTGCCGTCATTCTGATCTGCCTTTTCTATTTCGTCTCGTGTGACGCGGCACCGACTAAAGGCGTGTATTCCTGGAGTGCAAAATCAACTATAAACGCGTAACCCCTGACAAATCACTTTAAAATGGAAAAATCCTCTCCTAAAGTCTGAAAAATAAAATAAAATCTAGAAAAACTGAATATTGTGGGAAAATCTAATTGTAAGCCCTTCTTACGGTTTCAATGATTATATTTTCATTTCAGAATCAATTTCTCTCAATTATTCGTATGGGTCTATCATTCGTTTGCTGCAATAAATTAGCTCATTTTTTCAAGGAGCTACGTGGGGGTCATATTAGGAACTACTTTGAAGCTGTATATGAATGAGTTAAAACGCCCAAACTCGTTCTTGAACTGATAGAAAATTGGTTTGTGGCAGGTTTTGGAGGGACAATCTAGTAACCCTTTTTGTGGTAGGATTGAGAATAATGTCCTTGTTTCACTAACTTAGTATATCTAAGAAACTTAACAAATTTCTGAACGTTGAAAATTCAATTACAATCAATAAATCCAACAGCGTCTTCTGAACGAATCAATTAAATGAATGAAGATTCCACAAACTTGACTATTTGGTTTCAACATGACTACTAATGGTAGTTGGCTTCCTTATTACTCATTTCCGTGCCAGATATCTGATAAAGATTTATTATATAAATAAAATGCAGTAGTTGTTAAGAAAACCTTATTACAGAGTTGGCCTAAGCCTTTCACTAGGTTGGCGCTTTAAATCTAACTGATGTAATAATTTCTGTTTGCAAATAAAACTTATATCGTGTCATTTCAATAATTCCTAACACTCATCAAATGAATTACTGATTTTTCCATTTGGGTTCAATGTAAGTGGTTTTCTCTGATTTTCTTTTAATAGTTGAATCCTTGGATCAGTAACTATCGTTAAATCCAAGCTTCTCTGGCGTATCCTGATTACTTGTGAGGCTTTGGATTTTTTAATAAGTCCAAACATTCCTGTCTTTTTCGGCGACCAAAATAAAAATATTTCATTCTCAACCCTAGAAGCAGTAGCTTCCTTGAAAATGGACAAAAATCTCCCTCCTAAACACTATTGTACAATGCACATCTTATGGTTGATCCCTGTCTTCATGGAACTCTTTTGAGACAAAGCAGACCACCCCAGCTTAAACCACTCTCAGATTTCCTTGATGTTTGTTGAGGACAGATACTCTCTCTCAGTTGCGTATATCGAAATGTAGTCATACATGATACCTTTGCTTGTTCCATGAATTGCTGCCTCTATGCCTCGATAATTTATTCAATTATTCTCAATAATTCTTCTTTTAGGGATTTGAGGTCTTCGGACTTGTGGTCGATACTCTCATCGAATTTTTGGGTCATCTCTGTCCGGAAGCGAGATCATGATACACTGCTTTGGCCATGCATTCTGGTAGCCGTACTGTTAGGTACTGCTAGCACTTTTGACAAGTAATTGCTATGGAGGTTTATAGTCGTTGCAAAAATTGAATTTCCAGCTCTTTCCAAATACAATATGTACAAAGGGGTGTGATTGGGTAAACCGAAAAGCCTCCAATTTCATGTATCTCCGTGTTTCTCCTGAATAATTCAAAATAGTTGTATGGAAGCCTCAAAAATTTGGCACTGTTTATCAATAGGGATACCATCAGTAGCTAAAAACCTGCCCCACGTTCTATCCACTGTACAGTTATTAGGCTCCAGTCTCCTGCCCTCGGTGTGCTATTCATTGATAGCCCTAGTGGAAATGTTCGCCCAAGTAAATGTACACAGTGTTCAACCACTTCGACCTCCTGTCCGTTCAATCACCATTTTTCGTTCTTAACGAAATGGATATGATATATATCTGATATAAAACAGGCATGTTGGATTTCACACTTAAAGAAGGGTAAGGTATACCCAGAAACGGTGATCTAATCCACAAACCTAATTCCCCGTCAATTTGATTCTGTTCAAATGTGACGTAGGAAATGGTTATGTTTCACTGTAAACTTTCCTAGTCGAAGTCCTACAGAAGAATTGAGAATGGAGCTCCTTTGGGACGTCATAGAGGCGCCGCATAGTGTTTTTTTTCGCCAATCTAGCTGGACAAGACTGTCATTATCTAAAACTAAAACTCTTCGTAGATCGTTAGGATGGCAAGAAACAAATAAGAAAGAGCTCAGAAGGCACAGAATCGTGTCATATCCCTGCATTGTTTTGGAGATAAAACCCCACTCACCGTCTGGTTAAAACCGATCTTAATCACGTGTTTATTCTACTGCAAGTGATTCACCGGCAGCTTCGCCTCGTGTCTTTCAAATACTTTCCAAGTTAAGCTCCACTTTATACGAGTTTACGATACTTTTGAAGTATTCAAGTTCTTTATTGTTATTGGACTGTAACTTTTGGGGCCCACCTAAGTTTACCCGCATCTCTTCGCCTCGTTAAACTTGAGTTATTTCAGGATGGAACTGGGCAAGGGACAGCTGCAGGTTTAGGAGATATACCGTTTTGAAGTCGAAATTTCTCTAATTTTGGTTTATTGTTCAATAATAAACCATTGTAATCGCTCTTGAAAAAAAAAAAATTCTAACCCCCCTGAAAATTTCGAATAGCTAGTACCTTACCATCAATAAACCATAATAACTTGGAATCCTAACCCCACCATGAGTTTCACTGTTACGGATTAGTAGCATTTATTAACATTTATTAACATTGTCGAATAATGCATCACATTGTCATAGTAATTGTATGCTGTTATGATTAAAATTGTGAAAATGCATAATAAAAGCCAACGGACCCCCCCCCCCCCTCCTTAATTTTTGGTGAACTATTTAACTATGAAATTTACACACCAACTTCGTTTTGGTTTATTATTCAATAATAAACCATTGTAATCGCTCTTGAAAAAAAATTCTAACCCCCCCTGAAAATTTCATGGTTTACGTTTCGAAGGGTGTAGAATCCGAATCTGCAATACAAATTTTTCCGTCCGTCCGCCGTACGCTGTACGCACTATTTCTCCCAAACGGCTGAAGCAAAAAAGCTGAAATTTTCAGGAAAAATCCATGTAGGTCCGGCGACGCCCCAATTCTTGAGCCAGCTCTCTCACTTAATTTAACGTGCCCTTTAAGGGTTGTCAAAGTTTTGTAAAATCCCTGAAAACCTAAAAAAAAGTCGAAGCGGCCTAAATTTGTACTCTTTTTGAAGAACTTTCCGCGAGGAATCGAATGAGCCCTCCCCAGGTCCGTAGGTCAAATCATTCCCGATCTATGGCCCGATTTATGGTGCCAACATTCGCGTTATTTTGGTTTATTATTGTTTTTGTGTTGATATCAGTAACCTAGGGACGTAGTGAACTCCTAAAAGGCTTTGTAGCCGATACTCGGGTTGAAGCATTCTGATAACCATAAAAACGCTGCAAATTCTTTCACTGGGGTTTATTATTTAATTGGCTTGCGTTCATGATTTGAATTTCTACTAAGCTTTGGGGTGTGCGTGTTTCACAGGTGATAGAGCGATTATCGAATTTCAGGAGATATGCATAGAGCACGTAAATCTGTTCTCAATCAAAATAACTATTTGGATTGTTCAGTTGATCATATTTATGTGTCCCCTGAAATTCAATAATCACTCTATCACCTGTGAAACTCGCACACTCCAAAGCTTAGTAGAAATTCAAATCATGAACAAGCCAATTGAATAATATACCTCAGTGAAAGAATTTGCAGCGTTTTAAACGTCATTTTATCCTAAAAATGTCAGGTGAAAACATATTTTTTCTACAATCGTTTGAAAGCTAAGATTCTGGGAAGTGAGAGTTACGAAACTTGTTTATTATGAAGAGAGAAAACATGAAAAAAGTAGTTTCTCAGAAATTCTCGAAATTTGATCTTTTGGCCGATTTTTCATGTTTTAAATCGTGTTGAATTTTTCTTATTTTGCTTTAAGATGATAACAAATTTACCGCTCTGTCCAACGGTATCCTCAACATTTATTTTAGAGGGTTCTAGAGAGAGTGGTTATTTCAGTGACTTGAGAACGGAAACATGAAAAAAGTCTTAAAATTTGAATAACTCACGAACGGAGTCTTAAATATTACTAGTCCATCGCTAAGTACGCGTTCTACTTGGTTTCCCATGTGTTCCGTAGCAAACTCTTCTAACCCTAGTACGTTATCTTCTCAACTTTTTACCGACGTTTTGTTTGATTACGTAAAGCTTTATGTTCAAGAGGTATTTTTGATGATAAAAATTAGAAAGTCTGCGAGGCATTTTTTGTTGGAAATGAGCTCTAAAATTGACCCTCGAGGTTTGATGAACTTCTTCTGGGACATCTGCCCCTTGTCGAGTTAATACTCCTATCCGCAACACTGTAATAAAACTAATTTAATTCTTCTTTATCATCTTAATGAAAAAGCGCTTCGAAATAAAGATCCTCCGAAGTAGTTACGCCATTGTCCTATCCTTATCCAGGGTTGCAGTAATTACTGGTAGTCGGAGCCGTTTGGTCCCCGTTGGGATCTAGAAAGGAAATTCTAGTGAAAGGAGGTGAGAGGGCAATTCCATTAAAACTCCTCTATTCCCATCCGCAAGTCTTCCCTTTCTCTTTTCCAGCTCGAGAGAAAAAGCGGGCGGTAAAAACTTGCCCGGGGGTTCCAGCTTTTTCTCGGAGTCGAGAAAACAGACGGCCCCTGTAATCCGCTAATGGACTTCGGGTCCTTCAAGGCTCCAATGTCGTGCGTGTCATTGCCTAGTAGCGCCTTACTGGCGAGACTGACAACTCCAGTGTCTACGTAAACCAGGGGTGTCAAACTCAATTTTGCAAAGTGTCATATATGTATTAAATTTAATATGTGTAGGCGGGCCAGATTATTCTAACATTTTATTTATTTAATAAACTCTAAAAACATGATTCTTCTTTTTGTGGCAAATGGCGATCTCGGGCCGTATCTTTGACATGACTGACGTAAACGGATTAAATCGAAATGATTTAAACGAATTTTCGTAGAAATCCTTACCTATTGCAATGCTCCCAAAAACTTTAAAATAACAATTTTGTCTACTTGTTTAAAAAATGTTGTCCATAGGAATCCATTATGAGTCCTTCTGAAAGGATTTCTTTAGAAGTATGTATGGGTGATTCTAAAAAAAAGCGCAATTTCCAATGTTGAAATCATACGACAGTGAAACATCCCCAAATTTCTTCCAAAATTTCATAAGGCTTCCAGGGATCACAAAGAGCAAAACAAAGAACAGTATGATGCTCAAATCACGATTTCAAATCCAAAATTTCAAATTCAATCATCAATTCAATGATTTGATGGTGGTAATGGGAAGGATTGATGGTCGGTAATGAGAATATGGAGTTTATGAGCCTGACTTTTCTTAAGAAATCGCAAGTTTCTTAAACACTGCGGTTCATTTTCAAAAGACATTTCAAGGTTAACCAAACACATGAATTCAAAACTTGAAAAAAAAGTATTATCATCAATTAAAAAATTGTTGCGGTAATTTGAAAATGCTTACCTATTGCAATGGGTTCAAACAATTTTGTCCACTTGTTTTTAAGATGTTGTCCATACGAATCCATCATGAGCCATTCTGAAAGGCTTTTTAAGAAGTTTGGATCCAGGTTGGATGTATATTGCATTTTCACGTCAAATTAAACCTTTCCCACGTCAAATCCAACATTTTCCAACTGAAATTCAACCTTTTCACCATTATTAGGGAAATGAAGGAAAATACGCACAAGCCCTAAATGTAATAGCAAATGCTTCTCTGTAATTGGGGACTGGGCTGAAACGATTCTCCAAACGCAATAGGTAGTAGGTACGAATACATAAAACAAAATTACGTTTCATTAAAGAAGAAATCAACTGATGTCATATTTTTTGTCACTTCATTACAAGTACCTAACTTTTTTTTTTTTTCGAAAATAGACTCTCGACAAGTACGATTTTAAATTTTAAGACTTTTAAAATATCAATTATGTAAAGAGCAGTAGGTAGTAAAAAAAAAATGATGTACTGATTCTTTCAAAGAATGATGGATTGCGGAGATGAAACTAAAGCGACGAGAGCTTCGAAGCGTTGTTGATGCAATTGAACAAAAAGAAGGCCATTTTGAAAATTTACTGTAATTACGTATTAGAAAATGTTTGCAAAAATTTAAAACTGCACCTTAGTAGATAGAACAGATTAATTTTGTTAGCCTACTTATTCGAAACCCATTACCAAGCGTCAAAAACCTCGACTTGATTCGCTGTTTTTTGCATTCAAACGTTGTTTTCTCGACCAAACAAAATAGTAAAACAATTCTTTTATATACAGTTCAAAAGCTGACCTTTTGGCGCATTTTTTAAGCTACAGGCACCTGATCAAATGCTGATGCAGAACGTTTGAAAAACCTTTTTTTTTCAAATTTTCTTGAAGTTTGCTTTGTAGTGACGAACTTGATGTGAGCAAAAAAATCGGTTCGGCGCTTGAAAGATAAGGAATTTAACGAACTTTGCAACGATATCTTCAACTTTTACTTTACATAATAATGTATGTGAGTTATAGCCGTTTTGATGAGACAAGGTCGAAAATATGAAAAAATCCAAAAAAGTGAAATAACTCAAAAACGACGCGAGAAAAAATTGCTTGGAGGCACTTTTTGTTGGAAATTGGTTGTAGAAAACGTGCGTGAAGTATTGCGCATCTTATCTGATACCCCTGTATGCCGTGATCTATGATCAGTTACCAATGGAGGGAATAGAAATATAAATGAGGCGGTTCCGTCGGTCTTCATTATATATTTAGCAGTTGAGCTTGCATGCCGGCATTACCGCAACATTGGTAGTGGACATTAACCGTGGTCTGTCTGCCGTATGAAACTTGAATAATCTTGCCGGTTTGAATATCGGTAGCCCTCGCTGTCCACGTTTGTGTTGACTGTCGTTGAATTCGCTCGAATGTGTTCCCCCTTGTCTTGCCCAAATGGGGAATCGCTAACAGTATCATGTGTGCTCATGCACACGAGGTTTGCTGTTCATGATAGAATGGGATGTATTGTGAATGTATTTAAGGGCCTTTGAACGCTGGGTAGGGACGAGGTTCAACCCCGCTTTACATATTCCCGTATCTTCTATACGACGGTGGGTACCTCGTGGTCATATCATCCATTTTCCATTCCCGATTCGACGACCGTATAGCGAACAACTATCCTTCATAACCTTCACTACAATGGACAAGTTATTCGATCAAATCTCATGGGCGAACACCGGTGAGTTCTATAATTTATTGGCTAACCCACTGGTAGGCCCATACCCGGGCTATTAATGTTTCTTAGTAAATTCGAACGTAACTTGTGTAAGATACCACATGCTGCGGGCTCTGCTTACAACTTTAAAGCGAGTAAATACTCTAAATATAGAAAAATTGTAACTTTCCTATAATTAATATACGGATTTGTGATTTTTTTAAATTCATTTATTACCCATAGTTAGCATAGGTAGCAAAAAACTCCATGATATTTTACATGTTGCTAATATAAAACAACAAAATCTTCTTACAATAATGGTAAGAATTATTATGAAAAAACTACATAGAAAAATACATGTAAATTAATTTATTACCAAGATTCATAGTTATTACAAATCTTAGTAATGATTGAACTCACATCTATTCCTCCATAACATTTTATATCAATTTTCCAATAATTCTCCCTTCTACAATAATCTCTCTGCTACATATCTCTTTACTGGAATTAGTTTCTAATTAGTAATAATAATACTTTAATTTATGATAATCAATGAAATTGTAAATATATTATCATGCGCTTCAATATTTCCAGTAGGTAATACGCGTAATTTGGATTTTCCATCATAAAGTGCTTCACACTGTCTACGTAGTGTCAAGAGGTAGAATGAGGTACACAAGAGATTTATTTATCTATTTTATATTGCAAGCTTCAGCCGAATTAGGACTAGTGACGTCATCATTTTGCAGAAAAAGTTTATCAACCTTGAACTGCCCACGAGGTTTAGAAGTTAAAAAATCAAACCTATGCTGAAAACTGTAAATTGCAAAATCTAAAATTCCTTGATTGAATAGAAGAGCATTATTCAAAAAGTTTTGTCGCATTCTAATTGATGGTCGGAAATGTCTCTATTTTTGAGAACAGAAAGTTCTCAAATTTCAACTCAATTTAACATAAATGTACAACAATTTTGAAAAATTCGCTCATATGATCATGCCGCAAGACCGAAACGTTTTCTTCGACTTAGCCCAAAAAACCGTTACGGAGTGGAACGCCGGAGTATCACACGAACCAACAAGGGAGGGGGGGGGGGGGTTTGAGCAGTATGTAGTCTCTCAAGAGTTAAAGAGGATCGTACAAGAATAATACTACAATTACTTGATAATACTTATAAGGAAGTATGTTCTATGGTTCTTGAATTTTAGCCGTCGGCTCCAAGCAGAAGCGGGGGCTGGGGGCTTGGCGCTGGCGTGGCGTGGAGCGCCGACCTATGTCCATCCTATTGTCCTTGGACACGCTTCTTACAAGTACCCGAAACAAGTAGGGAGTTTAATACGGACACCACCAAAGGGAATGCGCGGTATACAGGGTGTTGACCTGAGGAACCTGCCACAGGCTAGGAATAGATTCTACAACGCATTTCTGGGAGAAGGTGCCTCTTAGACATTTTTTGTTGAGGCTTCGCTTTTGGGTATTACAATTTTAAGATTTTTCTCGTGTTTTCAATCTTAATTCACTAAGAAATGCCAGTTATTTTAACCCCAATTGCTGTAGAAGAAGTCATGATGAAACGAAAAGGTGTTCAGGTATAACCTCCCTTGCTTTATTGAGTACCGAGGAGAAATGAAATTATCATTAATTCGATTTAAGTGTAAAAAAATACATAAAATCCACAACCAAACGTATTATTGCACAAACATTTTTTTTTGCATAATTCGGTTTTTTTCTTTTTTTCCGTTTTCCCCCGCATTCAAACGGAATTTTCTCCACTAAATTCAACTGCACGATCGATTTTGAGTACACCGTTGAAAAGCTGAGATTCTGGCGCATATTTTAGGACCATAGTCTAAATTTGAAGAGTAGAATTTCATAAGACCTACACAGTATGAAAAAAGTGGTAATTCTGAAGTTTAGTCAAAATTCATTTTTCCGATTGATTTTTCACCAATTGAACCAACCTATAATATTTGTTTGATACACCAGCGAGATGGACAATTTAACGCCCTTTCCAACGGTATTTAAGTAAAGTAAACAAGGAATTTCACCTTGGATTTTCGTCCGACTACCCGGAGGTGTCGCGGACGTCGCCAGCCGTCCTCCACAGAGGATCGGAACTAGGTCTGAGGATTTCGCTCGTGGCTTCCCATTGCCTCACGTCCCTGGGTTGGGAGCGTCTTGGATTCACGTGATATCGAGATCAGAGGTGAACTGTCTAACGACAGGACAGGTATACAACACTTGATAGGATTTTGGCTCTAATCAATTGTGCCAGCCGGATTCGAACCGGGGCAATCAGTACTCCCACTAAAAGTAAACAGCTATAGGACTGACGCCCCAACTCGCTCGGACAACCTGTCTCCTCACCAACGGTATTTATCAAATCTAAATAGGTATCATAGGTATTCACTACATAGGGAGTTATAGTGTATTCAAACCGAAAACATCAAACAAATCTTAAGATTGAAATTACTCTAAAACGAAGCTTCTAAAACGAAAATTTCCAAGAGGCTTTTGTCAGAAATGAGTTGTAGGATCTATTCCTAGCGTGGAGCAGGTTCCTCAGATTAATAGCCTGTATACCTACAACACCAAAGAGTATAACTACAAAAGACTACCAGAAAACGCTGTATCGAACCACTACCACCGCGGTCTTCGATTATTAGGGGTGCCTACAGAGGGGCGTAGACTGCGTCATTGAAATTGTCGTGGGAGGGGGAGGGGGTAAAGTTGATTGAAAAAGTGTTTAACGTGACGACATTCAAAAATATTACGTCACTAGATGTAAATATGGTTTGTTTTTCTTCTGAAAATGTATAAATGGCAATGACAGTGCTCCGACAATGACCCGACTGGGTTTGAATTTTTTCAATACCTATATAAATCTTCTTTTAGTGTTAAATGAAACAAGGGGTGCTTACGAGTATTTTTTACATTTTTGTTTTGGGGAGGGGGTAGCAATGGGGGGCTGGTTCTTAGTTGGGAAGGGGGGGGGGGGGTTATGAAGCTTAGGGTATTTCCTAATGACATATTTTTATAGTGAGAAAATTATGATCCTGAAGAAATAAAATGTCATGACGTTCTGTTTGGTGACCCTGTTCACAGCATTGAAGGGCCTGTCGAGCAAGGCGGAGGAGATGATCGAGAAGACGAAAACGTCAGTGGGGGAGATGGCAGCTGAGAAGAAGGCGGCGGCGGCGGCCATGATCGAGGCCCAGGCGAGCAAGACGAAAGACGCCCTGTTCCAGACCAAGACCAACGTCGAGGGAGAAATCATTGAAGGTAACTAACTGAAGGTTAAGAGGGTAGTAATTTAGTACCTTTTCATAAACTTGTTCCTCTGGAACTGGTCATGATGTTCATGTAATTTTTTAAAAATTTCTTAGTCGACTATTTCAGAATTTATTGAAATTGATTTCAAGACTGTGGCGGAAATACGACCTTATAACCAGCTTTGCACCCCTAAGGTTTGGGGTATTATATCCGATAGTAAGCCTTTGTAATCGCATATCATGAATTTCTTTAAAACCCTCCTCAAATTTTGGCATTTTACCTTTCAAGGGGCGTAGATTTCCGTCCGTCGTAAGGGCCATAAAAGCTGGCGGACTGGAATTGGTGTAAAACATTCATTTTTTCGCACATGGACTCCACTAGTCCAATGTGGATTTTCGAGGTTTTTGCTGACATGAATACTAAGTAGACAAGGATAGGTTTCAGATCCGTAAAAATTCAGTTTTATCAAATATTTGCAATTTCTGAACCCAAAAGTGAGGTGCTAATTTCGTTTTTAGGTTTCTGGGTTTACTTGTAGATTAAGAAAGTGCAATAATTTGCTGTGGGCGAATTGCTACGATCTGAAACCTATTCTAGTACATTTAGGGTCCAAAATTACTGGGATTCCTCCGCCTCTCTTGCATTTGTCAACAAAAACAAGTGGGTCACCTCGTTTTCGCACGATTTAACAAGTTAAATCCATAGTATCCAAGCATATGAGTCATGAGTTGAGGTCAACTAGACCCCGCGTCAAGTCTATGTGCAGAATAGTGGATATTTTGCATGAATTCCAAGGCCTTTTGGGCCCGTGAGGCGGCAAACATTGCAGATTTGGATTCTATGCATCTTAAAAGGTAAAATAATAGAAACATTCCTTCTTTCGATGTGCTCAACTTCGGGTTTACTTGGTCCTAATGTCTGGACAGGCGAAAACTAAAATGTGGGTTTTCGAGGTTTTTCTGACACGGGTCAATGCGGTGCCATTATCCTGGTAATTTTGGACGCTAAATCGACAGGAATAGGTTTTTGATCCACAAAAATTCATTCTTAACAACAATTGCAATTTTTGAACCCGAAAGTGAGGCCTTAGACCTCGATGTGATTGCCAGTATCTTGTCACGTTTGGATGCTCACTTTTAGGTTCAGAAATTGCTATTGTTTGTTACAGGAAAGTTTCTACGATCTGAAACCTATTCCAGTCAGTTTTGGGACAATGATTACTAGGAAAATTTCGTTTCACTTGCTTTTGTCAACAAAACATTGGGACACCACTTATTGGCACATTTTGACCAGTCTTTGGCCTATAGTATCTATGCGTATGGGTTAGCGCTAGAAGCTGGCTAGAAGTTAGGCCAGGAAGACCTCACATGAAGCCCATGTGCGGAATAACGGATGCTTTACATGAATTCCAAGGCCTTTTAAGAATTGAGGACGGACATTGCAGATTTGAAATCTATGCACCTTGATAGGTAAAATGATAAAAACAATTTTACAATACGAATTCAAGGAATTATTATTGAAAATGATAAATCCATAAGCTAGAATCGTCAGGGTAGTCATTTTATTTTTACAAGCGATCTTGCATAATCAACTTTTCACTGTTTTCGTTCTTATACGTTTTTAACGGTGGAAAAGTATCTAGCAAGAATTTTTCGTTCGGATTTCCTTGGTGGATGTAAAAAAATCTGGTTGAGAAAAAATTGGGGCTGGGGGAACAAGTCTAGGGTGCTAACTTCTATTGTGCCCGAGAAAGGTACATAAGTGTCGAAAAACTTTTGTATTTTAGTTTGGAAAAACCAGCTGTTTTAATACATCTTGGCAACTCCAAACTTCGGCTTAGCTGTAGGATTGGAGGATAGAGGGTTTTCCTCCTCTAAAGGGGTGGGTGGAAAATAACCTTTTCGCTCATAAGGTGAAGGCGGTTTTCAGGCTTTTTCATAGCAATGTCGGTTGGTGGCTTTTTCTGTCAATGTTCCCCTTTCTGAGAGAAGGTTGATTTGACTAGAAGAGCAAATCCTTGTTGTACTGTTCTCCCCCTCGCTTGCAAGCAGACGGGGCAACTACTAAAGGTTGGGATGGGATGGAGGAATGGCAAGCTCACTATTTAGGAAACCTGGTTCGGAAATTACCTCGAATCAAACCTTCTAGATATTTTATCCAAGTTTATAACAAAACTCACATGCCGAGATACATAACTAAGGCACAAGCCCCTGGTAATGAAACCTAAACCTTTGAGCACCTTATGGGCTAAAAAAGTTAGGGTATGTGAGGCTTTCCCCCAACATGATGTCATGGTCCCATAAGACTTTCGTCAGGCCGATGGTCACATTTTTATGTATTGTCGACAAAAACCCACTAATTTACTGCGTAGGTGGAACTTAATAAACTGTAAAGGAAGCCACGAACTCAGTACCCACATCAGCACTGCCCGAGGGCCACCAAAGTGCTGCATCAGTCTCCCCTTATACAAAAGTAGTCACTTGGAAATACTGGATAAGATCAAATCAGAACCTGTGACTCGTAACATATCGTCGTTTAAGAACCATCATGGCATAACTAAATTTCCCTTGGTTTCCAGGAAAGCGGAAAAACATTATAATTTCCATAAAATGACGCAAATGTTGACTTTATTTTTTGTTTCGGCACCTTTTTCCTACCTTCTGCAGTTTACCGGAATGGCGTTTGTAAGAGAAATAGCATAATTGTGCTTTGATACTTTAATATTCCTTATAGTTATGTCATGATTAGAATTTCTTCATTTCTGGGTTGAGGTCAGCAAGTAACAATAATGAGATTAACTGAACAGTATCTAAACCCTTTTATCATTTACTTTTAGATACAGACAAAATTACGTAAACTTGGTAAAAAGAGTTGAAAAAGTTGCTTGTTGAGCAAGAGACTTGAAAAGGAAATCACATATTTTAATGTTAATTTTAATAACATTTCAATAATATTAATAATAGGAATACAATTTTGTTAATATTGATAATATATTTAATAATATAATGGTCTGAAACGGATTTGTATTCGGTTATTTTTGTTCTTCGGGTTGTCCCGAGTTACGTCTAAATAGTTGTCCGCGGTAATATCGACTTCTTGAAGAAATATATTGCTCAAAATCAGTTTAGGAAATTTACATGAGTCTCAAAATTATCATTTCACTGATTATCAAAGCACAACTAAGCCATTTTAGCGGACACGCGTTTGGTATTCCTCTTTCATCATAGCACAACTGTAATGTGCTAACAGCCCTCATTTTTTAACAACTGTGTGAGGTTGTTTTCTGATGAAAATTGCCGAAAATCACATATACGTGAAGTTGCACCACCATTACCTGAAGTTGCATAGGAACTGCAGAATTATGTCATGATGGAAACAAAAATTAGTTGTGCCATAATCGTTGAATTGGAGTTTCTGGCATCGAAACTGAAAAACTAATAGCACCAATCGATTCGGCGCAAAATTCCAAGTTAGAATTGGTAAAAACTCGAAATCGTGAAAATTTTAGTTATGTCAGTAAATTCCAACATTTGGTCACCATATGACATTTCCCATAGTTACCATGTAAATATTTGTAACATGAACTCATCTATACCTACCTCTAAGTTGCAATAATTGCAACTTCAATATCAATTATTGATGTATCAACTTTTGGTTTATTATTCAATAATAAACCATTGTAATCGCTAAAAATAAAAAAATGTTAACCCCACTGAAAATTTTATGTTTCAAAGGGTGTAGAATCGAAATCTGCAATAACAATTTTTCCGTCCGTCCGCCGTTCGCCGTACGCACGATATCTCCGAGCAAAAAAGCTGAAATTTTGAGGAAAAATCCATGTTGGTCCGACGACGCCCCAGTTCTTGAGCCAGCTCTCTCACTTAATTTAAAGTTTTAAGGGTTGTCCAACCAAAAACCTCAAAAAAAGTCAAGGCCACATTAAACGAATGAGCCCCTCCCCAGGTCCGTAGGTCAAACCATTGATAACATGGCCCGATTTATGGTGCCAACATTCGTTATTTTGGTTTATTATTGTTTTCGTTTTGATTGCAGTAACCTAGTGATGTAGTGAACGTGGATACTGGAGTGAACTCCAAAAAAAGGGTTTATAGCTGATACATGGGTTGATGTATTTTGATAACCATTAAAAAAAACGCTCAATTTTGGTTTATTACAGATTTACTCATGCTCCATGCATAATTTCTACTAAATTCAATAATGGCTCCATCACGTGAAGGAGGCACACAAATATGATCAACTGATCAATCCAAATAGGTATTTTGGTTGAGAACAAGTTAGTAGAAATTCAAATCTGAACGCAAGGCAATTGAATAATAAACCACAGTGAAAGAATTTGCAGCGTTTTTACTGCCCACTCGACTCAATAGAGTTTTTGTTGACATTAGTGATCAACATTGATTCCAATATCATAAGCCTAAAGGACTTCACTCGCTAATCTTGTGGTGTTTTATTTCCAGGAGCAAATGAAGCCAAAGCGGCGGCCATCGAAGGATTCGACAAGGAGCTCGCCACCGCCGAACAAACCGTTCAAGAAGGAGTGCAAGAGGTTAGTTTCTGTTTCTCGCATACATGCAAGAATTTTGCTAGGGCATTAAACGTGTTTATTTGCCTGAAATTAGAAGTTGCAGTGATAGAATGAATGAAATGAATGAAATGATTGCGTGAGGTACTCATACACTTGTGTAACATGGAAATTAACACGAGTAAACATGAGAACACAATGATATTGAAACTATTTTTCAACAAAGCTTACTGAGCAACCTCTTTTCTAATAGGTATTCAAATTTATGTATATTAAACAGATTAAATTTGGTAGGGATGGAACAGAGAATTCAAGACTTATTAAAACTGACAAAGTTACCCAATCTAATTTATTACGGACTGCCACCTACAAATTCACGCGGCAACAATAGACTTTTCAGGGTTTCCGCACAAGGGAAACTAAGTGAATTTTCATTTGTACCCCTTAAAGACATTAGGCAAGAGGAGAAGCGCAAAAATTAATTTATTAAAACTATTTAATAATTTGGGCAGGTGATTATTCCAATTAATGAATAAAACGTTCACAAAACGGACTAAGTTACGTACAACAACCTACTCGTATTTTCGATCAGTAAATCGATGTTTTTCTGCGTTTTGAAAAGTTTCAAACTTCAATTTTATCTTAATTTTTTACATTATCCAAATAAATGTTTATTTAAAAACAGTTTTGTGACGATTCAACCCCAGGAAAAAATCTTCAGAAAAACAAAACCTTACTTTAGTGGAGATAGCTTTTAACAAGGTTACATAACCGGGAATCACGACATTAATTTACAAAAAACATAAATATAAAACATTTTCATTTATAATTATTTGCAAAAAGCCGTCTGAACAATAGAATTTTCATTTCTTGAAAGCCCTGCCCTGGTTCTCTAATACCGCCGCTAATTTAACTAGATGCCCATCTTCCATCACATCTGAGAATAGGTCAATAAAAGGTGGACAAGCAGCATTAGAAAAAGGTGGATAAGCAGAATAAGAAAAAGGTGGCTCCATAACATGACTGTATAGATAATTGAAAATTGAAAAAAAAAAAAAAAAATCCCTGAAAATTTCATCGAAATCGGTCAAAAACTCCCGGAGTTATGCTTGTGACAAGGATTTCACGTTTGCGCATGCGCAGAGGCTACTATTGATCCGGGGGTTGTGAAACTCATAGGGGACCATCTACACATCAAACCGAACAATCCCTGAAAATTTCATCGAAATTGGTCAAGAACTCCCGGAGTTATGCGCGTAACAAGGATTTCGTTTGCGCATGCGCAGAGGATACTATTGATCTGGGGGTCATGAAACCTATAGGGGACCATTTACACCCCAACCCGCACAATCCCTGAAAATTTCATCAAAATCGAACCATAACTTCGTGTAGTTTTGCCCGTAACAAGGATTTGCTGACAGACAGACACACAGACAGACACGGAACCAAAATTGTTCAGAAAGGTCTAAAACGCAAAATGCGAGTAGAATTTTTGATTTTGGAGACAAAAAAATTTTCACATTCCGAAAGTGAAAACAATGCTTCCGCTACCTTGGTAGACTCGGAAGCAAAATCTTCAGAAAAACAAAACCTTACTTTAGTGGAGATAGATTTTAACAAGATTACATAACTGGGAATCACTAAATTAATTTACAAAAAACATAAATATAAAACATTTTCATTTATAATTATTTGCAAAAAGCCGTCTGAACAAGAGAATTTTTATCTCTTGAAAGCCCTGGTTCTCTAATACCGCCGCTAATTTAACTAGATGCCCATCTTCCAGCACATCTGTGAATAGGGCAATAAAAGGTGGACAGGCAGCATTAGAAAATAGTGGATAAGCAGAATAAGAAAAGAGGTGGCTTAGAGTATCTTTTTCCCTGGTGCTACAAATCGGACAAACTTCATCCTTATGAAATGTGGTTTTAAAACCTATTAGATTAATAGAAACCTTTTCTTATACGAGTACAACCAATAGAATTTGGGCCACCAAACGTTTCCCATATATTGACAATTCTTTTCAATTAAATATGTAAATGTGATTTGTATGAAATCAGTCGTTGAAAGTATTCATTTACTACATTTTCATTCCTGAACTTGAATAAAGTCCTCAAGAAACTATTTTGACATTAGCTCGTAGATTAGACAGTCTGTGTGGGCTTGAAACTCATTCCCTCACCCTTACCCGCACTCGTTTAGGAGAAGTTTGCTGTAATAGTTATTTATATTCAGAAGTAGCACGACTGTTTCTTTACAATATTCAAACTTCTCACATACGTCTTTTAGATACCGTGACAGTCTTAGCTTTTAATTGTTCTTTGCATTTTCTCCCGTTCTATGACAATCTTTCTCTATCTAATCACTGATTCAAAACTTATCGTTCATTTTCTCACCCTGACGATAGACTTTGGGATTTGTACAAATTTAGTTAGCCATGTGGGACTCGTTCACTCGATCTTTCGTTGTTGCTTCACACTGAAGGAACCTATTGAACCTATCTCTGGAAATTTCATAAAAGTCGATCCACTTAGTTCGGTGTTTAGCTTACGCCAAACAATTTCAATCAGTTACTGTTGCGCAACAGTTACTGCTCAACCTGCCACAATAACATTTCCAGCGCTCCGCCAGTAAACTACACTAAAATACCCCTCGAGTTAGAATGAGAAATCGACGTTACAAGACATTAATGTTTGCGCTTACCGCACACGCTTCTATTGATGCGTTGGCTATGATATTCGTAGAGCAATATCTGGAAGTTATCCTGCACAATTCCCACAAATATAATCAAAATCGGTCTAAAATTTGTACAGTTTTGGGCTTGACTAGGGTTAACTACAAACCAGTAGAAAAAACGCTGCAAATTCTTTCACTGGGGTTTATTGCTTCCGAGTCTACTAAAGTAGCGGAAGCCTTGTTTTCACTTTTGGAATGTGAAAATTTTTTTGTCTCCAAAATCAAAAATTCCACTCGCATTTTGCGTTTTAGACCTTTCTGAACAATTTTGGTTTCGTGTCTGTCTGTCAGCAAATCCTTGTTACGGGCAAAACTACACGAAGTTATAGTCCGATTTTGATGAAATTTTCAGGGATCGTGCGGGTTAGGGTGTAGATGGTCCCCTATAGGTTTCATTACCCCCGGATCAATAGTAGTCTCTGCGCATGCGCAAACGTGAAATCCTTGTTACGCGCATAGCTCTTTGAGTTCTTGACCAATTTCGATGACATTTTCAGGGATTGTTCGGTTTGACGTGTAGATGGTCCTCTATGAGTTTCATGAGCCCCGAATCAATAGTAGCCTCTGCGCATGCGCAAACGTGAAATCCTTGCCACAAGCATAACTCTGGGAGTTCTTGACCGATTTCGATGAATGATTTATTATTGAATAACAAACAATAAAAACCTCAAAAGATCAATCCAAATAAATTTACCCTTTCAATATTTACTTCGTAATTGAACGAAGTTCTTAATAATTTTCTAAATCTAACTTCATGTTATATATACGAGGAAACAAATGTTGAATTCGAGAGGTTTTTTTTTCAATTTATTCATTATGCTCATTAATGATTTGAATTCAAAGGTTGACATGTTCACAGATGAAATATTATTGTGATCATATTTGTGTGAAATTCAATAATCGCCATATCCTGTGAAACACGCACACTCCCAAGCTTAGTAGAAATTCAAAACATGAACGCAAGCCGATTGAATAATAAACCCCAGTGAAAGAATTTGCAGCGTTTTTTTATTGAACCTCAATACCCCCCCACAATAAAAACATCTATAATTTATCAAGTCCTTTGGCACTCGTATTGCGTTAAAACTTCTCCAAATCCAAATGTATTTAAACGATGTAGCCAAAGGTAGACAGATGTAGAGGGGCCACACAAATATCATCAACTGATCAATCCAAATAGGTGTTTTGGATGAGAACCGATTTACGTGGTCTATGCATATCTCCTGATATTCGATAATCGCTCTATCAGTAAAACACGCACACTCCGAAGCTTAGTACAGATTCAAATCACGAACGCAAGCCAATTGAATAATAAACCCCAGTGAAAGAATACTTATTTACCCCTGTAATAATATTGAATAATAAACCCCAGTGATAATATTGAATAATATTTAATATATTATCAGAATATTAACCCGTTATGGCTATCAATACACTTATTGGCACATGGCATCACTGCAGTATTCACATTCACTGGGGGACACCACTATTACAAACAAACAATATAAACGAAATGTTGGCATCATAAATTGGGCATACAGAACTCTACGGAGTTATGGCGTCAATCGATTCCTAATGGCATGTTCTTACACTATTCGACTTGTAATCCACAACTCGACCTTATCGGGCATCAATAGGTTACAAACAAACAATAATAAACAACCAAAACCTGAAAATTTGGATTTTTTGCTCGATCGGGATATTGTTTGCCTCGGACCTGGGAATTTTCAGATTCGATTCCTCGCCATTCTTAAAAATAAGTTTACATTTAGGCAGCCTTGACTTGTTTTGAGGTTTTTAGGGATTTTACAAAACTTTGACAGCCCTTAAAGGAGTACTTTAAATTGAGTGAGAGAGCTTGCTCGAGAATTGGGCGTCGTCGGACCAAGATGGATTTTTCCTGAAAATTTCAGATCTTTTGCTCCAGCCGTTTGTGAGAAATCGTGCGTAAGGCGTACGGCGGACGGACGGAAAAATTTGTATTGCAGATTCGGATTCTACACCCTTTGAAACGTAAACCATGAAATTTTCAGGGGGGGTTAGAATTTTTTTTTCCAGAGCGATTAAAATGGTTTATTATTGAATAATAAACCAAAAGAAAAGCACGGAGTTTAAAAAAAAAGTCTTTTTCCACAATATTGAAGCGTTAAAACGTTGAATCGTTTTGAAAGATATGATTTTGATAGCGTAGAAGTCAAGTATTTAGGTAAAATTGAAAATAAAGGGAGGAAAATAGGCTGACACTACATGACAGGAAGCAGTCACTCTACACACCGACCATAACATGGCATATTATGCATGATCTTTCTTTTAGGATCCTGCTGATCATCCATTCCAGCATCAGAAAAAAAGCCTTGCTGTGTCAGCACAGTTATTGACCATAACTGAGCATTTATGCCATAAACCTCACCAGATTAGGTTGCACCAATTACGTGCAGCTGACAAGATTGTACATGTGCTAGCAATGCTGCTTGGAGTATCTAGTGCATCAACTTGGTGCTTCCTAATTTTGGGTAGAGTTGATATACACCAGAGAAAGAGATCACTGAAACATCAATAATGTAAGCCCCTGATGGTGTCATTATTAGAAAATCAGGTCGGTATCTACACCCTTCTAGGTTAAAGTTGACCATCCAACACAAAGCTTTCCTACTCACAGTAATGAAAAAGCAAAATGAAACTGACAAAGTAATTCACATCCTACACGCAAAGTCTCTGAATGTTTTCATAAAAATCGGATGATAACTAAAATTTACTTGTAACGTCACGAATGTAACTTTTCTTTTAAAATATAGTCTCGTATCGGTTCTTTGAAGACTATAAGTTTCTCACTTGCAATCAACCCAATCGACGTTATTCCCCGGGGGTCCTATCGGTTTGAAACAACTTCCCAATATCAGGATATCAGTATTCCGTGGGACTCCTTCGTTTATTTGATTATAGGTTTAGCAACCAGAAAGAAATGCCGAAGGGAACGGTTGATCATTTCAATGAACTCGGTTTCTTTATCTCGGAATCGACATCAAATCACGTTCTTGCGTTGGGATGTATTCCATGGTCACAACCTTCGAGCCTTATGCATGACTCAGTATGTAAATGTGAGGACTCCTCATTATTACATTTCCACCGTCGTGCAGTTATTTTTAAATCAACGAATACGTTTGCTATTTATCAAGGTTTCTTTTTTCCATTATTTTTCGATAAGAACTTCAGAAGGGAGTATTATAAGAGAATTCAGAGAGGCTTTACTTTTGAGTTATCTGAACGTGAGAAATGACGATGGCGCATTGGTGCTCGTCCCTTCGAAAACAATTAAATCAAAATCGTTCATTTGTACAACGTCATCGAATAGAACCCACAATGTGAAATTTACAAACGGAACAGCTACCTAATTTAACGGAGGAAATCCCAAACATTTAAGACATATCTTTGCTTAACAATAACTCAGTTTCAATACCAGGTATTTTTGGAACATCCAGAACAGGCAACGAGATGAAGTACAGATGTAGGAACCGAGTTTCTTATTAGCGTTACCAATACATTATAATTTTCTGAAAAATAAATGATCCTATTCGTTCGGAAAAAAGCTCTTAATCATCGTATACGATACTCATGGAGATTCTGAAGAAAAGAATGGAAAATGGCACAATCAATACCTAGCTCACTTTTTGGTATTACCTACAAATTAGAGGTGGATAGTGGGTAGAACTTCTCTTTCAAGTGAACTTGTCCCAAATGACCTGCGGATGGAAGACCTGCAGTTCATTACAAGACGTTTGGCAGCATGGCTCCCCGTGGCCGACATTCGAACTACTCAGACGGTCGCAAACTTTTCGTGGCTAGTGAATTTGGAGACCTGCAGGTCGCAAACGTCTCTTGCTGAGGAGTCTTGGCTCAAGATAACCGTTCACTCTACCCACCTAACAACCTGGGCAGGTCGCCGTTCCTTTACAGTAGATTCTACTATTCAAATAAAATTTATCCATGAGAACTCGGAAAATGACCTCGTTTCGGTACCTATCATTGTTTTACTCAGAGGTACTCATGTAAGGAAAATAGTAGATGTCTGTCATTTACCGAACCACGAAGATAATAGAGGTCCCATTCATTCACAAAGTGAATTGCGGAGAAAACCGCAGGTCGCATTCATCCACGGAGTGAACTGCAAGTTCCATTCATTCACGGAGTGTATTGGTGAACTTCTCCCACTGACCTTGTCTTTGGACTGAGTGACCTGCAGGGAGTCTACTCCCTCAGGTGACTTGGGTTTACACACCTCTACTACAAATAACACGTTTTCTGTATGATACTGAATTAAGCTACACGACATTAATGTTAATGTTGCTGCAGTAAACCGAAAAGTTACTTCTAGAACTATCCCACAACTGGGGCGGATAGTTTCATTATATCAACGGTGTCTGGTTTTGACCTTCAGCGTTTAATAAAGGCAATTTCAAGTGGATACCCCTATTAATGGTATTAATGCGTCCTCAATCGCTCTCGCATTTTGTCGCCCTTTTGTAGACTCAAAAGTGTGTTCGCTCTCTTGCCAAATCAAAAAATGTGCAATTTTTAGTTCGGAGGTCATCACTTTGAGCAAAATAAAATCCTTAAATATCATGAAATGTGTTTGAAAATTTAAAAAAAGCTAAAACAATCTTAAAATTGTTGAATGCATATTTATTAGCGCAGAGTTACTTTGTAAAAATGTCAACTACGGACTAAATTTAAAAAAAAATTGTTTGTGAATTAGACAATTTTTACCCAAAATTATGCGGAAAACTTACTCAGGTTTTATTAAGCTGTGCTACGATTTGTTGAATTTCGCTAAAAAAATGGAAGGTGGTAAAATAGGTTTGTATTGCGGAATATTTTGAACGAAAAATATTTTGCTACAATTTTAGGGAGGTTGAAGTTTCGTTTTCTCGGACTGTTATAAATATTTATCATTGGTGGTAACAAAAATTATTTTACAAATTGTTAGATCGAATATAATTTTAACCTTTAAACTATTTTAACCATCTGAGCCATATGCTATAATTTCTTTGTCTTACATATTTTTTCATATTCTACAAGTTCATTGTTGATGCTTCGACTTTAACACGACGAATCATTGAAAAGTTCTTTACATTTTCCTAAACGATATAATTAAAACAGAATAACATAATTAAAAACAAGAATATCGTCGTAGATTGGAATAAAAATAAAAACGATAAGGAAATCTGAGGTGGCACTGATAAAAGCAGTAAGTGAGAGCTGGCACGCCAACCTCAAATTAACTGGTGAAAATAAACAGGAGAGGTTTTGATCAATACAGCCGAATGATAAAACGCTGTTCTGGTTGGTGAACGTAAATGATTAAGAACCGTTTAGTTATTGATCAAGTTACCATGGACGGTCTACTGACGGTGATTTAGGATATAGGAAAAAACACGGCCTTACGCAGGTGAAACAGAGTTACTTCTAGGTTGTGATAAGCCGGTTAACATTTTGATAAGTAATGCACGCATTATAGTGACGCCCCAGGGATCGATTTATGTACTATCACACTTTTAACGTAATTTTAAACACATAATAAGCACATATTGTTAAAAACTATAACTTGTTCTTAATGGAACGAAAAAAAGCGCGAAAATTTGGAGGGAATTTTAGTAGGGACGAGGAGAGCTTGAATGAATTGGAACCCCTCCCATCTCGAAATCAAATTCAATATTTCTGAGTTTCAATGTACAAGTTTTTTATTAAAAAATTCCATGGCAATAGTGAAGTTTTATTACTATTACCCCCTTCATTCGTTTCATAACGAAAATTGGGTTTTCAAATACTAAAAAACATGTTAATTGAACAAAAAACGCTGCAAATTCTTTCACTGGGGTTTATTATTCAATTGGCTTGCGTTCATGATTTGAATTTCTACTAAGCTTTGGAGTGTGCGTGTTTCACAGGTGATAGAGTGATTATTGAATTTCAGGAGGCACACAAATATGATCAACTGAACAATCCAAATAGGTATTTTGGTTGAGAACAGATTTACGTGCCCTATGCATATCTCGAAGGGTTGTACCTAGGCCTGCAAATATTCCCTCGTGCGGCTCGAGGGGGCGGGTAGCTGGAACTTCGCACTGCTATAATCCAATTTGCAAAGTTTGAAGCCAAGTCGGCGGCTTCGTCCCGATCTTGTTTGTACTGGGAGTTGACGTTTGTGTTTGTCGTCCAAACGAGATGACGGTTTATCTCCCACCAACCAACGTCAACGGGTTCCCTAATGAGCTATTTTCCCATTTCCAAGCCCCACAAGCCTGGATCCACTCCGACTGCATACTCCTTCTGAAATGGTAATGTTTAGCCATCGCCGGCTTTCCTAATGTGTGCCCTAATGTGCCGTACAGTCAAAGTTAGTGAATTGGCAGGGATTTGGTTCGGGGTTCTACATAGTTCATTTTTTATTCGCTTCTAATTTGTTCTACAACTGTAGGTTTCCAACAGCATAATTAATTTGAATTACCTCCCTTAAGGGAGTTAATCATAATTTTCAGGAGTTCTACAAGAAAACTAAATGAACTGGGTATGGTCGCAAATTGAAATCCCATTCCATTAATTTTCCACCCTACATAGTCGTGCATATAGTTCAACAACTTTCTGGACATTAATCCTGACTTCAACACATTTTAAATGTATCGTAACATTTGGAAACATCTAGGTAAATTTGCGGAGACGGATACAATATTCTCTCGTGCGGCTTCCTGGAACTTCGCATGCTATAATCCAATTTGAAAGTTTGAAGCCAAGTCGGCGGCTTCGTCCCGATCTTGTTTGTACTGGGAGTTGACGTTTGTGTTTGTCGTCCAAACGAGATGACGGTTTATCTCCCACCAACCAACGTCAACGGGTTCCCTAATGAGCTATTTTCCCATTTCCAAGCCCCACAAGCCTGGATCCACTCCGACTGCATACTCCTTCTGAAATGGTAATGTTTAGCCATCGCCGGCTTTCCTAATGTGTGCCCTAATGTGCCGTACAGTCAAAGTTAGTGAATTGGCAGGGATTTGGTTCGGGGTTCTACTAGAATTCTATTTCGTTCTACAACTGTAGGTAGGTATTTGAGGATTTACCTCCCTTGATAATTTTCAGGAGTTCTACAAGAAGTAAATGAACTAGGTATGGTCGGAATTGAAATCCCATTCCATTAATTTTCCATACGTTTTCAGGAAATAGTTCAACAACACTTCCCTGCACCCCAAAATTTATGATCCCACAACGCTACTAAGATCTGGATACACTTCGTGGCTTCCTGATTCAAATGTTCAGCCATGATTTTCGGGTTTGTCTTTTTCATGGATAAGTCAAAAATACCAAATAAAAATGACCATGAAACTTCATTTGAAGTTCCATTAAGGTTTCATGTTAGTATACATCAGCGAGTTCAGTATTTCCGAGTAGTTTCACGATGGACTATATCAACTTATCTGCAACAAAGTTTACCATTTCTCCCAACTATCCTCTACGCATCCATAAACGTGAAATCTCAGAAATGATTGAGATCTCTCAAGCAAATCGTCTGATTAAACTAAAACCCGCTAGATGTTTCTAGGTAAATGGATTTCATAGCCACTAATTCAAGAGTAAGCTCAAACGTTGAATCATAAAAACACTTGTTAATAGCAACATGGACTCATAATTTTGCCTCCGAGTGGGGATAGAGGTTTGTTTCCATTTTTGAGAGATAAACCATTCGACATCAACATTTTCTACAGTTTAATCCAATATCTAATTTCTACAGTTTTCATCCGATTTTGATGAAATTTTCAGAAGATATGCGGGTTAACTACATATGGTCCCCTACGAGTTTCATAACTCAAAAATCGATACTTCACCTCGCGCATGTGCAAACGTAAAATCCGTTATGCATAATTTTATCTCATGTTATTCGTCTATCAAATCTGATTGGAACGGACAATTTAATCATCACAAAAATCATTTCAACTACGTTATATCCTTGTAGTTAAAATCTGATATACAATTAGCGCAGTGATAGACCTGCAACACGGCTATAATCATCCACTTGAAGGGGTTGACGTCACTGGGAAGTTGTACCGTGACATTTTTATCCTTGAATCCTCGTTACAAGGTTAAATTCTACACATTTCAAGATCATTTGAAACATTTCAACGGTCTATACTTTCAAGCTACTGTGTGCCACAACCAACTTGGTAAACGTTTTCCATTCTATTTGTTGAAAGGGTTTTATATAAATGAATCTTAAACAAAAATGTAAGAAATACACGAAATATAAATGTTGAAATTCTTTGTTCGTAGTCATAAAAAGTGTTATAATATTGGGCACCACTCAAAATTTGCCACTAGGTATTTGACACATGACTCTCATTAGAAGCTAGGAGCAAACATCATCTTTCAACACGATTTTTTAGGTTTGGTCTGATTTATCGGCTTGCGAGTGTCCATGACAAGTTGGGGGATGTAAATGCATTAAAAACTATTGACACTCATCTTGCATCATACAAAATGATTCATTGGGTACTAGTATAAATGAAAGCATGTGTTTATCGAAGTATGAATGAAGTAGCGAATATAAATGTTGAAAATGTGCACCGAGTGAGCTTTGTCAAATTTATATTGTGGACTTGAATCAATATATCGTGTTCTGACTGTGTTCTGCAACTTCTATGATTTGGCTGTCTTGTATGGTGAATGGTGTGAATTGTAGTGACTGTATAGAATTTCGTAATTATTGTTTGATCTTTCAACTGTTTTCTATTACTTTTAAAACACCGTTACATTCTAAGTTATATTTCTAATAATCTAAAATTAGAGCCACATATTAGTAAATCTCTTTTGAGAGATATTTTGAATTACGTTAATGCAAGATTAAAAAGTAAAAAGTCGAACAATCTTTTGTACAGTACATTAGGTGGAACGTATTTATGTGTCATATCTTTTTATGACAGTAGTGTAAGTCGAGGGCATGAAGTCAATGTCTACCGCCGCACATAGGGCAAAATCACCGACCTAGGTTAACAAACTTATTTTATGAGCCTTTCTTATAGAGCATTTGACGCTTGATAGGACTATACCCGTAGATGAGGGTGTAAATAAATATCATGACAGATGAAATTCAAAAACGATGTGAAAAAATAAGGATTTGATGGGAAAATTTGGTTTTCAATTCCAATAAGGTGATTAAGCGGAACGTTATACTCATCTTTTGGACGTTTCATGCTGGCAAAAATTGATGGGATCGGTTTTAGTGTCATTTCGAGGCCAGATATTATGTTTCATCTGATAGTTTTAACATGAGTACGAATAATGATGTTATACGAACTTGATTTATGTTACCTATACCTAGCATTGAGGAATCTTTTGCGAAGCAATCTCGTTTTTGCATCTAATTTATTTCTTCATCACTCGGATTCGCTCCAATCAGAAGACCCAGCAGTTCGTCGAAAGCAGGAAATGGGATAGGGTCTGGGTAAAAATTCAATTCCCACTCTTTCTAAAATCCCATCTTAAAATCCGTATCATTCATAATATCGTAAGTATATCGCAAAGTGCTGAAATTCACAAAACGTTATCGTGATTTTTAGAAATTGCATTCAATCTTGAACAAAATCTCCTAAGCATCTCCCCGGGAAGATCCGGAGGAGGTTCTATCAATTGGTCTGATTATTTAATTCTATTTTATTACAATTCTTAAAAGATATCTACTTACTGGTCTGGCTGACATCTCTACTGCTCAGGGACTGTCTGTGACTAGAGACAATGCGAGAAATTCTAACTTCTATACATATCGATTCGAACGATGGCCCAATAAAAAACAGCACTCATTTGGAACGGAGGAAAACGTAATTTCGTCGATTTCACTCTCCGGCGGGAGAGAGGAAACCGATATTAATCAAAACGAAGTTATTAGGAAAATGAGTGTGTTAGGAAATTAGTATTTCAATCTTGAATTTTGTCCAATTCGATAGCTTATTTTGCCCTCAGTGCGCTGGTGACTAATTATTTGTGTGGTCCTAATTGGTTTCAAGGGACTGTTGTATAGCTGGTGTACTGGTACGGAAGGAAAGTAGGTCTCGTCGAAGAACACATGGTCAACTTTGCTGATTCAGCATGACTGGACGTCCGTTCTACGTTCATTCGATTATGATTCAACGTTTATTTCCATTCCATTCATTTAACGTTTATTCAACGTTGATTCATCATCATTGAATGAACGTTGAATCAAACACCTTGCCTTGTGATTCTCCATGAGATCTCATCTCCTTTCGAACCACTACCCCTCCCCCTCCATCTTCATTATCAATAGCCCATTGTTACCAATTATTACCATAATGTTACCTGCGGTTCACCTTGACTTCATGACCTAAACTTATCATACTTTGACGATATTATCATACTTTGGGTTTATCATCTTCAATAATGAACCCTTCTAATCTTATTTTCAAATTCAACATCACAGCGTTTTCGCATACAGTTCGACACATACTCCAGCCACTACACACTTACTATTATTGATTCTACGTCAATACCAAGTGTTATGCTGAATGAACCCCTTGAACCCCGTGCTTTCTGATTGTGATTTTTGCAAAATGCAGCCCTTACGTCCTTAGTATGTAATCACCTTGACGAACGTTGTGGTGAAGTGCACATGTCACGGTAATCATGAGGTCTTTATTGAAAATTTTGTTAATACATTTTAATCTTTTAAAGGCTCGTCGATATGCATTTCCCTAAACAAAAAATTGTTTAAAATTGTTTTCCAATTCAAAGATGGTTTATTGTTGTCATGCAATCTTGTACATAATAATCTTCTAAAAGAAAACATGAATTATATGACACAACCTAGAGCACTTAATATACATCAGGTACCATTGACGCGTTTAGCGCAAAAGCCGCATGATTCCATTTTCCAAAAACCTTCCTAACAGTCTAAGTTTTTCCTCAATTTCGACCTTTAGAGGCCTTTCTATGACTACTGGATATTTATTTTGGTCAATTACCGTGATTTCTTTGTGTGAAAACTCCGATGTACACAGTGCAAGAGTCACTACAGGCCAATTTGAGTGTTTTTTTACACTGAAAACAAAAAACTTGTGTTAGTGACATCAGGGTAGTTCCCAATCTCCTCCACATTGATACCATGGAAATTTTGTAAATAAGTAATCACGGCGGGATGAAAAACAATGCTTCACAATGAGCTAAAATATATTGTTTCCAAGTTTGCACAACAAATTGTAGAGAAGCATCATTTACAGAATAATTTTCGTTGAATAGTTGAAGGGAAGCCAAAATTTATGAGTCAGTCACAACAAGATTTCAAAACCTCCCGAGTGCCATTACTATTTTTAACCATCTTATAACTTGGAAATTTTCTTAATATGAACCAAAAACGACTAGACACCAAGAAAACTGGAATATGAAATGAAATGTGATAAGAACGTCCCGGAAAAAAGTTATATCAACCATCATCTGTCCTGCCTGTAATAGAACCGATGATGCTATACCGTTCTTGATTACCAAATGCTAAAGGCGAGTAAAAATTAGACATCGCTGGTGGAAGGGGATCCTGAACCAAACATCAAAAATATCCATGTGACTAAAAATGGAAGTCCGCTAGTGTATCAATATTATACACATGACAATAGACGAGCTAATACAAATTTCACAATTTTATATTTATGAAAAAAATTACAACGTTAAAATAAACAATAAATTTAAAGATTCAAGTAGAATTATTCATATCTGTCGTACCAAGGGTGCTGTGCAGGCACTCCTTTCAAAATGTAAGTGCTCTTAGGTATTTAATAGAATGGGATTAATTGCTCCTTAGTCGTTTGCTGTTGTTGACGGTTCAAAGCTGTATGGACGCAAACACCTGTTCACTTTTTCGTTGAAGTCAGTTAAAAATGACAAAGTAAATGGGTTGTGGGGCTGAATTACGCATTTGTGGTTTTAAAAATTACCTTCATCATTCGTTGTCTATAGCACTAAGTTGTCTATAGGTCTCTCATAAACTACATCTCTTCAATTTCCATAGTTAGCACTTTTCCGTTGGTATCCGCCTAGCCAGGATTGTGGTTTGTGGTCGGCTGGGGCTCTCTCAGTAATGGAATATCTGTTTATTCCGAACTGGGTGGAGGCTTCTACTTCCATTATTAAGTAAATGGAATCTCGTGTTGAATGAAAAGAGTCTCCTCTATTTATTTTAGTTAATTAATTTTTAAGTTTTCAGGCAAATTAATTCCACTGTAAGCAGCTAAATTAGCATGAGGGCAGTATGATGAGCTTTAAAACTCGAAAATGAAATTTATTCCTAGATATGAGTAAGCACCAACATCAGACTGCTGCAGGGCATTCATAAACTCGACAGCAATGAACGAACCTGGGAACCTGCATCTTTTCCGATCCTCATAATTCCCTACAAGATTTGACATCGACAGTTGTTTCATTTCCGAGAGAGGGCCTAAAGACAAACTACAAACCTGGAAGGACGTGTGATATTTGTTGAAATTAAGATGAAGGGTTTGTAGGTTTTGAAGTTTGCAGGAAAAACGCTTGACAACAAATGGAGCAGTTTTTAAAAACTATGATGGCACAGAGCTGCTTCTGCTTACCAACACTACTTTATAATTGATGATGAGGTAACCAAACTGATGAGTTATGGCTAATAAATGTTCCATGTTGCAGAACTTTAGCAGTAAATCCATAATAAGGCAGCATAGGAAGGCGGATTCCTACTTGAGAGACATTGAGTGCCAAAGTTTTAAGTGATCTATTCTTTGGATTTTGACATAAGGAACGACCTTCATTATCGTGACATGTGCAGTACAGTAGATCGAATACCATGTGTTTGCCTGAATGTAATGACCTTGTGTTTCAACCTATATCCTTGCACTGTATTTGTCTCTCCTACCGTTTGTTACCTTTGGCCAGCATACTGGCGACCCTACCTGTGACCCCCCCTAGCCTGTTGAACCCCAGTAGTTGGATACCTTAGATCGTTTGTGCACATTAGATGAGTTTGAAAGCCGATTCCGCCGATCCGGCTCCCGCTCCTGCCTCGGGAGGCGCTGGGTTCGACCCTGCTGCTCTCGCCAGCTCAGCCATCGCCGGGGGTTTGGGCAACCTCGACAAAGAAGCTGAAAAAGTCGTGGATGGAGCGCTACAACAGGTACCTCCCCTTCCCTTCTCGCTAAATGCCTTTTCTAAAAGCCTTTTTAACGCTGACGGTTCAACAAAAAAACCGTCCATTCTCTTCCTAACCATTTATCACCGCGCTGCATTCACGGTTTAACCAGCCTGCTTTGTAAGGCTAGCAATAGAGACGCTAAAATGACTAATTACGGAGATGAGTTTGCATATAAATTCGCAGGTGAGCCCTTCGTGTCATATGTACCTACTGCATTTCTCTTATCTCCACATAACCAAGTTTTCTCCCACAGCGACGATCTATATCAACCAATTTGCATGCTAACGTTTTGCTTTAGTAACCTTGTAATGAATGCATGATCTAGATATTAATTCATTTTGCCAATGATTCACTGTTTATTGACAAGTATTTATACGTCCTATGTGCTCCATTATTTTTTAAATCATTCGAAGCATGTAAACTCCATTCAGTAGTTCATTAAATGCACCAAGTACCGTCAAAACACTTTTCATCAAAACTTCTTAATAATCACATACGATTGTTATGCCTCGTTTCACTTACCTACTCTCAATAATGCTTAGAATATTTCAACTAGCACCTGCTATAACATTAAAACTTCCTACCATAATAATTTTGTTCTATGCTAATGAATATATGGTTGCATTACATTGCATTTGACATGAATTTCTACTTGTTGCACCAACACCATGTTATTGTTCAAATACTAATTGTCGAGTAGAGGCCTACGTAAGATGGTTTGCATTTCAGTTTTTCATATTTATCATAAACTAATATGCAAATATTTCTTAAGATAATGGGTATTGACTTAAGCGATGATTTATTAGAATCTTCATTCTTAAAATCGTTGGAATTGACTTCCAACATCAATCGATCTATCAAATCCGAAAATCCACTCCTAATTCACTTCATGTTTATGATTGTTTATAATTCTATATTTTAATAACATTCTTTATTATCGTGCTTCTTGAAACTCTAAGGTCACTTGGTCATTTGGATCTCAGTGATAAATATAGCAAAAATAGCCCCCTGCAGGCTTCCCTTACTAGCCATTGCGCTCAGAAGGTGCATCCTTTAGGATAACACCTAATCCACCTTCGAATAAGGTCATATCTTTGAATTCTGCATTTTGGTAGGTTATTAAAACAGTAGTTAGAAATGAGCAACTCTATCTTTGGATTTATTAATACTAAATAACAAAATTTCTGAACATGAGTACATACTTTCAGAACTGCGTAATCCAATAAACTTTGAAACGCAAGTCGCCTCGCCAAAAATTAATTAAAGATTTTATTGTGAAGTTGGACAAACTGTACTTTTTGGTACTGTGCTTAACAAACAGAGAAAACGCTTTCAATTCCAACACATGGGTTCATTTTTTGAATAATACAAGATTGCCCGTGTCATTGTGAGGTTAGGGGGGTCTCTTTTATGTATAGAAAATGCGATTATTTGCTATGGGTCAATTTCTACGGATCTGTCGTCAAATCCAATCCATTTTGCGCCCAAAATTACTCGAAAAAGACATCTCAGTTGAGCATTACTAGAAACCTCGAAAAACCACGTTTTCTACCAATTAGACCCTTAGCGGAGTCCATGGCTAGAGGACCTACGCGCCTTGAAACGTGAAAAATGACAAAAGTTTTAAGGTGGAGAGGGAGGGGAGGGGGCTATAAAACATTTTTTTCACGATTCCAAGGGCTTATCATGAAAAATAATAAACCCATACCTGATTTTGGACTAGTTTTTGCGATTTAAAATGAATTAATAAATGAAATTTGAAACAGTTGAATTTTCTGTCTCTCAGGAGCTTGATTTTGAGTAGGTACCAACTCCCAATGGAATGTTTTGTTTGTTGGTATGGGCGATCTGTTTCATCCTCATTCTCATTCTCGCCATATTAACATTCTAGTTATATTATACATAATTTTAGTGATAATAATCTATTGAACTAAGATCGATATTTTCCTCGACAATTCCTTAAAATACTTCGCTCAGTGATATGATATAAAGTTTGGACCATAGTGCTTCTTTGTGTCGAAGATGACATAGATAATTTCAATCAAACGAGGGCCTTTGAAATAAGTTTATTATTGGTCGTCGTTACATGTATAAGACGTACTAAAATACTTCAGAATATGCAATTAAAATGGTAGTCTAGAATGTTGAAACTGTATTGTTCCTTTCATTTCACATGAATATTTAGATATCAACATGTGGAAACGTGTCTTAGCTTCACATTACATTTTTAATTAGACAACATTTCGGAATGGTTTTGTGACTTTCGCTACTACTTTCTTATTAGGAACTCGGTGCTTTAGGGCAGCGGAAAATGTTTTCTACGCCAAGAGAGCTGCGGCACAATGGAGCGCGGAGATGAAATTATTATCAAAGTTTTGGACTTGTTAGCGTTGAAGCTCTTAGCGTTGTTGCTAAGCTGTTATGATATTATGATTATTATTCGTAACAGTACGGGAGAGCGTTGTAGAAGGAGAATATATCGTGCAAATATAATGCAAACCACTAAGAAGAAGACATGCGGGTAGGGCTTATTAAAGGAGCGTGATACTACTAGCAGAAAAATGAAATTATTACACAATGGGTTATAATTTGTGTATTACAAAACCCTTCAACACGGAACAGTGGATTACAGATAATTACGTTAAACTGAGTATCAAGATTAAAAGCTGGCGGATAAATGGATAATTTTTCCTAGATAATATTTTGTTTTATTATTTTCAATAATAAATTTGTGATAGTATAGCAAAAATTGTTTCAAAGCCCTCTTAAAATTTTGTGATTTGACGTTTCAAGGTGCATAGATTCCAAATCTGTAATGTTCGTCCGGCTGAGAGTGGATATTAAAAATTCGTTCTCCACGTTCTTGGGTGGAGTTTGTCTTAACTTCTAGTAGGGAAGATCAATCGATTTTCGGTTTTTCTAAAAATCAACGTTTTCTTGTAAAAAGAGTAGAATCGATGTTTGTGCATAAAATAAAATCGATCGATACTTTTTTACGACTTTTTCTACAATCGGGGTTGTCCATAAAAGCGAGTTTATGCCAATTTCTTTAACTATTGTTTTTCTTCCCAGTGAACGGTAGTTCTCCAAAGCCGGGAAAACTATTTCGGTGACAAGAAACAGATTGAGTGGAAAGCTCGCGTCGAAATTATTATTTTTGCAGGATGTGGAGGACAATTTGTGGTTTACTCAATTTTTTTTTTCATCTCACATTTTTTATTTAATAATAATTTGTCTACATTATAATTTCTACATTTCTCTACATTGTTATTGAAAACATATATATTATTATACACTACTCAATTGCCTATTTGTGTGGTTTATTTTTGCTATTAAGTTGAAAGTTAAAACCTATTTTTTTAAAAATCGATACTCAAAAGAAACGATTTTTTGTGAATCGATTCTTTAGAACCGACTCAGAAACGATTTAAAAAATCAATATTTTTTTACCGATTGCCCTTACCTAACTTCTAGCCTGCCCTCAGCCCTATCTCCTAAAACGCACTGATGCTTTAGGTTAAAAGCTGCTAAACAAATGCCCAAAACGTGTTTTTGTTTTGTTTCACTCACATAGGCAAATGGGGTATCATTTTAAAGTAATTTTGAATGTAAAATCATAGAAAGCCATCAAGATTCACAGAAATTCATCCGTAAGAAATAATGGCAGAGGCTGTTGGCAAAAAATTGGTGAAAGACTGTCCAAAAATTTGTTTTTTGGTATGAAAAACGCAGCAAATTATTACACAGCGGTTTATTATTTCAATAATAGATAGCCCTTCTTCGTAAATCATGTATCCATCAATGCTCGTTGTTTCCAAAATTATTCTGAAAAATTAATTGAGGTAATTTATTATTTTTTTTCATCTTTCATTTATAATCGTTAAATTTCTGTTTTTGCTCGTGAGAAGTTTGTTTTCCTACCAATTTTCTTCCGGCAGTTCTTTATATTAAACAGTGTCGCTGGAGTTATTCAAGAACTCTATTTCTGAAGAACTGAACAGAAAATATGCTTCCAATCGTGACCCTCCTTCGATATAACTTGCTAAATCCGTTCGTTTGTTCCTGGAACATTCGTTATGTCGGTATGAATAGCCTGCCTAAAGGTATTTGCGCATGTGTTGGGCGCGAGAGGTTTGAACGGGTAGCCGCCTAACTTTAGAACAAAAACTTTTATAAAGGGGAGGAAACCGAAATGAAACTTTCATTTACGCAGTGAGCGATTGTGTCAGAAACGCTGAAGCTCGGAAAACGCCTGAATGAATAACGTGCGAACCATTCGAGAGTTCTGCCGGAAAATCGGAGGCCGGAGGCGTTACTGGAAGGAAAAAAGGTCAACCTCAAGGGTCAAAGGTCATAACGCAGTGGGTTATATATATATATATATATACACACACATATATATATAACTTAAATGTAGGACGTCGTGTGGGAGTGGTAGAGTCATTGACCATCAAATTGGATTGGGTGCTTGAGCCCTAGAGTGCCCCTGCAGGGCGGAGTTGGCTTCTATTAACTTTGTTGAAGGTTTTCTCGAAGGCGGTAAACGCCCTTTACCAACTTCGTTCTCACGTCATTGTGAATGTTACGGTGTAACGAAATTTCGAAGGGTTGGCTTTTCAAAGGACTCCTTTCTGCCTATTATTTCAACTTTTAGATCATGGAATGTGAAACGTTGGCAACGGTAAAATTGTGAGGACTCATACATTTATAGGATCTCCATTTTGGTTCATTATTCAATAATGAACCATTGTAATCGCTCTTGAAAAAAAAAAAAAAAAAAAATTCTCACCCCCCCCCCCCCCCCCCCCTGAAAATTTCATGGTTTACGTTTCAAAGGGTGTAGAATCCGAATCTGCAATAAAAATTTTTCCGTTCGTCCGCCGTACGCCGTACGAACGATTTCTCCCAAACGGCTGAAGCAAAAAGCTGAAATTTTCAGGAAAAATCCATGTTGGTCCGACGACGCCCCAATTCTTGAGCCAGCTCTCTCACTTAATTTAAAGTGCCCTTTAAGGGTTGTCAAAGTTTTGTAAAATCCTTAAAAACCTCAAAAAAAGTCAAAGCGGCCTAAGCGGTGTACTCTTTTTGAAGAACACTCCACGGGGAATCGAATGAGCCCCTCCCCAGGTCTGTTGGTCAAACCATTACCGATCTACGACCCGATTTATGGTGCCAACATTCGCGTTATTTTGGTTTATTATTGTTTTTGTGTTGCTATCAGTAACCTAGTAACGTAGTGATGTAGTAATGTGGATACTGGAGTGAACTCCTAAAAGGCTTTGTAGCCGATACACGGGTTGAAGCATTCTGATAACCATAAAAAACGCTGCAAATTCTTCCACTGGGGTTTATTATTCAATTGGCTTGCGTTCATGATTTGAATTTCTACTAAGCTTTGGAGTGTGCATGTTTCACAGGTGATAGAGAGCGATTATTGAATTTCAGGAGGTATGCATAGAGCACGTAAATCTGTTCTCAACCAAAATACCTATTTTGATTGATCAGTTGATCATATTTGTGTGCCTCCTGAAATTCAATAGTCGCTCTATCACCTGTGAAACCCGCACACTCCAAAGCTTAGTAAAAATTCAAATCATGAACGCAAGCCAATTGAATAATAAACCCCAGTGAAAGAATTTGCAGCGTTTTTTGGACCTATTTTTGTCTCTTACTTTAATTCTAATCGCTTCCTACGGTGTTATCGTAAAATATTCGTCTTTAATCCTATTATTTCAAAGTCATTAAATTGTCTATCAGTGTAAGTCATTTAGCGTGAAACCTCGTCACCAGTAAAATTGAGAGGACTTACAAATTTGTATTGTCTTTTGAGGGTTATTCATTATATTCGGAGTTTATGAATCGAATTTTGATGTTGATGCGAACTCTGATTTGATAATTTTCTGTACCAGTTGGCCATTTCTCACGCTAACGTTTCATGGTGACAAGTTTAGGCTCTTTCCCTTATTTAAAATTTTCCTTCATCTTAAAATTTGAAATTTTCAACTGTTGATTCAGATCCCTGAGGAAAAGGCCTGACAATCCTCTATTGTTGAGTATTGAGGACAAAGAGGCCCATAATTCCATTCATCAAAAAAATAAACAAATAATAATAATAATAATAATAAAAAGGTAAAATCCAATGCAGACTTTTTTATTGAAAGTTGATTTTGGTCGAAAAAACATCGATTTGACAGTATAAACCCATGTTTTTTCCGCCGTCAACCTTAACTTTCTTTGAACAATTACATGTGCAAATATATTTTTTTAATCATATCGATGAAAGATTCGCGAGGGAAGTTTTTCCTGTGAAGTGTTCGTTACAAAACCTGTTTATGAACCTGGTGATGAGGAAAAACATGAAAAAAGGTAGTTTTTCCATAAATTCTCAAAATTTCATCTTCGGACTAATCAACAATTTTAAAGTCAACTTCTAAGCCATTTTCACATTTTCCTATTTCCAAATTTGACCCTCTTTCCAACGGTGACCTTAAAATTGATTTTAGAGAGTAGTATAAGGGAGTTGAGGCCATTTTAATGTTGTAAGACCGCAAACACGAAAAATATCTTTGAAGTGATGTAACTCATAAGGGAAGCCCCCTAAAAAATCTAGGGGGCCCTTTTTGTTGGAAATGAGCTCCAGAATTGACCCTCAAAGTTTGGTGAACTTATGTCGGGACATATGCATATGACTTCTTACCAAATGTCAACTTCAAGGGTGGAAAGTATACAATTTAGTTCAGCCAAATAGTCTATAAAGTTATTCATACTTAGTTTACGCAGTCTTCGTTGACTTCATGAAAATGTTGGCTTTGCATGTGCAGTGTGGATCCCTTTACAACCGCGTTATAGAACAGCGCAACAACTACCTTTCCCATATTTGTGTAAGTCAAGCCAAGAGTCGAAGCAAACACGCCTGAATTTCAAGCTTAGCTGTTACTTCAAGTATTGGATTCAAAGTTCCAACAATCAAGGCGGAAAAACTTGAAACCAGTTGCAATAATAACTTTTTAGTAATGGCAGTTTATTTTCGTATTCTATTTTCGCGATTCTTCGCCTTGAAACTTCGTAGAAATTCCTCGTTTCAGTCGTTCTGCTTGCCATCGTTCCTTTGATTGGAATGCCGGCTCGGTAAAACATCATAATTTTCTCTTCCAACATCGTTTTAGTTACCAACTTCAGCGTTAAATGAACGTGTATTTTCGAGAGGACTTGAACAGTTTCTAGAAAACTTTACGCTTGGAAACAAAGGACAGCTCCGTTGATGGGATTATGGGAAGTTGTTTTGGTCCCTCACAACAACCTAAACACGGTTCAATTAATATAAGATTATGAAGAAAGTACCTCCCTAATTTCCTAACTACCGAATGTAAAATTCACGTTTAATCGATCAACTTTCACATTTGTCTTCTAATCACTCTCAACTCTTAATCACAAGTGACTTTCCACCCGGGTGAAATTACCATCATTATTCTAAATGTCTTCGGCGTTGGATGTGAAGGAAGCCATCCAATTATTACTGTCTTTCGATCTCTCAATCCAAATTGTCATACGGAAAAAAAGGATGTTTAGTCTAGAAGTTTGGGTTAAGATTAATTTTCTTTTTTGTTGTGCGCATCCAACCACAGAAATATGTTGGCCTCGTGGTAGATGATAAGCGTAAAACAAGACGAACTTCAAATTATCTGTCAAGCTAAAGCTGTCCAATCGGACCTGGGGAAAGTGGAGCTTTTAAACCAGCTGAGTTGAAAATATATTTCATTACAAAGTCAATTATTTTGACGTCATTATTTTGGACGTCATTATTTTAATTTTGAATTTGAGACAACCAGTTCAGAAAATCAAAAACGGACTGAAATAGCAGGTAGTTGTAGCTGTGTGTAGCTACATTATGGCTTGATATACCCTTAGCTCGTACTGACGTAACATTAGTTTAATGACTTAAGCTCTCGCGTATGCTGAATCGTAGTTGAGGCTTTTGGGCTAGCAGAGTTGAAAATGTTTATTTGTCCTAATTATGATTTATCCTGCAATTTATTAATCGTTGCAAACACCATCAAAGAAAAAACTTATCCATCTCACTTCGGGAAAGCAATGGAAGATGTGTATAATAGAGCAATTTCAAAGAACTAGGAAGGTATAATCAAGCAGTTTGAATTCCCTGCTCACGGACTTCTTACGTGTTGTAGTTTACTTACTGCGCAGTCCAGAATTTTTCGATCACTTCAGTGTTGTTTATTGATGTTTTGTATGTTTTTCCGTGTTTAAAAAGTTTGCTGGGACTAAGTAATGCAGCATCGTTGCTTCGTAAATTGTGATTGTGATAGCCTGGTCTGGAAGTTTTCTCCTTTGCCGAAACTCTGCTTTTCTGTGAGAGACTTGATTTTGATGAAATAAATATATCTGAAACAACCAACGGTGATAAAATCCCAAGTTATTAGCTCCTATGGTACAGGTGTTTCCAAGCTCATTAAACTTATCAATGCTGCTGATAGTTTTACATGAAAGTATGCATACATCAGCTTCAGCAATATGGAAGTAGACGGCTCGTACCAATGGTGATTTTTGGACATACATAAGTGATTTGTTAATAAGTATAATAAGCTACTGTACTGATTTTGCTATGTTGTTCTTGAAAATGAAAACAATCGTTGGATTGGTAGTGCAGGTACCAACACGGTTAATGAATTTTTTAATGAGGACTCACATATTCATTCTAAAGCGTGTGATTCGATAGGGCGGATCCAAAATTCTGTGTAAATGAGACCTACCTTGGGGATGAATCAGGGAAGAATTCAAGGACGAACAATTCAAAACTGTAAGACTCTAAGAATAGTTCCCTCTTACGTCAGAAACGACGCATTACCGCCGCCTCCTAAGCTGTTTTGCCAGTCGTGGATTCCATTTTGCGATACTTGGAAAGAGAAATAACATGTTTCCAGGCGAAGAACGCAGATTCATTCGAGTTCCCCATTATTATAGAGTAGTTCCGCTGGTCCTTCGCCGAGGCCACTTTATCCTTTTACCTACCTACTGTGCAACGCCCCGGGGAATTGGCGAATCTCTTCCACACTACCAGTACTACCGAATCATTTCACCCGCTTCTTCCCGATGGTTCAGTGGGAAAATCAATTAAGGGGGAAAATTTAGGGAAAATATGTTTTTTTTTAGTAAATCAAGAAAAATGTTTGAGTGGGAACAAAAAGGGATGGGCGGGTGTTTTGGGCCCCCAGCACGGAAGCCTGTTGGCTTATTGTACTTTCCGGAAAGTTTTTCATTCAATCAAGGAGATTCAGCCTTGGTAAGTGGGTTTGAGGCCCTTGATTAGTTGTTTGTTTTGAATAAACCTCATTGGGGTTTGTGCCTCAAAGGGTTCAAATCTGAGCACTCAAATATTATGTTGGATGCCGTTTCGTCAGCCTCCTCACATAACCTTTATAGGGTTGAACTTCGCGTGATCCCAATGCGGAGTAGATGGAACCTTAGGGGTGCGAAGCCGATTATGAGGCCGACCATTGTTTTTAGTTCTCTACGGTTTTTGCGATGGATGTTGGAAAACTTTTGGTTTTACCAAACCATAAGAGAACTCCCAACAGCAGAAAGAAGGCAAAAATGCAACAGCAAATACATGTTTCTCATGGTACGATTCACAAACTAATTTTGGAAGTTTTAACATTTTATCATTTATTATCATTTAAATGATTAACAGGAGTACAATCCAGTTCTTAGCGACCGACCCGACAGTCCCCCCCCCCCCCGCTTCAACACTCCTTCAACTAACCTTGGGGTGAGCTCCTTCCGCCCTTTGTTATCCCGGCATCACCACTTTTCCGTCCGCCCAAGGGGGTCATTCGTGTACCTGCCACCTTGGTAAGCCCTAGCCTCTCTGGTACTCTGGTTGAATCTACAGATTTTTCCAGGGAGTTGGTTAGGCTTAGTAAGTACCGTTTATGAACACAGAATGCGCTCACGTAAACCCTTGTTAGCCCCCCCCCCCCAGCCGTAGCTTTCATCTCTGTTTACTATCTCCCCTCCTCTGAGCTAAATTCCCATACTTGTGGGTTGCATAGGCAATTTTTCATCTTCGGTACTTAAATGTGTAAAATTAATCATTTAAATGATTTGGCTGTAGAACCATAGAGGTCTACTGTCCCGCTTTTTGGTTTATTATTCAATAATAAACCATTGTAATCGCTCTTGCAAAAATTTCTACCCCCCCCCCCCCCCCCCCCGAAAATTTCATGGTTTACGTTTCGAAGGGTGTAGAATCCAATCTGCAATAAACATTTTTCCGTCCGTCCGCCGTACGCAAGATTTTCCCCAGACGGCTGGAGCAAAAAATCTGAAGTTTTCAGGAAAAATCGATGTTGGTCCGGCGACGCCCCAATTCTTGAGCCAGCTTTCTCACTTAATTTAAAGTAACCTTCAAGGGTTGTCAAAGTTTTGTAAGATTCGTAAAAACCTCAAAAAAGTCAAGGTCAAAGTCACACAAATTTGATCAACTGATCATTCCAAATAGGTAGTTTGGTTGAGAACAGATTTACGTGCTCTATGCATATCTCCTGAAATTCAATAATCGCTCCATCACCTGTGAAACAGGTACACTCCAAAGCTTAGTAGAAATTCAAATCATGAACGCAATTTTTTATCAATTGTTTTGAATTTTTTGGATTACTTAAATCAAGTACTTTTAATTAACATTTTTCTTGTTCAATAACAAGCGTTCATTATTGAGAATGATGAAACAAAACACTTCAAATTATTACATAATATTAACCTCACCTGACTAAACGAAAAGTGTGCCACTGAAAAAGAGAATGAAAATAAATTTTTCCGATTTTTCGGTATATTATTATAATATTGCCTCAACCTAACCACCGATTTATGGAATTTCAAATCCTCTGCTCGGCTGTTGTACATACATCTAGTAGGAAACGTGAAAGCCGCCTCCGGTTTCGGAAACGCGCTACCATAATAACTCTCCCTCGGCGGAAGGGAGAAATAATTTATTTAAGGGAAATAATGGACTTATACGAAGATTGTAAGCTGCTTTCCCAACCGACCTCAGCGCCCCCCGAGCGAAGAGGGAATTTCGGAAAGATCCTCTCGGAAAATAGACGGGCGATGAATTTAAATATTCATCCCAACCCGGGCGGTTCCTGTTGAAGCCCTTCTTCCTCGCTTCTGTTCACTTAGCCTTATTGACGTCATCGTCAAATACTGACCGTTTCGCATCACCAAATCATTAGAGAGAAAACAGAGTTTTAGAAATGGAGTGCACAAGTGTGAGCGGAAAACCAAGTTTTTCCAGTGGAATCTCTTTCAGAACCATGAAATACTATTTTGATCGCCTCTCATCGAGTTACACACTCCTCAAAAACAGGAGTGAGTTTGAGAATAATCAACATTTGAATATTTTTAATATTTATATTTATTTTGAATATTGATCATTAACTTCTGATAGTAGTACGAACCCCACCATATAATATATTATATATACTGTCAAATCTAGGGATTTTCGCCGTCCGAATGGACGATTGTTATACTTTTCCTAACCAATATCTTCGGTGAGCTAGAATCCTAATAGTGCGTTTTTCGAGGCAAAAAAACAGTAACTTTGAACGTTCACCATGGTAATATGCAGACTATTCGTAGGGTGGCTTATGGTTTTTAGAAACTCGTAGGCAGGGTTTTCGGGAACTTTCCGCGAAATGCTGACGTTAATCGTCTTAATTTTTACTCTGGCTCAGAATAAACTTTTAAATCACTTGTGTACCCCATTATGTTTTTAAAAGTCCCAACTCTCCTGGTTTATGAGCAAATTTTAGTAATTTTTACTATTCCAACTTGTTTGTTCTAGAATTGTTTTCGAAAGTTCTCAAATGTATGCGATAAATCCAATCTATACCATCTTTAGTTGGGTATTATTTGAGCATGTTACCTGCGAAAAACTGCCAAAATTCCTTCATACGATCCTGTTGCCTGATGAAGCTGGAATTATTTTGTGGAATTCCACTTTCCTTCACTTTCACATTGGATATTACGTTGGATCCGAGCACGTAGGCAAAATATTGGCTTGCTGTTGGTGTTTAGTTGAAAGTCGATACCACAGTTTATCTCCTCTTTATACAGCGTAAATATATACTCTCTCGCGTGTGCCCTATCCCATTACAACAAAACAGTAACTTGGAACGTTCGTTATGGTAACATACGGACTATTCTTAGGGTAGCCTAGAGTTTTTATAATTCCGTAGACAGGGTTGTCACTGAAGATTAAGGATATAACGGGACTTTTCCTGGAAATGATGACGTCAATTCTTAATTCGGCTCTAGCTCGAAATAAAATTGAAAATTTTTAATCGCTTGTATACCTCATTATTTACAAGCAAATTTTAGTAAGTTCGACGATACTTTCTTGTTTTTACCACAAATTTCTAGCCGAAAAATTATTTTCTCACATTTAAGGGATAAATCTAATTTTTCGAGGTATTGGTTGAACAGCATTTGGTCTATGAAATTTTGATAAAATACCAGAGTTCGTTCAAGCAAGCATGCTACCTGACCAACCTGGAAAATTGTTTCATGTAATTCCAATTTCCTTCACTTTCACGTTGGATATTACGTTGCGTTGCCACGCCCCTCCGCAAAATATTGGTTCACCGTTGGTGTTTACTTGTGAGTTGATACCACAATATATCTCCTCCTTATATACAGTGCAAATATATCGACTCTCCGACGTGCCCTCGGGGGTGGAAGCGGCGACTTGGCCGCAGTTATTCTATCGATTCCCACAAACCGTGAGGCACCCGGGGAGCCGCCGTCTGGCTCGGGATAACACAATGCCGTACCACGAGATCTGTTAATCCTTCTCAACCGCCTTTCATCAAGTTCATCACATTGATCGATGTGACAGCTATCTATTTTAGTCAATTCGAGTTTGATTACATTGTTAGAATCAAACAATGGAGATCGGGATTTGACGCATTAATGATAAAGCAATGCTAACTATTGCACAAAGGTTTATCATGTCATTATTACATACCCATTCCGTGAAGATCGGAGGGCCAACTTGAATCGTTCACCCATATATATATTATTTCAATAGCCAATATTATATCAATATGCAATGCTACGTACGGGACGGCACAACTTTCTACAAAGCGGTAGGTAGCAACTGAAAATAATTTCAGTATTTTTGATGCCTGCGTATCGTGCTCTGTGGGGAGGCAAACCGTCCAACTGAATGGAATCATGGAAATGATTTATGGAAAGCCAGTTCAACTGCCACTGGATTGTTTTAAATTAAGACAATTGAGAGCTATTTGGACCAAAACATCATCATCAAAAACAATATAATTTTTTTTGTTTTTGGCTTTGATCTATATCAACATATTTTCCTAATTAAAGCTGCTTACTTGAGGGGACAGCACTAACGTTCTGATGTTGGTCACAGCTGTTGACCGGAACGTCAAAGAAATTACAATTATTACTAATTACTTCCTCTGGGCCCAACACCCAACTAAAATAAAGGGTGTCCCAAAAGTTATTCCCACCCTTCTAAAATTTTCCAAATGGGAGTAAACAAAAACATTTTTTTTTTCAATCTTCATTTTTTTGCAAGCATCTCAAATATCATATTTGCACACCTCGCGCAACTGCGCAACCATGCGCAAGTGACGCCCAAATTTCTGATTTTAAATGGGAACTTCAATTTTTTATTGCAGATTCGGATTCTACCCAAAATTTCATGTAAATATGATCCCTCAACCAATTTTTTTTTTATTGCGCGCAACCGGTACAGTGAGCACTTAAAGTTGCGCAACCCCAAAATTGTCAAATAGTAGTTGATGGTGAATACTTAGTGTGGCAAATGAATTTTCATTGTATTTTAACTCTGATTTTTCCATCCGTTTGTTGATTCGACTCAATTATTGCGGAATAATGACCAAAATTTTTCATTTCGCGTATGCTTTTATTTATTTTAGGCGCCTATTTTCAGATTTTTACGGGGATAAATTTTCGATGTCTGGTCGGAAAATGGAAAAAGGAGTTTGAAACCTGTTTCAGTGATCAAAAATCATCTTAATCTGAGAGTTGGAAGTCGGCGTAAGTCGGCATTAAATAATGATTTTTTACGCGAAACTGCAAGCAAAACACTCCAATTGTCAATAATGTTTGTAGAGATAGCGGAATAATGACTTCTACAGGAAACATTTGTATGCCTTGGGTTACATTTTTCTATTTTATGTAGAGTTCTCCAATTTTCCCAAAATAAATTTTAGTCTACGATACTTCTAACAGTGAAAGCATTTTTGAAATCTGTTTTTGAATTGACCATGTGCTACAGGTGATAAAAGGGAATTATCGATTGATTGGATAGAAACATGAACTACAAAATTGTGGCTTAAGAATATGAGGCATATTTTTAATCCATAATATTTCACTATTGTTTTATTATTCAATAATAAACCGTTGTAATCGCTCTTGAAAAAAAAAAAAAAAAAAAAAAAATCTAACCCCCTGAAAATTTCATGGTTTACGTTTCAAAGGGTGTAGAATCCGAATCTGCTTTAAAAAAATTTCCGTCCGTCCGCCGTACGCGCGATTTCTCACTAAAACGGCTAAAGCGAAAAAGCTGAAAATTTCAGGAAAAATCCATGTTGGTCCGACGACGCCCCAATTCTTGAGCCAGCTTTCTCACTTAATTTTAAGTGCCCTTTAAGGGTTGTCAAAGTTTTGTAAAATCCCTAAAAGCCTCAAAAAAAGTCAAGGCGGCCTAAATGTGTACTCTTTTTGAAGAACACTCTACGAGGAATCGAATGAGCCCCTCCCCAGGTCTGTAGGTCAAACCATTCCCGATGTATGGCCCAATTTATGGTGCCAACACTTGCGTTATTTTGGTTTATTATTGTTTTTGTTTTGATATCAGTAACCTAGTGATGTAGTGATGTAGTAATGTGGATAATGGAGTGAACTCCTAATAGGCTTTGTAGCCGATACACGGGTTGAAGCATTCTGATAACCATAAAAAACGCTGCAAATTCTTTCACTGGGGTTAATTATTCAATTGGCCCTCGTTCGTGATTTGAATTTCTACTAAGCTTTGGAGTGTGCATGTTTCACAGGTGATAGGGCGATTATTGAATTTCAGGAGATATGCGTAGAGCACGTAAATCTGTTCTCAACCGAAATACCTATTTATTTGTGTGTCCTGAAATTCAATAATCGCTCTATCACCTGTGAAACATGCACACTTCAAAGCTTAGCATAAATTAAAATCATGAACGCAAGCCAATTGAATAATAAACCCCAGTGAAAGAATTTACAGCGTTTTGTGTGACAAAATTTCGATACTCCTCAAGTTTTGATTAAAAAAAAAAAAAGGTGCGAAGTTGGGTGTGGCACATGGTTTTTTTTTCTATGATTTGTAATACGCATTTAAAGATCATCGAAGTATTTCAAATTATCTGATTACATCCACTGGGGAGTTCCTATGGTTCTACCCTTCATCTCTTTGCTAACCGTAGTAGTCCGGAATCTACGGCGCTGACTCGGAATCATATTATCGCTATCAATACTGCGTTGTTCATCAACTGGCAGGCACCATATTATGCTTCGTGTCCTGCCTTAGTGCATTTTATGTCTTTGTGTATTAAATTATAACGTATAAATATACATCCGTATTTTTGAAAAATGGAAACCTCTCAGCAAGGAGTGTGTTATTCTAAAGGTTAGGATTAGAAAAAAAGGGACGAGAGTGCTTGCCTGGCACTTGACACGTTTTGACGCCGCTCCGAGATTCCTTCCGCTCCAGATAGGAGTTCAGGGGAGGCGATAACACCTTCTCCCTACTGGTGGGAAGAGCTCTTCGTTGCATCAATATTGAGAGGCAGGTTAGGTATCTTTACCCACCTTTCACGTCTGAAACAGACAAGGCGCCCGGGAGGAGATCGATAAGCTTTCTCCTCTCGATGGAATCATCTGCGTGAGGATAGGAAGGTACCCGGGGCTTTTCGGAGCTTACTGCTTCAGGATTTCATACGGTTTAAAGTCACGTTTTTCCGAAGCACCGTTCCTTTTATTTCATTCTTCTCTTCTGAAAAATATTGAAAATCCCTACACAATAAGTAACTGTTCCCTGTGGATTATTAGGCTTTCATAATTTTTTATCGCTTGGGTAACAAACCTCTACTTTCCTCGTAGGTACTTTACTAAGCAAATCAACTTTATGTCATTCGCATTAGGGATGGGACATCGAGACAAAACATCGCTATTGATATCGATGTTTGAGTGTTGGCATCAATATGTCGTCCGATATCGGCTGATAACATCGATATTATCGATATCGATGCCCTTATCAGTTAACGGCATCCTTATCACACGGAATATTGATGCAAAATCTCATTTTAAATGTATTTCAACGCTGAAGAAGTGGTAAAAAGTTCCAGTCATGTAACATGACGAAATGAGGAAATTTTCAAACTAGTTTTGCATAAGGAAAAATTACGCAAAAATTTTGCAATTACGCAATTTTGTTTTCTGACTTGTGATACTTCATTTTAATTTGGAAAATTTTGAAAGCTGAGGAATCTCATAATTTTTTTCCCAATTTTGCCCATTGACCTTGTTTCATTATCTTCAAAGTGCTCTAGTTAGAACGGATTGAGAAATCTCCAATCCGATTTCACCATCTTGTTTAGCATGACAAAACCCATATAAACAAGAGTCACCTACTTGGGAGTTTTCGAGTAATTTTCCCCCATTTGAAATGCCCCAGATCTCCCCTTCGAGTGAGGCGATTGTCCCCATCTTCAAACTTAGGCCTTTTGGAAGGTTAGATAAATTAAAAGGTATGTGCAAATTTGAGCTTTCTCTCTCAATTCTATAGAGAGTTATCGTCTGGAATGAGTTTTGGTGCCTTTTGACAGTGGATTTAGAATGCTTTGAGACGGATTTTGATGCAAACATTTTTTGAAAATATTTTCGACCGAGAACAATAGTTTTTTTTTCTTCGCTCGCTAATCCTACAGCAGTTGACAGAATTTTTAATATTTCTTTTTTTTTCACGTTAGGTAACAAGCACACTAGATGGAATTTTCTCAGTGAGTGAAGAGTGAACCAAAACGATGTTATCGGAGCCAAAACATCGATATATCGATATTATTGAATGTGTGGCATCGATGGCAAAACATCGTAATATCGAAGCCGAACATTGATATTTCGATAATATCGATGTCGAAGTCCCATCCCTAATTCGCATTTTTCACTTGTTCACAAAGTATTCAGAACTTAACATCGACGCTATTGGTACTTCTCCTATGTAAAGAGTTCTCACTGTATGGAACGACTTAATGGCTTGGGGTTTTCCGTTTCGTTCAGTTAATAGTGAACTGTTGTGGGTCTGTCCGTGAATTGAGCTTGATTGTATTGAATGGATTGTACCTTATAGGTAATAAGTACAATACAACCCTAAGGAATAAACTTCAGACAGTTCGAAACTGACCAGGCTTGAAAGCAAATCATTTTAGTTAAAGTCATAATCTGCGGAGTTTGAACGATTCAGATGCTACGTGAAATGGATGTATTGGTACGATTAGAGATGAGATTGATATCTACGTTACCATCGTTTAATAGTACATCCAATATCGTTCTCAACAGTAATCATTAAGTCGGTCCTAATTGACTAATAATGGTTGATATCAACACTCCTACCAACAACTGTTGGTTAACTAAATTGACATAATTATGTTCTTATTATGGCATATGGAATCGAAAGGCGGCAATGCTTTACCAAAAACCTTTCTTAATACCGGTAAACAACTTTCTAAGCTACGTTGTTAAGGAACGCCAACTCTGCCAATTGAAATCCCACAAAAATCATTCACTGCTCTTCTAAACCTCTCGATTTACGCCAAATTATAGGTTGCTCGAACCTCTGCAATGGCCAACGAAGCCGATTTATTGATCAAGGTAGTGAATTACTGTAAATAAAATGGTCCTCGATATATATGTATATATTAATCCTCATTTACAATCCAGTAGTTTTGTGCAAATTGGTTGAAACGTCAAAAATGGAATTGACGTGGATAGTATTTTGTTAGGGGGGAATACTTGGATGTAATATGCAATATAATACCAAGTTCTAGGGCCCTGTGTGATAAATACAAAATGCTGGATGAACCCCCACATTTAGGAGCAAGGAATTGTACAGAGAACTGGGAATTCGTATTGGACGTCTTGAATCGGTAGGAACGAACCGCTTTATTGCTTACTTGAATCAATCGTTTCCAATGATCAAGATCATAAAGCCCGAAAACCCATGAGCAACCTCGAAAAGCGCGAGTTCTGGCATATGAACATCTCTGTATTTAAGAACGATCTGTATTTGTAGAATACACCAAATTCTGATTCCCCTTCAGGAGGACAGATGATGATGTTTGCGACCTATTGGTTGTGTACTTACTGGTTATATATATATTTCTGAAATGATTTCTGCGTCTTTGTGTTACGAGTGTATCCAAAATCATTTTCATAGAGATAACAACATTCTACTTTGTAAGATCTACCTAGCAGATGTTGAATTGCTATGTCCATCATTGGGTAAGTTGGGCATTCGAATAAGATCTGTCGCAACTGTCTTGGAACTTGTCACCCTGTTGACCTAATTCTGCATCTAAACTTCCTACACTTTCAGACTCGGCGATGGAGAATTTTGGATTGAATATCATTGAATATCCCTTGTCCTTTGAATTTGGGATCTAGTATGTGAAGATTGATGTCAAATTGACGATGTGAGCCCAGCCACTTCCTATTAATTTCTTCTTCCTGTTCTCATGAAGAACGATGGATTCGAAAGCCTACAGTAATTAAGAATTAGCTCAAAACACAAATACTAGATATTCTGAAGGATGTTGAAGATAAACGTTGGATGACCACTTTTTCTCCTATGTTTCTACAGCTGTGCAATCGGTAATGAAAATCGTTGGATTGAGTAGCCTACCGTTTGTAATTGTGATTTAGCTTGTCAGAGTACAAATTCTAGATATTTTGAAGAGCGTGGAAGATAAACGTTGGATGAATTCTATTATGAATACGAGTATGTCTTGTAAGAGGTTCAAATCAGCTCTCTGAAATCCTATAGTTTTCCTTACATCTCTAAAATTCCTACAGCTTTGCAATCGGAAATGGAAAAAATTGCATTGAATAGCCTTGTGAAGTTCTCTAGTTCATCTGGAGGGTCTTGCATTAGAACACCGAATGACTAGTGCCATCAATATGTCTTGCCAGAGCTCCATCCCACCTCACTCTACGATCATATACGCTTCCCTAAATCCCCAAAGTTCCAACAGGTTTTTGCAATCGGCGATAGAGATGAGCTATCCTTAAAAACGTCGTTGTGTGTTTAATAAGAGGATGCAAAATTACGGACGACCTCAAATTTAGGATGAGTACTGGCATCAAATGTCTTGGTAGAGCTTTTGGTTTATTATTCAATAATAAACAATTGTAATCGCTCTTGAAAAAAAAAAAAAAATTCTAACCCCCCCCCCCCCCTCCTGAAAATGTCAAGGTTTACGTTTCAAAGGGTGTAGAATCCAAACCTGATATAAAAATTTTTCCGTCAGTCCGCCGTATGCCGTACGCACGATTTCTCACAAACTGCGCAAAAAATCTGAAATTTTCAGGAAAAATCCATGTTGGTCCGACAACGCCCCAATTCTTTAGCCAGCACTCTCTTTTAATTTAAAGTGACCTCTAAGGGTTGTCATAGTTTTGTAAAATCTCTAAAAACCTCAAAAAAAAGTCAAGGCGGCCTAAATTTGGACTTTTTTGAAGAACTTTCCATGAGGAATCGAATGAGCCCTTCCTCAGGTCCGTAGCTCAAACCATTCCCGATAGATGGCCCGATTTATGGTGCCAACATTTGCATCCACATTCACTACATCACTAGGTTACTGCTATCAAAACAAACACAAGTTTTTCTTTTATTGTTTTGATCGCATATAAAAGGGTTTATAGCCGATCACTGGTCGAAGCGTTCTGATATGCATGCTCCGTCTTACGAAATTTAAAAATTTCAAATACAATATTTTTCCATTGTAATCGCTCTTGGAAAAAAAAAAACGCTGCAAATTCTTTCACTTGGCAATTCAACTTCATTCATTTGACTTGCATTCATGATTTGAATTTCTACTATGCTTTGGAAAATGCGTGTTTCACAGGTGATAGAGGGATTATCGAATTTCAGGAGATATGCATCAGAGCACCTAAATCGGTTCTCAACCAAAATACCTATTTGGATTGATCAGTTGATCATATTTGTGTGCCTCCTGAAATTCAATAATCGCTCTATCACCTGTGAAACACGCACACTCCAAAGCTTAGTAGAAATTCAAATCACGAATCATTGAATAATAAACCCCAGTGAAAGAATTTGCAGCATTTCTACATTCGCAGTTTTTTTATCCACACACCTGCTAACTCCAAAACCTCTTACCTGATGATTCAGAAGAATACTCACTGTACTGGATCGTTCTTATCTTTTCTAAGTACAGTATATCTTGCTGTATTTATACCTAGCTTTCAAATACTACAATTCTTCTGTTACGTTCTTTGTAGAATAGCAGAATCTAGCTAGCTAGCAATGGGAATTATGAAGTAGGAGATCATGAACGAAACAAAAACACATGTTCTTGGCTGATTGACAAACGGCAGTGGATCGTCATTATTGGGCTTATGTTCATTTTTCGAGCATGATTCTTGTACAGGAACTTTATCTTCGCATTACCATCAGGATCTCGGCGGTAGAGAATGTTGAATCTTACCCCTTACAACCGCGATTTCGTCTTCAACAAGAGAAACCCGAAAAATACGGATATTGTAGAAACAAAGGATAACCGCTATCATCAATTTCAACATGTCTTGCCAGACCTTCAATTAATCTCGCCCTTTCCCTTCTAGCTTCCAACCCTCAACCAGCTCGACGACTGAGAATGTTCGAGTGAATATTCTAATTTCAACCATTTACGGATTTACCGGTACGAACCCAAATATGTGACATGTATGACCCCTCAAGAACCATGAGACGACGATGGTTGTTTTTCGCTAAGACACCTAGATTGACCCACTGACCTTGACAAAGTATTGATCAAACCTGTTTCCAGCGGGGTGACATTAAACATTCCTTGTCACCTTTTGCTCTGTAGCTACAGTTCTCATGTCGACCCATAGACGTTTAGAAGTTCACTCTTGAATGTTGCAGCCTTTCGCTTTTCAAAGCGGAACAGGTCAGTTGAATACATTATGAGGGTCGTACTGAAATTCACTTTCACCGTTACAGTCGAAAAATCTCTCCAAGACAGAGGAGGCACGAATTGGAAATGTACAGGGTTATAATTAATTAAGTTTGCCGAATGCAGTACTAATTTTTAGGACGTAACTCCGAAGCAAGGCTTCTCCATTAGATGAACGCCTATTAGAATTGATCCAGCAGGGTATCGGACTCCCAAACCTGAGAAGAAACTTCATACAAATCCGTTTTAGAGCATTTTATATGCAAACCCGTGGAAAAACGGAGGTCTTTGTGTTAACTGTGACAAATTTTGTCGACGCTGCAGAGCTGCATTTCTAAACGGTATTCGTGATTATTATTTTTCCGGTCCAATTTTACTTTAATTGTGCAACAAACTTCAGAAATCTCGATTTTCATTAGGAAAAAGAGGAAATGGAGGAGGTAACGAAGAAAAAACATATGTTTTGCGACAAATTTCGGCACCACTCAGATTATGATTCTCAACCAAGTTTTGTGATTCTTATTGTTTTAATCCCAATTGAAGTCTAGTTGCGTAACAAACCTCGGGAATTTTGCTTTTGTAGACGGGAAGGTTAATGGAGGTGATAATAGCCATAATCATGCCAGTTTTTTTCTTTTGATTTGAAGATTTTGGTTTGGTCTTTAAACATATTCCAGAACATTCAATTTTCATTTTAAAAAGGGTTGAATGAAGGCGATAAAACTGAATCGTTTTATCTTCGTTAAATTGTTCTATTTTAATTTGGTTTCTTCTGTTCGATCCTAATTTTTGTCTAATAAATGACAGTAAAGCTCGGAATGTTGAATTTGATGTCGGAAAGTGGGGATGTAGGGATAATAGTCGATCTATTCAAGCGCTTCTGGCGCTCATGCATTCTAAAATTTTCACCCGATTCTCCTGATTTTTTAGAAGAATGTTTTCCAGTTTTAAATATTCATGTGTTTATGAAGTTATCTTAGAAAAACTTGGTATATGGGCGTCCTTGTGACGCATTCAATACCTACCAAATTTTCTTTAATGAAATAAATGTACCACATGATTATCTTAAAACTTTTAAGCCCGCTAACTACAAGCAATCTCCTAGAAAATTATACCTAAACAGTAACTCGGTTTCATCATGCTTTCCTTAATGAAAAATATGTATATCGTTATTGATAATGTACTAGTTTATTCTGAAAAAAAGTCAAACAACGCGATTTCATTAACGAGACCTAACAAGTTGAAGTTAGAATGTATGTGACTGTTATGATTACCACATTAGGGTAATAGAGTAATCTACATCGAGCTCGAAAACATGGAATAATGGCTATTTAATTGAAGTTTGTCACGCAAAAACATGGGTTATCATTATTTCAACGTTGGTAACTTGACTGATTGCTATTCCTCCATCATCGGTAATTTTTTTCAATAAATATTGGTTTTAGCTTTTCTTCTTTAAAATTAAGCTAATCCTGAGTTTTAATAACGGTTTAGCTGGCAGATTTGCCCTTATTCTAATAATGGTTGGACCATTCTTCGTACAACTCTGCCGTAGAATTGCATCATTGTACATAACAAACTATCAGTCCATTTGATGGTTGTGCATTGGTATAATTTCAAAGAACCCTTGCTCCAACTGGAAGGCGTGTTAATGAGGTATCTGACTTCATGTAAGCTATAATTGCTTCATACAATTATGAATCAATCAATATCCAATATACAATGGGGTATTTATAAGCGATTTTATGATATTTGTTTTATTTCGAAAAAAGTCCCGTTTTATCCGTCAGGAACTTAGAGAGATTCTGAGTATTGGATTGGCGGATGCTTCTTATGCCGTCACAATGGTAACCCTGTCTGCGGATTTCTAGGCTACCCACCAAATAGAAGGTAGATTCCCTTAACGAGATCCCAAAGTAGCTGTTTCGCTGTCTCAACTGTTGTAATGGCTGTCAAGAGTCAAAACAATTAAAAATACGCTTTTAGGACACCAATGATTTGAAGATAAAGGTTTAGAAGCGATTTTACTGATATTAATTGTTTTGGCTTCGTGTTCATGAAAAAGTCCCGGAGTTTTATCCGTCAGGAACTTTTCAAGAGATTCGGGCAGTTGAATCGTTGATCATATTTGTGTGCCTTAAATGCCGTCATAATGGCAACCAGGTTTTATCCGCCTAAATACCTCCCCACAATAAAAACATCTATAATTTATCAAAACTCCTTTAGCACTCGTATTGCGTGAAAACTTCAAAATCCAAATTTAAACGATGTAGCCAAAGGTAGACTGATGTAGATTGATTTACGTGCTCTATGCATATCTCCTGAAATTCAATAATCGCTCTATCACCTGTAAAACACGCACACTCCAAAGCTTAGTAGAAATTCAAATCATGAATGCAACTCAAATGAATAAAATTGAAAAATAATGGAATTTGCAGTGTGCGTGTTTCACAGGTGATAGAGCGATTATTGAGTTTCAAACACAATTAAAAACAGATTTACGTGCTCCATGCATATCTCCTGAAATTCAATAATTCTATCCTGGACACACACACTCAAAGTGATTCAAATGAACACAAGCCATAATAATAAACCCCAGTGTTTGGAATAATATTTACCGATATATTATCAGCGTTTCATGCATATCAGAATGCTTCAACCCGTGTATCGGCTATAAACTAAAAGTATCCACATCGGCTATCACTCCAGTATCCACATTCACTACAACTCGACGCTATCGGCATCACTAGGTCACAAACAAACAATAATAAACCAAAAACGCAAATGTTGGCACCATAAATCAGGCCATACATCGGGAATGGTTTGACCTACGGACCTGTGGAGGGGCTCATTCGATTCCTCGTGGAGTGTTCTTCAAAAAGAGTACAACATTTAGGCCGCTTCGACTTGTTTTGAGGTTTTTAGGGATACAAAACGACAGCCCTTAAAGGGCATTTTAAATTGAGTGAGAGAGCTGGCTCAAGAATTGGGGCTCGTCGGACCAAGATGGATTTTTCAAAATGTCAGATCTTTTGCTCCAGCCGTTTGGGAGAAATCGTGCGTATTTAAATTGCAGATTCGGATTCTACACCCTTTGAAACGTAAACCATGAAATTTTCATTTTCCCAGAGCGATTACAATGGTTTATTATTGAATAATAAACCAAGATTCCTCGATTGACATTAGCATGTATGCTAATATGTATACATGCTGCGGTTCAACACTATCAAACTTAGAGACCCATTTTACTTTTTGTATTAGCGATTAGCGATAGCTGCTCCGAGACCAGAATTTTCTAAGGAATATGAATTTTAAAAGAACGAAAAAATGTGAAATTCGTTAGTTTTCAACTTTGAGATTCTAAGAAAGACAGTTGTTCCTCCCCAAGTCGATACTTGCATGAGATTCTGCATTAAAATAACTATGAGGACAGAGAATTTCCCGATTTTGGAAAACAATTTTCGCGGGTAACATGTTCTATGTATATCCAGCCCGTAATGTTCACCAAATAGGTTTGTTGAGGTACATTATTATTCATTTGGTTTTAGACCAGCTTAAACCTGGACATCAAGTTGGTTACTTGGTTTTGGTGTAAGTTATGGCAAAAGTTCCCAAGAATCGCTTTTTCTCCATGTTCGTTAAAACTGGTAGGTATTGCGGAGAAACTTCTTTCAGTTACTTTTATATGGGATAAAGAAATCATGGCGGTATTGATTTCCGACGTATTGAGACTTGAACTCTCGAGTCCATTATTAAATAACATCTTCCTCATGTGAAATGAATAGGTAGAGAGCGAGTCCATTACAGCCCATTTAGCTTTGCTTCGGGCTCAACATTGATCGATGGCGATGCACCCCGACCATCGGCGGTATTGTGATTAGGGCGCGGAACAATGGAAGGAGGAAAGTGAAACCGTAGGAGCGGATTTGTTAGTTGCCACTCAACACACGACGGGGCTCGTTTATCGGAAGGGGCGGGGCAATATCCGACATCATTCAAAGGGTTTTACTTAGTCTGACGATCGCTTTTTACTATTCTAGGACTACACAATGGATTTTAATGGCACAATGAATTTGCAGCCTTTTTGTGAATCGTTTTCAGTGATACGTGTTAATACTAAAGATAGGATCGTGTTAAAATTAAGATGATTGAACGATCCTTCTTCAACTAACCTTTTAATTTGAGTAAGATGTGGGAATTTTGAAGTGAGAAGATGGATGGGTTTTATTTGCACATACATCCGCAGAGTGATGTATTGACTTTTGAGCAATGTAATTAATAAAGAATCATCTACAGCCTAACTCGCGCATTTCTTGAAACTGTCTTCAAAATCGGTTGAAAACGAGCGAAGTTGTATTTGTTGCAAGTAATTGCTCCAAAACTTGAAATGCTAAAGATTGAGTTTAGCATCAAATAATGAATTGATCGTCTACTAAAATTTATTTAAAAGTGTGGAAGACATCCAAGTATGTCTGAAGCCTTGCTTAGGAATCAGTTAAGTTGAGGCATGAAGAGGAGGGAGTAAGGGATGGAGAGGCGGCAAAGACCACCAGTTGAGGTAAGACAGGGGAGGATATGGAACAGTACTGTCGAGTTGTACTAATCGAGTGATCCCTTGGCAGTTTCCCTGTCCCATACATCCAAGTTTACCTGACGCCTCTCTTAGGGATTGGAAAAGTTGAGGAAGGAAGAAGATTGAGTGAGGGATGAAGTGTCCCAATATTGAGATCACCAGTTGAGGTAAGTCCTCCTAAGGACTGGAGGTGAAAGCACGAAACAGTATTGTCGACCTGTGACTCCAGAGCGTTTTTCCACCATGACACAGTCACTGCCAAGACCTTGATGTAATTTTGTCACCACTCTAGTTCGGATACCATTCACTGCAGGTCAGCTCTGTCATTTTTCCCATAAGGGGCGAGATGAACCCCAGTTCACTGAGACCACCAGGATCTATTGTGAAATGATTCCCTTCTCAGTCCAGAACCTATTGTATAACCTCTTCATTCACAGTGTGAAGGAGGTTTTCAAGCGTTTCCTTTACAATATCGGCGGGAGTTAAGGCACCTTTTCTAAAATTCTGGAATCTTCTTGGTGCAGCAGCCGAACAATGACAGTTGATGTGTTCTGCTATCCCCGCCTCTTCTTAACGTTCTATTGTCCTGGCTCTTCCCATTCTGGAACTGCTACGCTTGTCTCTACTTAGCAGCTTTGTGCCAATTTTTAATTCATGTACGATTCTGCATACTAATTAATCTCAGCCTGCAAGATGTGCTCCACTGTCAAAACAGACATTCAGAGTAATGGCATTCGTGTACTGGCAACGATATCAGGCTTCTTGCCCTGGTCACTTAGCATGTGATACAATCTCTCCGCTAAAGTTTTATTAGTGCTCTGAGAAATGACTCATAACCAAACATGATACCACCGTGATAAAATGTATAATGTCAGAAATATACGTACAGTATCTCAACCTCATAATCTGTACAGATTGTCCCGCATTTCGTGTGCAATGAATCTTACCTGTATACTTCTTATACGAGTAAAATCGTAATCTTTGTATAAATTGCTATTGAATTCCTTAATTCGTATTCTACCTACCTTGGTAGTTAAAATGCGTACATTAAACCAGACTGCCAAAGTTGAACAAGTCCAATAAATTCATTGATTCTGCTTCTGATTCAATTATATTTTTAATAGAATTAATTATAGCTTTTGTACTAATGAACATGGTAGAATAGGTTAATAATAAAGAGATGATAGAACAAAAATTGCAAGAGGTACAAAGCCGAATGAATATTCAAATATTCGTTTTTCATGACTTGTTTTCGTGCCGCTGGTTCAATTTTGATAGTGTATTTACTTACAGAACATCAAACTAGGATCTTTCTATTATCTTTATCTACGATTTCAATACTACGTATTATTAATTTCTCTAGAACATTCATTGTGCAAGTCATGTGGGGCATTCACTGTACGCACACTTCAGCAACGGGTTGACTGACCGAATTAAAATGGAAGTATTTTTCGTATTTTTCGCAGGTGAGTCAAACCGTGGACACCAAGATCAAAGAAGCTGACCAGTTCGTGGACCAAAAGAGGGAGGAAGTCATCAAAACTGTACAGGATGAATCTCAGAAAGCAACTTCAGGCGTTTCCGAGCAGCTTGGCTCCGTACTCGGCAAGGCAAAGGGATTACTCAATTGTAAGCTGCCAATATAGTTTTATTTTCCCATGTATAAATATAGTTAAAGATTGAAATAATGTGGTGGATATAATAATCGATGTTCTAGATTGTTTAGATAATAAAATAGATATATCCAGAAAAAATGACCAGATCACCGTAAATTTGGAAGAAAACGCAGCAAAAAATTACAAATTTTCACTGTCAGTTTTTTATAAAACCGACGGTTGATGTAGTGATAGAAAAAAATATATATACAGGGTGGCTCTTAATGAACGAACCACCCTTTCTATTTCCGTTGATTGAGGAGAAATCAAAAAACTTGTCGAAGTAACCTCCCCTTATTTTTTTGCAAAGAATTTAACCATTGCATTTTTGCGCATCACGCGTGCGCGCACCAACTTTGTTTTTTCAATGGAACCCCCCCCCCCCATTTTTATTGCAGAATCGGATTCTACATCCAATTTTATGAACATTTTACTTCGACGACTTTTTCTTTTGGACGCACCCAGGAGCGTCCAGAAACGACTAAAGTTTGCCTACGCCTGAATTTAAGGCGGGCTTAAGAATAAATCCTTTCTTCTCAGTAAATTCCTTCTCAGCCTTCAGAAAGTCCGGAGACATAAAAAAGATTCAATGGGAGGTGAACAACGTTTTTTGGAGAGAGGATCCCATTGAAAAAATGATGAAACCAAAAATTATTGAGAAGAATGGATTTTCGATTCTGCAATAAAAAATGGAAGGGGGGGCGAAACGTTCAAATATAGATTTCCATTTAAAGAAAAAAGCTCCAAAACCCGTTGATAAGAAAAATGGTCAATCCATCGCCTCACCAACTCATGCGACAAAAAAAAAATTATTGAGAAGAATGGATTTTCGATTCTGCAATAAAAAATTCTTTGCAAAAAAATGGTTAATGCAAAAAATAAGGGGATGTTACTTCGACAAGTTTTTTTATTTCTCCTCAATCAACGGATATAGAAAGGGTGTTTCGTTCATTAAGAGCCACCCTGTATATTCAAATTAGCGGAATTCAGAGGAAAAGTTCATACCACCAAACTTTTTACAAAAACCTTCAAATTATCGAATTCGCTTCGGAAGGTTCAAATAACCCGTTTCTGAAGAAAACGTTAATTACTCTCTTGCCTGAATGTGAGATTATCGGATAATTTATCACGCGTATTCTAAAAATTTCGGATGACCTTTTGCCCCACTTGGCCTCCCTCGAAGAGCCGGTGGTTGCAAAAATTATTTCCCTTGGATCTCGGGTTCTAATGGCTTTGAAAGAAGTTTTTATTACTTAATAAAGTACAGCAGGGTGGTGTAGATGGGATGGGAGAGAAAGACTTTTAAGCTCCTTGGAGTGGAACTAAGGCCACCATTAAATCGGATATTATAGTCTGGTTTTAAAACCTCGAAGGGGGTTGGAAACTAACAAGGTCTTTTTCTCCGAGCATCTGCACAATGCGACTTAATTCGTTTCCAGTCGCTGCGCGGGAAGTTGATAACTTCGGCTAAGATGGGTGTTCAGGGGAGCTTTCCTACTGATTTCGAACGTGTAACTATTGAGTCAGCGTGTCATCAGATGATAAGCGGCCCGTAGACGCTCAGTAATAATGTTATTACAGATAATGACATTACTACTTCATTCCATTTCTTCATTTCACTCTAACCCTAGACCGTCAGTAATTATGTCAATATTCCCTTCAGTAACGTGTCTAATCAGGGACGTAACTAGGAGGGGGAGGGGCGGCCGGGGCAGCTGCCCCAGGTGCCAAAGTTAGAGGGGCGCCAATTAGGCAAAAAAGTGACAGCTTACCAAGTTCTTTTAAATATCATGACCGTTTGGATTAAATTTGAAAGTATTTACTAAAAGGAAAAATAATATAAATAAGGAATGCAATAGGCCTACAAGAAAGGACAAAGGATATAGAAAACATATACTTCGCGAGGCAAGAACTAGTAGTTGACGAAGTATGGAATGACGCAGGGTAGTTGACGAGGCGAGTCTACTCCATTCGAACTTTTGGTTTATATTTGCCAAAACGGCCTCCATGACGCCTATCCAATATAACCACAGCTTTGAGAATTTTTCTTACAATACCCGTGTGTGTAGCATCGAACGAAAGAAGTTTTAGAAAACTGAGGATAATAAAAAACTATATCAGGAACTTGAGAGGACAACAACGGCTAAGCAACTTGGCCATAATAATTTTAGAGCACAAAATAGCTTCAGTACTATCTTTTGATGGTATCATTAAAACAATTGCAGCAAAAAAAGCCCGACAATTTTCATTTTAAAGTTTGATTAGGGCTTCTATTTCGTACAAAAATTTATTTATCATCTATTAGTTTGTTAAATTTAATAAAAATTATATGGTATTTTACATTGAGCACTTACTTACCAAACCTTCCTTCTCTTAGTAAAAGAGTTTATACATTGTGAATTAATCAAATTAATTATATTTATATTTTGGTTCATTGGTATATTAAGATGGTATGAGTCATGAGATTTAGGGTCTATGGGGGCCGCCAAATTTATTTCTTGCCCCGGGTGAGATACGGGCTTGTTACGTCCCTGTGTCTAATGCTAAACATTTTGTCAGTATTCAATAATGGGTTGTCGTATAGTAGCTTGCGCTGCGTTCATTATCGCGTTACTTGCTAAAAAAAAGAGTGAATCGTAAACGGTAGATGAAGAAATGGCTAAGGAAACTCGAGCGGTCTTCTCATCTTATCTTGCAGAGAGAAATTAGGGCGTCAGAAGAGAATGAAGATTTCTGCAACTATTTTCGAATGGTTGGAAGTTGTTTCGACACGCTACTGGAATTGGTTGCTCTTTATTTATCGAGACAAAACTATCATGAGGCCGTGTGTAACCGTCAAGGAAAGTTTAGCTGTCACGTTAAGATATCTGGCAACTCGGAGGAACTTCGAAGATTTAAAATTGTCAACGACTATGTCAATTAGCTTTGCTGTAACAGAAACATGTGAAAAGCATATCCACGTGCTGCAGAACTACATGAAAATGAGCCAAGCCAATTTTTCGAATGAACAGGTACGAGATGTGATTGTCCTGAGAAATCCCTTCGTACGTTTCAATGAAAGACCATTGGAGATCTTAATTTTCACCAGTTACTCCCACGTTCTCTTCTGATATTACATCATAGCCCTCCATCGTTCGCACATGATCACTGTGGAGAACTTGTTCAGCTGAGTAATGACGGTGAACTGACGTCAACCACCCTACACGATCAGTAATAATGACAGTACTCCCTCCTCTCCCAAGTAATGACGCCTAAATATCAGAAAATCCGGATCTCTATCATTCCAGCCCGTCATTCCATCATTACCAACCCTAGACGATCAATATTACTGTCATTGTGATAAGGTATTGACATAATTGTTGATCATGTAAAGGCCGATATAGAATAGTAATCAGAAGTTAATCTTCATTGTGCATGATAATGGACTGTATTTTTCATTATCGTAGATCTGGGTGACATGATGAACCTTGTGATGGATATAGGTTTGTTAGTGTCAAAGAGAACTTGGAAGACTTCCCGACAAGCCTTACATGGTTGATGATGTTGTTTGTAAGGCCGTTACCACCGATATTCATCCAACTAAACCATAAGGTTGTAGCGTTATGGTTCTGTGTCCCACGCCATATGGTGCAACAAGCAACCATCTTATTTTCCGGTTATCGAATAAATGTTTCAGTTCTGTGTGATTCTAGAGCGTAGTTATTTTCTGTAATTTGTAGCAATATAAATGGTCTTCAACGCTCCAAGCCATGAATGAAACATCGATAGAGCCATAACATTCCGTTCGAATTAGTATAATAATGATTCTACGTGTCTCTGAGAGGACTTTAAGGGCGAAGCCCGTTGAGAAAATTGCAAGACAGTTTTGAAGAGCGCCTTAACATCGATATATAGATTACTGCATATCAAAACAGCTGTCTACTATCGATCGTAAAAACATCCAAGTTTTCGCTTGGCCCTAGTCGTAGTTAATACTGTCAGAGCTGACGGTAAATTGCAAAAATAAAGACGCATTCAAACCGTTCCAGCTGTTTGACTGCGATTATGGAGCAAACGGTAGCAGCAATGTAATTGGGTCTACCCCACGCCATGAGTAATTGGTCACGAAATGGGGCGAGATTCAAAGATGAACAGGCAATTGGTTTACCTCTCACCAATTAGGAGATATACGAGTATGGAATGGGATACTACGGTGGATCGATTTCACACTTTTGACGCCATATTCAGATTCCAATTTAGCTCATTTGCGGCTCAATATTCTCGACTTTGCCATTACGTGATGAGTGATAACCGACTAAGGGGGCGATTTCGAGGCTTTAACGAAGCAAACACGTTTAGCTGCCTCTTTACTGGTGCCAGGGGGGAGGGGCTGTGTCCCCTCATTAAGAGTGTCCGATATTTCAAAGTATCGACATAATAACCTCCTATCATTACATCTAAAAAGTATCAAAAATTATCTTTTTTTCCCCCAAAAATGGACGTAAATATCGTTTTTGTTCCTCCCCGTCAGCCTGACAATGACTGTATCTCTGTATCTTACGTTTTAACTTTATCTACATTGGTTGAGGATTATTTCAGGATAATATAACATTAACGAAGCAACAATCACTTCTTTTTCATTTGAAACAAGCACAACACACAAAAAATCCAATAAAAAAACTGTATCAATACTATTATACAGTAGAAGTCCATTAGTCCGGCATCCAACAGTCCGGAATGCCCGACAGTCCGACATCGCTCTCGAAAATTATAAAAATTTTGGTTTCCCTAAAAGTGTGTCCTTCAAAGCAACTAAAAACGCTCGAGAGCCATTCGGAGGGTTTCGAGGTTGTACGGGATCATCCGGAAACAATCACCGGCCGGCTAATGTCAGCTGTCACAACAAATTCAGGTGCAGTGCACTCCGTAATAATCAATTAACAACAACAACTGGATTCCAAACAAAACAAAACAAAGCAAAAACCGCCTTCAGAAAGACCAAATCAACAAAGACATGAAGACCAAAAAAGCCCCTGGTACAACTTCATGACAGGTCAAGTGCTGAAGCAGCTCCCCCGGAAAGCAGTTGTAAAAATTACTATTATTATTAATGCTGTTGTAAAATAGCATTATGTTCCTCAAGTATGGAAATTGCAGAGGTCATTACGCTACCTAAACCCGGCAAGCCACTGGAACAGATTACAGATTATGATATTAGGTATCGAAAAATGTACTGGCTTATGGGCAGACACTCGCAGCTGTCAACGTCTAATCAGGTTATGTTGCACAACCAGGTCCTAAAACCTGTGTGGACCTATGGTGTGCAGTTATGGGGCTGCACTGCTAATAGCAACATCAAGATTGTACAAACATTCCAGAACCAAGTATTGAGGAACATCGTCGATGCATCTTGGTACATTCGGAACGACAACCTTCATAATGATTTGAAGATCGAGAGTGTCGCTGCCACGATAAGAAAATTCGCCGTTAAACACTCTTAACGGCTAAAGGGCCACGTCAACGCAGAGGCCGTCCATCTCCCTGACGTTGACAACCTTTTTCGAAGACTAAAGAGAAAAAAGACGTTTGAACTGACACTTGACGTATAAAGTAACTTATCGCGAGTGAAGTGCGACCAAACTATTATTATTTTAGAACAAAAGAAACTCCTGTTATGTACAAGAGTACTGCATATTAAATTATGATACTATAAATAAGTTACTAATAAGTTGTTGAAACTGACTTGATTGTAATTGAAATAAATTTAAAAAAAAGGACCAATTTCAAGTGGTTCAATCAACAAACCTCAAGTAGATGGTTCAGTATTGAAGGACATATCCTCAGTAAACTCATGGTGGGGGAACTCAACCCAAAATTACTGAATGGCTACTTGGCAAAAACCGTAGGAAACTAAAAACAATGGTCAGCCTTATAACCGGCTTCGCACCCCTAAGGTTTCACGTACTCCGCATTGGTGTCACACAAAGTTCAACCCTATGCAGGTTAAGTGAGCAGGCTGAAGAAACGGCATCCTACATTATTTGTGACTGCCCACCACTCCCGCAGATTTGAACTCTTTGGGGCACAAATGAGGTCTATTCAAAGCGAACAACTAATCAAGGGCCTCAAACCCCTTATTAAGGGGCTGAATTTCCTAGATTAAATGCGAAACTCTTAGGAAAGTACAATAAGCCTACAGGCTTCCGTAATGGGAGCCCAGACCCCCGCCCTGAGAGTTTTAGTCCACGTCTACATTTACTGTAATAAGCAGAGACGGGAAAAAGTAATAAACGTCATAAGTCATAGTTTTTTGTCATAAAATGGCCTTTTTTCGTTGAAACGTCATAAATTGCAACTTTTTGGAATAAAAGTCAAATTTTGTGGCATTGGTAATAAACATTCCTTTAAAGTGAAGGGGAACGTCCCATAGTGTGGCTGTGCCGGGGCATTGTTATGCTCTGGACTAATTGGGTGGGTGAATGCTCTGGGCTCGGATTCAATAGGACGGGTTTTTCTAATCCGCATTAGTTCAAACCAGGCTGCTTTCTGATTGACCGTTTAAGAACCAAACAAACATAGCTTAGCATATGCAAGGGAATCCCTATACGCGGCCTGCGTCAAACCCCCCTCCTAAATAGAATATTGTTTCTTTCTCCACGTTTTTGTGAAACGTATTTCTACGTTGCACGCTAAGGGCAAAAAGTCTTATGCATGATATTCATTTCAAGTACTTACAAAAGAAAGTTCCGATCACGCAGCATGAGTTAATGAGCGAATTTTCAAAAACATTTTCAGCCGTTTTGGCGCTACAATTTTTTTTACCTTTTCGTGCCGTATTCTTACAGGAAATTTCAAGCTGATTCCGAATATACCACATACCTATGTATTAATATGTTTAAGACAGTAGTTTTGAAAAATTATTCTTGAACGTGATACTTTCACCCAAAACGTCATAAAACATCAACATACCTGGAAAACACGTCATAAAACGGGAGGGAAGAAAGTCATAAAAGTCATAGAAAAAAGGTCATAAAATTGAAAACTAAAAGTCATAAACGTCCCGTCTCTGGCCATAAGACACTTATAATTGTTTATAATCGTATAACATAACATAATTATATTTGTTTCAATATAACACTGAATGTCCTGTTTGTTTTCTGTTCCAGTTTAATCTCCATTCTGAGCGCAATTTGCTGCCACATCCGCTTGTTTCTAATATAATTAAGTAAATAGCACAATAGTACGGTTTAGAAAGTATTAACTACAATTAGAGAGTAGCGGAATACATTTGTTATTGCATTATAGTATGTACATTGTTTGGTATAAAACATTTTAGCGAGAAACGAACAAAAAAAAAAATCGTCTTTGGTGGAAGTTTAAAATGGCCTAAAACGGTTTCTGTAAAAATGGTGAGAAGTGCCGAGGCACTAGATGAGGCTGGTAGTAAGTAAGTTGGGACATCGTGGTAAAAATCTAGATTTCGAAGGTCGTAAAACGAAGAAAATTTGAATAAATCAAAAAAACTGTAGACTGTTTAGTTTGTTTGGGAGTGAAATGATTTTGAATTGTGCTACTCCAAAACGGCGACTGCAGCCTACGACACACAGAACGTAGATTGTTTTATTGATGACGAATTCTGTAGATTTGTTGTACATTGATTTTCAAAAATAGCCTATGAAATACAGTAGCGTGTTTCCTTTTTAGCACGTTTCATTCGTTTGGACACTCTTTTAAGCCTCCCGTGTCAACAAAACTTTCATCTAAGATGAATGTACTTGGTAAAATCAGCAAGCGGGTAAAAACAGAATCGTCAATGGTCGATATAAAAACCGACGACGTTGTACAATTTAACTCCCGACCTTGAAATCTGCATTCTAACATATCTACTAATATTTTAAATATCGATAATTGCATCAAATGCCTGGTTAAGATGTTACATCTTGGATTCGTGGTCACAACGTAGGACATGATTCGTTCCATTTGTATTTTATCTGTGAATTGTTATAATCATCAAAAACTGCCATATATTTGAATGAACACACGATTTGTGCATCTATCGATGTTTTAGTCTTTTCGTGCGACGAATTTTAAATCAAGAACGAGCAAAATAATTTACCTAATACGAATAAAGAATGATATTCCGAGAAATACGTCAACGAATCATGTTCAACTTATGGAATAATTCGCTATACCTACATAGATATTGTCATTTTTCGCTGCTTGAACGTTTTTTCGCTGGAATTCACAAAAATAAGAACAACTACTGTTGCATGAGATATTTGAGGGAGACAAAAATCAAAAATAAACTTGATAAAAAGCAATTACTAAACGATTCGCTGCTCTTATTTTATTGCCTTAGCTTGTTGTTGTTGTTTGTTGATAAAGAATATGTTTAATGAGGTTATAATGATGTTTTTGATTGCATAAAATTGTGATATTATCAGAGACAACCCCTCCCCTTCTTACTGCACCGATCTATATGCCAAAATGTCTATAAAGAAGAAAAAAAATCATATAATTTTTTATAGAGTTTTATCTTTCAAAAGATTTTATTGTTAATATTAGAGGTATTTTAAAATAGTTTGGATTTCTTAATAGTTTAACCTGCCTTACTTTTTTCACGAGAAATGTCAATTACACTTACATTAGACGTTATTCGCTGTCACATGTTGAGTTTATGGTTTGATTAATGAATATTCCACTCGTTTATTAGTCGCGCTCCTTTGCTTGGCCGATTTTCATTTATGTCAAGCAACTTTTGCAATCAATCTCACTTACAAACATGTAAAAATGAATTTTCACCGAAAAATGTAAATTGGATGGTGGCACTGATTTGTCGAGTTAACTTGAAAGACATTTGATAATGAAACATTTGATGTACCCACAGATATTTCTGAAAGTAATGACAATTTATCGCTATATTCAAGTGCACCAGTATGTGGTGTAATTGTATATGTTTCATGGCAGAAATGAAAATCGGCTACTTTCTTTTCAATATCTTAAAAATCTAACTTTCCTATCAGATAAAAAACGTCTTAAATTAAAAACACTGTATAAAACCACTGGGTTATTGACCATGAAAAGCTATACCTTCAGTTGGAGGGATGATCTGTATTAAATGTATTGTTTTTCTTTGTAATTTATTCGTCGCATTTATATTGTGTATGTCTGATACTATGTCACTTTTCGATGTATTGGAATATGGCAATAAAGTGTTTTATGAATAAATGTAAATAATTAAGACTCATTTATTACGATTAAATTTGCCTGTTTTATCCTTGATAGTTATGATGAATGATGGTAGGTTTACAAGAAAATATGGAGCGATGTTGATGGCAACTTTTTTTGCTCTATTTCAACAACATTTGCAAAGCTAAAGAAAACGCTTCTAGGCACCGTAAGTATTTACAAATTACTTTATAATTCTTTATGGCTAATCTCGTTCCTAATAGATCTAACGTGTTGAAATATAGATGGTGCTCTGTTAATGTACCATTGGCTACGTTTTTAATTACTTTTTGGCACCTTTAACACTTGAAATAGTGTTTTTGACCCTGACCTTCAGGCCACAATCGACCTGGAACGGAAGGGCCTATCACCCCAACCACGCTCTGCTACCATGAAATAGTGTTGGAAGTATCTATGATAATTAACACTTATTTCTACCCCAAAACCCTAATTTACTATTTCAATAATTTAAACTTGAAAATAGAAATTAATGGTGAATTGGGTATTTAATTGAATTGGGTGAATTAATGAATAACAAATCTGATTGTAGTGTATATAGATTATTGAATCTGATATACGTCCGATATGAAATCAAGAGAGAATTTGAGTTGATCCCTTGCCGTCTCATAACTGGTAAGTCCCCTTTCCATTATTTGCGTTTTCCTTAATACAACCCAAATTCTCTCTTGATTTCATTGGACCTATATCAGGTTCAATAAATCTATTTAAACTTCACCCGATTTGTTATTCATTAAAAATACCCAATTCACCATTAATTTCTATTTTCAAGTTTAAATTATTGAAATAGTAAATTAGGGTTTTGGGGTAGAAATAAGTGTTAATTATCATAGATAATTCCAACACTATTTCACACTCATACCCGTTCTCTCAGAGATTGGTACCTATTACGTAATATTTAGATAATGACCATTTACTCGGTTTGATAATTATCTACATTTCAGTGATCTGCGTAAGAGCGCTGCCTGGAAATAATAATAATAGGTGTTAGAATTAGCAGCGTTTCTTTTCACGAAGTCCATTACTTTGTACACATTTGTTGTACAATGGTAAATGTTTTTTTAATCTGCTGTTGCACCAGTCCACCGCCAAAGTGAATAATCAGCTTTCCACTTCCTGTTTGAAGTCAGCCGCTATGGCAAACCGTTTGCTCACTAGATACTCTTTGTGATGAGAAAAGAAGTGAAAATCACATGGTGCGAAATCGGAGGAATACAGGAGGTCCAACAACATTCAAACCGAACGATTCTAGTTGATCTTGAGTGATCCGAGAGAGTCGAGACGCAGTTTTGGATGAGGAAAACGTTGCCCAACAAACCTTTGCGTTCGTTCAGGTTCGCTCGTCGACGTTTTTTCAAAACCACACAAAATAACGGTCTGCGGTGATGATCATTTCTCTAGGAAGGTAATCAACGAAAAGTAGAATACTGTAGGGAGCAAACGGTACTTTGTACAGGTAGGTCTCAAACACGAGGTAGAAAGCTGGAAAAACATATTGGTAAGTAGTGCATATAGATGCACCTCGTTCACAACCTCGTCCGAAAACCAGTGTTCGGTTTTTACACAACCACACTACCAATGAACACATAAATATCGTAAAAAATAGACCGAATTCTGAATCGAATAAAAATAACGGGTAAAAATCGGCTGAGAATTCTAGAAGGTACTAAGAGCACCAGAATGGACTTACAAAACTGTAAAACATTGTGTTTTAAAATTTTCTCCTATGTGAATGAACATGTTCCATGGAAAAGTATGTAAAAGTTGTGCCTACAGGACCCAGGAGAAAATACCAAAGTTCATATTTCTCACTCCCTACAGCTGTCACTAACCAGAGGTATACAACTTTCATCGTCACTACTCAGCGAAATATTTATTGGGGCTGTTATATCCACTTACACTATGAAAGAACATACCATCTACAATGGATATCTGCCTCAGGAAAACAAATTGGATCAAATCAAGTAGCCTTGTCAGCTCATTATTTCAGTGTCACACGGTTTTGAAAAGTAGCCCCCAACTGACAGGGAAGGGTGTTTATGAAGTTGCTTCTGTTTCGTTAGCATCCCTTATTCAAGATGGTCCCAACGCTGGTGGTTGGATTTTGCCTAGACCTTCCCAGTCAGTTCTACCGGGAAAACCATCCCTGGAGGCAGTGTGGGTTTTTCAACTCTCACTCCCTACTCCAATAACATTCTGACTGTGGCAATAGAAACTTGATCGCACTTTTTGACAATTAGTGTAATTGTTAGAAGGTCGTTGACAACATTTTGGTTCAACCAGTTTCAATTGATTTGTGACCAGTAAAGGTGGTGAAAGGCAATAACCTCACTCCCTACAATATCCTGCCTATAGCCCCTTGAATTGTAGGGAGTGAGATCTGCTTGTAGCAAGTGAGATTTTGCAAGGAAACCTTAGTACCTATTTACTGGAGCTAAAATTAAGCTAATTTGTGCTGTTCCACTCACCTAAATTGAAAGACTAGAGCGGCGATTCCCATGGCGGTTGGAGGCTAAAGAGGGGAAAAAATTGTACATACGTCACTCCCTACAAAAGTTTTTTTTTTAAATTGGCGTATCAGCAGTACGGTTCAAGATTATGTGGGCTCACTTGGGTAATATGCCGAGAGAACCGCAATGATTGATTGAAAACAAGAAAATTGATTAAGTTTCAAATTTTTTTTTTTTTTTTTTAGAAAATTCGACACCCAAGTGTGACTAAAAGTTTGAAATGACCCAAATAGCTGATAATAATTTTTATTATTTTTATAATTTATCACTATTATAACTTTTTACAATGAAAATTCAATATGTTTAAATAATGAACGAAAATCTTGAATGAACAAAAAAATGATATCACGATTCTGTCCAGGAACCTCCTTGAGCAGGGATTGAAAGGATTCCCTATTTCCCCCTCCCTTCCCGCTTCTGATGGCTAAAGCGAAATTTCTGACGTTTGTTGCACAACTAGAACAAGATTAGAATCGAAAAAACGTCTGCCAAGTGGGTGTGGCACATAGCTTCCTCGTATCCATAACGTGACTGTATAGATCATTGAAAATTATTATTGACTGAAGAACTTCGTTCAATTAGGCGAAGTAAATATTGAATTAGGGTAAATTTATTGCTATGCAGGAGCATAACTTGAGAAAATAAAGGTAGGCATGTTCAACCATTGAACAAACTATAAAATATACCTAATAGTAAAAATTGACATTGACGCTGAATGGATAGATGACTGAAGTGATAAATAATTATTATGACATTTCTAAAGAAATCGGTCAAGAACTCCCGGAGTTATGCTTGTGGCAAGGATTTCACGTTTGCTCATGCGCAGAGGCTACTATTGATCCGGGGGTCATGAAACCTATAGGGGATCATCTACACCCCAACCCGCACAATCCATGAAAATTTCATCAAAATCGGACTATAACTTCGTGTAGTTTTGCCCGCAACAAGGATTTGCTGACAGACAGACAGACACAGACAGACAGACTCTAATTCTAAAACGCAAAATGCGAGATTTCGGAGACAAAAAAATTTTCACATTCCGAAAGTGAAAACAATGCTTCCGCTACCTTGGTAGACTCGGAAGCAATAAGAATGATGAAAATTTTTTAAGAATTATATTCCAAGTATCGTGAACATAATTTTTCAAATATACACACAAGACATGCACCAATCGTTTTTTCACGGATTCGCCCTTAAAATCGTCTGGAACTTTGTATTGAGTTTTTTTTTCTCATGTTTTGGTTGTCCCACATCCCTCTGGTTGAATTCTGATAGGTGTCCCCCTTAATGGCGAAGCCTTACTTCAAAACGACTTCCTAAAAACTGTCGATACGGTACGAAAATTGTGTACAAAAAATTGTAACATCGTTAAAAAGGGGGATTCGAGTAAGTTTTTAGCCCCAATTGTGTTGAACCATTTTGGAGTTTTTTAAACATAGCGTGAACTTACTTTGGGAATTCTCCCTTGTATTCTGGAGAAAAAACGATTTTTTTTTGTAAATTGTGTAGGCAGAACATTTTTGTGCGCAAAAGCGTTCCAATTCCAGAGACAAGGTAATAAAAAGTGGCCCAGGCATCGCAAAAGTTTGTTCATTAGGCCGTGATGTACAACTAGAATTTTTCTCCCATTTTTTTTTTGTTTAAAGAAGTGCTCCCCCTCGGAAAAGCTGAGGCAAAAGTGAAACTTTGGCGGAACGGGAAAACTGCGGGAGTTGATCATTGTTTATTAGCGTCACCCCGTGGGATAGCGGGGCCTTGGTTGGAAAAAAGTGAAAGGGGTCATTGCATTGCCGGGAGACCGGTAGTTCAGGTGGAGGGCGCCGGTCCAGATCGCAAACCTGTCGGAGCTGCAGATCCCCGCGCCTTAGAGACGTACTACGCGGGGCAAACACTCTTCACAACTGACAAACTTCAGAGATCGATTCTACAACTAACTTCCAACGAAAAAGTGTCTGTTCACTTTCAAACTACTACAAAGCCGATCTGTACTGGAGTACTGCCGATCTGTACAATGCATTTGTACGAACTGTACTGGAGTACGGCTCGATTGTCTGATCCCCCTTTTATGCCAATGCTAGCGAGCGGATTGAACGCGTTCAGCGTAAGTTCGCTCGTTACGTTGCCTTTAAGCAGCGCGGCGAATGGTCTGATTTCGTTTACGAGAGTGTCCTTCGACTTTGTGCTATTGACACATTGGATCAAAGACGCTTAATTGCGGACTGCCGTTTTGTTTTTAATTTATTTCACAGCAATTAGTGAATCAGTGAATCCCATGCTCTCCTCCACAATACCAGAAGAAATGATATATTTTATGTCCCGTCCCAACCTACAAATTATTCATAGAATAGACCAATTATTAGAGTCCAGAGAAATTTCAACAGTGTGGTCGCAAATGTTGATTTACTCTAACGGATAACATGTTTGACAATGCTATTCAACTCTGTTTAGCTGCCAACACTCTCCGCTAACTTGTCGTTCCCCCGTCAAACTCTCGTAAGTTTCTCAAACGCCGTCAGTTTCGTTGACTTATCAGATTTTTCCGGAAGCAATTACCTGCTACTGTTTTCCTTATTTTCTCAGGAACTATTTTCAGAAAAATGAAAGAAATAAAACCATAAACGTTCTCCACTGTAAACAGATAGTACAGAATTGATCCATATTTTGTTCAAACCTGGGATGCTCAGGCAACAGTCTAGTCGTGCAACATTCAGTGGACATTAGTGCAGAAGGTGATAGGAAAAGGCGAAGAGTATTGTCAATTTAGAAATGAGGTTTAAGAGGCTTTCTACCAGCTGTGGTTTGGCGAGGTGAACTGTCCAGCGCAGAGGCTGACCCATTTTCTCTGCGATGAACAAAAGATCCAAAGTGAGAATGGCAAACCAGTTTTTTTGAATGTTCGAAGATGGAGTCGGCAGAGCTAGAGAGCGGGGTCAAGAAAGGAGAATCATGGCATAAATGCGCATTTGGCTCAAGTGCAAGTCGTTGAAGAAAGCAGTGACACAGTAAAATGGGTTTTGTGATCTCATGTCTCAATCCACTCTTCCAAATGTCGCTGTTAATTGAAATATAACGATCAGATGATGTAGGAAGTCTGTGCTGGTAGGATCGCGAAATTTTGAGGGAAATTGACTTTTCCTAGGAACCTCAGATAGATTTATAGCAGATAAACCTTGGTTTATTTCAACTAATATCTGCGCTGGACATTTATATCTTGAGTTTGTTGTAATTTAGTGAAACATTATTATCGGAACATTATAACCTGAGAATCTTGTACTCTTGCACTCCACTTGTTCTCACTTTAAAATCAACGTTCCTCCTCTCATTGCTCTTCCGAATCTGTCCCATCGAGTTAATTTAACTTTTGAAGGTGGCACCGTTAAATCGCTTCAATCATAATTTATTAGCCCATTGCAAAGATTCATCGCTGCTCCTTATCCAGACAGAGGCACGAGTGTCTTGTTGTGTCCCCTAGGCCCTCACATCCGCGGGAAGTATCCGCAAGGCAGAGTGGGGTCTATGTACTGAGCATCCATCTGTGTTGGTTTATACCTTACATAATAAGGAGCCAAATCGGAAGATGAACAGTTTCGCACTGCCTGTGTGAAGGAAAACAGTTTACAACCGTGCATCCATCTGAGGTATGCTGATTTGTACATAACATGATTAGGATCTAAATCGCTAAATGCACAGTTTATGTCTGACAGATTCATCAGATAAAGACAAATTAATATCTGTTTGAAGTACTGGTAATTTCATCATCTTTTGCAGGTGGTTACCGTTAACTAACTTCAATCGCCCGTTCACTAACGCATTACGACGGTCCATCGCTCGTGGTTCGTTGAACAGACAGAAACACGAGTGTCCTGATGTGTTCTGTAGGTACTCACATTCTCCGGCAAGTAGACGTCTGGCAGACTGGGGTCAGTGTGCTGTGTATCCTCCTGTGTTGGTTTATACTTTGCATAATAAACCGAATCAGGGGATGAACAGTTTCACTCTTCCTGTGTGAACGAAAACAGTGTGAAACCTTACATCCATCTGAAGGTTTGCTGATTAGTACCTAGGCCTGCCATCAATTCTATTATAAGAAAAATGGATGGAGACATCATTTTGTTCTTAAAGCACAGCTTGAGTTATTTTATTTTAAAATTATAGTACGTTGTAAGGCTGAGAAACGACGAATCACTCAAAATGCCAGCCTTTTTCCTTCACGCAGGCTTGTAGCCTACAGGGCCAATCATCGATGGCAGTAGGCACGCAGCACTTCCTGAGGGAAATTACGAACAGCATTCACCATTGACAACTTCAAGCTCTCCAAATTATATTGACCTCGGCGACATCAGCCCAAGATGGGGTTACAGCTGGTAGCCCAATGGGTTCATATCCAGGCTTCCTGAGGGTGGCTGGATAATCTGACATGGTGATAATTTTGGGAACGTTCGAGCCTTAAGGCCTGAAGCTGATTTCTGCTGGAAGACCCAGTGTTTCCCTCGAACAGTGTCTCATTCAGGGGCTTCATAACTGGGCGGTGATTTCTAGCTCCATACCTTAGATAAACACTGAGTCCAAAGAAGGGAAAGCGTGAACTCGTTTCGGCTGCACAGTACGTCGAATGTTTTTAACAAAACTTATGGCATGACTAGGTCGGTAGAATGATCACGACCTAAATCGCTAAATGTACAGTTCATGTCTGCCAGATTATCAGATGAGGCAGATTTATCTCTGTTTGAAATACTGGTAATCTCATCATTGTACCGCTGTTAGCATGACCTTTGCAGGTGGTTACCGTTAAGACACTTCAATCACCCGTTCATTATCCCATTACGACGGTTCATTGCTCGTTGTTTCTTTAACAGAAGGAACACATCCTGCTGTGTGCCGTAGGTCCTCATCTCCCGGGAAGTGGACGGAAGGCAGAGTGGGGCCCTCGTCCGCGCTAAAGGTGAAAGTGGGAAGGAGCGAGGAGCCGTCGGCACACGGCCACACTGGGCAGCCGACAAGTTGTTCCTGGATCATGACGCTGAACGGTTGTCATCTCTTCGTTGTATTGGCGTGCGCGGCTGCTGTCACCTTCGCTCAGCGACCCGCTTTCGGCCGCTGTCCCTCCGTGACCCCCAAAGAAAATTTCGATGTCGATCAAGTAAGCAAACAACTTTTATCTTCAAATCCTTCATATTTAGGCCCGAAAGACTCTCTGCGTATAGGTACTTACTTGTAAGTAAATCATCAATAGAAATAATTGTGACATTGCTCCTTAATGTAAACTATAATGGGAAGTTTTTCGTTCCTTAAATAATGACAAAATAATCTTTAACAACCAATAAACTAAAGAAAAACATACAATTTATTTATCTTTTATATAAAGACTTGAAAATCTGACTCAAGTAAAACCATTAATAAAAATGAATGTGGGGCCCTTGCTAATAATGTAGATAAAGAAAGAGAAGTTTTTGATCTTTTAAATAATGATCATCTTTAACAACAAATTAATTACCTAAGTAAAACATTGCTTAGAGGAAAAGAAAAAAAAAAAAGAAATATACACTCTTTTGGTTTATTATTCAATAGTAAACCATTGTAATCGCTCTTGAATAAAAAAATGCTAACCCTCCCCAGAAAATTTCATGGTTTACGTTTCAAAGGGTGTAGAATCCAAATCTGCAATACAAATTTTTCCGTCCGTCCACCGTACGCACGATTTCTCCCAAACGGCTGGAGCGAAAAATCTGAAATTTTCAGGAAAAATCCATCTTGGTCCGACGACGATTCTTGAGCCAGCTCTCTCACTCAATTTAAAGTGCCCTTTAAGGGCTGTCAAAGTTTTGTAAAATCGCTAAAAACCTCAAAACAAGTCGAATCGGCTTAAATATTTACCTATTTGAAGAACATACCATGAGGAATCGAATGAGCCCTTCCCCACGTCCTTAGGTCAAACCATTCTCGATGTATGGCCCGATTTATGGTGACAACATTTGCGTTTTTTGGTTTATTATTGTTTGTTTGCAACCTAGTGATGCCGATAGCATCGAGTTGTAGTGAATGTGGATACTGGAGTGATAGCCGATGTGGATACTTGTAGTTTATAGCCGATACACAGGTTGAAGCATTCTGATATGTATGAAACGCTGATAATATATAGGTAAATATTATTACTGGGGTAAATAAGTATTCTTTCACTGGGAATTATTCATTTGAGTTGCATTCATGATTTGAATTTCTACTAAGCTTTGGAGTGTGCGTGTTTTACAGGTGATAGAGTGATTATTGAATTTCAGGAGATATGCATGGAGCACGTAAATCTGTTCTCAACCAAAATAACTATTTGGATTGATCAGTTGATCATATTTGTGTGCCTAAAATTCAATAATCGCTTTTGATCTTTTAAATAATGATAATCTTTAACAACAAATAAATTATGTAAAAAATTGCAAAGAGGAAAAGAAAAAAAAGGAAATCTACACTCTTTTTTAAAAAATTCTCCTTAAATAACATTTTATAAGCCGGATGAGTTCGGACTGGGATCTGGGGCCCATCTCAATGGATTCGGTGTTCACAATTATTTGGACGTGATTGGTCACGTTTAGGTCTAGAAATTAAGATTAATTGCTTTTTCTATCATCTGGAACCTATTGACCTGGGACCTATTGATTGGGTAAAAGCCTCGAAAAACCACATCTTCCAATTAAACTAATTACCCACAGGGACCTCCGGCCGATAGATATGACTTTTACACATACCTAAGATGATAGAGTGATCCGTCATTATAACTTCTTTACTAGTATTACGTGAGACAAGCTGATATTCCACATATCGACGCGGACGACGAAACCAGGAATGCAACAAATGAAATTGAACGAGAGAAAATGAAACACCTACCTACGCTTCACTTGCCCGCTAACATGTAACGTGAAAAACTTACGAAAACACAATTTCAGAAGGATTGACAACTAAATTCCACCTCAATTAAAGCAGCTAATCCGATCGTCACAATTTACCAAGCGATTTCTACCATGTTCAAGCGTGGTCACATTTCTTTCTTGTTTTTCTGAAAGTTCCAATAGGGAGAGGATTATTCATTGAAGGAATTTTTTTCTATTCAATTTTTGAATTCCACTTACCTTTAAAAGTGAAACAACAAATTTTGAGAGGGTTAAAACTATTTTTTTTTTCGTCAGTAACAATGTTTTGTTATTATTAATTAACAAAAAACGATCATTCAAAAAGCTCGGCAACATAGGTATCTGATAAAGCGGCAGAAAACAGCCGGAGTAGGCTTTGGTTCTCTTATTCATGTTCGTTGGCCCAACACGGTTTTTCCGTTTCAAAAAAATTACATTAATGTAAATTACACTACATTATACTGTCTTGCGTGGATATTCAGATGATCATTATCACTCCCATGGTGACTAAGTATCAATTAATTGAAAAAGCCATCGTGTAATTGGAGGTTCGTGCGTCATCGTGCTCTAATCGGCGCTATCGCGAAATCTACAGTTAGTCAGCATGAACAGTAATGGTACTTACTTCGATCACATATACCGGTGTTGAAACAAGCGTTCATGTTCAAAAAAGTCGTAGAAATCAGATGAAAGTTGTAGAAATAATGTTTGCTACACATATTTGGAGTTCTCGCTTACTCAGAACACACCTGTTAGTGATAGATTGATATGAAACTCAGATGGGATGATCAAATATCCATTTACCAATCACCCTCCGAATGTTAGCCAAACATATGTTTACATTAGCAGGATAGTCGGGAAAAACGGTGTCCCATCAATTTCAACACGACAGTATCATTAGCAGCAGGTAAGCGCGCTTCTAACAGCCCCCTCCGATTTAAATACTATTTTAATATCGAATATGAGAGTCAGGATGCATATGGCTCCTGAAGAGTTTCATTGAGCATAAATCACAACATCACTCTGTACATGATTGTACTTAAAATCCATCAACCATAGTTATTGAATAATAAACCCAAAGGATGTCATGAATTAGTCGAGAAATCTCGCTTGATCAGCTATTTAAAGGATTGAATATTTTCCCTTCCATTTTCGGAGTTTCCGAATTGTGGTCCCCACTTTAATTGAGCTATTAGCGTTACCCGGGGGACACCACGCCTCCAACAAAATGAAAATATTTTGGTGGGGGTGGTAAAACATGCTGTTCAGCTTGAATTGGAAGCTCTCACAAGCGTTTGTCGTGCGGGTTTTTTTATTAGTCCAATAATCCAAACCAATTAATCTTATTAGGATTTTGACTCAGTATTTAAAAAAATTCAGAATATTCAATTTTCATTATGAAAAGGGGTAAATGGAGGAAGTATTAGTGATAAATCGTTTATTTCTTCAATATTTCCATCCGATTTTATTGATTGGAAAATATTTTTTGTTCAACCCTAATTCCAGTCTAGTTGTACAACAAACCCCCGAAATGTTGAATTTCCTGTTGGGTGAGGGCGTGAAACGGGTAATAGTCATTCCATTCTACATTTGATAAAACATCCATACTACATTTGAACTTATTTTCCTGTAAAGGTATCATCCTTGTCAATGGTCTACCAATGGCATTAGAGATTATCTCTCAGAATTTCAAAGGTTTGCTCAGAAAAATTTTTTAAATGAATTTTTGGTTTATTATTCAATAATAAACCATTGTAATCGCTCTTGAAAAAAAATTCTAACCCCCCCGTGAAAATTTCATGGTTTACGTTTCAAAGGGTGAAGAATCCGAATCTGCAAAAAAAAATTTTCCGTCCGTCCGCCGTACGCCCGATTTCACCCAAACGGCTGAAGCAAAAAAGCTGAAATTTTCAGGAAAAATCCATGTTGATCCGACGACGCCCCATTTCTTGAGCCAGCTCTCTCACTTAATTTTAAGTTCCCTTTAAGGGTTGTCAACGTTTTATAAAAACCTTTAAAAAAGTCAAGGCGGCCTACATTTGGACTCTTTTTGTAGAACTTTCCACGAGGAATCGAATGAGCCCCTCCCCAGGTCTGTAGGTCAAACCGTTCCCGATGTATGGCCCGATTTATGGTGCCAACATTTGCGTTATTATTGTTTTTGTTTTGATATCAGTAACCTAGTAATGTGGATACTGGAGTGAACTCCTAAAAGGCTTTGTAGCCGATCCACGGGTTGAAGCATTCTGATATGCATGAAACGCTGCAAATTCTTTCGCTGGGGTTTTGGTTTTTAATTGCTTTTGTTTTGATAGCAGTAACGTGACGTAGTGATGTAGTACCTAATGTGGATACTGGAATGAACTCCTAAAGGGCTTTGTAGCCGATACACGGGTTGAAGCATTCTGATAACCATAAAAATAAAATAAAACGCTGCAAATTCTTTCACTGGGGTTTGGTATTCAATTGGCTTGCGTTCATGATTTGAATTTATACTAAGCTTTGGAGTGTGCGTGTTTCACAAGTGATAGAGCGATTATTGAATTTCAGGAGGCACACAAATATGATCAACTGATCAATCCAAATAGGTATTTTGGTTGAGGACAGATTTACGTCCTCTCTGCATATCTCCTGAATTTGCAGCGTTTTTCCAAGCTGAGAGGTGGTCAGTATAGGTGGAGAACAATGTTTTATTTTATTTTTTCTTCTTCATTGTTTATTCTTTTTTCTATAAGATCTCTTTTTATTTCTACAAATAATGGCACAATTAGTGCAGCTATTTAATTTAGCCTAAAGCGACTCCATCCCTCACCACAGGTTCTCTAACTTGGAGAGGGGTGAATGTATTTGTAACTTTTATATTTTACTACTTTTTACTTTCTTCAATAAAAAAATGTTAACAAATTTGAATAAAAATTCATTTGATGCTCAAACAGCTTGCGCTGCTGCATTATTAAGAACATTGCTCTTGTTTCAAAACATATTTCAGCTCTTTTCCATTTAATTGTAGAAAGGGTTGAATAGAGAGAAAAATAGTGATAAATCGTTGTCTTCACTATCGTGTTTGTTTTTTGATCCTGATTATTGGAAAACAAATATCTTAATAGCCAGCCCATTCAAGCGCTCCACTTTGTCAGCCGATTTTCGTGCCTGTTTTGTTCCTTGAAGTTGATCTAGTTTTTGAAAATATTTATAAGTTTTCATAAGTGTGATTGTTTAAAAACTGGACTAAGTGACGTCCCTGTGATGTCTGCATTACTTAACAAATTACTTCAAATAAACACACCTTGCTTTCATCCGACAAGTTTAAGAACATCAAAATGGCTTCGAAAGCAACGCCGAAAAACAACGCCACTGTTTACATTTTAATTTTCCTCCCAGGTTCCAGGATTTCTCTCGCTAATGCGCCCGTGTAGTCAGAACGGTTTTGCACTTCCTTGTCACCATACGATTAAAACTCCGAGGCGCCTCGAGGAGTAACAGAAAACATCATTGAACTATAATTAGCGGAGAAAGTGGTCGCATTATGTACTGTCCAGTAGGTAAATATTGCCAACATTACGCCGAGCTTCAAACGAGTTTCTCACTTCCGCCACGTTCGATTCCACCAGCCTGAAACGGGTTGGTGACACAACATCCCGGTAAATGATCTCAGTGAATTTTCTGTTTTGCTCCTTTCACTCAACTTATTCCCTGAATACGAATGAATCCGAAACAGGTTTGTAACAATATTTATTTGTAATTTTCCCTTCTTATGACATTAACCCGGAGTCGTTGCCAAGTAGCCATGATTACTTCACAAAACATTCCAAGCATAGGCGGCTGTGAGACTGTACCGTGACAAAATATCAATAGGCAACAACCAGACAGGTTGAATAAAATTTATTAAATATTAAAGCAATATTTAATATTGCTGGTTATTAATTACTGTTCTCCCTTCGAAGGACCACCAGAGAAAGTGCAAAGAACAGAAGCATAGGAAGTGCATCTCACAGCAGAAGAACTTCAACCGAGTATTAAGCGAAAAGTATTGAAAATTGCAACCAATTTAACAAGATCATACTATGACCACTGTTCCTATCTTTTGGTTATGAAATTATCAAAGTTTAGTTAAGTAATCAAATTAATACAAAACGTTTTCATGTCTATAATGTGATATAAGCGATCTCCAGAGGCTGGTAGATAGGAACATAAGCTTAGGTGAATGGTGGAAGTTGTCGTGATTATAGATATAGCCCACCTGAACATAAACCTGACGCCTTTCAGGCTTCGTGGATATCCTCTAGGCGTTGCAGGCACAATCGTCTCATCCCTTGTAAGGGGCAGCTATTTATGACATCGGCTCCTTGTTACAATGTAGACGCTCTCAATTCAGCATACCATCGGCAACTTAATTCTTTATCGGGAAAACATACTGCCCTGATATTATCATTATATTTACCTTCTCCAAATCCTCCACTGATTGTTTGATTAGATCTGCTGTTCGAGACAACAGTTTTGTACTTCCTTGCAATCAAAAACATATTTACTAAGAACGTAAACAACCTATTTTGGGGCTATTGACAGCCAATAACGAGGGTACCTATATATCTCGTATTTGGTCAATATGAATTAATCTTAAGACTTTGTTTATTTTTCTACCTTTCTCTTTACTTGTTTATACATTAATTACAAGTTAATTATGTGTACGGACCTCTAAAATCGTAATCGACTATGGGAATCCAGCCGAAAAAGTGCACGAATTTTAATGGACATATTTATAAATGAAACGAAGAAAATTATTGAACAAAGGTAAATTATTTCTGTATTAGATGACCCTCCTACTGGAACGTACTTTAAGAGATCCTAACGTTCTTCGGAAACGTACGTAGAAATCCAGCCGAAATTTAACAATAAAAAATAAAAAATAGGCAACAAGAAAGCTTCCTCTTGTTCTCCTCAATGAATTGAAGCTTAGGAGATGGCTTTATTGATAGTATAATCATCGAATGAAGTGCGCTAATTGGGCTGTCGCCAGCCGAAACTACTGGACAAAAGTTTACGAACTTTGGCTCAAAACTTCAACATCGGTCCGGGATGTGCCATTAATCTTGGTATCGTAATCAATAACAGTAAGGGATTATAAATGAGGATTAAACTATAGAAGTAACAATATGGTTGCTATACGATACGTATTATCACTGTCTCCAATTGATTTTTTCATAACTCAACTCTTTTTCATAATATTTATATATTTGCGGATATCTAGTTGAATTTTAGTTGTTCTGTTCTTGGATTCCTGCGACGCGCTGAAGTGCAGTATATTACAACATTTTAGGTATTCCGTTATAATCGTTTGTTCCGTACAAAGGGACTAGTGAAGTTCAGTGTTCAAAGAGTTATATTAAGACGTAATTCCAGAAGTCAATTACAAGGTGAGACACACTGATCAGCTGAAGGCTATCGAGCTGAAATTAATTTAATCTAGGAATCGAGCAAAAGGATAGTAAGCCACGAAAGTCAACGAATGCGTCAAGGATGTACGAGTAAGTATCCCATCTCAACTTTTGCAGCGTCATTTTAAGCTCTCTAAGCCGAAAACTGATACCTTTTCTGCAGTCTTTGGGTTTTTAAATGCGAAAAAAGTTGAATAAATGTTTACTTTCTTTAGCTGAAGGGCAACCATTGATGGGACGAGAAAGGTGAAATCTCTGTTCGAAACCATTTACACTTGACAGCATCGGGAACCCAAAGACGATCGAGTTTTGATGAGAAGATTGAAGGGTTGCTCGAAGGTTGTTTGAAGAGTGAAGCTCGCGACAATCGATTCTCATAGGACGTTAAGGTTCTTGGTCGTCCGATGCCACTTACGGATTTGACCACAGACAATAGTAAGAATAAAGTCAAAATGAGTGTGAATGAGAACTAATGTTATTTCGTAGGTATAGAAACATAATATTAACAACTTTATAAATCATATTAGTTAGTAACGCGTACATTACAGCGATATCCCCAAACCCAGATTTCTAATTAAATTTTATTGATTAATTCGACATGTTTTTCATTAAAAAAAGATACGGTTCATCCGGTAATAAATGTTTAATTAAATTTTAAACATCTGAAATAAGTTTCAAAACAAGACCAAAGTTCTTGATCAAACAGAAAAGAATGAGGAAAATCGGCAGAGCACGGTCTATAAGCTGAGCTTGAACTAGGTAAAAATAATGAAGAAATAACGATTTATCACTATCCATTCACCCCCTTCCATTATGAAAATCGAATGAGCTGTAATATTTGTAAATACCAAACCAAAATGTAAATTGAACAAAAAAAGAATCACATGAATCGGCTGAGAAAGAGAGCAGAGAGCAATTGAAAGGATTGGCTATTACCACCTGCGTTCCCTCTCCTGTCAGCAAAATCAAAATTTTGGAGGTTTCTTGCACAACTAGACTAGACTAAATCATGAAAATTAATTGAGAACTATAACCTAAGTAGCATCGACCACATTTGTAGTGAAAAAACACGTTTTTCGGTATTACCTCCTCCGATTTTTCTCTTACGTCCTGAAATTCTAAATTTCCAGGGTTTGTTTGCACAATCACAGCGAAATTGAGAGCGAACCAAAAACGATTAGGAGATATGCATAGAGCACTTAAATCGGTTCTCAACCAAAATACCTATTTGGATTGATCAGTTGATCATATTTGTGTGCCTCCTGAAATTCAATAATCGCTCTATCACCTGTGAAACACGCACACTCCAAAGCTTAGTAGAAATTCAAATCATGAATCATTGAATAATAAACCCCAGTGAAAGAATTTGCAGCGTTTTTTTTTTTCAAGAGCGATTACAATGGAAAAATCTATTTTAAATTTCGTAAGATAGAGCATGCATATCAGAATGCTTCAACCGTGTATCGGCTATAAACCCTTTTAGGAGTTCACTCCAGTATCCACATTCACTACATCACTAAGTTACTGCGATCAAAACAAACAAAAAAAAAAAACCTGTTGTTTGTTTTGATCGCAGTAACCTAGTGATGTAGAGAATGTGGATGCAAATGTTGCCACCATAAATCGGGCCACACATCGGGAATGGTTTGAGCTACGGACCTGGGGAGGGGCTCATTCGATTCCTCGTGGAGTGTTCTTCAAAAAGAGTCCAAATTTAGGCCGCCTTGACTTTTTTTTTTAGGTTTTTAGGGATTTTACAAAACTTTGACAACCAGTAGTATAATCATCGAATGAAGTGCGATAATTGGGTTGTCACCAGCCGAAACTACTGGACAAAAGTGTACGAAATTTGGCTCAAAACTTCAACATCGATCCGGGATGTGCCATTAATCTTGGATCTGAACAAATTTGCCACTGACGACTTAGAAACTGTTGGATAGCACACATTGAAGCGCGGCTCCAACATTAAATGTTTATAATGGCTCCAACAATAAGAATAAATTTTATTGCTTTTTGGTATGCAACATGAAATTGAGTCTCAGATGTCTCATTTCTTAATTGAATACTGAAAATACACTCTTGCCTATGTTCCCTTGTATCTGTTGAAAAAGAGAATTATCAATGTATTAAAATTACTGTACCGACATGTTATTTATATAAACGCTGTACTTTTGCCTGTCTATTTGTAAATTACAGGCAATCTATTATATATCGGACCAGCTCGCGGTAAAGTTTCTAAAGCGATAACAATGGTTGAGTATTCAACAATAAATCAAAAGGATGTCCCCAAGTTCACGGTCATTGTCCGTCCCATAAGCGATGGTAGATAGGTATAGTGGAGAACTAACTATCATATTCATTTCAGAATTGTGGAATTGGAGACGAGAAATGCACCGTAGGATAATAATATCATTATACTAACAACCGGACGTACAGTGTTTTGTTATTAGTTGACTTTTTGATCGAACTACTTGATTTTCATTACGATTCGTGCGGTTCGGCGTGACGTTTTGATACAACTGCGTGTATTCGCGACTATCAATTATATGAGGCCATTATTATACAAACGACAGGACGTGTCTAATAATACGGCCGACGAGGGTGTAGCGCGAGATCTTTCAACTGACGTACGTACCTACCTGACTTAGTGAAACGAGCCAAGGAAGACAACTCTAATGAAAAATATGCAGAGAAGTGAAAGATCGAATTAACTGAAACCTGGCGCTGTTCAAACCCAGGTCAGTAGCTCAAGGTAACAAGACCCAGATCGTAAACCGACGTAAACTCGTATGTAAACCAACAAGATTAGGGGAAAGTTTTAGAGCAATATTTACTTTTCAAACCACTTTAAGGGTTAAACGGAAGTTGTGGAAGGGAATGGGAAGGTCTCCAAATAACTTTTTCTGGACCTCATCCAATACTTGGTTGTACAATCAAATTAAATGAATGGCGAACAAAGATCTATCATGTACGTGAATAAGAAAGTTTTCAGCTTTCTGAGACTATCCACATCTTAAGCGGCAGTTTGTAAACACGTTTGGGAGGTTATACTTGAGCTTAATCCAGATCCAACAACTGAGCACTAGCATTTCAAATGTTAAACGTTCCTTAAAAAATTTGGTTTCATGCCGGTGCAAATGACCGCCTATGCTTATAACGAACGAATCTACGCTGATCTTTGTCTCCCATAGTTGTTTCTGCTGTTTGCGAAATTGAAGTCCTTGTAACACTCGTACTCCCTACAGCTTTTATCTTAAGGAGAAATTCTCAGGGGTTATGCTGATCAGCGATACACAGCTGCTGAGAGCTTCCTCCCTGACAGATAGGTATCCGTGATAGCAGCTACTGCACAAGGAAAGTTAGACAAACATTGTCTTAAATTCAGAAGCGTTCATACGATTTCGACGAAATTTTCATGTTTTGTGAGAGCTGTGGACGTCCATACATATTTTTTTTTTTTTTTTTTTTTTTTTTTTTTTTTTTTTTTTTGAGAGAAAAAAAACATTTATTGATCATTATATGGGGTGGAATGTTGGGTTAGTTGGGATTTGTGAAAAAGTATAATTGATATGCCAAAAGCTCGAAGTGGTATGGAAGCCAGAAGTAGAAATTGAGTCGCCGAAAGTTTAAATTGAGATGCCAAAAATATTAGAACTGATTCGTGCCAAAGGTTCAAATTAATTTGCCAAAATATTCAATTTTATAGTATGCCAAAAGTTCTATCATTACCAAGTGCAAGGCAGAGTTGCCCAGTCCTACTACATAAACGTTTAAACACTAGAAACGTTTTTGCAGCTTGGCTTGTTGCTACTTTCAAGTTAATTTTGTACCATTTAATCATATTCTCGCTGTTTCAACGTGTTTTCATATTTACTCCATTAGTTAAGGGTTAGGTATCGACCCCGGTAGAATCCAGAATTCTTCTCTTGAACCTCGATAGACATTTTTTTAATTTGAAACCCACATCGCATTATGAAGCAAATTTGTATAGCTTCTTTATAGTTCGACTTTGTTAATCTATCGTTTTTCTAAAACAACAGGTTTTGCCTGTTACGGAATGATCTTCCGGTTCAGGGGTTGCTTATCGTCACTCAAGTACGAGAATGACATATCTCAATGTTTCCAACTTCTCAGATGAGTGGAAAAAATTATCATAGTTTTAGAAGCAGTGAGTTTTGTCACGTTGAAACTGACCACAGCAGCGTTACTATTCAGTTTCTCGCCGAACCAACCACAGTATTCGATGTAGAGCGAAATTTTCCATTACTGATGGTGTAAAACTAGATTGGTGATCAAAAATTAAGTTGTGTGATGATCATACTTGAGCGACGTTATGTTTGTTCTAGGAATATATATGCTCATCCTTCTCCATGCTCAGAGAGGAGCAACTAAGAATGAACCGTAGGGATCTCAATAAAATGGTCAACATATTAACCGGCTTCACACCCTGCAAAGACACGACCTCGTGTGCAACTTAAGGGTCATGTAAATGTCGGTTCTGTGCAGCATGGGGCAAACGCGTGAGCCAGAAACAGACATACGGCTGATTTCGAACTTTTCGGTGCAAAAGCCAAAAAGGGCTGGTCTATTCAGTGAGAACTATTAAACAAAGGAGCAAAGCCTTCTTGATCAAGCACACAATTCTTGGTAGAATAGATCTGAGCCAATAATAGTTGGAACTCTGAATCCTCCCGCTGAGTGAGAGTTCATCTTCATCCAGGTTTACGGAGGCAGCTACTTATGCCTAAGTATTTCTATTTATCAATGGACGGAACCATTGCTGGTTCGTTTTTTCACTGTGAGGATTTGGCAATCGGAGCAAACGTCCTAGCGGAAAATGGCAAGATCGATAAGAATGGCCCTCTCATCCGCCAGGCCAGTTCTCCTTGTACCAGATATGAACTTACGAAAGGAACCCAAGAAGCCGGGAAGGCATTGTTTGGGGTCCCACATCATCTCAGTCAAAACGGCGTGGGCGTCAATCCGTGGCGAGCGAGTCAGGTTGACCCATTGAGAAATGTAGGTGATTAGTGAAGGTAGACGGCTGACGTTAAAATCACGTGATTTAGCAACTTAGTTTGTAGGCTGCACAACTTGGATTTTAAAATGAAAAGTAAATAACCCTTTATTTGCAGCTAAGGTCAAACGGTCCCATCTCATTCACCAATGTTATAAAATTAGTAGTACCCAATACATTTCGCGACTAATGCTGCCTACAACATAAAACAAAAACACTTACAAAACAAGGGAGGGGGGGGCTCAAACAAAATAAACAACTTGACTTGTACAATGAAAAAGAGATTGAAAAAACTCAAAATTTTTTTTTCGATTTTTTTGAATTTCATCTTTTTATTAAGAAAATCTCATTTAATGTTGCTTTGAACATATGTTAACAAAAACACTTACCCGAAACAATTTCAAACCACAGAACCTGATTCATTCGGTGACCAAAAAACATAAAACAACACTCGTACTTGTACTTAAAAAAAAAAAAAAAACATGAATGGACAGCAAGCCGTTGGGAGGGGGATCAAAAGCTTTCACCGTGTCAAAAATCGCCGTAAATGGGAATCGGTGAAAAATAAACTTACTCTTTCATTCATTTTGTCTCGAAACACTAATAGTGCAACAAAAAGTCGAAATTCAGGCCGCTTGAATTTTTTTCGAACTGAAAAGAAGGCTTTTTAAAAAAACTCAAAATAAACGTTAAGAAAAAGAGAGGTAAACTCAAAATACGTGGAAAAAGAAAAAAAAATGGAAGTGGAAAATTAGAAAAATGCTACAAACCACCCCCTCAAAAGCTGTGGGTTTACGTCAGAAGATGTGTGGATTTAAAAAATCCGCCGTCTGAAGCTTTTCTTTGAAATTACTTGACCAAAGTTTACGAAATTTGGCTCAAAAATCCAACATCGATCCGGAATTTTCCGGTATTCTCGCACAGTGATCAAACAACCCTAAGGGATTATAATATAGTATAATAATATCTTAAATATTATTTAAGATTAATCTGTCAAAATATCAAAAACTTTCGAACTTTTGGTTCGTTTCAAAAAGAAATTCGTTCCGTAAATCGCTTTGGATTTCTAAAACGTGCCGATATACCATTGAATGTATTAAGATACTTTTTTTGGATTTCAGTCGGATTTCTAAAAGTTCTAGGGAAGCATTGTCTCTAGGTGCACAGTCCAATTTTGGTACTCCGGTTATCCACAAAAGAGAGTTAGCTTATATACAAATATCATACCTGTGTGTAATAATTTGCACTGCTTTCATTAGGTTTGTGAAATCTAAGTATCTTGAAATGTAAATCAACAATAGTTTTGGTGGGGGGCTTATGATGGGTTTTCTTGGTCGATTACATAGGTTCAATATAGAAAATAATAAACCAAAACCACCCTCTTACATCAAAATCAACCAAAAACGTCTGCCAAGACGGGTTGGGTACGAAGCTTCCTCGTTTAAGTAATTTAAACGTATAGATATTTTGAAATGCTTCAGCTCGCATTTTCTATTGTAAGAATTTCTGGCAAAAGTGTTCTGCAGTTACTTCCAAACCTTCTATCTGAATTTTGTCTTCAAATATTGCTGTTGCTAATCATCGATATTTCACTTTTTTCAGTTTGTCGGCGATTGGGTCGAGATTGAGAGGTCATTCTACTTTTTCGAATCTTCGCTGTCATGCACTCGTCTAAACTTCACATTGTTTGACAACGACACGATGAAGGCTGAAGTCACCTACAGGACCCCTTGGTGAGACAGTTTGGATAGTCATAGAATTATTGTCTTGGATGAATGAAGTATCACATGTGCTCAAATAGTTGAACCGTGGATATTCTGGCACTTTTCCACCAAAAACGCTGCAAATTCTTTCACTGGGGTTTATTATTCAATTGGCTTGCGTTCATGATTTGAATTTCTGCTAAGCTTTGGAGTGTGCGTGTTTCACAGGATTATTGGATTTCAGGAGATATACATGGAGCACGTGAATCTGTTCTCGACCAAAATACCTATTTGGATTGATCAGTTGATCATATTTGTGTGCCTCCTGAAATTCAATAATCGCCCTATCCTGTGAAACACGCAGACTCCAAAGCTTAGTAGAAATTCAAATCATGAACGCAAGCCAATTGAATAATAAACTCCAATGAAAGAATTTACAGCGTTTTTTTATTGAACCTCAATACCCCTCCACAATAAAAACATCTATAATTTATCAAGTCCTTTGGTACTCGTATTGCGTTAAAGCTTCCCCAAATCCAAATTTAAACGATGTAGCCAAAAGTAGACAGATGTAGAGGGGCCACACAAATATCAACAACTGATCAATCCAAATAGGTGTTTTGGATGAGAACCGATTTACGTGGTCTATGCATATCTCCTGAAATTCAATAATCGCTCTATCACCTGTAAAACATGCACACTCCGAAGCTTAGTAAGATTCAAATCATGAACGCAAGCCAATTGAATAATAAACCCCAGTGAAAGAATACTTATTTACCCCAGTAATAATATTGAATAATATTTACCTATATATTATCAGAATGCTTCAACCCGTGTATCGGCTACTAACTACACTACAAGTATTCATATCGGCTATCACTCCAGTATCCACATTCACTACAACTCGACGCTATCGGCCGGACATCACTAGGTTACAAACAAACAATAAATCCGTAAAATGAATATGTAAATGTATATGTTTGAAACGCAAGGCCTATACAATTAAATAATTTCATTTCATAACCATAAATCGGGCCATACATCGGGAATGGTTTGACCTACGGACGTGGGGAGAGCTCATTCGATTGCTCATGGTATGTTCTTCAAATAGGAAAATATTCAGGCCGATTCGACTAGTTTTGAGGTTTTCAGGGATTTTACTAAACTTTTACAGCCCTTAAAGGGCACTTTAAATTGAGTGAGTGAGCTGGCTCAAGAATTGGGGCGTCGTCGGACCAAGATGGATTTTTCCTGAAAATTTCAGATTTTTTGCTCCAGCCGTTTCGGAGATATCGTGCGTACGGCGTACGGCGGACGGACGGAAAATTTTTTATTGCAGATTCGGATTCTACACCCTTTGAAACGTAAACCATGAAATTTTCAGGGGGGGTTAGAATTTTTTTTTCCAGAGCGATTACAATGGTTTATTATTGAATAATAAACCAAAACTGCCGTATGTGTCTAAAGTACAACGAAGGTAAACCTTTGAAGAGCTCAGTATCGATTATAGTTGTGACGATTGCTTAAAATGGCCTCAGCAAGCCGAGGTTGCAAACGAACCAATGGAAGAGAAGTAAAAATCGCTTTACCTCAAATATTGGTATACGTATGTGCCTGAGATAATCCTTGCCGAATCATTTGTAACCAGATTCACGAACTACGGGTATTATGCTAGGCTAGAACTTCAAAAAGTGACGCAAAAAGTTGACTTCGTGATAAAGCGAAGCAAAACATCGATATTTCGATAATATCGATGTCGATGTCCCATCCCTATAACTAATGTTTCCTGGTTTCAAGGCTACAACGCGTTATATGATCATAATCCCGTGTACCTACTTTCAGTAGAAGTCGGCTCAAATTTCCAAGTTTTGAAGTGCATTTAATCACATAAATCACGAAGTTTATAGCCGCACTAGACGATTTTAGCGGGTAAATGGCGACAAGCGGATTGAGAGAACGAGCGTGACGTCCCGAGGTCTGAGAACCGCAAACTTCAATAACTCCTATGAAATAGTTAAACCGGAAAACTAGCAGGTAGGTCGGTACCGTCTACCCCCTCAATCAAGACTCACCTTGGCTGAAGTCAACGGAGTTTAACGAGTTCAAAACATCAGAACTCTACTTACTATTACTCAACTTCACCTTCTCATCTCTCCTAGGAACCAATAAGCCGGAATTTTCTGTTAAGAGTAAGTGCCTCTAAAATTAGGTTAGACGCTTTGACGTAGGTAATCAAAATATTTAGTAATCATTTCCGTGCCAAGTAACCGAAACGAATGAATCATTGTTTTCATTGTCGGTAATACTCACTCTAACCAATCATATCTAAGTTCTTTGAGAAGTTCCTCTTCAAGAAACTAAAACGAATAGTCGAGGAAATAAACCTAATGCCTAATCATCAATACGGGTTCAGAGAGCAGCATTCTACAACTAACCAGGTACACCGGATCAGCAACGTTATAGAGAAATGCTTCCAAGAGAAGACAATCTGTTGAGCAGTATTCCTGGATGTCTCTCTGCCATTTGACGAATTCTTGTACAAGGGGCTTCCACCAAATTACGAAAGGACCTCCTAAATCGGTATCACAGGATCTTAGCATGTTATCTAGCAGATAGGTATTTTAGAGTAAAACAGGAAGACAAACACTCTAATACACCGGTATACCTCAAGCAAGCGTGCATGACCGGTACTCTATCTTCTACAGACAACAGAAGCTGCCACAGAAACATTTGCTGACGACACAGTGACCCTGGCCTGTGGTTTTACACTTGAGGAAGCCACGAGAAAGTTACAAGTGAACAGCATCTATCAGTGGAGCAAAACTGGAGAATAAAACTCAACGAAACTAGGCCAATTCACATAAATGTTACTTATGGGAAGATCAAAACCAAAGGTACCCATAGTTATTATCTCTCAGATTGTCCCATATTCAGATACAGCTAAGTATCTTGGAATGACTCTGGATGATAAACTCCACTGTAACGAATACAGGAGCAAAACTGGAAAGAAATGGACCTAAAATTCAGGAAGATGTATTGGCTCATTGGAAGGAAATCCCAAATGCCTATAAACAACGGAGAACTACTTTACGAGCAAGTGATCAAGCCCGTTTGTGGGTATGGCTGCCCCTTGTGGGATTGCACCAAGAAGAGCAACTTGAAGACCGTTCTAATGGCAAAGAACAAAATACTCGGGAGCATAGTTAATGCCCCATGGCATGTCCGAACTTCTGATCTCCATCGTGACCTCAAAGGTAGTATGGTAGACGAAGTAGCTAAAAGTAGCAACGGATCATAAAAGCCGACTAAGACACATAAATAACGAAGTATTGAACATCCTGGACAACAGCGGTGATCAACGTAGACTGGAAAGGACCTAGTCACGACCCACTGATGTTAAGGGATTAGTGGTAATAGATAGCGCGAACCACAAATGTAATATATTGTTCAGAATTATGCGTATACTAGATGAGTATACAGTTAGAACAACACAAATATAATAGGAGCAGCCTAATGAAGGCTCAATGCGTTCAGCCAATAACCGGGCTGCGAATGCTCAGAAGCTTTCAAAATTATAAACAGTATAATGCCTCCATCTAAAATACCATTTATCTGTACAAAGCCTAGAAAAGACTTGAGGCTACACAGTGACTTATCAACCTACAAATTCTTAATAATAGCCAAGGAAGCCAGAGGCTTTCCGGTAAAGAACAAAAGAAGGTGTTCTCGATGGAACAATACATAGATGGGAAAGTTCAGAGCGGCCATGTAACCGATTGTCCGTCACAGCTCTTACCCAAGAAAACTGCTTTGGGTATTGTTGGAGAATTGAGATGTAAGATAATAATTCTCTTAGGTTTCATGAATCGTGTTACCTAGGTTTTATGTTAATTTCACCATAATCTTCAGAAACTCTCCCAATAACAACCCTCCATGATAACATTGAGAAAATAAGTCATCTGTCATGAAGAAGTAGGTAGGCTTTCCATGATCTTTATTATCCAAAAGAAAGGAAGTGGGTTGAGGCCCATCTCTCTAGTTGAATAACATCAAGGCCTCTTGAAGCCACTCCTCCTTATTTGATTACTAGGATTTATTAATGAATATAATCAACCAAAATGGACGGTTCAATAAAAAGCTTGCTCTAAATCCAGCATATCTTATCAATATCGGTCTCAATTTCACCCAGAAATCACTTCTGAATAACGTACGGTTAAGGAATCAAAAATCCTTGAACAAACAGCTGTTGAACTGCACGCGTAAATTTTTATTTTGGAGGACACGAAATTGTTCAATATTCTGTATAAGTGGGAAGCTTTCTTAGCTTCGGTAGGTCCTTTTACTTTTAGAAATATCTTAATGTTACCTTCCTTTTTATTACTAACCCTCATAAAAAAGGAGGGTTTTCTTTTAATGATTAAACCGAAAAACTGTATCTTTTTCATAAAACAGGAGAGGGCAGCCTAGCGTCTCCAGATATCAAGTGAAAGACGTCTCTACGAAGCCTGGAGAGCTGAATATGGTGCTGGACGGGACTTTGCCGGCGGTGATCGCTCGAATGGCTCCAGGGAGCGGCAAATATATCGTCCTCGACACGGACTACAAAGACTACGCCCTCATCTACTCCTGCACGGACCTCAGACTGGTTCACGCAGGTGAGCTCATTCTCACTAGAATAAAATCCTACTGCTGAGTCAGCAGTGATGACTATATAGTTAGATTTGATAACTATTTTCTCTAACTTTTAGTTTGTAATTGAACTTTTCGTCTCCCTATTAACGAGATTTTTATTTATTTTTATTATTTTCGCGGGAAAAGGCTCGTTTAATCCATCAGGGGCTTAACAAAAGTCAAAGATGGCGCCGCAGCTTAAAATGGCTTAATTCTGTCTACGGATTTATAAAATCCCTAGGGTACCCTAAAAAAACCGTAGATTACAATAATGAACTTTCAAAGTTACTGTTTTGCTGTCTTGACTGTTGGAATAGCTGTCAATAGTCGAGGCAATTAAAAAGCGCCCTAAAATGATACTAGTTGTCTGAATATAATGGTCAGGAAAAGTAAACAAATTGGCCATCTGGACCGCAGATTGCTGCTTCAGGATATCGAGGTAGACAGGTCAGCTTGGCAGACTTGTTGCAAACAAACATACGATTATTAAATCATCAGGGGTGCCCACAGGGGGGGTTCCAAAACAATTTTTGGCGAGCGGTAAAGTTGATTGAAACAGTGTTTAACGTGAGGACTTCAAAAATGTATTACATCACCAGATAGGACGTGAATAATAATAAATCTAGTAGGTAATGTATTTGAATAAAGTTTGTTTTTCTATCTAAAAATGTATAAGTGACGATGACAGAGCTCGAATGTTGTCAGTGTTTAGTTTTAGACAGTGGCGTAACAGTCCCCCCCCCCCCCCCCCGCAAACTTTATTTTCGCCCCTCCCCCCCTCCTCTCAAATTTTTTGTGTGGATCATTTGATCGCCGATAGAACTTAATGAAACAGTTTCGTAATTTCAATATACGAGTAGTATATGCGCAATTATCATTTATCATCATCACATTTTAGTATTTTGATCTTAATGTTACATTACGAAAGTTTGCCACTCTTTGGAAAGAGCAAGAGTCAACTAGTCTGTTGCTAGAGAGTTATGAGTTATAGACTCATGAGTAGTGTAAGCAACAATCACGCTAGTGAATTTATACGTGCATAATACATATTTAAGAACGTGTTTGCACATTGAGGGAATAGTCTAGTTGGAATATATAAGTATAATCAGGGAACTATTTTCGATATGCTGCCTGTTTCGAAGTGTATGAGTTTGTGACTTTTCAAACATTTCAAATGTATGAATGTATGTGTGTTCAACTAAGGACAATCGTTAAACTCATAGGTAGTGTAAGCTACAATCACACTAGCGAATTTATACGTGCATAATAAAACTTTAAGAACAGAGATGGTTCGAGAGAAAATAGGAGTACTATCAGACTAAAGAAAAACCTTTGGTTTTAGTCTGAGAAAAGTCTGAAACGGATTTGTATCTTGTTATTTATTCCTCTTGGCCTTAGCTGGTCCTACAACCTCTCCTAGACCAATTAAAATCTATTATCCTTCTATTGATTGCATTGGACTTTCTAAACATGCGGCACCTACCTAATCTCGACCTATATGATTTTTTTATTAGAGGTTTTGTAGGAAAATACGTGGTACTTACCAATGTATTTGCATGTTCCCGCATTCCATTGTATCAATCCGTGAAGATTCATGTTCCGAATAGATGGAAGATGAAGACGGAACACTTTTCACGCGAACACGGAACGGAGTAGACTGCCGGAGACGACCACGCCCGAACACGAACCAAAGAAGACTGGTTGAGACCCGCCGCTCTCCGCTACGAACCGGCCGGCGGAGGGATACGTAGGCGGTCGCCGCCGCGCCCAAATAGTTCGTGTTTTCGAAGCTTTAGGCGCCCGAAACCCGAACTTTTGGCGCAACTTCACAATACACACTTTTAAATAATCGTGAAAACAGAGTACCATGTCCTACTCATTAAAAATAGGCACGTTTGGTGGAATAGGTAATAATTCCCTCGAAAAATGGATTGAAAATAACGTTTTTCCTAAATATGCTGGCCCGTATGAACGATCACCGGAGAACAATGATACTGATCATATTCCCAAAGACATCAAGTGGTTTACATAGCGTGTACTGTAAATGTGATCCTATTGAAATTGGTTTGATAGTGTTAAACCGTTCAATCTCGACTACCGTCCAGATTGGAGCCAAATCGGACCACTAGAACCTGAGGGAATGATGCTTTATGGATTTTACGTTTGCACGTATGCATATTATTGTGAGTTTTGAGCAATGGTTTCATTGGGTACCACATGGTACACATGTGTACCATAGGTGTGTAGATACACCTCACATTCCCGAAAAATGTAATCAAAATCGGATGGTAAACGGCAGACAGGCTTTTCCTTTTTTTATACATAAAACTGCCCTCAAAGGCATAGGAGCACACCAATAAACAGAAATGAAAAACCAAGTTACGCGGAACAACATAAAAGTGAGGAGGACGGCCAGGTTTACCTGATACCGACCCTGGGGATTTTATAATTTATATATTGTCATCATTATTAATTTTTGAACTCTTTTTGTTTTTTCTTTTCAGATTTCATTTGGGTCCTTGGACGTGGTAATGACATTTCCGTCGACGCTCGGACAATTGTTTACTCCACTTTGGATAAATCCAAAATCAACAGAGACCGCCTCCTGCTTACTAATAATAAAGACTGCTAAACTTGAACAGCGAGGAGGACAAACTACCTACGTATTGAAATTAAATTGTTAAAATTTACAGGAAACTTAATTTATTTTTATTGTATGATAAGCAACAATTATTTATTAACAGCAAGTGTGGTGTGAAACCATGACAAATTTATAAGACCAACATAAATGGTCACTCAAAGATTTATACGATTTCTGAAGATTGTCATCAGACCAAAATGCGAGCAAGTACCTACCTATATGGAAGACACATGATTAGGTACCTACCTATTTACCTGCCAGTTCCTGATTATTATGTCCAGAATTATTACATCAACTGTTCCAAAGATTTTAAATTGACATTCTATATGTTTGGCACTAGAATACGAATGGCAGTTTATATTTTTAAATACAAATGTCGACTTTTTAAATTCCTTTCATTGTACGTCCATCTACCATACGCATTCCATGAAGAAAATACTCATCTTCTTCAAGACTCTCATCCACATGTTGAGAATGTACAGTTGAAATTTTTTTGTAGGATAGTGAATATTTTACTGCCTTATATCAATGCTATGGATAATAATAAAAGTGTTAATAGTAGGCACCTACCTAACTTTGTAGAGACGAATCACCTTGATTTTTGGATTGTTTCACGTTTGTACGTTGGCACCTATCTAACACATTCTTGAAATCTAGGGTTGATAAGGTGCACATTATAGCTATCAACAAATGCATACCTTTTTCTTTGTTTTCTAACTTAATTTGAATTGAATATTGTATAAGCGTATAGCACAGCACCAAATGTTGTAATTGTTCACAAAGAAATGTTTTGACCGTAACAGTAAGGTAAATAACCTTGACCATGAGGTAACACAACAAAAGATAACCTACCAATGGTTCTTTGATTCACCACCCATGGTGTAGTTATACCTACAGTGTGTAAACGTCAAGTTAACAAAATATAACCTACCAATGGTTCTCTAATTCCCCACTCATGGTGTAGTTATACTAACAGAGAGTAAACGCTAAGTTCGCACCACCAGCCTCTGAAAATTAAAAACGCTGTCAATTTTACACATGAATTTATTATCTTTTGAATAATGTGTGACTGTGAGGTTGGGTGGGGAGGGCTGACTTTCAGGTTCGGAAATTGCGATTATTTGCTTTCGGGAATACCTACGGATCTGAAACCCAACTCGGTCAGTTTTTGCGTCCGAAATTCCAAGGACATGGCACCCTACATGCCAATTTCAGTAAAACCCTTGGGAAAAAAAAAAAACACTTTCTTAACCAGTTTTGGTGCCAGTGAGGAGATCGAGGGGGCTAGAAGTTAGGGCCAACTAGACCCCAGTCCATGTGCGAAAGAGAGGATTTTTTGCATCGATTCCAAGGACTTTCTTAGCCCTTTTCATAGAAATTGCAGATTTGGAATCTATGCACAAAGATAAATTCACCAAATCTGTAGGAGGTTATAAACAGTTTTTTCTATGACTTTACAAAGGCTGATTATTGCAAATAATAAAGCTAAATTCATTATGCCCAACCAAAACTTCAATTTCGTTTTAAGCATCCAAACCAAGGCTTGCATTCAGAGAGTCTCAGGATTTTCTTGATTTGATTTGGCAAAAGAAAGGCGTAATACTCTCCTCTTAAACTACATAACCCCCATCATGAAAAAGTCATTTTGTAATGCCGAAACATTGATTTATTCTAAAATACACCGTTCACCTTTTTTATTCTTAAAAATACAACCGCGTTTTCTCAGGTAAACGAAAAATATGAAAACCTGTTGTGGGCGTCGGAAGGCTAGGCTACATTTTCAAGCGATTCCCTTAGAATTAATTGGGAAAACTAGCCGTTGAATTAAGCCAGGCGTTAGAAACAACTGAGAATTTAACAAATTTAAGATTTGTACCCATGTTTCAACTCAGCATCCTCAGAATAGGCCGTTGCTGCGTCTTTAATGTTTATACAAAGAAAAATATACGAAACCGGTTAATGAAACGAAAAAATAGTCTAGGTAAATAAATGTGACGATATTTATATGACGAATAAAACAGAGATTCATTCAAAATTAATGCTTATTTGGACAACTACTAGGGGTGCTTACTGTAAAACTCCTCGTACACAGTAGGAACATCATGTCTGATGGTTTTAAAATCAGGAATCACATCACTAGTGTATTCCTATGTGTAGGCGCCGACCTAAAGCTTATGCTGGTTGTCACCTTATTCTTGTTCTAACTTTAAAAAATGCTTTTAAATAAAAATGCCTTTATACGAAGTCCTTTTTAAAGATTAGTATCTTTCTGGCCAGAATAGAAAAGCAAGACCGAATCCCCAGCTGGTTGTGTCCAGTCGTGCAGTTAAGAGCAAATTTTCTATAGACACTGTTGTAAAATAATGTAAAGAACTATTTAAACGTATACTTACAGAAGATAAACAGCATTAAGGATGATTTTATTATAATCTCAAAGAGACCAAACATGTATTCAATTAGTGACGGCTGTGAATTTCCTTATTAAATAATTATGTTATTAACGTATGCACTGCCTACTCGATGTAGGTACATAAGAATTAAGTTATGCGAATAAAGTTTTAAGAAATACAACATGAGGATCAGTTTTATTCTCTCCGCCACTCATACAAGTCACGATGTCTCATTTTAGGACGAAACAGCAACTAAATGGGAAATGTTGCATACACTTCAGAAATTTGACAAAAAACGTTAAATTTCACAAATTTTTGATAAATAAAAAAATATCGATTTTTAAAAAGAGAACGTTCAAAGTAGACATTTTCTGAATGAAAATTCTGGGTGAATTTATTCGTATTCGGATTCACACCTTAGGGTGATGTATTTCGTATTTACGTCACGGGTCACGGGCATCAATACCCTCTGAAGCTCACTCACCCAATGGGAGGAAATGGGGGATTCAGAGCACTATCGAAGTTCTTTACCATCCACTGAATCATGCAGACCATCAGCGAATTCAGCAGACACACACATACAGGCAAACACCTACCATATTTTTACACGGATTCGGTCTTTGAATGGTGTGAAACGGATTTGTTATCAGTAATTTTTTTCTCATGCTTGGGCTGTCCCACACCCCACTGGATTAACTCTAATAGGCGTCCCTCTGTGGACGAAGTCTCGCTTCAAGAAGAACATCCCCAAAGTATGACATTTACGTTTGAGTTTATTTTGTCTCTTATTAATCTTAAACAGAAGGAGGTGTAATAAACTATAAGACACTATAATAATAATTAGGTTTATTATACGGTAATTCACTTCAACTTTTTTTATGAATTGCTGAGTAAAAAAATGCGAAGGTACGAGGCCGAGCGATGTCTATCACAATTTATCATGACACTCACTATAAATATAGGTATGCGTCCAACACGCTTAAAAAATCTTGACTCATTTTTGTAGAAGTTCTCTAAAATTCTTGTAAATCAAAAAGAAGGAAGAGGCAGAATACACTTTGCGTTGCATAACATTAGAGGGTCAACTGATATAATTTGGTATAACGAAGAAATAGAACTAACAATAAGTATACACAGGTGTGTAACAAGAGGGAATGGAATGTTATCGTCACCAGGAACAAACTAAGAAGATCGGGTCGGTCCAAATTATTTCTGCACCTGTCAAACCTATTTTTGTAAAGGAAACAATTTTTTAGTCAGACGTAACCAATCTAAACCAAACCACTTCGATTATTCCCATTTCAAAGCAAAAATTGGCAGGGTGTCCCAAAAAGAATGACCCTGGTGGATTTTATACGGAATTTGACGCTGAAAAAACATATATTCTCTGCTTACGGAAAACACAAAAATGTGTTTACTACATTCATTCAAAAATTGATTTGAAATTTAAAAAAATGTATAAAAATCATCCTTTTGACATCAAATTTGAAGCAGAATGCCACAAACTGCTTATTCTGTCTCAAGTCACTGCCTAAGTATGATTTTTTGAAAGAAAAAGTTGTTGTAATATTCATGTTTTTTACTCAAGCTTGTTTTTTTATTCCTGCCTCATGTTGTTTCTGAAGTTTAGAAGATGGCGGACACTATTTGACCACGTGAACAAGCTTTTTGTCCCAGGCTTCAACCGCATGAAACAAAGAGTTGAAAATAACAAACTTAGGTATTTGTGGGAAAAAACGGGCGTTCCTCACTTCAATCCTGAGGTGTCTGCTGGTGAGAGCATGTGCACTGCCAAACTAATAAACCATAAAGATGAAAAAATTCGAACCATTAAAGCAAGTGAAACAAGACCAGTCTTTCTCTATTTGATCCAACCAGCGAAATAGACCTTCCAAGGACTCTGGAATGGAGTTTGAAGGGGGGTACCAGACCAACTAGATGGATATGAGCATATGCTGCAAGGTCCAACGGTATAGTAGGATACAAGGCAGAATTTCGGAGCATTTTCAATATGAACTGAGGTGGACATATGCAATTCACCAATTGGGGAGCTAAAAAAAAAAAGAAGCGCATGATTCTCATGCTCCATCATCTGAGGCGTTCCAGGCGTATTTTATCATTTTATCAGTGTGCTTAACAGCAGTGTGTCATTGTTTTCGAAGTTATGAGTGGCCTGTTAACATCGAACGAACGTTATTCGCAAACAATGTTTTCAAACAATTATCTGGAAATGCTCGATGCAGTGTGAACTATCACCCACGCTGAACATAGTTTGGAAACCCAGTTCACAAACGTTCTCGAAGGTCCAAGTGCGTTTCATTACTTGCTGGTAAACGTAGTGGATCTGTTACTCATTGTGGTAGACTGACGAATCGTCAAAGGGATTCATGTTCATCGTGTATCCAGAGTAAACGGCATATCAGTGTGAGAACAAATGGACAGTGGTAACTAATGTGTTATTTATAAGTTTTCGAGGTGGATACATGTTGGTGTCTTTATTATTTTATGCTTATTGCGTCTCAGTCTTCAAGCAGTTTTAGACGAAGTGTGACAACGAGACATACACAAGTTGTACCAGGCTAAGAAAATCGTCTCTTTTGTCCCCTTTGCAATATCCCCTGGTCATCTCTGAGCCCCCCCCCCCCCCCTGGTGTTTCATGGGAGGAGCCGCCACTGGCTCAATCAGAACAAATCAAAGACAGAAACTACCGTGATGAACTGGTTGCCAGCTTCATACTCTAAAACAGAAATTTTATGGGATCGACAAAGATATAAAAGCTTAGCGATTGGAGATAAGAGCTTTGCGAAAATAATCACAGCAGGGGATCAGGAATTAATTCAGTAAAGATAATTTCTCTGCTGATTTTGAGACATAACTCCATCCTAGCTCTCTAAGTTGGAGCAGGTTCTGAAGGTGTTAACAATAATTCAAGAAGGAATGAGTATATACAAGACAATTCCGTATGCTTTGTCTTCCTTCCTTCAAATGGAGCTCATATTGCTTTGAGTAGGATGCAAGAAAGGTTGACGCTTGGGCTTGAACAATCATAAGAGTTAAGTTAACACTGATTATTAAAACCAGATGTACTGCCCAAAAATTATAGATAGATGCCTTGCTGAATTCACACTCATACTTTCCTAACGAGAAAGGCTCCAAAGAAAGGCCATCATATAAAACATTATTTATTTTGCCGGATTATTTACAACTATTTCAGTAGTAACCATGCAATTAGGTTACAAAACCTACTGATTTAGAATTTCATTCAGCTAGATTGGGAAATAACCACAGTGTTTGCAAAAACCTACATGATTAACGAAATCGCAGTAATATAATACACGTTAACAAATTATAGAGAGGACGATAACATTCCAAGCCCATTTCACAAGATGAATGACGCAACAAAGGATTCTGAATAGATGTAGGGCATCGTTAAGCCTACTTAATATAGATGAAGAAGATATTGTAATTTAAAATCAGAAATTAAGAGAAATTAGAGCCTATGGCTAAATTCAAAACACATGGAACATGCTTTAGCAGCGCCCCCTACTACCTTATAAGGAAGTATTCTTTTCAACGCAAAAGTTGTTTACAGTGCATTTAAACAGTTTACAAGTTCCTTGGATTCATTTTCATAAAAACTATGCCAACCTATTACATGAATCCGCTTAATCGATGATGGCTCGACCGTGAATGTTGTTTCCAGTTCTTGTAACTGATTGGTATATCTCACCTTTTTCCACATACAGCAGTTTGGATAATGTACAATTAATGCGTGAATTAAGAGCTTTCCAACGAATGGTGAACGATTTCGGCACGATCACAAATGGCGATGATACAGTTCGATAGCAACGACTTGGGTTAGTTGTAAGTAAAACTCATTGCAAAATTGCGTAACAGGCCCTCGTTCTACACTCATGTGACATTTTTCGACGAGTTACTTAAAGGCCGAAGCATATTCCACGTTAAAAAAGAAACGCTAAAGAAGGCAGTGTGCTTGTAGCATCTAACGTCACTAACACTCACATGCATCCATCCCTTGGTTCCTAAACATTCCATAGTATTCGATAAGACAATGAAATAACAGCCGTTTCACGAAATAAGAGGTAGAAAAGAAATCAGGTTCCAGCTACATTGCGCGACAACCATCTTTTTGACAATTTTCACCAAGAAATCACAAATTTTTCATGAAAAGGGCCACCTTCAGATTATTTTCAAAGTAATGAAAAGGAGCGCGGGATCATGAAAAATAAGAAAGACGGTGTCACGTGCCAAATTGCGCATAGACAGAGGGTCTATCATCCTTTCATAATCATAGTTTGGCGGGATCTTCAAATTCTGTCATCGTAGAAATTGAACAGGGTATCTCTAAAAACCATAGGTTGCTAATAAATTCAACAGATTGCGAATAAAAACTCTAATGGCGTTCTAATAAATATCGTGAAACTCTAATAAATTATTATTATGTGCCATCGTACTTTGTACTACGTGACTCCAGTTTGTCCTTATTCTGAATACTTTCATACACATTGGAGTAAGATTAAAAACTATCCATAAATTTTAACAATGCTTCCACCACTAGTATACTCCAATGCCAAAATAAATATTGCACTCAAAATTAACAGCTAACACCATATAAAACTATGATAAAAAATAGCATAGTACCCCAACAATTTTACAGTGATTAATAATACAACGACAATATTGCTTTAATAAATATCTAACAATTAGACACTGTGGTGCTTCAAGATTCATTTTAATTTTAAACACATAGAGGGTTCCAAAACAATAAATTATGTTCGTGTAAAAGCCGGATTAGAACAATTATTCAGTCGTGGTAATTGTCTCAACGTTAGTACCCTTCGAAAAAAAAACCGATCGTACCTATAGCCTCAGCTGCCATAATCGACCTTTCAATTAGGAAACTAAACGAAATATGAAATTAGGAGCGATGGAATTACAACGCAAATTATTGAATTATTAACGAGTTTAAGTGTTCAGGTCCCCGAGTTCTCTATATTATTTGTCTGGAGTTTAGGGAAAAAGTTCCACTACCTGTCGATGATTTCTTCTTTTTCCCACAAATGTTTTTCATCGACTTCGCGGCTCACGACGATGAAAAGTTCCTTCTCCTTGGAGTCGAGCTGTTCTCGCAGGTAATGCATGAGGTCTGCGTCCTGGAAAAATAAGTCAACTAACTTGTAAAGGAATCAAGTCAAAGCTCCCTCTGCAAAGACTTAACGCGTGACTGTTCGAAAATGAAATAAAAAGTGAATAGTTTAATTTATTTAGGAGTGACGTTTGATTCTCAAATGAAAAGGACCCAGCACATTCAAAGTTTGTGCCAAACGCTAAGAAAATGTTCCTATAACCTGTATAGAATCAAATTTCATCAGAATAACCGAAGATTTAACTGGCGCAGTTTGAGTTGATTTTACAGTATGGCATTGTAATATGGAGAAGTACTTGCAATTAATTATTGTTAATATGTTCAAGATTAATGAAGTAAGGGCCCAGGCGCCATCTCACCGATACATTGTTTCATGATTTGAATTTGTTAACTGCCCATCTATTGCACACATTAAAAATACTCAAACTAATTTCTAAAACAAAAGTATATATTTAGCTCATGTGAGACAGCTCCACTCAAAACTGTACAGACTCAAATTGTTGATAGTTAATACCTAATACATGTGCTCAAATGACGACAAATATGCAAGTAATAATAAAAGATTTTGAAAGAATTACAAATCTGAAGATAGTGAACAGCTATTATTATAAGAAACTTGCAACTCTACTTTTTGGTTTCAATTTCTGTAACTGGAGCGACAGAACTTGAGAAAATTGTGTTTGATAGATTTTGCGTTTGGACAATGGCAGAGTAAAGTAAGATGATTTTCAAGGGATGAAATTCATAGGAGACCATCTAAGCCTACTATACAAATTCATAGTCAATTTAATCAAAACCGGAAAATCGTAGCTATGTTTCAAGGATCTGCACACATATGACAAAGACAGACACGAAATGGAAGTTGTTTTGAATTATCCAAACCAAAATGTAAGAAGACATTTTATTTTTGGATAAAAATATTTCTTCAACTCCCTAAAAACCGAAAACAAAGTAAGCTTCCTATACTGGAAGCTCGACTTAAGATTGTGTTGTGATGGGGTTCATTTGTCCTGGTGCCAGAGGTGGCAATCTTTGATTAACGTGAAGACGGCTGTTGAGCATACCTCAAACTAAGATCTGGGAAAAATTTAGTTCTTAACAGTTCTGGACTCTTCTATTGACATCGAACTTGAGGTTCCGTGAGGTTCTCTGAATGGCCAAAAATGGGCCTAGTTAGTGTTGAACGATTCAGGACTCATTTCCCAGATAAATTTTGGCGAGTATCAAACTTGGTTAACCAAAAGAGAGAATTACCTGGCCGATTGCGTGAGGAGCATCCAATTTTGAATCGAGGTTGTAGTATATCCCTGAGACCTTGCGAATGGCGACCCAGTGTCTTTTCTTCAGAGGGAGAAGGACGAAGCCCAACCTGTAGTCACTGGGGACGTTCAAGATGAAACCTTTGATGTGAGCCAACTCCAAGCATTCAGGAGCTCTGAAAAAAGCAGAGTTGATTATTGGCCAATCAAGTTCTTCAAGTCTTGGACTTGAAAATAGATTCACACTCTACCACTTCCAAGATAATTTTTAGACAAAACAAGATTATAGTTATGTAGGTTTAAAAGAAGTGATATCAGAAGTATATAGCCTATAGTTTTCACCCATAAATCAAAAACTACCGAATGCTATAATGAAATAGTACTGTGGAAAACCCTCCGGTTTAGCCAGGGGTCATTAATTTCCCTACTCTTGAGATAGTTGAATAAATGTTGGTGTAATAGATTAATTTCATAATTCAACCAATTAACGTAGAGACTGAACTCCAAGAGTTTTTTTTTTCGAGGACAGGCTGAACAATCGTTCAAAATATGCTCAGCTGGCACGTCTTTACTTTTGGAACAAGAGCGAGAACACAGTCACGTAAATTTTAAAATCAACATGACATCGCCAAAAGTTATGGGCCAAATCGAAGGAGAATTATTAATTCTTACACCTGATTGCTCTCAGTCTGACATTACTGTACAGAGACCTACAGCAAATTCCTGCAACTACGTTGCTACGTGTTCTGTAGCAACCATGTGGCTGTTTCCTTAACACAAACCGTTACGGGATTAAGTTTCATCAATATGATTGGAATCTGTGCCAAACCATTGGAGTATAACTGTGCTAAACCCTCCATATCGATAACACGCAGATTCCTGCAAACTTCGTCACACCTGAAGAGTTATCTCCAATGCGTGCATCAAGTCAGATGTATGGAAATGGATTCACCCTTAAAATAATGCAAACGGTGCTCTCTACTTAAATCATTCTAGCTTTTACCAAACCACATGTACAAAGTCTATTCCTCTCCAATCAATAATTCTAACATCACTATTGGTGGCGATGTATATCAAGTTGAAAATTATTCGACATGCCCATTGGCAAAACTATTATTTTCCATTAACTCTCCCCAACAGAGCACCCTTAGTCAACATGTGATGATGAGATACTAGCGATCTACACTACTATTCAGTGCTTTTAGCCCTAGTTGGAAGATGTGATTTTTAATTATCACAGACCATCTTCCAATAAATTGTGCCTACACTGATTCACAGGATAAAGCATCTCCTAAACAAATCAATCAGTTCTCTACTGATATTGCTTCAGTGAAAGGTTTGAAATTGGCCAGCTATCATTGTCGAGGATTGAGATAACAACATTGTACCGACTGACCACAGCCCGATTTTTGCAGGGTAGTTGACTATAACAACTTCCATGTCAACCAGATTTTCAGGGTGGTAGGCTCTAGTCTAGATTCCATCAGTACTAAACCAAACCCTTTCACGGACGGAGGAGGGTTACATTTTCTGGGCTCTTTTATGCTTCAAGATAGTAAAAGCTAAACCACATTTGCAAAGACTTCGAATATCAATGTCCTTCTACTACGGAGGCAAGAAATTCAGTCTTACTTTCTCTTGTCGAACCATATGGCTTCACATCCTTTCTTCTGGAGAGCAGACATGATGACGTTGACATCATAATTGCCGAGTCCAAGCAACGATTTGTGTGGATTGATCCAAACGTGAGGGGACAACGATTGACAGATCTCGTCTAGTTCCGCTTTCGTGAAGGCGTCCCGACTTTGGAAAAGGTTGTTGAGGGCATGGAGAGCGCACAACTCCTTGACCTGAGGGAAAGAATAGTATACGAGATTAAACAGAATTGCAATTTCAACAGTCCAGTTGAATATGGCACTTTATTGTCAACATGGCGGATTTTAGGGGATGTTAGGAGAAGAGAACACGCCACGTCTACGTTCAGGTGCACTAAATTCTAGAAGCCATGACTTGAATAATAGCTGTTGTTTCACCTTTTCACAATATTTCCTGGCTTTTATCACTATTAAATGAAAATTACTGTAAAAGTACTGAATGTCTAAAAGAATCTTAACTAATCTATATTACTTAGCCCGCCAAACCAGATCACTGGTCTGCAGACAATTAGTAAACGAAGATCACCGATATATAAAGAAGTAGGTACATAGTGGGAGGAACCTGCTGAGAAAAAATTGATTGAATTAAACACATATACTTCACTGGTCCATCGTACAAGAAGAAAGCTGACATCTATGTAAAATAATAAATTCAAATTCAAGAAGTTTGTCGTAGTTTATGATGCAATTTTCACAATGTTCATCCGACTTCCCTTCCACACTCTTGTTGACTTCCTTTTTCGACTAGAAACATAAAGCGATCCAGGCTGCTTCAATCGGTTCATTGGAATGATACCTACCAACGACGGAACACATCCTACTTTGAATGTTTTGGAGATCCTGATTTTTCAATATTTCATCCCTTCAACTTTGATACTGAAGGTTGATCTAAAGTAATGCCGAGAATTCAGGGCTAACTAGAGTCTCGGTTAACTATTTTCAAAACTAATCCTTTGGAATCGCAAATACTCCATCGGATGTCGTTGGTCCTAACTTGTAGCCAGCTCGATAGATGTTCCCATAAGTGTCATTTTGTAATTTTGGACGAAAAATTTACTGGAATAGGATTCAGATCCACAGAAATCCACCCTTATCACATAATCGCAATTTACGACCGTAAATGCAAAGCCACAAACGGCACAATGACACGAACAATCACGCATTATTAAAATAATAATAAACGTGTATGTTGGAATTGGCAGGGTTTTTTCGTAAACAAGGATTCCAGATTGGGAAAACTCTGGTTTGCGGACGGGCAGATTTTTATTCGATATTTAGAATGAACGCATTCCGAAACGTTAACCAACAGATCTTGAGAGAGGGGGTGAGGCTGTTGACAAATTTGTATTGATAAATTAGAGAAGTTAGTTAATGGAAATGACAAATCAAAATAAGAAACCTTATGCCCTTGTTAATATTTGGAGTACTCTCGATAGACCTGTTATTTTAGGAGGTATGACAAATGTTGAAGCAATCAGGGTTTCGCTCAACCACTTTCCTCAAACAAAAAGCAGCGAATCAAGAATTCTAGGAAAAGTCCTGCGAAAACCCTGGTTGCCTGATGCCAGGAGCGTTGGAGTTTAAATTCGCTTTTAATATTCAGAAACCAGAAAATGTACACAAGGCGTCATTTACCAGGGCAGGTTGTACTTGTCACAGAACAGTGTGTATGGATGGGTTACCAGTGCTCAGCGTTTGAGAGAACAAAATTAAAACACGTTTTCTTAAGTCAAAATACCAAGAAACTCAAGTATCACAGGTACGAATAGAGTCAAAATATCTATAACCTATAGGCAAGAAAGTCGCTACCTACTACTTTGAAGCACCGAAATTACACAATAAACCAAAACAAAGACAAATTATCCTGGATGGTTCTAAGCAACTCAAATGAGAATATCAAAATCGGTCAATTGTACTGATTTATTAATACGAACGGACGATCGATGAGGGGGAAACCCGATGAGTAGACAGTTTTGACCCAACAACCCAGATTCATGATTGCTGTAGCAAACATTTAGACGTCAGTAATTACTGATGTTAGGCAGAATTTTACGTTTCAAGTTACTTGGTCGTAATGTTACATATAACAATCAATCATTGACACAAGTGTGGTAGGTCATTCGTCAGAGAACATGATTGTGAAGAAGAACTACCACTTGTTACCCTCGAGAAGTTAGAAGGGTAGCTATCAGAATAGTGAGATATTCTAACCTACTAGGAATTTCAAAGCAAATTATCTCACGTGACGTGTTATAGGTACGTAATACCGACATGTTCAAGATACTTGAAAATCACAACATCCATATTATTAGTGTAGAATGAAGAACGTAAGTGAGAGAGATTGACATACTACCTTCGCTACCGAACTTATACATACTACAAACTTTGTCGTACGTTGAAGTACCTACAATTGAACTTAATCAACGCTTTACTCTCCGAACATGGTATCAAATGATTTGTGTAGTAATTTACCTGTTTTTCATGGTAAATACCAGCCGATATGCCATTCATCTCCAAGAATCTTTGGTGAGACGAATGAACCAGATCATAACTGGCACAGCGGCGACTTGTAGGGGAACAATCATACAAGCGGATAACATGAAACGGAGACGTCGCAGGGAGTATATCTAAGAACTCGTAAAACAAGGCATGTAAATAAAAATAAAGATCGGGCGCCCGAAAATCGACGGGGAATGTCAAAAGTTTACACCATGAATTTCACACGCAGGGAGAAAACATGAACATGGATCGTATAAACACCATTTCGGGCACGGAGGAGGCATAGTGAATCTAGCAGCAACCTGGATGCTTTTTAATAGAAGTATCCATAAGGGTGTTTCCGGCAGCATGGAAGATGATTGTGGAGGCAGCGGGAAACTTGTACATTTTGTACGGAGTACTTGTACATTTTTTACGTATTTATGGGCCATGTTTCTAGATAGTAACTGCTGTAATTTTTACAGATGAAAATTTCGTTCCACTTCTCAAAAAAATCGGTTTTGACGATCAATAGGTCAAGTTTGTTGGGCAGCTCGAGCTGCCTGTTACAGGGGTTCCAAATTTACGGTTCAATGGTCCAAAATACGGTTCAAAAAATAATTTTGAACTCATTTTTTGGTTTCCTTCCATTGTGTCTATGTATACATCCATTGCAACTAGTCTTAGATCCCCAAAGTTAGCAAGTGAGTGAGAGTCCATTTTTAGGGCAAAAAAACATCTTGTATCCCTTATTTATGTATTGTCCCCAAAGCTTCTTGAAAATTTGCTCTCATAGAAATGCTCCATGCATGAATTTTGCATTTTAGTACAACCGAAGCTTTGTTTTCACTTTTGGAAGATGAAAAATTTGTCTTTACCTTTTTGTCTTTGTGGTGTGAAAAGATTCAAAGCGACTAGCCATCTTAACCCCTTCTCTTCATTACCCATCAAGATCCCTCCTTTTCCCTGCTTTCCTACTTCCGGAAAAGTTCGACAACCTTCGTGGGGTTCGACAACCAAAGCCGTGTTAGTTCTATCATTAACGGTCGAGTAAATGTTGATAGCTTGGTTCAATGCCGTAGGTAGCACCGATCCCTTCTTACCATCATCCCGTTTTTCTGACGCACACAAGTCTTAATTGTATCCGGATGTCAGTTTGAGCCCTAGGATGAATAATAGTCAAATTAAATTAATAGGATCTCAAGCGGACAAAACCATTTGTTTTAAGATTTTCACCTTCTCAGCTTTGTTTCCTTTTTATGTTTGTTGACCTTTTGAAGTATCTTTTGTCGGTGATTTCAATTCCTGTAAAATAATTTCTTGTAGGAGATTGAGCTATTTTAAAGTAATAGTAATTAGTGGAAAATTGGGTGCTGAAGTAACGAGTGAAAAGACGATTGAAAACTAAGTCATTGACCAGTTCAATACAGTATCTCATATAGAAAGTCAGAATTGTTCGGATAAAGAATGTTCTTTGATCAATGTCTCGCTGCAAACAAAGTAGCCTACTTACTCAACGGGCTTGCTTTCCTTTAAATTTACATAGGTAGGAATCATTCATCTACTTACAAATATGATTACGTTAATTTTTTCTGGGTAGGGAAGAACTTGGGACGTAAATTTTATAAATTCGAAGGTGATTGTTTTCGCTTTATAATTATGAATAACGAATCTTTCCGATCGACCATTTTTCATGTCCATGTCGTGCGACACATTTCTCCTCAGCTAGAACAGTTGGGTTAAAACGATTTTCGATCGACCTGGGCTTTTACAAAAAATAATAATATCATTATAAATGTATATTATTATACATTTACTTGGCACAGATGTGGGAAATGTACATTTATACAACCGTTAGTAGGTATATTATATGGGGCTGCTGCAGCATTCAGAAGTATATTATATCAAACTAAATTACGTAATATATAATCTTTGAATGCTACTGTAGCCTCCCTCAAATCAGAAATGACTTTGCCAAGGAGAACTTGACGAATACAAATATGATTTCAATATACAAATATGGGTAAGGTAGCGAACACCCACATTTTTTGGCTTTTCATTTTTCTAAGGAAAGGAATAACGCAAATTGCTAAGTTTTGGTATGAGATTCGAAGGTGTGAATGTTGGTTGAACGTCCAGGACAAAAGGAATCAGATTGAATCAATTGATACTTGGGAATTCAAGTTTTAGTAAAAACAAAATTTTTGGGACTTTTCCCCCAAGAATTGCAGATGGCTTTGCACGGCTTCAAGACTGTGAGGAATGGACTGCAAAACCAATTTGTAATCTTTTCAAATAATCTGTATTAGAATAAATGACAGGCTCCTTCAACTTCGAACTTGGGACAAAAGGTAATTACACTTATTCTAAGATCATAGAGTATCGTAATTCGTAGTCATACCAATTAATTTTTATTCAATAATTCTAGCTCTCCCACAAACGACCCCAACTGTTGGTTTCATAGGATAGGAATAGGAGACGTGGCAATTCCACACTTATAGGGGCTATGGAAATTGGCCCCTATTATATGAATATAATTCCCTAGCTGTGCCACATTTTTGGCTTTAATCAATCCGATCACTCAATCAGCATCAAACCATTCGGGAAAGGATGGAACTATTTCACTTAGTTCGGGAACGAGAACATTGAATACGTCTCTTGAAATATTACAAAACCTACTAATCGAATCTGGAAAAAGCAAGGAGTCACATAGACTCCAATCCATCAAAAACAGGTGATCGTCCATGTCTTTGAAGTAGTTCGGGAACACTCTTGGGTTTGACTAAAAAAAGTGTTTCCGTTCGACAAGGTAAGATTTATAGAGCTTCCTTGTTAACACTAGGTGGTCTACGCTTCCTATGAAGGTAATAAAAAAAGCTATAATCATTCTAGAGTTAAGTGGACTTGAATCGAGCTCGTGCAACATTTTTGGCTTCAATCAACCAGATAGTGTCAACATCTAAGCATTTGGGAAATGATTGGAATATTACACTTGGTTTGAGAACGAAAACATTGATGATTGAATCTCTCAAAATGTAACTCTCTCAAACGAATAAATCTCTCAAAATAATAAACATAACACCTGCCTACTAATCGGATCAGCAAAATGCAAAGAATCACATAGACCCCATCCACCATGAACAGGTGATCGTGTATATCTTTGCAGTTTCACTTTTTGAAATTATGAGTAAATTTATAAGGGTTTTGAGAGGGGGGGGGGGGGGGGTTTATAGGGGTTTTGGGTTCTTTGACACGTAAAAGATTTTTTAAAGATTAAAGAAAAAAAATGTTCAGGGTGAACTTAGCTTTTCAATTTTGAAATACCCTTGAAAAAGACCAAGCGGCCGACCTATTGTTTGAAGTCGCAAAAATCGATGTTGAAAAACGTTGTTATTATTATTTTTCAATTCCAGATTATGTTTATTGAACTGGAACTCGTCGTTAACTCTTTCTCTGGATGTCTGTTTATCACGAAGTAAGAATTTTTCTCTCATGGTATGGCAACCATGAATCCGAAAGAAGGTCTTTTCGGCCACGATCCTTTCATTTTGATCAGCAGAGTAGATACAGGTGCCCACAGTTCATAAGCTAACTTCATTTAATAATCACACTTAGACATTTAGGTACTAATTCCAAGTTGATTTCCATGTTAGGTACTACTTGGCATAGATTTTTGAATATTCTTCACCGGTTATTTCAAGGAACGCTCTGCAGACTTTAACGGAAGAGGGAATTCACCTTAGAAAAAACGCAAGAGATACTTTTTCCCTGGTTCTGTAAAACCTCTGAAATGATCGATAGGTACTGAATCACATCTAACCTACTTACAAAGGAACCTAAGTTGAAATATCGATCAAAGTTTTTGAACAACCGCGAATAACCGGTTTATAACCTTTTGTGAGTCACGTGTTCCCCTCCCATAACCAGCAAAATGCAACAGCATTCACCCGCCCTTCTACTAATACAACGGACAGACGAATGAGGCTCAATCTACCGAGTTTACCAGTAAACCTACTGACCATAAATCAGGGACCATGCAACAAAGTGATATTCCTTAATTTAAACGTAAGAGGATGTTGAAAAACAGTTTTTAATGTACTGTCGTAATGTAAGCGTCGAACACAGTGTTTTTGGCATTCTAGGTAAGTGCCTGTCTAGCATGATCACAGGAGCAAATTTTCCAAATTTATCATATCACATTTTTGTAGAATTGGATGAAATTTTAGCACTTCCGTACAAAGATGTTGTTAACTATTAATTTCATTGCGAAAAAACCTGTTCTAAATATTATTCTTCTATTCAAATTAAAATTTTAATTTTTTTCCATTTTCAGAGATTTTAGCGAAGTTTTTGTGGAAACGAAAGGAGGTATTGCAATGGCTACAAAATTTGATGCATAACAATTTTTGTAAACTGTTCTTCTTAAATCCGTTTTGAGGTCCTTATTCGGTAGTAGTTCCTGTATTTTAACGCTTTTTATATATTTATGTAGTTGATATGAACTTAGTAATATTCATTTGGAATAAGGTTTTGTAATATTCGTGTTTTCTCACCCAAAACCTCGTTTACTGTCTCATGTGGTTTTTCGGAAACCATTTCGACGAGATGATTTTCACAGTTTAGAAGACATTTACAGTTGATTTAGGATATGATGTCAAACTCATTCAAAAAAGAGTAAACTTCAGCAATTAAGTGAAAAAATATTGATAAGTGATGCTTACATTACAGGGTCGTCCCTGTGTTCGGATTTTATGCGATCACACTTATAAACGTAGTTATTCACACGCAACGAGTAATTTTTAAAACTAGGCAAAATTCTTAACCGAACAAAAAAGCACCTAAATCGGCTGGGAATTTTGATAGATATGAGCTTGAATGAATCGGCCACCCCCTTCCAAAATCAAATAAAAAATGTCTGGGGTTCCTTGCCCAAAAGAAGTTTGTTTTACAAAATGAAAGAAAAAAAAACAAGGAAATAGTGAAGGCAATGACTAATTACTATAACCCCCATTCATCCCCGTGACACCATAGTTCTTAATTGAACAAAAAAAGACTCAGGAACGTCGTCATAATAAGCTGTTTGAGCAGCTCTAGAATGGATTGCCTAGTACTCGCAATGCATGGAGCACGTAAATCGGTTCTCAACCAAAATACCTATTTGGATTGATCAGTTGATCATATTTGTGTGCCTCCTGAAATTCAATAATCGCTCTATCACCTGTGAAACACGCACACTCCAAAGTTTAGTAGAAATTCACATCACGAACGCAAGCCAATTGAATAATAAACGCAAGTGAAAGAATTTGCAGCGTTTTTTATCGTTATCAGAATACTTCAACCCGTGTGTCGGCTATAAACCCTTTTAGGAGTTCACTCCAGTATCCACGTTCACTACATCACTAGGTTACTTCAATCAAAACAAAAACAATAATAACAAAAAAATAACGCAAGATGTTGGCACCATAAATCGGGCCATACATCGGGAATGGTTTGAGCTACGGACTCAAAGGGCTCATTCAATTCCTCATGGCAAGTTCTTCAAAAAAGTCCAAATTTATGCCACCTTGACTTTTTTTTTTAGGTTTTTAGGGATTTAACAAAACTTTAACAACCCTTAAAGGGCACTTTAAATCAAGTGAGAGAGCTGGTTCAAGAATTGGGGCGTCGTCGGACCAACATGGATTTTTCCTCAAAATTTCAGCTTTTTTGCTCCAGCCGTTTGGGAGAAATCGTGCGTACGGCGGACGGACGGAAACATTTTTATCGCAGATTCGGATTCTACACCCTTTGAAACGTAAACCAAAATGACGAAAGTGAACGTCAAAATAGGAGAGGTTCAACAAATAGGCTAGAACTAGATTTGATTCGTTGAACATAGGTTCGGGGTGTTTAACAAAAGCTAGACTCCATTTGCAGGCCCATTTTTGTAGGAATATTTTTGTTTATTATTTTTATTTATTATTTATGAAAACCAAACGATTATCATTTTTCTAGGTACACCTCTGGTTCGAGGATTGGACTACGACAACAGTTCAGAGACCGCAAGATAACCCTGGAGAAATGGTTTGGCCGTATAGCAAAAACGTGCAAACGTCCTACTTGTTAAAGACAGTTAAAATAGTAAGTGAATCATCAGTGGGGTTTCGGGGTTACAAAGACGTGAATGAAGTGGCGACTTTGAATGAACGAAGTACCTACATATTGTATCGCTTGGGATTCCAGGCCAGATAATGCCTAAAAGGTCGGCATTCAACTCGGCAACTCAGTCAATATTAGCTTATTCATCTACGAGACTTTTGACTATGATTCACGTCCCAGGAGTGAAAGATTAGATAAGACGTGCATCAGTTTTCAAGTTAATGTTTTTTTTTCGGTAGGTACAGTTACAAACATAGCTAACCTAAAATGGATTGTGACCTATTTTTATTTATTCTTCCCGAGTGGAAAGCCGATTTCGGGCTTGATTTTCACATTCTGGAGATGAAAAATGTATTTTCTCCAAAATCAAAGTTTCAATTCGTAGGTATTTTGCGTTTTACACCATTTTGAACAACCCTCGTGTCGTGGCTGTCAGTGTGTCCGCAGACCCTTGTAAGAAGCCTAATTCCTACAGTTTTCATCCGATTCTATGACATTTTCAGGTAATGTGCGGCTTAGCTTGCAGGTGGTCCTTTTTAAGTTTTATTTATTACTATTCAGTACATCAGTCTTCGAATTCGCAAACAAAAAGGAGAGTTTTTCATTTTTTTGTGGATTAACTCTCAAATGTAATCCCCTGGGGTTGATTCATCAAAATGCCGAGATCACTGCCACATTCCGGATCGATGTTGGATTGTTGAGCCGAATTTAGTAAACTTTGGTTCTGTGGTTTCGGACAGAGTTGAGATGTAATCATTACTTTGAGGAATGAATAATTTTCCGATCACTTTCATTGTAATGACGTATTATATTTATATAAGTTTTGGGGTTGAAATTACTCCAGAAGTAATCGCAATTACCATTCCAATTACTGTAATAGTAATCGAAAAACGATTACGATTACTAGTAATCAGAAAAAGTAATCGTCATTCCAATTACTTTTAATTAATTCCGAGTTTAATTAATTCCTTAAAAACAACAAGTCTAATTAATTCCTTAAAAAAAACAAGTCCATTTAAAAGGGAAAACACTTTTTACAGAAAATAACGATTTTCCAGACCGGGTCCATTCCATGGGGGATGTATTCTTACAGGTTTGATGCGTTTAAGATGCAAGGTTCAAAGAAAAATTACTTGGACGAAAATTTCAACTTACGGACTTTCACACTTTTACAATCGATGTATTATGCACAGAAAGTACAGCGAATAGCAAGTGTTACATTGATGACATCTGTATTATACGATATTAAATAGATAACATTGTGTCATCTATCATTGTGGCATCAAATTCGTATTCTACCAATGCAGTAATCGGCATTAAAAAAAATAATCGAATTTTCCATTCTGATTTCCATTTTTTTAATGGATTAATTCAAATAGTAATCGTTTTTTCGATTACCAGGGTTGATTCATTAAAATGGTAATCGCGATTACCTGTCTTCAAAAGAATTGGAATTTGTAATGGGTAATCGAATTACTTTCCTAACAACTCTGGTTTCGGAGAAAAGCTTCGGACGGTGGACGCATGGATTTTTCGGTTTATTATTTTCAAATAAGGCACCTTTGTAATCGACCAAGAAAACGACATGTTAACACTTCCACAAAAGTTGTTGCTTTACGTTTCAAGATACAAAGATTTCAAAAATCGAATAAACCAAAAAATCCGCCCGTTTGTCGAAACTACTGGACAAAAGTTTACTAAATTTGCCAATCCGAGCTGTGCCAGTAATGTTGGCATCTTGATCAATAAACCCTAAGGGATTATATTTAAGGATTAATGTTTCAAAAAATCGAAATCAATGTCCAAACGATGACCCTACTTTGAATAAAAAGTTCGCTAAAATTTGTAACATGAGGGTGATGGGAAGGAAGGAAGGAAGTCCTGACCTAATCAATAGGTAGTTCTGTTTTCAGCATTGTGGAGGGTATTACCTACGTTTAGGATGTCCTTTTATCAAGGAAACCACCTGGTCAAACCAACTGTCATATAGGGCTTCGTTGAAGAAGGCCCAAGGGCTAACGTGATGGGCATAGAGCAACCGTGACCAGATTTGGGATACCCAGTGCATTGGAACTCGGAGAAATTTCCTTCAAGTTCTAGAGAAACTCTTCTAATATTTACACAGCCAAGGAAACCACTAATAAGAATGGCGGGGGATAGCTGGTACTTACTAAATACATGTGCAATCTCAACTATGTGCAATTCCACGTTGTATTTGTACTTGAACCAATTCGCAAAAGTGACATACTTGTACCAGTTTACTTGGGGTACAAGTACTTGTAGGAAGATTCTCGGAAGGAGGAGGAAGGGGGTCCAAAATCCCCCATTCTCCTTAGCATTCTAGGCTACAAGAGTGTACTTGTACTTGAACCAGGACAAGTACAAATCCTGATGTACTAGAACTAAGATTGAAAAGTACAAATACAGGTTTATCTTACGTTGAACTAGTAATTGTATTTAGTAATTTAATTTCAAGTAGAACTATAGGTTACATAGCACAACACTGAAAATTCAACGGCTATCCAAAAATGTAGATACACGTGAGTTGTTCCAAATTTATGCAAGATTCATTCAGCAAATTATGTTGGTGATGGGAAGGAACTTGGTTGATCCCTTCCTAATCAAAAGGCATTTCTGTTTCCAGCATTTGTACGATTAGGATGTTCATCACGTGGGTATCCTTTTTTCAGAGAAACTACCTAGTCAAACCAACTGCAATGTAGAGCTTCATCTACGAAAAAAGGGCTAACGATATGGCCAGAGTTAGGATATCCAAATACGAGTACATTGGACTTGAGGGACTTTTCTTCAAGTACTTGAGACAATTTCGTAATATCTTACAGCAGTCAAGGTAACCAGTAATAAGAATGACGAGGTGGAGTTGCACAAGACGTTAGTACTTCGAAAGTACATGCTAGGGGTTACAGTTGCATCGCCTACAATTCCATTTTATAGTAAGTACAAGTACATATACAGATACATGTGAACAAATCACGAAAATCATGTACTTGTACCAGTTTTACATTGATTCTCGTAAGAAATGGGGGGGGGGGGGGGGCTCGGAAATTCCTTCCCACCATTCTCCATAGCGTGCGTTCTATGTTAACAGAGTGATCTACTTGTTCTGGCCACCTTGACAAGTAGAATATCTTGATGTACTTGAACTACAATTATCAAGTACACATATACATATGTTCTTGTACGTTGAACTTCATTTACAAGTTCTTGTACTTAGTTATTTAATTTCGGGTAGCATTCCACAGCACAACACTGAAAGGTCTATGACTATCCAAAAATGTAAATACCCGTGAATCGTTCCATTCATGATGCAAGGATCCATTCAGCATATTAAGGTGTGACGTGAAGGAACTAGGTATATCCCTATCTATCAATAGGTTGTTCCGCCCAGCTTCAACGATTAGGATGTCCATCACGTGGGTTTCCTTTTTTTCAGAGAAACCACCTGGTCAAACCAACTGCCATACAGGGCTTCGTTGAAGAAATAAGTGCCAAGGGCTAACGAGATCACTGGAGTGGTCATCCGGAGGTAAGTAGGGCTCGCGTAGGTGCCGGCTCTAGACCTATATACCGGTGTACGCGTCTGTCGTGCACCTATCGCCTGGCCACTCAGCCCTCGGCCACCGCAGGCCCTTTGCCGCCCTTCGCTCTGGACGTCACAGCTGTGGAAGGAGGTGGGAGACAGAAAATTCTATTCACAAATCAGTCGTCGCTTCGCCGGTCTCTAGTCAGTTACAGTCCGCTCTCTCGCCCCTCAGCTACCTCGCGAACTCGCGCTTGCCGCCCATAAACATCGTCATCCCCTATGCGTAAGTTTTCATTTAGATATACAATATTCAAAAATTATTTAATACACAAATATATACATTAAAGCTGTATGGAAATCGAGGGATCGATTTTGCGGCTAATTTGCAACATTTTTCCAACCTATAACTTTTTTTTTTACTTTCCTTAGAATCCTACTTTTTTTAATTCTTAAAATTTTAGCCAATTTTATTTGAGAACCAGCAATGGCAACAAAATTTTCTAGAATTAAAATTTAACAAAAGCGTTCCTCTTAGAAATCTGTTTAGAGGTATTCTGAAATTATCCTTGGATTTTCATATACATACAATTTATGAATATGATACAAATATACGTAAATAAGTGTACGTCATCCCAGACGATAACTCTCCATAGAATTGCGTTAAAAACTTTGTTCTTTCGCAAAAAAACAAAAATAAAAAATTAAAAGTAAATAAAAATAAAAATTGAGCATGCTAAAAGAAAGGATGATTAAGTTGAATGACACTTTTTGAACACAAATTGATCAAATTTCAAATTAAAAACACAAAAAAAAAAAAAAATCATTAAAAATGGCAAACGACTCTTCAAAATTGACTCACTTATGTATTTTTGCAGAATACGACTCAAAAAAGTTAATCGCACACTAACTTGGAAACTTAAACATTTGTGCAAGAAACTGTAGAAAAAATATATTTAAATTTCATAAAAATAATTTGAAAATCAAAATTGATTGAGACTCTTAAAAAATTGTAAAGGTTCATTCATTTGCCCACTGGAATATTTGTTGGAATACTTAGGTTTGCTGACAAATTTGTTGGTAACAAGATCTATGTCCCGAAATTTCAACTTCAATTGAACAAAATGTGATGACATAATTTAGTATAATTCGCTCAAACTATCATAATGCACGATTAGAACTTTTAAAAATGTATCTAATATACAGGGTGTCTACATTAAGGATGGGAAGGAATCCAGGGGTCAATTCTAGAACTAATTAGTAACAAGTTTTTCGTCTGCATAACTTTTTTTAATTCCCTCCATGAAATCCTACTTTTTTTACTTTCAAGATTTCATTATTAAGCGTGCTTTAGGGTTGGTGTAACTCGAAGAATTTGTGACTGTGAAATGGCAGGGTTTTCACGAAATTTTGCAGTGAGTTCCATGTAAACTAACTTAGTCAAGTCGTTGCCGAGGTAGGTACTTATTCGCCATTGGTGCTCATACAAAAATCGTTCGGCATTCGTTGGAAAGCCCTCAATTCACGCATAAATTATTCACTGGCGAAACCGCTGTAAATATTCCAGAAGGTGAGAAACGCGTACACGTCTGAGTTGAAAGAACTGTAAACAACATATACGGACAGAACCTTAATTAATTCAGCGGAGTTGTATTTATACACTAGGTTGGCATCGATTTTACGAAATTGAATATATGGAGCCAGTAACCTGGTTAAATGGACTGTATACAACTTTCGCCTTGAAAAGAAAATACTTCCTCATAAGGTAATAGTGAGTGCCGCTTAAGCATGTTCCATGCTTCTTGAATTCTAGACGTCAACTCTATGGAAAAATATCCGGTAGTCAGCTGAGCCTCTTGGAGGCTCTTATTTTTTAGTGTTTTCGACCTTTCTTCAGCAAAACGTTCATAACTTTCTCATTTCCCGGAGTATTTCAGGATACCTTCGACAGTTTTTTGGGATTAAGTGAGAACTCGCACTTAATGGCAGGTGAAATTTGAATTTCTAGCTAGCAGGCATCCTGATGAAAATATGTGGACCAGAATCAAGTAGGCCGATGATGACGGAAGTTGCCTTAACGTGCTCCTTCTTTGAAAAAATTCTACGAATTATTTCACAAATGGTTTATTATTTTAAAACACCCCACCTCAACTTTTCTTGACTACTGAAACCATCTGAAAACAGCGGTTTTGCTTGTGGTCTTTTGATGCCAGTGAATTAAGAAATGTACCTGTGTAGCGAGCTCTTCATCAAATCAAAACATAGGACGAAAATTCTGTCTGAAGATCCATCTGTCGGTCCGTAGGTTGGCGATCTATGAGCTCTACATCGCCGCAATCGCGAGATAGAAACAGGCGAGAATAGCTATCAGATCCAGAGGAAGATATATATCTGGTAACATTAAATACACCTACATGCCCTATCGCGGAAAGAAAACACTTTCCGACGTAAAACCGGTCACCGGTAGAGAGAGGCGGAAGTATTCGGAGACAACTATCCTTTTTAATAACAATTAAAACATTTGTAAATCTGCAAATACCCGATAATGTATAAATAGTGCAGCCGCGTCAAAAGAATTGTCTCTCGTCCTGATTCCTCCCAGAAGGACCTCCGAACGACTACCCTTAAGTCAGTTTAACCGGCGAAAGCTAGATAAATTAGGTATCCTAGAACAAAGAGCTCTTGGGGGTTAATTTTAATATTCATGACAATTGGTAGAGATGGCAAATAAAAACCGATCAATGCCTGCAAAGTTGAAATAACAAAATCCTGCCAATGGGATCATAAGTGTATTCGGTCTTTCTATGGAAAATTTCATCTTTGAAACCTTATCTCCTAAGCGTACTGCTCCCTGCAACAGTTTCATGTCCATTCCCATCCAGAAATAACTCAAGTTTAACGTAGTGAAAAGATTCGGGTGAACCAAGGCGGACCGCAAAAGTTCTAGTCTAATAACAATAGCTCTAAAGACGTTTTTCACATGAAAACTAGAATAGTTACTTCAAATAGCTAATTCAAAAATATCATAAATTACAATAATCTTACAGAACCCAAAATGTTTGCCACGAAGGTACTCGTATAGGTAGAGTACCGACGATAAGTGAGGTTTTATCTCTACTTAACGATGGAGGATGTGACACTTTTGGCACCTTCTGAGCACTTTTGGTTTATTATTCAATAACCCCCCCCCCCCCCTGAAAACTTCATGGTTTACATTTCAAAGGGTGTAGAATCCGAATCTGCAATAAAAACAATTTCCGTCCGTCCGCCGTACGCACGATTTCTCCCAAACGGCTGAAGCAAAAAAGCTGAAATTTTGAGGAAAAATCCATGTTGGTCCGACGACGCCCCAATTCTTGAGCCAGCTCTCTCAGTTAATTTAAAGTGCCCTTTAAGGGTTGTCAACGTTTTGTAAAATCCCTAAAAACCTCAAAAAAAGTCAAGGCGGCCTACATTTGGACTCTTTTTAAAGAACTTTCCACGAGGAATCGAATGAGCCCCTCCCCAGGTCCGTAGGTCAAACTATTCCCGATGTATGGCCCGATTTATGGTGCCAACATTTGCGTTATTTTGGTTTATTATTGTTTTCGTTTTGATATCAGTAACCTAGTGATGTAGTAATGTGATACTGGAGTGAACTCCTAAAAGGCTTTGTAGCCGATACACGGGTTGAAGCATTCTGATAACCATAAAAAACGCTGCAAATTCTTTCACTGGGGTTTGTTATTCAATTGGCTTGCGTTCATGATTTGAATTTCTACTAAGCTTCGGAGTGTGCGCGTTTCACAGGTGATAGAGCGATTATTGAATTTCGGGAGATATGCATAGAGCACGTAAATCTGTTCTCAACCAAAATACCTATTTGGATTGATCAGTTGATCATATTTGTGTGCCTCCTGCAATTCAATAATCGGCCTATCACTTGTGAAATACGCATACCTACTCCAAAGCTTAGAAGACATTAAAATCACGAACGCAAGCCAATTGAATAATTAACCCGTGACAGAATTTGCAGCGTTTTTCATTTGTTTCTTACCTTGCCAACTATTTACGAAGAGATTCCAATAGTCATTTCGAAGGAAAAAAGGGTTTAAAACTTTAAAAAGGGGATAAAACTGTTTTCCATCTTGCTTGATGAAAAAACTCTGCGTCGTCTTTTCGAGGAGTAAATATTATCTTCCCCTTACATTTCCAGAATTAGGTCTTTCATTTCGTATTTCTCAAGAAGGGTGAGATCCCTTGACGAGGCCATTCTTTAGAAGACTCTAAAGACAGGGGTCTATTCTTCAGAAAAAAGAAAAAACAGCGGATTTGAACATAGAACCTTAGTTTTGGGGAGAAGAGTCATGGCGGAATTTCGTCGTGCGACTGGGTGAAGAATGACTTCGTTATTTATACGTCCAGTCTAGACTTAGTTACTAGTCTGAGTGTTTGTCGACTAGACGGCCTAAAAACCTTGTTGCGCCCGATTTTGCACGGCGATGGTGTTTGATTCATTTATTGGTGTACAATTCTGTGTGTAGATTCTACAAATTATTCAGAGAAGAAGGGAAGGGTCTTCGTCTCATAATTAATCAGTGAAAGCAAAGATTATTCACAGAAAAATTTTGAATGAATTAATGGAAAAATAACACTTGTAGATACAACCCCCCCCCCCCCCAATTGTTTGTATTGTTTGCTCTTCTGGGTGCTCGCATCTGAAATACAAAAGAAATATCCTAAATCGATCTTCCTAGTAAAATACAGGTTAGTTGGACGAATAGGTCACAGTTCGGGCGAGTGCAAGGACAGGTGGAATCTGTGTCCTCTGCCGCTTCGGATTGTTTCTTAAGGCAATCACTGACTGCTATTCAAACATTGATTCTGATCTGGTTTTTCAAACAATCTATTTTTATTAAAAGGAGTGATTTGTAATATTTTACAATTTTTGAGTCGGGAGCAGAGTGAACCTACGGACCAGCAACCTTAAAAAAATCAAGTGGTGGCAGTGGAGGGGGTATAACAGAAAAGAACCCATATCTAAACCGTCATCAGTAAACCGCACAATGAATCGCAATGTAAGGGGAGCGAGAAAAGAAAATAAGTCGGTATTTTAAATTTCCCAAGGCGTTTACATTATGTCTCAAGTGAAATTAAACACTCCCCAAGTCGATTATGCAGGGTGTTAACCTGAGAAACCTGCCACAGGCTAGTAATATATTTTACAAGTCATTCCTGACAATAAATGCCTCATACAATAACAGTAAACAGTCTATGTTTTTCGGTGAAATATTACAGTTTTTCCGAAGTACCAACTTTGGCAGTAGATTTATTTTTCCTCACCCTTTCGAAAAGTAGAGCTGAACGATTTCAGTCATTTGGGTCTTGATCAGATGTTACTTACACATGAGGACTCAACAAGTAGAATGCCGATAGAAACAATAAAGATTATTCTTAAAGGTTTTGGGGCAAATGACGCTCGTTCTTACGTGCTCATCAGATGATTAGAATAGATTCTAATCTCAGTTGTTTTGATACAAATCAAAGAGCAAGGGTCTTGGATAGCACCGAATCGGACCTGGAATCATACCGTTCAAGTCGGTTTATTTAATAGTAAACATCGTTACTTTCAAAACCTATTTTGGTACCTATTTTGTTTCACGAGTTTTTTTTTAAGAAGACGGATTTATTTTTTCCCATTTTTCCCCATTTTTCCCCAAAGCCGGTTCCAAGCCCGTGTTTCGAAAGGGCGAGGAAAATAAATCCACTACCAAAGTTGTTACTTCGGGAAAACTGTAATATTTCACCGAAAAACATAGATTATGGCGATAATATCGATAAAAAGTGTGTTAAATCTCAAAACTGACAGCACCACGTGAAACAGCGTTGAAAAACAATGGAAATTCATGTACCACACCTGAGGTTTACATGACACCATATTTTGCGCAATTTGGTATTTCAACAAATTTGCATGCTCGTTGAATGGGTTGCGCGCCGTCAAAAAAATCGATTGAGGGGTCAAAAGTTCATGAAATGTTGCGTAGAATCCGAATTTGCAATAAAAAAGGGGGGTTCCTATTTGAAATAAGAAAGTTGGTGTCAGTCGCGCATAGTTGCGCAATTGTGCGCAGGAAATTTTTTTCGTTTTTGAAATTCTCGCAAAAAAATATGAAGATTAAAAAAAAAATTTTTGTTTACCCTCATTTTGGTGATTTTATTTTATTTTTGGGGGTGTTCCATTGGTGATACTTAAGAAAATTAAATTTTGGTTATTCCGTCGTTACATTTTCTATCTCCCTAGTGTATCAAAAAATATTGTTGGTTGGTTTAATTGGTGAAAAATCAGTCGGAAAAGTGAATTTTGTCAAATCTTCAGAGTGACCGTTTTTTCGTACTCTGTAGGCCTAATAAAATTCGACTCTTCAAATGTAGCCTGTGGTCCTAAAATATGCGACAGAGTCTCAGCTTCTCATCGGTTTACTCAGAATTGATCTAACAGTAGAATGCAGTGGAGAAAATTTCATTTGAATGTGGGAAACGTGGCTTTTCCCATGATAATTGACGTTTTTCACGAATAACGCTATAATTACAACATAAGAGCTTGGTATCCCTGTCAATCCTTTGACCACTTGACTTCTCCGATGGGAAGAAAGTTCCTAGATTCAGGTTCGTACAAAACCAAGCACACGTCTTTATTGCATCCCCAACGTGATTACCTACTTCGGTGCAAATTATAGGACTATAGGCTAAATGTGAAGAGTAGCATTTTATTAGACCTACAGAGTATGAAAAGAATGGTCATTCCGAAGATTTGACAAAATTCACTTTTCCAATTGGTTTTTCACCAATTGAACCAAAGTAAAACATTTTGTTTATACACTAGGGAGAGAGAAAATTTCTCGCTCTTTCCAACGGTTTAATCAAAACTGAATTTTCTTAAGTACATTGGGGAGCTAGGATCGTTTTAGTCAATTAAGATCGAAACCACGAAACAAACCTTACAATTGAAATAACTCGAAAACACCTCCGAAAAAAATGTCTAGGTGGCACTTTTTGTCAGAAATGAGCTATAGAATCTATAAGGGATTTTCAGGCCTACTAGAGCGAATATCTAATTAAATAATAAACAGCTCAACCGTTGATTCAGCTCTTTTGATCACAAGAAAGCATAACTATCCACTCTAGGAATTTGTGTTTTCTGTCGGGAGAGGGAATAGGGAGGTCATAAACAATCCATTCAGCCGCAGGATACAGCTTATACTGCCGATTTTCTTGTTTATTTTTTGTTCGATTAAGAACTTTGTTCAAGTTTTGAAACATATTTCAGATCTTTCAAATTTAATTATGGAAGAGGGGACGAATGAAAGGGAAAATAGTATCTTCTCTTTTTTGTTTTTCGTTTTTCCCAATTTCCGTCTAATGAACCTCATGTGCAATACGAAATTGTTTAAATGTTTTTAATTATAATTTATAATTACCTTCATGAAGGTAATCTTATAAAAACCGGACATAAGGACATCGGTGTAGTGCATGCATAAATTAACAATATCTTTTGAATTTATCATCATACTTTGGCAGTATGACCTTACCTTGGGATGATGCTTGTGGGGAAGCTATTTGCCTAACGCTGGAGAAGCGATTTTTAGTTGAAAACGAAAAACATTTAATTGATTGATTCAATGAGAAATAGATTTAATTACACGTGGGCGTAGGTACACGATTTCGTCTACTCTCGATGGGTCGAACCAGAAAATATGAGTTTGTGAAACGTGTGAACCAAACGCATGAATGTTGTTGAAAACGTCACGGGACGTTAACTCGCGAAACCGCGAGGGGGGAGAATATTGTGAACGCATGCAAACAACTGGCGCGGTATTTAATTATATATTATGTAGGCAGGCGGCTGCGTGTAATTTTTCCCTTCATCGTTGGACGGAGCGAAAAGTTATCGCGATTTGCCTTTGATCGATTAAAATGAATGAGAGATCGTGAGGCTTGATGGATGGCCTGCGGAATTCTTTAGAGTGAGCTAGGACTTGGTTACGCAAATCACACCGGAAGATATCGGCACACTAGTGAGACCCACACCGCCACAAGAGAGCGACCGAGAATAGCTATCAGATCCAGAAAAGACCGAATACACTTTTGATCCTTGCATCTCCACCATTGGCAGGTGTTTGTGATTGAAAATTTGCAGGCATTGATTGGTTTTGATTTTTATCTCTACCAATTGCCATGAATATTAGAAATAACCTCCAAGAGCTCTTTGTTCCAGGAAACCTAATCTGTCTGGCTTTCGGCGATTAAGCTGACTAGAGGTTAATCGTTATTACGTCATTTTGGGAAGAATCAGGACGAGAGACCTCTGTGTGTAAATGTTGAATTGTTATAAAAAGGATAATTGTGTCCGGCTACCGAATCTCTCCACAGTTTTCAAGGAAAAGGACTTGCAATCGGTGACCGGTTTAACTTCGGAAGTTGTTTCGTTTTAGAGGTTCGGGATGTATGTGCATTTAGTGTTACCATATAGATATCTTCATGTACAGGTAAATTTCTCAATGCACTGGCTTTAAAATACCGAATGTAAGGAGTTTGCTAGTCAGTCGCTTGACGGCGATGCGACCTAGGGCGGATGGCACCCATCAGCAGTTCGTTTTGAAAGTTTTTTCTGATATTCGTTGAGGAAATTTCAAGTGGGAATTGGTTTGGTTATAATGAATTCACACCATGACCAGTTCAATATCTATCGCAGGAGCGAGGTCATGGAATGCTTGTGGGCTGGTTGTGATCCGTTCTGCCTCCAGATTGGGGGTGTTCATAGGTGCGACTAGTAGAGGCGTGTCAGTACGACGATACCGAGACTCTGGAACCGAATCCGAGCGGTGACAACAATCCAACCCTTCCTGGTACAGTTCCACAGGTCGAGAAAGTCTGTTCCAAGCTGTCACTCTGTCTGACCCCGAGCTCTAACCGGTACGGAACAGAAGATGCCTCGGCTCTGGTTCCCCATAAATGGCAGGGGGTGTGTTTATTGTTGAGATATCTTCGCAATCCCCTACCCCTGCTCTGAAATTCTATGAGAGGTAGCCATGTCTGTCCCCTGTGGGCAGCTTTATTCAAAACTAGGGGCAATTTCGTCAGAGAAGGAGTTTTCTTACACTAATGAAAGCGATCATATTAATTTTTTTAGAAGCACAACGAAGAAAACGTCTGCCAAGTTGTATGTACCCGATAGACGGCCGAAGTACCAGACCGATTTAAAAGGGAGCTGTAAAATTCTCAGCGAGTTCTGGCGCACAGCATAGGCTAGGTCAGAACCTCCAAAACATCCCTCTACCTCACAAACGACGCTCCCCTTCACAACCGATTCGTTCGGTTCTCGAACCATTGATATTGTGGTTGCTAACAGCAAATTGTAAGGCGAAAAATAGTGAAGAGTGGAGGCAACTTGAAATTTTGTGGGATGCAAGGGTTTCCTGCTAGTTATTCATACACTTCTAAAACAATAAATATGATGTCACTCTTGATTTACTATGTATATATATATGTATACTGTTAGTATATCTCATACACCTTGGTTGCATTAGTATAGTGATGTTTTACTGTTCTATTGTGTCATAGTTACTGCTGCTGATGAAGGCTTAGCAAAGACAGTAGGTGGACCAAGGAGAATGCTGGGATGACTTCTCTCTGCGGGAACTTCACGTCCGCCCCCGCCGGTTGTTACGCCGAACTGGGCTCAGCGCTCACCTCGGCCGCTCTTGGATACGTCACGCTGATTCTGGGCATTTACATTAGATGTTCTGCCTCAAGGTAATTTCAATTCACACTCTATACAATCGCATTAATCCTAGAAAATTAAACTATACCTCCATGCGTGTACTCGTAAACAATGAACAGAGCATCTCTGTTCAAAGACGAGACCATACCTTTGTCCGCAGATACGTACCGATTATTGACTCCTCTGAAGAATGTGATTTGTTCTCGCTAAGTGGCTTATTCAAACCCATTGCAATAAGATTCGTTGAGAAGTTTCTAGAGCCCGAACCGCTAAATTACTGAAACATCAAAATCAGATGCTACGAGGCGTTTATGAGTGGGATTTCCAGGAGCAAAGATATTCAGAAGAAGAGGCAGAATGAAACCATATTTCCCAAAAAACTGCTAAAAGCAAATTGAAAGAGTGGACTTTTATACTTGGAAATCAAGGCTTCTGCAGCTTATTTTGACTCGGGAGCAACATATAAGAAAAGTGAGCTCAAAAGATTTCAAAAGATAAGAAAAACCAATAAACTGATTGGGAAGTGACTTTCAATGTAGGTTTCCCTTAGCTGTTACCAATCATGAATCATGCTCATCTACTTGGTAACTCGTGTAAATGAGAAGAAAAGAAATTATGTTGCACGAAACCGGAAACATTCGCGTGTTCCTTTCTCAACGTCAAAAATAGACAAAATTGGTTAAAAACAAGTCGTATTTTTCTCGTATTGTGACTTGTGATGGAGTGTGTGTGAATCTAGAGGTTCATAAAAATGATATTTAATGATGTAAAAATGTCCCATGTCATTCCACTGGAAGGGATATGAACGTATAAAATGAAGCGTATTACAAAACAGCATTTTTCTTGCGTTAGAAATATGAAAGCTTTCTTGGTACTTAAGTAGCTTCATCTCGGGGCATTAGAAACAGGTAGCCCAGAATATGAGACATCTGCCCAGGTTGAAAAGGTAGCTTGCTGAATTTCAGGGTTATACCTGAATCTTTAATCCATATTTGGACATTTCCGTACTATTTGAAACTTCAGGGAAGCTACTATTATTTGGTAACAATGACCCACTAAGAAACTGTCGTAGGAGGAAAGGAAGAATTATTAGTTGAAATCGAGTAATTAGAAAAGGAGTGTAGCCTCGCTCTAACCTAACTTGGTAAAGACAAAACATTCCGATTAATAGCCTATAATCTCGTCCCACACTCTGGAAACAGCTTCCAGTCAGAGAAAAGCCGTGGGCTGTATCCGATGTGCTCGTCCACTTCTAATTAGATGAAGCCGAACGTTACGTAGATAAATACTGGAAATGCTTCGATGACGAAAAAAGTAATTAATTCCTTTGTATCTTCTTGTGTTTTACTGAAAACAGTTTATTATAGTAATGAGTTTATTATGAGATAGAAGAAATGAAAACAGAAATCACCATTTTTCCTCGATAGAAGCCTGACTGGAACCAACATTATCCCCTACCTCGTCAAACAGCTGTGTACGAGATTCCACCTTCTGAAATCTGTACTCAAGCCATCCTCCAAATTGCCTTTAAAACTAAAGACACTCCACTACACTTCGTTCTTCATACACGTCAGGTACTATTCCTGCAGCATCTGGAGTTTTGCATCCAAGTCGCAACTTAATAAAGTGCAAACTATCTCATGGTATGTCCGAAATACTTACATTCATAAATACCTCCAAATGCCACTGATTATTGACGTAATTACCCAGTCATATATCAAACTAAACACACCATTCGATAACCACCCAAACCCGCAGCTAAGGGAATTGATCAATCACCCAACTCCGCTAACCACTGAATGTCGCCTTAAAAGAAAAAGTCATGTCGACTTCATAAATTCATAACCACCTATTTGTAGACTGCAGTACCTATTGTTTTTTATTTTTAAAAAAATTTGCAAACAAAATAACTCAAACTCATGTTTACTTGGAGGATTGACATTGGCCACGACTTTCTTACAAGTTTCCATTTTAATTAGTGTCACTACCTACTACTCGTATATGTACTTGTTGCAATTAGGTTATCTTTGTTATAAAAAAACACATTTTTTTCAAGGTAGAACTGTTGGGGATGTATAAATGAACTGTATTATTGTTCTGTTATTCAGGTAGATGAAGGCCACGAAATATAGAAATTTGGAGAGGTTTAACATGTAGAATGTAGTAATATGATACAACGTAGAATGGAAAGAGTTGATGAGGATTGTGAACTGATAGCGTGCACGCAGACTTAGTTGTGGCTTTGGGGCCTTCCGCAGACATCCTGCAGCCGATCCGTCGTTGAAAAGGTCCATCATTATACGGTAGATGAGAGGAATGGTTTCCCTCGAATAGGAGACATTTCCAGTTCGGCGACACCAGAAATATGCACTGAATGTAAACGTGGGGTCTAAGGTGGCGATCAATGAGAGAGGAGGAGAGTAGAAACGATTTTCTTGAAGGAATAGGAATAGGATGGTTGCAGGACAAGTGGTCAGAATACGGGACGGCGTCATCAGATTCAAACCAAGGTACAATATTTGGAGAAAAGGATTGGGGGATCCTACGTCGGGAAAACTTGATGAAAACACGACTAATTTGGGGAAGAAAGACGATTATTTTGAGGAAACTCAGAAGTGTAGAGTTTGAGGAAACGATATGAAAAATCAGTTCAACATGCAGAAATAAGCTGTATCTTTTGGCCAGTCATAGGAATGGATTTTCAATGGGGTGCATCTTTAAACCTCGTCGTCATCATTATTCAAATTGTACAGAGTTGCCACTCAGCGGCATTTCATTGCAGAATTCTCCAGAGTTTTCAGTTCAGCTCAGCACACTGCAAGTTATTTATTACAATTAACACTTTTTGACGCCTAGTTTTGAATTTATGTCGAATTGAGACATCCATCACCGCACTGCACTTCACGTGAACGACAACTTATATCAAGCACGTTAACAGTCTTGTGATGTTTCCCCAACATGATCAGTGTGCTCTTCCCCAAAATAGACGCAGTAAAGCGGCCTTTCACTGCCTGTTCCACCAAAGTAGTGGTCCTCGAAGGATTTTGTTGTTAATTCGATAACAGGATTCTACCTGAAACGTAAGACGACAAAATGAAGGGGCTGGGGGATTAAAAACTTGAAAAAAAAAGTTTTCCTTGTCGATAAAAATGGTTTACTATTGAAAATCATAATCCATCTCATACAAAAAAAGCATTAGCACATAAAAACATAATCTTTCTCTGAAATCCACTATTCTATTATCAACTTGGAAACGTGTCCCAATAAAAACTTATTACCAGTTCCCGGGAATTCTTGCAAAACTTTCCTTGCACCTCCGCTTAAGCTGTCATATGTCTTTACTTCTTGATAGTGACTTTACGTCTTTAATAGTAAAAATCTCGAGACAAGAACTGGAGGTTCCGCATCCCACCCAATATATTTCTCTGTCGCTTGAAGTGATGTCCGTTTAAAATTATAACTCCCCGTCTCCTCGTCCCCCGTAGACCCTGGTTGTGGTCTAGACTTTCACCTGTCGTTAAAACTGACGGAGCGATCACAGGACTCGGTACCGTCCGCGTTGGGATCTTGGGAAGCGCCAGGCGCGTCACGGACGGTTTCTGTTGTCTGCGCCGCTCATCAAACTCTTCATCATCATTAGATCTAACTATCATCATCAGAACTGTTAAACTGCCCGTAACTAAATGTTTCCTTGCACTTCACCTCTTGGCCGGTGCTTAGTATGCAGATTAAATGATCATAAACGATAAATTTGTAAATGTGCAATCCTTAAGCACAGTTGTGGTTTAGTAATTCAAATATGAATGACTCCTGAATTATACCTTGCAACCGAAAAAACAGCAAGAACACAATATTTGCTGAATTTATTGACAGATCTCTCAGGGCCAAGAAATGCAGGGATGAGACTTCCTGTCAAATAGTAGCTTGGGACTACGAGCTGTTATTTTACAGTCGCGGATTAATGCTATGCAGCTTTGTTTGGTTTTCGTTGTAATAGATACAATTCATTCAAGATGTTGATGAACTAAATTAGTTCACCAGTATTTCAGCTGGCAATATATTTAAAACCAAATAATTGTAGGGTACCAAGATCTTGTTATGATTCATTATCCGAGTCAGTTTTAACTACATTTTGAGGTTTATATTGAATTTTAGCTCAGACTTTTCCATCATATTAAAACATGAGACGCCGATTCTTCGAATTTTCAGTGTGTAATGACGTAACATTTGACACATAGTGAGTTACGCTATATGTCATTCAGAAAAGGTCAGAGCTGAAACCCATTTGATACAAACATTGGAATGTTAACCCTGAGTCGAATAAGCCTCAGTCGAATGAGACTAAATTTTTAGACTTGATTCAGAACAATATTGAAGACGCTAGGTGATTAGTACTCACGCCAGACTAAGTCACTCGCGACGAAGCTGTGGAAACCCATTTCAAATAAAAACGGATAAAAGTGGGGTTTACAAACTAACTGTGGTGAAACTGGTAGGAAATTTAGGGAACGAATAAAAGAGCATGAAAAGGATTTCAGGGACAACAAAGGTGATTCTGCCTTTTCAAGTCATCTGAATGAATCCAATCATAGCTTTAGTTTTGATCTGACAAACAGGCAATACGTAGAATTTCCTCACTTTTGCCCAAAGGGAGGTATGTTGGATGTGCTAGAAAAAGTCGAAATTGTTAAGAGTGATAGGCCAGGAAAATGTTTAAATGATGTCATTCCTCAAAATATTTCACCATTATTGGGTTCTTTCTTGCAATAACTTTGGCCCCGCCTCTCCATAATGATACTATTTGTGTCCCTTTCACTTTGTAAGCCTTGAGTGGCATTGGTTGGTCCTCCCCGCCCCTTTCACTTCCTTGAGCCAATATGATTCAATCTCCTCTCACTTGATCCTATATAAGATATGCTTTCTGTGATGTACTTTCAGTTCATGTTTGTTACTGATGATGACCTAACCGTCGAAATCGATTTAACAGTGTAACTCTTTACTTTCGTGGAAATATAGACAACGTTCCATCTTACTCCGTTTTTATTTTACTCACGCCAGTTTGGATCGCAGCTGTGGCCCACCAATTTTTAAATTATTGCAAAAGTCTTGACGTTGTGAGCAGAGGAAATCAGCCTAATTTTGACAAGTTTATACCATCCTTGTTTTCCAAGATATTTTACAGTTTTTGGGGTCGAATTTTGTTTGGATTTGTCTCTCTATGCTCGACAGTAGGTACGAGTACTTACACGAATTTCTGTAACGTACACGTTTTAGGAATTATTCGGAAAAAAACTCAAGATTGTGCAATTTCAGCAAACTTTGTGAGGCCTCCATTTCTTAGTTTACCAATTGAAAGATGGCAGACAAAGGCTTTATCACTCAGAATACACTAAATTTTCAAAGTCCACCCTAAACCTTCTCCAGAAATCACTCGGCTCGTAGATTACGAGGAATGGAGGTTTAGATGGTGTTACGTAGACCAAGTTCAATAAACACAGACCAGCGATCTACGTAGAAGTTCTTTGTAATTTAGAAATCGTTTTTGTTTTCTTTTTAATGGTTTCGAATGGACAATTTTTGTAAATTATACAAAAATCATCCATTCGAAACCATTAAGTATATTATTCTGCTTTTTAATTTAATATTTCAAGTTAATACTATGTTGTACAGTCTAATACCAGTAATTCCATCGTTTTCCACTCATCGTTTTAAAAAGTTTCTCGATGGCAATTTGAATTGTGGCCTCTCTTCTTTGTGAAGAGTACAAATTTAAGAAGTACTGAGCTTGAATTGAGACTAATAGTGGGTGTGGGTAGTGGAGTGACCACATATTCCATCGTTTTCCATTGACATGTTGCACATCATCGTTTTTTGTTAAAAGTAGTTGACGTTAAACTGTTCATCCCCCCTGTGCATGTATGGGTCATATTCTCTATTGCTTATTGTTTGATCTCAACTGCGTTAATTAGTTAAACAATTTTGTCTTGTTATAAATATCAAAAAGGGGAGAGAGGAACTGCAGCATCAATTAAAATTATTGAATCAGTTTAACAGTTTAACGTCAACTACAAAACTAAAAGTAACTGAGTGCCACCACCATTGAATTGAGACTTAGAAACGTTTCTGACGAGAATAAACAGATATAACGCTCCAAATGAATTGAGACTTAGAAGGATATATTGGCTAATCAGCCGACGGATCCACCGTGACCATTGGTAACTAGCTGCTTCTTAACAGTTTAGCACTCAAGCCAGTTTGGAAGTACGGAGGGCAGTTGTGGCCCACCAATTTATTTTGAGTAGGTAGTTTAGACCGTTTACCCATTATCTAATTCATTTCTCTCAGCTTTGGAAGTTGCTCCTTCTTCTTCTTGACTTGGGCTCGCCATCTAAAGCACTCATCAAACCTTGTACGAGTATGCTTTGCTTCATAGACATGTAGCACTAGTTTGCCTTCAAGGTAGACTGGTAAGTAGTGAACACATTAAATGAACACAAAATCGACCTGGACCGACTCATTCATCTTGACTGTAACGACTGCATTTTGCCTATTTACTCAAACATGTTCGCGTTATTTAAGTCCATGTTCGCAAATATTTGCATTTGTTTCCCAACTCTAATTATAGATACGTTGGCATCAAAGGGGTCTTCGGACCGTTAAACCGTCTGTCCAAAATAAATTGCTAGGCGGCTTTTGCACAGTGCACCCACTTGGAAAGGGTCTAGTTTTAACTTGGATAGATGCCTAAACAAGTGAGTTCAAGCCACCCCACGACCTTCCCTTTGACTCTGCCAACTAACGCCCCGCCATTTAGTTCGCTGTGAAGTTTTTGCTAGCGAGAAAGTTGAGAACTGACGTATAGCGTGACTGAGGTTTAGCGATTCGTGTCAATTTCTGTTATCTCAAGAAATGAAATTGGTGGATTACGGGGTAACTCTCAAGAGTGCCCAGGTTTCATCTAGGAAACATCCAGGTTGGATTTGGGATGAAAACGCAGCAAATTCTTTCACTGGGGTTTATTATTCAATTGGCTTGCGTTCATGATTTGACTTTCTACTAAGTTCTGGAGTGTGCGTGTTTCACAAGTGATAGAGCGATTTTTCAATTTCAGGAGGCACACAAATATAATCAACTGATATTTTGGTTGAGAACAGATTTACGTGCTCTATGCATATCTCCTGAAATTCAATAATCGCTCTATCACCTGTGAAACACGCACACTCCAAAGCTTAGTAGAAATTCAAATCATAAACGCAAGCCAATTGAATAATAAACCCAATTGAAAGAAATTCAGCGTTTTTTTTAATGGTTATCAGAATACTTCAACCCGTCTATCGGCTATGAACCCTTTTAGGAGTTCACTCCAGTATCCACTTTCACTACATCACTAGGTTCACTACATCATCAAAAATATTGATTTTTCCTGAAAATTTCAGATCTTTTGCTCCATCCATTTGGGAGAAATCGTGCGTACGGCGGACGGACGGGAAAATTTGTATTGCAGATTTGGATTCGACACCCCTTGAAATATAAACCATGAAATATTCAGGGGGGTCGGACTTTTTTTTTTTTTTTTCAAGAGCGATTGCATGGTTTATTATTTAATAATAAACGAAAATGGCAGCTAATAAATTGTCAATATTTTGGAAACGATTCTCATGCTTCTCCTCGTATAAATAGAATCATAAATCGAAGAAACGGTTTTTTAGTCCAAAACTCCAGTTTGAACCATGCCAAATGAAGAGTACTATTTCGTTTATTTTCAAGATCCTTTTATGAGAAGGAATCTTCTGTTCCCTTTTCATTTCTTCAATTTTACCCCCGAGGGCTGAACGAAACCGATGCCGTGACTTTTGGACGATTCGGGTCCCATATTCGGAAGTAAATTGTGCGAACTCGTGAGTCTTAAGTTGTGATTCTCCTCAGAAAACAGTCCTTGCATGGCGTCCCCGGGAACTTGCTCGTTAGCATAACATTGTTTACTTCACAATCGATTTGTTTGTATACCTATTTTGTTAGCGTGTGCTGTGAGTTGGTGAATTTGCTATTCCATTACTGCAACTTAGCCTTGAATGGAATTATTGTCAATTAGTCAATAGTTGAACTGAAGTTTCGACGGTTAAGTCATCACCAGTAACAGAATGTATATTCAGTTATTGTTCTGTTGATGTACCTACTAATGATGACTTAACGTCGAAATCGATTTAACGTTTATAACTCTTTAATTTTGTTAAAATAGACAACGTTCTTTCTAAAAAAAAAAAAAAACTGTGTTTTTATTTACTTATCAATCTATTTCAACCATGTCCATCTGGCGGTGTCGGTGGAGAAGAGGTAGGCTTAATCATATTTATGAATGAAAATAATTGCATATTCACAACTTCGGAATTAGAGAATTTGAATATGGTAAGGATAAGAATAGGAATAATATATTCATATTCCTATCCTTATTAGATGGATGGATAGAATATACATATTCGTATGCTCTTCAAATTATTTCTGCGTTCTCAGAGCCTGAGGGCTGAATGTAAGCATCAACCACCTTTTTGAGAAAGAATTCCGACAGTTTTAGTTATGAAAATCAACAATCATAGGGTGCTGAATAACAACAAGCTTGTTTTTTGTGTGTGTGAATATCGACATGAGGCAGATCGTAGGTAGACTTTCGTGGAATACCGTAATTTTGGAGGCGGGAACTACCAAATGGTCCACAACATTTATGTCGTCGTGTCGATATTCAGACGCAACCATGAACAAAGAGTTTGCTGATCAAATGATGACTGAGCAGTTCATCCTCCGAACGAAGTGAACACGGAAATCAGATGGTTACAGCGTCCTAGAATATTCATAACTAAAGCTGTCGGTATTCGCGCTCAAATGGGTGGCTATGTTCATATTCAGCATTCAGGTCTTGAGAACGCAACCATAATTGGTAATTAGATCATATGAATATGGATATTCGTATTCCTATTCAAATTCCTGTATCTACCTTCTAATGAATAGATTGGTATCCCCAAGTCTACTCCCAGATGAATAAGGAAAGGAATAACCCTTATCATTTGAATTGCACCAATTTCGAATTTGTGAATACGTCCTTATTTCCATTCATGAAAATGACTAAGTCTCTCTTCTGTATTATCATTGCTAGAAGGGTTTCGTAGAAATTTGTTGATACGTAAATAAAAGCATAGAGGTTTTAGAAAAAATTGAGTCTATTTCCACCAAATTTAGGTGTTATAAACGTTAAATCGATTTCAACGTCGACAGGGCAGTACCTGAATGTACGTTCTGTTACTGATGATGATGTAGCAGGAAAAATAATTAACTACTCCTACACATTCAATACATTCTTACTGATTTTGGTCTAGCCGTCGAAATCGATCCAACATGCATGACTTTTCAACTTTTGGTTTATTATTCAATAATAACCATTGTAATCGCTCTTGAAAAAAATTCTGACCCCCACTGAAAATTGCATGGTTTTTTCGTCCGTCCGCCGTACGTCGTAGGTACGCCGTATGCACGATTTCTCCCAAACGGCTGAAGCAAAAAAGCTGAAATTTTGAGGAAAAATCCATGTTGGTCCGACGACGACCTAATTCTTGAGCCAGCTCTCTCACTTAATTTAAAGTGCTCTTTAAGGGTTGTCGAAGTTTTTTAAAATCCCTAAAAACCTCAAAAAAAAGTCGAAGCGGCCTAAATTTGAACTCTTTTTGAAGAACTTCCCTCGAGGAATCGAACAAGCCTTTCCCCATGTCCGTAGGTCAAACCATTCCTGATGTATGGCCCGATTTATGGTGCCAACATTTGCGTTATTTTGGTTTATTATTGTTTTTGTTTTGATATCAGTAACCTAGTGATGTTGTAATGTGGGTACTGGAGTGAACTCCTAAAAGGCTTTGTAGCCGATAAGGGGTTGAAGCATTCTGATATGCATGAAACGCTGCAAATTCTTTCGCTGGGGTTTATTATTCAATTGGCTTGCGTTCATGGTTTGAATTTCTACTAAGCTTTGGAGTGTGCGTGTTTCACAGGAGATAGAGTGATTATTGAATTTCAGGAGGCACACAAATATGATCAACTGATCAATCCAAATAGGTATTTTGTTTGAGAACAGATTTACGTGCTCTATGCATATCTCCTGAAATTCAATAATCGCTCTATCACCTGTGAAACACTTACACTCCAAAGCTTAGTAGAAATTCAAATCATGAACGCAAGCCAATTGAATAATAAACCCCAGTGAAAGAATTTGCAGCGTTTTTGAATAGGCTTCATTTTTTTTTAATTTTATAAAATCAGTGTTTTTCTTAGCATGGGCTTTCACAACTTTGTCGGCAGTGATTTATCGCGTATGGATAAGTAGTGGCATTTTTCAAATGGTGAAATCCACTCCCAAGCCTCGATCGTCGAGTTAGAGAAATTCCTTATTTTGAATCCAAATCTCATTTCGATGAAAAATCCCAGTACCGTAGGACTTTCGGACTAAATGTCCCGACAGTAAATTCACAGAATCAACCGCATAAGTCGAACTTCACTGTTCTCATCCTTCCATTGAAAGATCCCCCGTATTTTATCTCCTCTAATCCTCTCAAGACCACCGCCTTTGCGTCGACGCAACGGTTTACTTTCTTTCTTTTCTATTTTATACTCAGTGACTCCGGGCGTGCGCCTATTATAATATGAGGACGTTTGACAGCGACTAAATTGATAGCGTGGACACAATTGTGTTCGCCTCCTCCACAAAACTCAATCGATTCCGAGTCGTAGAGGCGAGAACGGGCCGAGTCACGACAGAATGGACGGCGCGACGCGTGAACCGCGTTAATCCTTTCTAAACCTTCTTTTTTTTCCCTCCTCTTCAACTGACTTTAATAGATCTTGACACTATGGCATCAGTTAGGACGGAGCGCGAGACCACGCTAAGATTAGCCTTTAAAAAAGGTTATTTGTAGTATAAGAAGAATATCCTAAGGTTGCGCTGTGGCGGGAACAAACTTCGGAAACTGTGGATTATTCCTTCACGCTTACGCATTTTCAATATTTCGAAATAAATTATCGTCTGAAAATATGCTAGATAAATGTTGTGATAGATATTGATAGATCCCACTTTCCGTTTCTAGCAACTGCTAAGCCTACGCTAAGCTACAGGAATATCGTCTGGGTGTTTCAGGTCGCTTCATCCCTTAAAAGGGGCAACTAGTCCATTCCATTACCTCCTTGATATATGGTAGCGATCCTGGTAACGAAACATTCAACTTCTAATGTTAAACGTTCTGACGCCCCTTTCCCTCGCACTGCTCCCATAAACATAATGAGCGGTACCCATATTATATGTTACTATTACCTTTTAAAAGTTACAACATACCTTTTCCCCATACCACTACCACTCATCAGTCATACTTCAGATCTAAAAAAATCCGTCTGCAATGATTCTTCAAATGAAAATTTATAAAGAATCCCATCACAGAGTAGCCTGGGCCAGTCTTTAAATCTTTTTCCACGTCAGTATTTAACTGGCTAAGATGATCAATGAAAAAAAAAGAATTTTTTCTTCTGGGAGGCCGAGAGTCTCGGTATCTGACAGTGAATACGTTTTGAGGATAGAAAACTGAATCAGCTTTTGCGACCATTATTAATCTTGAAGATGTCGAACTTGTCAATGAATGAACAAATGGTTCCTTTGGGTTGGATACGGTTCAAATTATTTCCTGGAAGCTTAAGGTGGACCTCGTTTAGTTTTAATAAAGATGTCTATGAGGTATGCAATTTCGGATTGGAGCTTTTGGATCTCGAAAACGACTGATTTAGAAGTTGGACTCACTAAAACCTTGCACGATAATCTGATTTTTGCAAAAATTACTAGTCAAGGCTACCCATCGGTTTCTTCCTTCTATATATCATAAATATTAAGTCAAATCTTGTGCATTGCGAGTTTCTATTGTATTCCCCAGTTGCTGCATAGTTCCCCTCCCTCCTACAATAACGAATGTGGTTAGTAGGTAATCCACTATCTCTCCTCTCGAAGAATTGGAAGTCTGGTTCAGCAAGTCCTGAGGCATCTGCTATATGTCCTCTCCTGGATGCTAAGGAGATTTCTATGTTTCCGAATTCCTGTATTAACCCTCAGGTAGCATGTCTAGCAGGCTGGTACCCGAATTTCTGACGTAGCCACATAACTCCCGGTGTAGGGATAAGCAAAGCTAATGAACCCTCTACTCTTCACGACTCCTCATTCAGTTTCTTATTGAGATTGTTGTCCTCCCCATGTCTAGATCCTACACCGTGGAATCAGATTTGGATTGTTAAATAGATTTCCCGCAATTGAGATCTTTGTACCTTTCCCCATAAAGGTAGGTGGAGCCATCCCTGGGACTTATTGTGAAAATAGCATCATACATTTAAAACCAGTCCATTCCACCAGTCCACTCTTATAATTCATTATTTATGTTGTAACCCACGTTTTCTTACAGACGTGATCCGCCCGCTCTCTTCAGTAGCCACACCGTCCGATGCCTCCTCAGCTTAGCGCTGTTCTTCATCCATCTTGGGGAGGCCGGAGAGCTCATAGCAGGTGGAAAATCCTGGTTCTTGGCGTCGATGTCTTTCTTCTCCTGGCCAGCAGTCCAGTTTTTCTACCTCACCATCGAAGTAAGTTGAATTGGTGTTATTATTTATTTTGAATAGTGGTATTTACTGTGTCGAGGATTAAAACGAGTTATGACAGACCACCAACAGAGGTTCCATAACATTTAGAACAGAATAGAATTATTATGAAAGTTTGCTGACATAACTCATATCCAGCTTGAAAGCCTAAATAAAGCTTTCGTCTCCTCAGTTATATGCTGTGTGGTCGGGAGCCAACTGGCAGTAGTACCGCAGGGTTAAGGCGCTTTTGACTCAAAGTCTTCCATTAACTTTCCCACAAGTTGCAGCAATTCGCTGCTTTTTGTACAAAATGCAGCTAAGTTTTCTGCGTTCACTTGTCGTCAGTCAAATCCTCTACTTAGTTTTGGTTTCCCTCAGAGTGTTGGTAAAGGTCAAAGAAAGTTGAAAACGAACTGTGAAACATTTGTTGCTGGTTCTTGTTGAAAACTGGTTATGAACTATTTTCCCAGACTCATTCATTACTTGTCACATTCAGAAGGTAATTGACTCTCTCATCAAAACCCAGCTCAGCTTTCCACTTAAAGCAGGGGTCTCCAAACTACGGCCCGCGGGCCGGAAAAGCCCCTGGAAGAATTTGGTCCGGCCTGCCGCCCGCGGCGGTAATGGAAAAATTTAGGCTACCGCCAGAACAGAAAGAAATGTCAGCCATGTGACCCACCGAAAGCAATAATGAACAACTAATGATCATGAACTGATGAACAACAATTAAAAATATATATTCAATCACTAAAAACTAAGTTTTATTCCCTATGTTAGGCCAAATTTTGAATTTATCAAACTCGTCTAGAATTACTTGAAAATACTGTTTTCAAGTGTCTAATTTTCAACATTTTCCGGTAGATGGCCCCCGCACCTCCCCTTGGCTGGGGGCCTAGCCAAATAGTTTGGAGACCCCAGACTTAAAGGATCAATTTCAACTCGATTTCATATGATTGAATGGGCTTTCCTCATCTAACACTGATTTCAGACCTCTAGAAATGGAGAAAATTATACTTAAAGGACTTCACTTTTGCACATGGGCAGACTGAAGTATTGGGTTTAGAGCGGTAAAACTTATCAGGAAGACTCTCAAGACTCCATGAAAATGGGATGAAGGGTGTGCATTAAAGTCATTGTTACAGTGGCCAAGGAGATTGTTGTGATTTGTTATTACAAGGGACACACGGCGGACGCACGAGGGACACATCGATGGACAGACACGAAACGAATGTGGTTGTAAATTTCAAATAGTAAAGTTTAAACTTATATGTTGGGGAAAATTTTTTTTTTTTTTTTTTTTAAGACTACAGCTTAAATTGAAGAATCGTGAAACGTGCTTGAGTTGTGCTCACTGCTGTCTTGTAAGGAGGCATTTTCTTCTCACCGCAATAGTTCTTTACTGATAATATATTCGTATAATAGAAAATAGCGAGGGGAGGGGGAGGCTATTTGATTGTCAGAAGTTGTACACAATAATGTTCTTATAGTCACTAGTAACATTTTTTTTTTTAATCAACTTTTTTTAGCTATCCGAATAGCATTAGGACACATTCAATGGTGATTTAGAAGAAAAAATAGATTGGAATCATTTTTCTAATCTCATGAATAACGACACTAGTTTCAATGACAACTACATCTGTTAAATATTTAGTGTTCGTTATACACAATGAGCTTCGTTCCATTACGAACGACCAACCCACCTCTGGTTGAACTTAACAAGAGTGTGAAGGGACAACGAGATCGTTCATATTCATGACCGCCCTGCGTCGCGGAGCCTCTGGGTATTTCCAATGGCAGGAACGCTGTGACCCAATGGATCGACTCCTGCGGGGAAGTAGATATGAAACGTCTAAATTAATTAATTCTGAGGAACCGTAGTCTAACGACGGCGTCTGAAGCGTGATGTTCGGTACGTGGGATCACCTTTTGTTGGCACCCGGACAAAATTCCGTACGAGGTGGTCATTCACCGATTTCAATATGAGTCACGGTCCATTCTTAATATGGATGCCTAATATCGTGATGAAGGTTGGTGTGTAAACATAGAACAAACAGCTGAAGAGAATTCAATGGTACGAAATTGAGCTTAAGGTAGGATATTGTATGATCGAAGACCATCGATGAACACTTATTTCCTGTAGAAAAATGTTCTAAGCATTGATGAAAACAGAAGGCAGGGGTACCCACAAGGGGCGCTATGAAGCAGACTGCGTCAGTGAAATTCTTGGGGGGTAAAATTGATTGAAACAGTGCTTAACGTGACGATATTCATTGCTCTCCTTAGCTATTACTAGTTGTTCAGCGGAAAGAGCAAAGTGTCGATCAAAAATGTCAAAACCAGACTCAGATCAGCTATGGGAGATTCATGGTTGTCCAATCTAATGGTTCTAGCTGCAGAAAAAGATGTACTTGAGTCTATTTCTAATGGAAAAATAATCAAAAGATTTCCTGTTTCCTCATTCCAAAGACAAAAATTGCTATGTAGGGTTTAAAAAGAATCTTTCTAAGTGTTTAAGTTAATTTATAACTTGTTAAATATATCTGATATATTTAACAAGCTATATATTGAACTTGTAGACGGTCTCAGACTACAAATTTAAAATTTCTGACTTCAAACTGTTGATATTTTTTTCAAAATTATTAATATTTGTTTTTTACCTTTTTGAATGTTACCACTGAGAATACTATGTTATTGCTCTACGTAAAACGCTGCAAATTCCTTCACTGGGGTTTATTATTCAATTGGCTTGCGTTCATGATTTGAATTTATACTAAGCTTTGGAGTGTGCGTGTTTCACAAGTCATATAGCGATTATTGAATTTCAAAGGCACACAAATATGATCAACTGAAATCCAAATAGGTATTTTGGTTGAGAACAGATTTACGTGCTCTATGCATATCTCCTGAAATTCAATAATCGCCCTTCTGTCAATAATCGCCCTAACGGTCGGAAAATTTTGTATTGCTGATTCGGATTCTACACCCTTTGAAACGTAAACCATAAAATTTTCAGGGGGGTTAGAATTTTTTTTCCAGAGCGAATACAATGGTTTATTATTGAATAATAAACGAAAACATTTAGTTGAGGTGTTCAGATTTTCATCATTTTTAGTAAGGAAAATTAGGAAACAAGGTTAATTAGGAAACAATAACCATGAACGACGCTGAGATTAATTAAGAAACAGACCATGAACTTCACTCCCTTAATTACACGTACATCAATCAAAATCGTATAGAAGTTGTAGAAATTAGGCTTGTTACATGGATTTCACGTCCCCCATGTGCAGTAGCTACTAAAGATGCTATCGTGTTGAGATAATTTTCGATATCGATTTTTCCAAGTACTCTATAAAGCTGAGCTAAAACTATTTACATTTACAATATTCTCAATCGATTTCTACTATTCTTTTGATCATTATTATTATTATTTTAAATGATAAACCTTTGTGATCAACAACTTTTTAACCCCCTCATGTTTCTAGATACATAGATTTTAAAAATCAAGTTAAGTACAAACAAAAAATCAGTAGAAGGTCTGTTTGACACGGAAATGATAAAACTTGGTGTAATAGCTTGATGTTTTTTTTTCGGTTGCTTTCCTGTTGCTTGAAGTACTTTTGGTTTACATGGTTTGCGTTTCAAACCGTGTAATCGAATCTGCAAAAAAATTCTTCCGTCCGTCCGCCGACGCAAGATGCTCCCAAACGGCCGGAGCAAAAGATCTGAAATTTTCAGGAAAAACCCATGTTGGTCCGACAACGCCCCAATTCTTAAGCCAGCTCTCTCACTTAATTTAAAGTGCCCTTTAAGGGTTGTCGAAGTTTTACAATAAAAACCCTAAAAACCTCGAAAAGTCGAGGCGTCCTAAATATGTACTCTTTTGAAGAACACTCCACGAGGAATCGAATGAGCCCCTCCCCAGGTCCGTCTGTCAAACCATTCCCGATTTATGCTGCCAACATTTGCGTTATTTTGGTTTATTGTTTTTGTTCTGATATCAGTAACCTAGTGACGTAGTGATGTAGTAATGTGGATACTGGAGTGAACTCCTAGAAGGGTTTATAGCCGATACACTGGTTGAAGCATTCCCGTAATGTAGATAAATGCTACAAATTCTTTCACTGTGGTTTATTATTTAATTTTATTTATTTGGCTTGCAATCATCATTTGAGTTTCTACTAAGCTTTGGAGTGTAAGTGTTTCACAGGTGATACAGCCATTATTGAGTTCCAGGAGATATGCATAGAGCATAATAAATCTGTTCTCAACCAAAATACCTATTTGGATTGTTCAGTTGATATTATTTTTGTGTGCCTCCTGAAATTCAATAATCGCTCTATCACCTGTGAACACTTACACTCCAAAGCTTAGTAGAAATTCAAATCATGAACGCGAGCCAATTGAATAATAAACCCCAGTGAAAGAATTTGCAGCGTTTTTTTTTCTCTAACTGAAATCATCCTCATTAACTTGTCAATGTTTCTTAGTAGGATTTTACAATATAAAACCAGTTCATTTATCATGATGGTAGTGATGGAGGGGAATGAACTTTATTTATAGTTAATTGTAAAATGGTTTAACCAACGAAATCACGATGTTTACTTTCACTAAAATTATATACTAACCGGGCGTAGGAATGTCCATGAATGCAAGTATTTCTTACCAGTATGATTTGTTCTCATTTTGTCAGGTATTCGGTCGCCCGCAGTACTTGGCCGTAACGAGCTTCCTGTATCTGGCAGTTGGATTCTCTCGGGGCGTCCTCCTCTACGTTCTTCTGGATCAAATAGACATCACGCATGTCGGAGCCATCCTCGCCGCCCTCTGCTCCTTCGTCGGATATGGAGTCGCTCTCAACGATTTGGTCACGTTCATTCAGGAGGTGAGTGAGCATTACGGTTTATAAACGGACGGTTTATAAATAACGAAGAATTGGTGGACTGAACTAGTTTCCCCTTCTAAGAGCTGAGGCGATGAGCCTGCAACACCCAGACAATGCCCCAGCAGCTTAAACGCCTCAGGTTTATGATCAGCTTAGCAGTTTCAAGAAACAGAAAGGGGGAACCATATCCACCACTCTTTTGTACTTTTAAAAAGTAGCGGAAACAGTAATTTTTTAGGAGGGATGTTTAAAATGTCAACGTCAAAAGTTAACTCATTTATACCTCTACCAGGCCTGTCACTTTTGATCATTTAGATTTTTCCCTGGTTTTACTTTTTACCCACAATGGACTACCTTCTCAAAATCTAATATTGAAACCTTCTCCTGACATATCTACCCATTTCCAGGTCCAGGATTCTATACTTCTCTGTGGAGGGAAGATTGGAGTATCAGCATAAATTAAACGTTGAATGTGTATTTCACCAACAAAAGTTACATTCCTGTTAATTTTAATGGTAAAGTGATTCCCAATGCTAATGAATCCATATACATTGGTATGAGGCTTGACGCTAGGCTCAAAAGTAAAGCACGTGGCAAGAAAAAGGAGAACTACTTCTTAACCTCAGAAAAATATATTGGGTGATGGGGAGACAACCAAAGCTATTAGTCCAAACTATACACTGTTCAACCAAGTTCTTAAACTAATTTGGACTTATGTAGCTCAGCTGGTGTGCTGTGCCTCTCAATGAAACCAAGACATCATTCTAACAGTCCAGAGGAATTTGCCCCCGAAGGCCCCTCGGTACTTCCCAAATGAAAGTATCAATCATGAGCGTCAGGTTGCCACTGTGAACAAGCTACAACAGTAAGATACCTAGATCGGCTAAGATCTCACACCTACGAAGAAGCTGTCCAATGCCTTGACTCAAGTAATATCGTCAGAAGGTTGAAAAATACTCACAAAACCTTGGTTACTTGTGATGCAGTATAGTGCAGTATAATGCAGTCTTGTCAGAGGGACCGAGATAACAATCGTGGGGCAACGGGGAAAAGAGAAAGAAAAAATATATAGTTCCTACCTGTAGAAACTATTTTGTTTACTGAATTGGAGTAATTTCTTCATCCCCATGTTGTACAGAGCAAACAATGTGCTAAGAGAATTGTGAAAACCTGCAACACAGACGTCACAATGCCTATAGGTCCCCCAGAACTCAGCATCTGGGACGGGTTCACCACTGGTGAAGAGAAACAATTGTCACGACAAACCAAACTCCTGATATATCATAGTTTTGAATATTTATCAATATTTGCAAAACAATTTCAATAAGTTTCAATAGGCGCATTGAAAAATTAATTTGAATGAAATAAAAATGAATCTGCGCCAGGACTGTTTGTATTCGTCGCCAATAGCGGAGCAGGCGAGAAGGAATGTGGTAAACAGGCGCCTTGTGGCGTTGGCTTGAAAAGCAGGTTGCGGCCTTGCATTCGTTACGGGGACAATTAAAACGTTGGGCGGAAGTGAATCTGGACCGCTTATAACAGGCATCCGAGGCCCGAAGAATACTATCAACGCTCATCGACGGGAGCCTCCGTCGGAAAATGATAACTAAGCAATCAATCTACTTTCAGACAGCTCCGTTAGAGCGATGGAACGGATGATAAATGACGGTGTCACTTTGTGTTTGACCGGGGTTTCAAGATGACAATATTATAATGAAACTCCCATTAATAATTTCAAGCCTTTACCACATGACACTAATAACTTGTTGAAGGTATAAATAGAGCGTTTCAAAGCTGAAACTTTGTTTGGACGGTTGGACATCGACACGGCCATTGATAGGAGGAAATCATTGGAACAGAGTAAAGTCCTATGGGGCCCCTGTGTAAGATGAGAAAATAAGCCCCTATCAAAATGCCCAACCCGAATGCCAACTTTTGGGGGGCGAAATTTTGACCTTGAAAAAACTTTTTAACACAATTAAAAAACATCAATTTGAGTGGCATTTCGTCAAAGATCAAGTTAATGTTCGTCCTTTATTTCATAAAAATAAGTAAACTATTATTTGTTTTAACTTGCATTCAGAACTACTTAATATAGGGAATTATAAAATATTAATAAATTTAACGGAGTAAAGGTTTAGTTGTAAATATATTTTTAGCTAAGTAAGCATTTCATCTCATTTTGCAAATATTGAAGTGCGAGAACATCGGAACATCTATCAATATTCAAAGAGTAGAATGAACGATTTTATGATTCAACTCCCCCTACTCTCCACAACTCAAGTTAGTGTAAGTTACTTGAAGTCAAATTGTGAATATGAAAGGACAGTATTGAGGAGAAAACACGCTGCCAATTCTAGCACATGGGTCTATATTTTGGATAGTGCGTGATTGCTCTTGACGAAGTGAAGTGTGGAGGTCACTTACAGGTTCAAAATGTTCAATTATTTGCTAAGGGTCCTACGGATCTGTAACCTTTCCTAGTAAATTTAATTTTGCGTCAAAATTACTAGAAAATGACAGCCCATCTATGTAACTTGCCGATTGACAGCTCAACTTAACTATGTAACTTGCCTATGTCAGGAAAACCCCAGTTTTCGGCGCGTAGCATCTATTTGTGTGAGGAGATCGGGCTCCCTACGCAATTTCATGTGCGGAAGAACAGATTTTTCACATAAACTTTACACGGTTAGCGCCATCTTGGTGCCATATTTCATTCTGTATCGCTGATGTACATTATTCAGTGGGTGCCTTTCTGACCTAGATCCAACCTGGGGATGAATGATCCAACAACCTTATGGTGTTTTAACAACGAGACCTATATCCTCTTCCACGCAAAATATTTACATCTCTTCAAACATCCAAATGCTCCTTTTCTTTGCTCTTCAGAAAGAGTCCATCACCGCAGTTACGCATTGCTGAACGTGGTCTGCAGACCGATCTGCATACTTGGATGATTTGCTCAGCAATTTAGGGGTTTTACTGTTTTATTCATTTTTCCATATAAAATTTGGTTCCTTGGTGGTAATACCTGAAACTAAAATCCAGTTTGATTGTTCAGCAAACAGTTGCCGGATAGTAGATAGGCTCCCCCTCCCCCCAACACGAACTTGTGGGGCAGAACATGAATGTCAGCTACCCCGGGGGTCCAACATATGAACACTAATATTCCATGTTCAAGCTGTAATTGTTGCGGAAGTTATAGAACCCCCTCCTCAGCTACATCTTCTTGAGCATAATGACCTTGACCCAAATTTTCTTCCATCGGGATCCCATTTTCCTCTGGAGCTGTGGAGCGGAGGGGTAGCGTTCAGGAAAGGACGAATTACTTATGGCTTCTATATCGAGGCGATGGCCCTGACAGCACGGTTGTGACGACCTAATTAGTCAGAGCTCCCTTGTTCTGACGCAACTCAATTGACGGGACCGCAACTTTATTGAGCCCGATGAAACAGTATCGTTGCAGCTGGTTTGTCTTCAACCGACACCCAAATCACGGGGCTGTCGGGCGCTGGCGCCGCGTGACCAGATTCAAAACAGATCCTAGTAAATCAATGGGAACAGTTCAATTTTGACTGCTTAAATTGAACTTATTGAACAGCCCCTATCCCGCTGCTGTATGCCACCCGTAAACAGTTATCTACATTACCGACTAAACCTTTCTATTCTAATATCTCCTGAATCGTGCAAATTGCTAGAAGCAGTTCGATTTTGAATTATCTTGACGATTTACAGCTTATTTTGAACTTTTGATACTGACTTTTGGCCGAAACTGAGGTTTTTTGGCGGTGATCCGTTCATTTTGATCAGCAATGTAGTTACTGTCAACATTATCAACTAAACTTTTGGTTCCAAAGTGTGTAATTAAACTTTCAATTGCCTCGTTAATTCATTGCATAAATTGACCTTATTGAAGTGCCACAAGATCTTTATGCGTCCAGGCATAACATACTGTCCCCATTATCAACTGGACTGTTTGGTTAGAATAATATTATCTTGGCGGCTTTTGGCATGACGAACTTACTGAACAGCCACAATCTCGATATTATGTGTCACGCAGAAAGAGCTACCATCTACACTATCAACTAAACTGCGAGTAGGTAGGTATGTAGCTCCATTAGCTGCAGCTTTATGCTGATCAATTGAAACCGTTCAATTTTGAATAGTCTTGGCAATCCGCAGCTTATTTTGACATTTCAATACTGACTTTTAGACCGCAAATCAGTTTTTTTTTTGCAGTGATCCCTTAATTTGAACAGCACCGTATAGTATCTACATAATCAACTAAACTATTTGCTTCCAATTTATGGTGATTCGTGCAAATCAATGGAAGTAGTTCAATTTTTATTGTTGTGGGGTTTTACAGCCTAATTTTTTCTTATCGAAGCTCATTAAACTTACCCACACAAGCCTGCCACAAACTCTTCAATTGTGACCTGCAGAAATATTTACTATCTACATGTTCTACTGAACTATTTGGTTCCAAAATGTACTGATTGTTTCAAATCAATAGAAACAGTTAAATTCTAACTCGGCGATTCACATCTTAATTTCCTCTTTCAATACTCCATGAATGTTTATGCATTATGGAAAAAAGCGAATTCCGTTTAAATATACGAGTAACCTAGGTTCTAGCTTTTATGCTCATTTCCCTTCGGCTCATGTACCGAAATGTATACCTTTCTTTAAAACTAATTCAACAGATAACCTATGGTATGCAGAAGTAATAATAAATACTTCCTGACAGGTATTTCAGCCTTTTATACTCTGCCTGTTTTGAAGGTGGCGGTGGTTTATAATAGAAATACGAGAAATATGACTCGTATACTAATGGGTCATTTCGCAGAAAGTGGAAAACTCCGGTCCTGAGCAAGTTGTGGGAAATTTTATATGAATTTCATGCTTTTAAAAATATTCTATCGTATATATGTATTGGAAGAACATGATGAATCAACTAGGATGCGGATAAAAAGCTAAAAAAATTTATAAACCCCCATTTGTCACTTCCCTGGCATGTCCCTGGGTTATGCACCTTCTCAGGTCTGTTCTCTCATTGGATTTGAAGTTGAGCAGGATTTCGTGGGCACATCGTGTTGCAGGGGTTTGCAGCAATCCTACTATAATAATTAAATGAAATTATTTCTTAAATTAGCGGGTTGGGGGGCTAGTGCAGGCTTGTCCCTTGGGTCGCAGGTCACTTCCCTGTAAATTGTTTAACTTGGCGTGAAGGCGGGAAAACTAATATTTTGAACTTTTTTTTCCTGTTGACATCACTGCTAAGATCCCGCCAACCCAGTGATGATCTCCTTGGTTTTTAGGAGCTTCCTCAGTTCACGTGGTGCAGCGCCGATGTAAAGGAACTGTGTGTAGGTTAATCATAGCCTGTCACTTCCCTGTCGCAGGGCCTGAACTTGCGGAAAGTACCATAATACACAGAATAAGAATAATTAGTGCCTTTTTAGGAGTATTATCAGACAAAAACATAAAAATTCAACATAGTTACGAAAATGAGAACAACAGCTTGAATTTTCCTAGAAATTGTCACTCCCCTGGGTGTCACTTCCCTGAAGTTCTTTTTCCATAGAAGTGACTTTCTGAGCAGGGTTGTGACTTTTTTCATAATTTTTAACCGGTTTTGCTTGATTGAATAAGGAATGGTCGTGGTAACCTACAAGTACCTAACTATCTATCTTTGGTGTTCATGCAGGACATGATGTCACCAAAGACCCGAGAGGACATTTTGACCACATCGTGAATAAATTGCTACAACACTAGTCATGTTTTGTGGAAAATAGACCTCTTCTACAAGGTATTTGTGATATCTTGCTTTCTCTTTAAATCTTCGGAAGTTTTAATAAAAATTTTACAAAACTATACGATTTCAGTCATTTCCCTGTCCCCTCAAATTTTCAAAATGGTGGTATCTTGAAAATGAATCATTTCTATGACGAGATTTTCCGGCATTTTACTTCCAATATATTGAAGAAGACAATAGTAAGGAAAATATTTGTTTTCCATCAAAGTGAGTTTCTTGTTTTTCTCGAAGCTGAAGTTGCCACTTTCCGCGAAATGATCCTAATACAGAAATATTACTTATTTACTAGTTTATTTATCAACATGAATTTGTACATTAATGTTCATACTGGTGACGTACATAATGCTTAATACATCTACTTGCTACTGTCTATATGATCAGCTAAGAAAGAAATTCCATCCCTGATTTGAAACACGGTTCGCGAACTCATTTCACATGACATTTGGTACTGGAGAGCGGAAGCAGTACTGACGGACAATGGGAAATTAAACTACAAACGACCGCAATGCCCACAGAGGCCCTGCCAAACAAACTTTACTTTTATCTCATTCCCACTGGAACAGCACCAAAGTTACAAAAGTTGGAACGAAACTTTCTCGCTTTATAAACGTATCGATCATTGCAGTTGAGAGAGAGAGAGAAGAGGGGGACCTCCCGAGTGCTTCGGAAGGCCTGAAAAGAAAACTGAGTGCTAGAGAGAAGAGAAAAAACGCGCGTGTGCTGCCACGCAACTTTCAAGAGTGACAGTGGAGATTTTTGAAGAGTCCGGTTGGTTTTCCTTTTCTTCCGATACACCATTTTTCTTAGGTTACTCAATCCCTTGTTCGTGACATCACGTGAGGTCACGAAAGGCACATCTTACAACCTAGAAACATAACCCGAGCATGTTTATGAGCTCATCGATTACTCCAATAACTGTAAATTTCAACAATTTATGAAATCACAAAATTAAGAGTAACTCACTTAAGAGTAGCTTACTTTTGATTCTCGAAATCATTGGCGTTGACTTTCCTTTTGACCTTCCCAAGGTTCATGGTTGTGTGGCAGTTTTTCTTTAGCATATCTGCTTTGGAGTAAGATTTACGGCGAATTCCTTTTCTTCTTGCACTGCAGTATCACCTCCTCACACCCCTTGCTGAAGTTTTTATGAAAAGTATATTGAATCCATCACAAACGAAAGATCCACCTTCTGTCGGAGTCCATCTTTTACAAACTGACCGTCCGACAAGAAGTTTTCATATATGGATGGAAGCCGTCGAATAAAGAGCAGAATTATGAAGGGGCGAGGAAGAACCTCTACTTTTGTACAACGCATTTGAGTGTAAACTGATTCAAACAAATGTGAGTTGAGAGGAAAAAAGTTGAGTACCACTCGAAACCAAAGAGTACAAGCTTAATAAATGCAAAATTTTCCTTATTATTGATTTTCTATCGACTACCCACATTTAGAACATTTAGAGATTGACATTTTGAGAGGTTTTTTGTTAATTTTTTTCAGATATTTATGATTCTATAATATTTGTAACTTCTCAAATTCTATAATATAATAATCTTCAATAATTGAAGAGCAATTATTGCTGCTCAATTCACAACCCGATGCATCAAAAATGCAGGATTAGAACCTACAAAGCATAATGAACCTCGTAATCTTATATTTAGAACTCCACCTGTGAAAAGTTGAAACAAATCTATAGTCCGTTGTTAAGCCGTCATTCGCTTCTCTCCAAAAATACTGCAACATCATTAATTCAGAGAAATCTATTGCGTGCAACCTAATAACATCAAGGTCGTGGCTGCTGCCTGGTCTTGGGGAGAGGTGTGGTGCAGGAAAAGTGCCAGGGAGCTTCTTGAGTTGGACATCTCGACAGGAGTGCTTCGTGGTATCACCATCCGCATCCTTCGGGGCTCTTACCTCAACTGGAGGTCTTTTTTACCTTACCTCACAGGACGGCGCCCTTCCCACTTTCATTTTTTTAAGTTTTTTTCTCCTCCTTTGAGGACAGTATGTATGTGATGTTTTAAAGGCATGTACATCCGTTTTCTGACTATAAACCCATCTTCCCAGAAGAGGGAGTGCTAACCACACAATTCCTGAGTATTACTTCAGAATGCCTGAATTTGGGCTGATTGTTTCAATTTGATTTCGCGGTTGTCCAGATTCATTCAAAAAGAGCGTGCCGTGTCACTGACCAGAATGTTTTGTTGGATCTTCCGTCCTGTGATACCTCCACAAATCCAAGCATCCACAGTGAAATTTAAAACAGTGAAAAGAACAGAATTGAACAGGCAGTTGAATGTTGAACGACTATGGGTGGAAGCCGGAAGAAGGCACGCCCCTCCATGATAGGTATTATTCGCCCTTTGATTACAAGCAGCTCTGTAATGAAGTCAAACGTTACATGTTACTGACGTGTAATAAATAAACCGATTTACTGCTACCATTCAATCCATTAATGGTATTTGTGATGCGAGTCCCTCCTGCAGGAAGGTAGACACCGCTGTTCTTTTATTTGTCGCTGCATACATTCTACGGTTTGGAAAATTAGTTCGGGTTTTTGTTGGCGCCGGGGTACCGATTGGGTTTAATGGGTGGTTAAACCTTAAACGCTAACGGGGCCGTTTTTTTTCTCGACAAAACGAAAACACATAACGCTTTGACAGATAATAACACGCATCCTGAGTGGCTTCCCCGGCCGGTCGATTGAGCTTGGGAGTTCGTTAATCAATCAGATCCCCGGCCTCCGATAGGAACGAAAAGTTGAGCGACACAAAAGGCCCAACGAGAAGGGCTCGGTTTCCTTGATTAGATACGAATAAGTTACTGGGGCATCGTCTTGAATTACGGGCCCTTTAGCTGTGGTAGCGTTGATGAAAGGAACGGCTTTATAATTGGAGGAACAACGAGAACATAGCACAGAACGCAACTTGAGGCGTCGGTATGGGATCCGTGCTGCCTCCAGGCGCTGTCTTCATCTTGACACAGTAATTTACGTAGTTCTGAAGTCTAATAGATCATTTTTCTGTAATGGGAGAAGATGAGGTCAATTATAGAAGCAGCCCTTCCTAAGTGATCTTAACGAAAATGGACTAATATTTTTTGTATTAAGCATTGCATCCATTTAGTATTCAAACTAAGTTGGATATTAGAAACTATTTTCCTGTCAAATTAGAGATGGTATTCGAGACATTTGACATGAGTTATACTCACTTAAGTCGATGAAGTGAAAAAGACCTTAATGGTGCATGTGTTCTTCGTTAAGTTGAATTATTGGCTGGAATTTCGAAAGTCAACACAATTTGTCCACTTTGATGATCTAAGAAAATCCCACATTTCAAAGGCTTAGTATAACGTTTTATACCTTTCTAAACTGTTTTGGTTCAGTTTCTGTTTGAGGGTTGTAAGTTCGTAGATCTAAAAAATTTGTAAAACTTCAGCAATACGTGTCCAATATTGATGAAATGTTCTGCGATAACGTATTAAGAGGGCTTTATGTTCACACGTGCCTAGAGATGAACAGTGTTTTGGTAATTTCTGATACGATTACCTAAGTCTTAATCCGTTTTTGTTCATTTGTAGAAACGATTTCTATAGCTCCTATTGCTTCCGAGTCTACCAAGGTAGCGGAAGCATTGTTTTCACTTTCGGAATGTGAAAATTTTTTTGTCTCCAAAATCAAAAATTCCACTCGCATTTTGCGTTTTAGACCTTTCAGAACAATTTTGGTTCCGTGTCTGTCTGTCTGTCTGTGTGTCTGTCCGTCAGCAAATCCTTGTTACGGGCAAAACTACACGAAGTTGATGAAATTTTCAGGGATTGTGCGAGTTGGGATGTAGATGATCCCCTATAGGTTTCATAACCCCCGGATCAATAGTAGCCTCTGCGCATGCGCAAACGTGAAATCCTCGCCACAAGCATAACTCCGGGAGTTCGCGACTGATTTCGATGAAATTTTCAGGGATTTTTCTCAAGTTATGCTCCTGCATAACAATAAATTTACCCTAATTCAATATTTACTTCACCTAATCGAACGAAGTTCTTTAGTCAATAATAATTTTCAATGATCCATACAGTCATGTTATGGATACGAGGAAGCTATGTGCCACACCCACTTGTTTTTAGTTGTGAACTTAATTTTGTTTTATTATGTTTTGTAGTAAACCTTCCTAATCGACCTAGAAATAAAAAATCTTTTTTTCTTTTGAGTTTCGCGGAGATTCAAATAAATACAATTGGGTGAGAGTGCTGTGATCGCTTCTCACACTGGATATTAAATTGTTTGGTTTTCTATCACCATAAACCCCGACCAAGGACCATCAGCCAGTTGTAGCTTCATCGATGCTCATGTCTGACTGAATGACTTTATGAGAATTTGACATTAACCCTTGATGTTTGAATTAGTCTTGATGTAAAACGCAGAAAAGTATTACACTAATGTTTATTACTTATTTACTCGTAATCCCATTCACTGATCTATTTATTGAACCTTGCTGTGGTACATTATAATGTTTAGTTAGATAATTATCTAAACTCTCTGATTACAAACGTTGAAATTGTATTCTATATGCCTTATAAAGAGCTAAAGTTACACTTACCCTCCGTAGATTTTTTTTAAATTTATTGTTTATTTGATAAACATTACAATTATGAAAATATAGTATTATAGTAGGAATAACTCCTAATTAACGTGGAACATGTTGCAGGAACAGCTCACCAACTGACCTGTCTAACGTATACAAAATAAGTGGAACACAGAACACGAATCTCTATATAAAGTGACACAGTAGTAGGAATTTATAAATAAATAAGAGTTAGATATACTATTTACAAGATTTGAATATGAACTTTTCACGGTGGTATTTCATTATTGAGAAAATCAGGAGGACGCTTTCGCTTAAGCCTTCTAAGACTTCATGAAGGGGGCAGATGGTTGAGCATATCTGTCATCAATGTATTTGGGTGTAGTTCAATCGATCGATGAAGATTGATATAGTTCTGTCGGAGTACGTCGCGTACATATGGTATGTCCAAGTCAGTGTGAAGAGTGGTGTTGCTGACATACCAGGGAGAATTTGTTATTAGACGAAGGATTCTGTGTGGTTTGTATTCGTTTAATGTGACAATCCGCTGCCGATGCCCATAGTCCTGAAGCGTAGTACCGAATCGGCCGGATCAAGGTAAGGTACAATAATCGCTTTGTGGACAACGACAGGGGTGAGTGTTTGTGGTCTAGTAGGAAACTAAGTTGCCTGATGCGCTGGCGTACTTTGGTGACAAGGTGTTTGACATGGTGATCCCATGTTAGCTTTTTATCCAACTGCAATCCGAGGTATCGAACAGTATCCTTCTGTGAGATCGGCAGTAAACAAATTTCTCACAAGGTCCACTTCTCGTAGTTGACTTCTAGATGTACCAAACATGATTAGGACTACATCGTCGTAAACATAACTCCTAAAAGTTTACTATTCAATTAATATTTAACATCTTACTGAATAGCAGATGGAACTACTACGGATACTAGACTACTAGTATCGTAGTCTAGTATCCGTGGAACTACTGAAATCAACGAGATAAAATAGTCCTAAGCTTTGCTTGTCTGCACATTTGTTAATATATGTCATGGAAAACTCGATTTCAAAATGAACTCCTGGTATGAATTTCATTGCAATTATAGCAGCTAATTTTTCTTGTCACAATTTACTAGTCGGTTACTACGTTGTTCAAGGCCTTTCGAAGTCACATTCAAGCTGACTTTTTGTCAAAGTTTTAGTCCTTAGAGCGAACAAATGAACGTTAGTGGTCTGGGTGGGCCAATTCGATTCATTGAAGGGATGTCTATCGATAACGAACATAAAGACACTAATGTTATTTCAAAAGTTTTCGAAATTCAGATTGTTTCAAACCCTTCAACCATTTGATGTCACCCTTTAGGATTGAAAAACACAGATGAGTAGAACTCAGTCCCAACTAAACCCCATTTGTGGTTTTTGAGCCAAGTTTCCTTAACTTTGTTCCAGTAGTTTCGAAAAAAAGCTCTTGGGGGCGAATGGAGGAATTTAATTATTCGATTTTCTGATTTCACGCCACTTGAAACGTAAAAGAACAAATTTTGAGGGGATTATGTTATTTATTTATTTGTTTGTTATTATTATTGGTTTTTCTTGGTATATTGTTAGTCACAAAGGTTCATTATTGAAAATAATAAAGCAGAATAGGTAAATAAAAATAATTGTGAAACGATATAAAATATATTCCAAAAACGTTCATCAACATTCGATGAAACTTGTGAACTTATGCGTGTGATGAGGAATCCAGATGGATCCAGCAAAGACCAACAGGTAGGCAGAATCAAATAGGCTCAGAAAGACTAAAGTAGGTAATTCTTTCAGTAACGGAGGAGTATCCTCTTTGTATCTGGAGCATCCTAAGATCTGGGAGTCGTTTTCAGTCCGACACAAAATTTGTTAACAATATGGTTGACTATTGAGAAGCTATTAGACTAAATTTAATATTTCCCATTCCTATACTCTTCCAACATTTAGAACGTCGTCTCAATAGTTGGTGCGATTGTTTTAGGTGAAACGAGATCCGGACGAAAGGAAGGAAGTAGCGGCGGAGTATGCGAGCTACAGCCACGACGACGCTCACTGGTTCTCCAGGGTGACGTTCTTTTGGCTGACTCCTCTGCTGAAGATGGGATACAGGCAGCCCCTGGAGCTTGAGGACTTGGGGAGGCTCCCCGTGAAGGAAACCGCTTTCGAGCAGAGTGAGCGCTTCCTCCAAGCTTATCTCAACTCCAAAGTAAGATAACCCACGACAGAATATACAATGAAAAGTACAGCCATGTAAGTTCAAGATAGTCTTCAGGCAGTTGTTATTATTGTCATCGCAATCATTAGAAAATTAGTTATACCAATCACTGTACAAATTCAGTGTTATAAATAAGTGACGGTGGAATTCACTAGCTGCCCTTCCTAGGGCTGAGGTGAGAACGTGCAACACTCCGAGGATACCCCTGTAGTTTAAAAGCTTCAGGTTTATGCTCAGGGTTAGCAGTTGCAAGATATGGGAGAGAAAAACTATCCACCATCATCACACCCTCGGGACTTTCAAATAGCAGTTGTGGGGGGGAGGGTTAAATTTTAATTTTCAAGGGGTGATATTTAGTACAAGTTGTTGCCCATTTTGATTATTTTGGGTCCATTTTGCCTACCCTATTATATTAAAGGGTAAGTGGTTCCTTACCAGGTTCTGCTACCATACGACAAGGAGGTGCGGAATGGATAGTGGCTTCATCCACGGGATAAGGGGATAAGCCTCCAACATCTGGAGGAAACCCCTGTAGTGTATCGTGCTCAGACTTAGGAAAGTATTAGTGATGGGTAGATTGGACTGAACGAGTCTGCTAAAGGATCGAGTCCAGGAACGAATCCAAAGAAAAGGAATCATCGGTTAAAAGTACTATGAGTAGTGTTGCATCCACCCACTTTGCATAAAGGAAACTCCGAACACAACACATCAGATAGATTCTAGTTGATCATCTCTCCAAGTTAGAGCATTTTTGGTTCTCCTTCCCTGTGTTACAGTTGTTCCTTACAGAACAAGAGGAAGTGGTATACAAATCCAATCAAATTTCCATATACCATGTCCATATGCCAGACTCGAAGGAAGGAACGATCCTTCCGATTCAAAAGTGAGGCCTGAGGATCTGAAATAACCAAATTCTATTGGCTGATGCGGTCTTGTTCCTTTGTAGCCAATAGGGAGGCTCTTTCCACTGAATGAATTCATGGATGCTAAATATACTAATGGAGATAATCCAAGGAGCTGAATCCTCCGACGGAATGAACGAATCCAAACTTGGTCCGCCAAAGGAACGACTTTTCCCATCACTGGAAACTATCCATATCCTCCATAAAGTCATACTCTGCCACCAGTCCTTATATATGACACCCATCATAACTATTACACATCCATTACATGTCGCGGGAATGAGTAATACGACGTTCAGTACTGTCGGGTAGCAGATATTGGAACCAAATAGTATAAAGTACATCACTGTTTCCATTATCCATCTTGACATATTTATGTAACAAACAACAAGAAAATGAACCAAAGTTCGAGGTTTATTTTGGGCTTCATTTTGTTTTATGATCCCCCCCTAATTTCCGCTCTGTTGGGAAAGTGATGTCATTAAAATGACATCACTCGCTACTTTCGGGTCAAAATGGTGCGACATTTTTTAGGTCTATTATAGTGTTATAGTTTAGCAGGTATTATAAGATAAGTATTTCAAGGCTCAACTAACTTATGAAGAACGCCAGAAGGAAAACTCTGTCTATGGTTAGATTACAAGTACTAGGTGCTACCTAATTTTTAAGATGCCCCTATCCGTTTTGTCATCAGGGTACAAAGGAGAAGGCCTCGCTCTGGAGCTGCTACTTCCATTGCTACTGGAGGAAATTCGCCCTCGGCGGTCTCCTAAAGCTGGCGGGAGATCTCGTAGGTCTGATAGCGCCCCTCGGGATGTCAGTTGTGATCGATTACGTATCTGCAGATAATAACGACACGCCTCCACCCCACGATAAGGTAAGCAACCTCCCCGGTCACCCTTGGCGTTTTTTGCGTTCACTCTGAGCCTTCAGCATCCTGCAACCTCTTAAGTGAATTTTGGTGGAACTTGTGATCTTCTTTGTTAACACTTTCTAAGCATCCATATGAAGATGTTTGGTTTATTATTTCCAATAATAAGCTTTTATAATCATATAGCCGGCTTTTAATTAGCCTTTTGTTGTCATTATTTGTGATTTTTTTGTAGAACAATTTTAGAAAGTTGACCAATTTAATGCGCTTAAAAAGGGTTGTCCTATCAAGACATCCTTTCCTTTGAAATGCTTGATTTTCGGGCGGAAGAACGACGTTTTTATCTCCATCGTATTGAGAGTTATCGTCGGGAATGACACATACATATGTACGAATAAAGAACGTTAAAATCCAGGGGTAGCTCCAGAATACCCCAAAACGGATTTCCACGAAGAATTTTGTATTTAAAAATTTTGGAGTCAACTTCTTTATCTAAGAAAATTCGCTAAACCGCGAGACGCTACAGCATACGTGCGAAATTACGGAAGGCCTGGTTCATTCGTTGTCTACACATGCAAGGAAGAAAAAAAGCAAGACCTTCCCGCTGAACTATGATCTTTAGATCAACGATTACAGCAAGTGTCAATCGTGATAGGCATTGGCTTGAGAATACTATTTTTCGCCTGGGCAGTTATGCATTGCCTTATCTCGATTCGGAAGACTGTATCTTAGTACCAAATAATATCACATCTGATATAATGTTCAGAGAAGTTCTGAATGTTAAGTTGAAGGAGAATAACCCACTGTCGAAGAGGTTTGATTAAATCGGCCTAATAGGGACTTTTCCCAACGTTTTGAGGACATTTTGTCGCTGGAAGTTCCTCAATGGATTATAAATCCTTTTGTAAATATTCACATAGCAGACATTATGATTCAGGAAGAATTGGTCGAACTTTCAACGAATGAAACGTTGAAAGCCAGCTTCCAGGATGGAGATAGTGATAGGCTCACCGAATTTTGGCTTCAAACGAACATTATTTACCTCTATCCTGGAGTGTGGACTGCAGTCAAGAAATTTTTGATAGCCTTCCCCTCTTCTTACCTCGTTGAGCGGGGATTCAGTTGTGACTGATCTAATAACAAAAAAGAGAAATCGACTCGACATCGAGAAAAGAGGAGACTTGCGCCTTCATCTCACTGACATCGAACCTGACGTCAAGCAACTGGCAATGGAGCACCGAGCCAACCATCTCAACTGAAACGTGTACCTATGTACTTCAACCAAATTATTATCTCCAATCAATCATATTGCTTTTCAATTAAAATTTTTCATCGATTCAAATCTTTCTTCATTTTTCTCTAGAGACACGAAAACCCCAAAATTTTCCTTTCAAAACGGAGCAGGTCGTTCTCCTGATTCTGGAAAGTGTCCATATCCGTATGTTAATACCGGCCTGATTACTTTCAATCGGACTCTTTGTTGGCCGCTACACGTTAACTTTCCGGACTCTTACGTTAGGGGGGCGTTAACAATTTTTCTGCTTCTCAAGGGGGCGGCAGCTCTGAAAAGGTTGAAAACCACTGATATAGGTCATTTACTACGAAAATACTTCAATTCACATGCAGGAAAAACATAAGTATTGACAATACTATTGTCAATCGGAAAATAAATCATAGCAGTCAGCACCAGCCACCACCACACTTATAATTTCATCACAAGTAAATTATTTACTCACAGATTAGTTAGCATCTAGGTAAAGTTATTGAGTTGGACACCAGATTATTCCTTCATCAGTAAATACGACGTTATACACTCGGTAGAAGTGTCATTCAACTCGTTCGTTCTACGAAATTAGTTACGAAGTTTTCTTACACCTTGATTGCAGGTCCACCAACAACAAATTACCTGATTACACAAACATATAATCTTCCAAACCGACTTGTAATTATTGTATATCTGCCGCGTAGGATAGTAATAGATTGGTAAGTAGTCCTCGTTTGGTACCGGAATTATCTCATCTTGGTTCTCATTTAATAATTATAATTTCGAAAGACGAAACTCCACGTATAATCGACCGTGTTGAGAGTGGATCAAGTAATCCGAAATAGTCCACTGATTTTTTTCATCTTTTCGATTATTTAGTATTTATAATATGTATTGCATAACTACATGAGGCGTTCCGATCAACAGACTGTTAAATTTTGGCGGTTTTGATTCTCTATGCAGGCTGTCACCGCCACTATCCCGCCTCCAAAAAATAAAATGCCTAGAGTTATGGAAAGAGGAGTTTAATCCTTTTCGTCAAAATTATATTTCACCTTAAAAATCTATTTTGAACGTAAAAATAAATTTTCTCAAAATCGGGTTTTTTGTTAAGTTTCAAGGCACACATCTGTACATCATCTATTCAAAAGGACATGATGAGGTACTTAGTCGATAAGTCTCAACAAACACAAGTTCTCAACGAAAACATGTTTTCCCTTCTTACCGGTTTACCTCAAATATCAGTGATATTGCTTCCGAGTCTACCAAGGTGGCGGAAGCATTGTTTTCACTTTCGGAATGTGAAAATTTTTTTGTCTCCAAAATCAAAAATTCCACTCGCATTTTGCGTTTTAGACCTTTCTGAACAATTTTGGTTCGGTGTCTGTCTGTGTGTCTGTCTGTCAGCAATTCCTTGTTACGGGCAAAACTACACGAAGTTATAGTCCGATTTTGATGAAATTTTCAGGGATTGTTCGGTTTGATGTGTAGATGATCCCGTATAAGTTTCATGACCCCCGGATCAATAGTAGCCTGTGCGCATCCGCAAACGTGAAATCCCTGTTACACGCATAACTCCGGGAGTTCATGACTGATTTCGATGAAATTTTCCGGGATTGTTCGGACTGATGTAAAGATGGTCCTCGTGTGTTATAAAGAGAAAATAAAGTTTTAGCCTCGAGCTTGGATCGAACCATATTGAACCATCATTGAACGATGCATATATTTTATTTTATTTATGTAAAAATATATAAATAAATAAAGTTTGTTCAATAGTTGAACATGCTTACCTTTATTTTCTCAAGTTATGCTCCTGCATAACAATAAATTCACCCTAATTCAATATTTACTTCGCCTAATTGAACGAAGTTCTTTAGTCAAAATGAGGGTTTGGGCTGATGGGGATAGTCAAAAATGTAACTTAATATTGTTTATTTACGAAAAAAAAAACACAGTAACAGAGCAAATCTAGATTTAGAAGATTCTACGTCGTACATTTGCTGAGAAAAAGGGTGACAAAGAATGATAATGTTACCCTATTAGCTACTCCTTGGCTTCCTCTTGGTCTTTTTTCGCATAGTTATTGACATTTCATCTTAATTCAATACAACTTTGGGCGAGACAAGGTATGTGACCCAAACATGAAAATCACAATTGTTCATGAGGCAGCTAGTTACGTGCAAAAGGTTTGTGGTCAGTTTACACAACGTCTCACTCGAAGAAGAAAATTGTGACTCTCACTCGTCATTACTTAGAACATGTACCCGTGTCTAATACCTTACTTGTCATATTGAAATGTCATGTGAAATGTTTCATAATTTCTCATTGCAGGATGGATTTGTAACGCTCGAAAGGTTTTTCCGTAACGGTTACGTTATGGCCATGATCATCTTCGTAAGCGCCATGTTGCAAGGGAGTTTTTCTCAAGCCAGCACTCACGTGATAAATGTCGAGGGGATTCGATTGAAAACTGCGTTACAAGTAAGTTGTAATGCATAAATATTCTGTATTCATAACCTGAGAAAAGATAAATAAAATTAAATATGCCTAAGTCCGTACCAAACCTGGTTGGATAATGTTGAAAACAAGGAGGAAATACTTTTATATGATTCTGAATCCTTGTATCGAAGCGAACTAGGGGAGATGACGGAAAAGTTCTGATTGTATACCAGGTTCAAGCGCTTGGTTATTTTTGTGGGATAGCAAGCGCTCGATGAATACCTTTACAGCCTTTACAACTTGGGGGAACTCAACAATCGGGCTGATGAGACGAAGTAAACAAATTGAAACGGGATCGAGGAAAACAAACAATTACCTCTCCACACAACACGTGTCTTGGTCCGCTTCTACAGTTGTATGTTGGAAGTGGAAGTTGTTTCATGATCGACCGAATCACACTAAGCCGATCTAAAAGACGCTTGGAAATATTTACAGGCATTACTGCTATTTCTCGGTTTTCTCTCTCTTCTGACGTACCTTCTGGCCTTGTATTGGTTCATAGGTTTGAGTACATTAACGAACAATGGATAACACTTTGAATTGTGATCATTTTTATTACCCAGCTAATTTTTAATATTTTTAAGCAGCTTGGGCCTTAAAGACGAAAATGAGTATCCTACTATCCGAACTGGCAGAAGTTCAGGGTGGTGTTGTTTTTTAAATTGCAAAACCCCAGTTGTTTGGAAAGCAGGCTTTACATTTATAATTGAAATCGTAACGCAAATTAGCGGCGATCCACGTGAAAGGGCAACTCAAAGACTATAACCTCTTCAAAAAATACCAATTTTTTACATCCCAGTATTTCAGTCCCCTCTGTCATATCTGCGTTCAAAGTTGATCGTATTAATTGGCGATTTGGAACCCAATGCACTTTCAAGTCCTCTTAGTTCTTGTAAGACTACGGACGTTTTTAAATTTTTGTTGTGGCTAATCGATAGTATAACGCCGGTTTTAATCCCTGATTCAGAGAAAGGTACTAAAGGAAACGTAATCAGGCTGTTTTAGGAAAACGAGATGCTATTGAAATAAAGACAAGGATAATACAATTATAAATTTACAAAATAATACTATGCTACGTACCTAGGTCCTCTCAGTAATTACCGCGCGAGAATTGGGCGAAGTCCCGAAATGATGACAGATACGACCCTTCAGCGCGGATGTCGCGAACCAGAGCGAGTTACGTCTGAGTGGATATTTCAGACGGGTTGAGTACAATGGTCGTGAGGGAGAATCAAGGCTTGATACAGAAGGACGAATTACTCACAAAATTGTATGGAGAAGTCCTGCGAATAAGCGAACTGCAGCGTTGTCCCTCAGCCGACTATGCGTAACAAACAACGCGGAGGAAAATCCGCCTCGGCCTTTCATAGGTTCGGGTGTGACGTCGGCGTTCTGTCTTTTTCCCGCTGGGGAAAAACTGCTGATTTCCTTGTGAAGTGTGGGGCATCTCCCGGCTCTCACAGTTCTGGTAAAAAATTTGTGTAAAGAGTGAATTTTACGTGGAATTGTTTGCTTTTCGCTTGGTGAGATAAAATTAGTTTTTAGGCACAGAAATTGCGTTTCAAAGTTGTTTTTCAAAACTTGTGCAATTCGAACTTTTTTTTTAATAATAAATAAAAATTATTTAAGCCCCTTAGTCAGTAACACACTAGACGCATGTTGAACATTATCTTACTTTAGCATGTAGTAATTTGAGATTCCAGGGCCTCGCCGTCACGATGTCATCGCTGCTCCCCGGTCAGATTTTATTATTTTTAATAATAAAAAACAATTATTTTTTTTTTAGCGAAAACTGTTTCAATATGTATGTGCAACGACCCCTTAAATGGAAATTATGGGATTCGAACTCGTTTAGACTGTGCAGCCAAAATTATATTTTAAAACTTCCTTTTTTAACAAAAAACAACTTTATTGCAATATTTTAAAGGGGTGATATTTTCATTTCGATTGGAAATTGAAAATTCAGTCATCATTTTAATGGTTTTTAAAACTGACGCTCCTCTAACAGTAAAATTGCAAAGAAGTGGTTTTCTGCTCAGAAACTAGGTTTTCAAAGATACTATTGGGTGTACAGTCCCAACGACTGCGAATCCCAAAGTTTCCTTCCAGGGGGACGTAAAACGTACAAAATGAAACTTTTAAAGCTAAAAACTGATTTTTTAAAAAAGGGTCCACATTTTAAAGGTTTTGAGGAACAACTATAAAATGAATCATTTGAGCCTAAATAGAAATTATATCACAATTTTAACTACTCCACCAGAAAGAACAGACAATTTCACTCAGAATTCACTATTTTTACGAATTTATACAAATTGTTTACCAGACTTGAAAGGGCTTCGAAATTCACTGAATATTTCAAATGGCTAATTAGTACGGCCAACTTTGAAAGCGCGCATGATTTTTAAGGGGGTTGTACGTTTTAAGTTCGTCCTATCACGTGAATGCCCGTGTGTATATGTCTTGGGAAGGAATCACTAACGTAACGCAATATTCCTGGATACATAGTAGACAAGAAACATAAAGGGACATGGGAGACCATCCAATAGAGCCCTACATTCCGCAAGATTGAGGAATGTTCGACATCCATACGTTCTTTTATTTTCCCATTCCGTTCCTTTTCAAGGTAAATTGATTCTCATCTCAGATTGACGTTCATTGGATCCTAACCCTCATAAAAGTTCGATTTTATTTCTGTTCCTTCGGCTGCATAACAGATCTATCGTAAGTTTTTTCTTAGTTGTTGGGATGTTCCGACGAGTTAATCGTGAAATGTTTACTATCACGTTCCCCATCTGCTGCAGGCGGCTTTCTCTAGTAAAAACAACGGAGGAATCGTATCGTGATACAACGTTCTTATTGGGTTGATAATCAACTGGATTTTTCTCTTTTGAAACAAACGAACTAATCAAATTTAGTGGTATCTCTTTCAAGATGAAATACGAGTGTGTACAAGAAGTTTTTCAAGATCGTTAAAAATCTCTAGGTGTTTTAATTGTGTCTTCAGCTGTAAAAGTCGAGGTAATACGTCTATTCTATTGAGCTATTGGTGAACAACTATAGTATATTACTATTTATCAGGGTATTATGAGTATTTTAAAAAATAAAAAACAATTTATCTAAAAATAGAAATGACTTGTAATTAAGTGTGAACAATAAACTTCTGTGTAAACTTGTTAGTTTTACAGTTTCATCTAGCTTCTATCATGAAATCGAACTGTTTAGGCTTGTAAACGGTTTCCAAGGTGCTTTGTTATTCCCAGGTATTTTTAGCGAATACTCAAAAAAGTATTTCACTGTGCAAAATTGACCGATTTTTCTCAAATCTGGTAGAAAGTAAGGAATTCGAATGTCCATGTGTCGAATACGAGGATGCTAAGCGCCATACCTACGTGTGTCACGCAACTACGTATTGGTTTATATTTTTACAATATGCCTTTGCTACTGCAAAAATTTTGTATGACTCATACTTTGTTAGTTTACTTTTCAAGGTGCTGGGGGGAGGGGGGGGGTTGTCTGAGGTTCGTACTATACAATATTGTGGAGAATAATCAGAGTTTAACTGGTGATTTGGAATGGCTCCAAATAAATATTCCCCGTGAATGAATAAATGAAGGCTCCGTGGAACTTTTTAGAGGTTTAACATGGACAATATAATAATAAGACACAAAGGAGAATGAAAGGAGTAAATGAGGATTCTCCTTGTTGCTGGGGTCCTCCAACGACATCCTGCAACCAATCCACAGTATAAAAAGGTTCAATATAATGGAGGAGCCAAGTGAAAAGGATTTCCACGAATCCGGGGATGATGGAACCGGGAAACGTAAACTTCAAGTGTAAACGTCGGATAGTCAAGATGCCGGTTGATGACTTAAGGACCCCTTAAGTTCTTCATAGAGAGTCATTTTCCACTCATTCAGTAGAGTCATTCAATAGTAGAGTAATTTTCTAGTAATTTTGGACCCCGGATCGATTAAGATGGGTCCCAGATTCTTCCGAGCTGATCTGACTTTACAAATCACCTTTTAAGGAAGAGAGAGAAAGATTAAATGTTTTGAATCCAAATGTTCTCACTTTCTCGGTTTTACGACTTAGCAGTTAAGAAAATTTGTGGTGCAGGGGGAGGGGATAAAAAAATAATAAACCTTCAAATATAATTTGCAGTTTTTTTTTTCAAATATTTTAAATTCCTAGTTGTCATAATACAGTTGACCTCACCATTTAGAAGCTAATTGTAAGAAAGACTTCGTCGTCAATAAATGCCAATTTTTCAGAAATCGAACACAAAATTAATTGTCCACTGGTTTCAATTTTCCAGGGTTTGATTTACGAGAAGGTGTTGAAATTAGGAATAAGTAATTCCGATGAATCCAGCTCTTACACCGCGTCCGACCATAAAATTGGGAATATCTGCAACTTGATGTCTGAAGACACCTTCAACATAATGACTTGCTTCTGGATAGGCCACTACACCTGGGCCATCCCTCTAAAGGTTGGTATGCGATTCCTGTTCGACTTTTGGAAAATACCAAGTTGTATTCAAGTATTAAATCAACCCAACTTGATTTCGTTTATTTTTTATTTCAGATTTTCCTGTTGCTATACTTACTTTACTATAAACTAGGCGTGAGCGCAGTGATTGGTGCCACTTGTTGCATTTTGATTGTGACGCCTTTGCAGTTTTATATCGGCAAGAAAATGTCAAATAACTCAAAAACTATTTCGGTAAGTAATTAAAACATTAGGAAGCGAGGAAGTTATCCTTAAAGGGTTTCAAGTGTAATGCATGCGCAGCGTGATGAATTGATTTGTGGGCAATGAAACTTGTGGAGAACTCTCTTCATCCTAACCTGTACATTCCCTGATAATATCATCAGAATCGGATGAAATCTGGAGGAATTGTTTGTGAGAAGGATTTCATGTTCACACGTGCAGCAGCTAGTAATGACACGAGCGTGTAAAAATGGACGCATTGTTAAACGGATCTTTCCTGACTACTCTCCAAATTTGAACTTGAGCGAATGAGAGAAAATGGTGGATTTTATGTTTGCTCACGCGAGTGAAATATTGATTTGTGAGGGATCAAATTCTTATTCGGCCCTCTACATCTCCATGATCCCACAGACCCTAAAAAATTCATCAACATCTAATGAAAACTGTTGAAATTAAGTAGGTTTCAAGAATTTCTGGACAGACTTCAGTTACACATACAGACACGAAACGAATGAAAAGTCTAACACGTAAAATGAGAGTGGAAATTTTTATTTTGAGATGGTGATGGTGGAGTGCAAATCTGGACAAGGCACAAAAAAAATTTTGGTTCAGTATTTTCCAATCCTTGTTATCCCTTTTGCCTTTGTGGTCTATAGCACAGTTTTGCATGACCTCTCTCACAAGTTACCGTTTCAAGTATTCAGATGCGTATATTCCAAGTCTGCAGTGTCAATACGCCTTCTAGCCCTAAAATCAATCAAAATTTTATAATACAAATTCATGAGAATGTTACAAGGGTTCCTTCTTAAAGTTAAACAAAATGACGATAGAAAAAAAGGAAGAAAATCTCCAGAAAAATTAAAACAGGTAAACCTATTTCTATGAAATGTGAAGTATTCAAGGCATAAGATGCGTATCCTGCAGAAGGAGTTAGCTTGAAAGCATAAGGAACATATGGATGGAGCAAAACAGACTTTGGACAACTTTTAGCTATTCACAAGGTGGGAGCACGATGAGAGGGGCAAATCATAATGTACCGCTACGGACCGCACACTCCATATAGGTTTTAAGGTTTCAAGACCATTAAAGTTCGTCTGAGGCAAATGATCGCAGCATAAGGGATCTGAGTGTGAACTGGTAAACATTTCCTATCTTCACCTTGTCATCACCGAAGTCCAGTAGTTCTGCCAGCAGTTTCGCAATTTTTGTTGTGTATCTCCGTGGGACACAGGATGTAAGCCGCAAGGTAATGGCTCCTGTGTGGCTGGTATAGAGGGCAGCAGAGCACGAAATGGGAGAGGTTCTCTGGGGCTTTGTTATTGCACACATTACATAGATTATTATTTGCTAGAGAACATTTGTTTCACTTGTGCCAAAAGCGTATCTCACCCATCTCCTGTTTATGTGTGGCAAGACGCAACTGAGCAAGTAGAAGCTGCTTGTGTGAGTTGTTCACAGGGTCAAGGTCGTTGCGTTCCATCGTAGTTTAGTGTTCTTCGGAACATTGGATTATATGCGCTGCTCTGCATCCTTTCTATATCGAGCCCAGTACATGGTTCTTGTATCGCTCTACAATGTCCGAGTATGATACAGGAGGATTGATTTTGAAAGATTCATTAGTCTAGCAAGCCTGTCCAAGCATAGATACAATGGCCGCACAACGTTTTCGAGGTTAATAAACAGAAGTTTGAAAATTACAATTTGGTTAGCCCATTCTATTTTCAACACTGTTGTTTAATTGAAAGCGACTACGCTAATTCAAAATTTTCTAGGAAGCAGCTGAATTTTTCATGTTTTGGACAATATCTGACTTTAGTGTCTTTCATTTGAAAACAGAAAATCAAGTGCTCATCACGAATCCAAGTATTATTCTTTAGTCGAGCAAAGGTTTTTTTCCGTGCTGATATTGCTCAAGTAATGTAGAAAATTCTCCAAAAATCACTTTAAAATATGTCAAAAATAGTTTTAAATCTTCAAATTGATAACCCACCTTGAATCGGAAAGTTGGATGAATCGATTTCGTAATAATTTTCTAAAAATCAGGATATTCATTCGAACATTACCAATTTTTTTCTCCCTCAGAATGTACGGTGCCGAAGATGTTCACCTAAGTGCCTGAACGCCTTTATTATCAATGGAAGACCAACCTTTTGATTTATTATTTCTAATAATTTCTGTCTAATAGTAATAATTATAATAATCATATGCAAGAAATTGTCCGTTGCATGATTTTTTTATTATTTTTATGTATTTGGTTTCAACCCTTGATTGTCCGAACTTTTCTCGTCGAAACCCGTCTTAAAGTCTGTAACATTTGTTCGAGTAATCGAGGTTCTGTGGTCGTTGCAATGATTTACTATGTTTCTAATTTGAATGACAGGATTTCGGAGACGAGCGTTTGCGTATGACAAACGAAATGCTTCAGGGAATCCGAGTCTTGAAGTTATGTGGGTGGGAGTCCCAGTTCAGCATCCGGATCAACGACGCGAGAAACAAGGAGCTGAAACTTTTGGACCGAGATTCTCTCTATTGGGCGTTGATGAGTAAGTAGTTTAACAATAAGTAATGCTAATATGAATTAATTTATTGACTTAATGTTTTCATTAGAGCGTAAGATTGTTACGAAGTTCTTTAATTAATAGTTGAGAGTCTTCGATTTCTGGAACCCTCCATGGAGAACAGTTGGAGAGAACTGTGAATTGTTTCCAGGTAGCTTTAGCCTGATGAAAATCGTTTTTTTCGAAAACAAAAACGAGGAAAGATCAGCATACGCCTGCCTCCTTAAAATGTAAAGAGCAGATGAGACGTCGTGTACAAAAATATTATAGCTGACTAGATCAAGTACGAGTACATGGTGGTGTGTTTGGCATCCTATGTTTCTATTTCACTCAAAACTGTCGGAATTATGCTTTTTACAAGGATCAGCGGGCACACAGATAGCCACGAAATGACAAATGTTCAGAATGGACAAAAACACCAAATGCGTGTAGGAATTTTTATGTTAGAGCGAAAAAAACGCTGCAAATTCTTTCACTGAGGTTTGTTATTCAATTGGCTTGCGTTCATGATTTGAATTTCTTCTAATCTTTGGAGTGTGCGTGTTTCACAGGTGATAGAGCGATTATTGAATTTCAGGAGATATGCATAGAGCACGTAAATCTGTTCTCAACCAAAATACCTATTTGGATTGATCAGTTGATCATATTTGTGTGCAAAAAAATTCAACAAAAACAATAATAAACCAAAATAACGCAAATGTTGGCACCATAAATCGTGCCATACATCGGGAATGGTTTGACCTACGGACCTGGGGATGGGCTCGTTCGATTCCTCATGGAAAGTTCTTCAAAAAGAGTCCAGATTTAGGCCGCCTTGTCTTTTTTTTGAGGTTTTTAGGGATTTTACAAAACTTTGAGAACCCTTAAAGGGCACTTTAAATTAAGTGAGAGAGCTGGCTCAAGAATTGGGGCGTCGTCGGACCAACATGGATTTTGGTTTATTATTCAATAATAAACCATTGTAATCGCTCTGGAAAAAAAAAATTCTAACCCCCCCTGAAAATTTCATGGTTTACGTTTCAAAGGGTGTAGAATCCGAATCTGCAATAAAATTTTTCCGTCCGTCCGCCGTACGCCGTACGCACGATATCTCCGAAACGGCTGGAGCAAAAGATCTGAAATTTTCAGGAAAAATCCATCTTGGCCCGACGACGCCCCAATTCTTGAGCCAGCTCTCTCACTCAATTTAAAGTGCCCTTTAAGGGCTGTCAAGGTTTTGTAAAATCCCTAAAAACCTCCCTAAAAACCAGTCGAATCGGCCTAAATATTTACCTATTTGAAGAACATACCAAGAGGAATCGAATGAATTTAAACCTTCCCATGGTCCGTTTCAAAGGTCAAACTGCATTCCCGTCCGCCGTATGTACGTACGCAAATTTCTCCCAAATGGCTGGAAAAAAATCTGAAATTTTCAGTTCCATCTTGGTCCGACGACGCCCCAATTCTTGAGCCAGCTCTCTCACTCAATTTAAAGTGCCCTTTAAGGGCTGTCAAATTTTTGTAAAATCCCTAGAAACCTCAAAACAAGTCCAATCGGCATGAAATGATGAACTTATTTCAAGAACATATGTCAGGTTTATTCAATCGAATTAATTCCTTGAGATGTAGGTCTGATATGAAATCAAGATTTCTTGTATAAAATGAGCGCACCCTAATTTCTTGAGGTTCAACAATTTATGTGTGCATTCTAGTAGGTAGCACTGCTGCGAGGGAACGTAGGTCTTTCACTGGGGTTTATTATTCAATTGGCTTGCCATTTTGAAATTCCCGATGTATGGCCCGATTTCATGGTGGTGCTCCAACATTTGCGTTTTTTTCCGTTTTGAATAATAAACCCCAGTGAAAGAATTTGCAGCGTTTTTGGTTTATTATTGTTTGTTTGTAACCTAGTGATGTCCGGCCGATAGCGTCGAGTTGTAGTGAATGTGGATACTGGAGTGATAGCCGATGTGAATACTTGTAGTGTAGTTAGTAGCCGATACACGGGTTGAAGCATTCTGATATGCATGAAACGCTGATAATATATAGGTAAATATTATCCAATATTATTACTGGGGTTTATTATTCAATATTATTACTGGGGTAAATAAGTATTCTTTCACTGGGGTTTATTATTCAATTGGCTTGCGTTCATGATTTGAATCTTACTAAGCTTCGGAGTGTGCGTGTTTTACAGGTGATAGAGCGATCATTGAATTTCAGGAGATATGCATAGACCACGTAAATCGGTTCTCATCCAAAACACCTATTTGGATTGATCAGTTGATGATATTTGTGTGCCTCCTCTACATCTGTCTACCTTTGGCTACATCGTTTAAATTTGGATTTGGGGAAGTTTTAACGCAATACGAGTGCTAAAGGACTTGATAAATTATAGATGTTTTTATTGTGGGGGGGGGGGGGGGGTATTGAGGTTCATTAAAAAAACGCTGCAAATTCTTTCACTGGGGTTTGTTATTCAATTGGCTTGCGTTCATGATTTGAATTTCTACTATTTTATTTTTTGTGTCTTGTCATTTGTGATTTTTCAGTATTTCGTAATTTTGGAACTACTAGCAAATGTTTTTTCTAGTTTCCATCTAGTTAGATTGAAAAAATTACATTTTTACAACAAAAAGTTTGAAAGAATTATAGTCCAAGTGGCCTTTTTGATACATCGCGCTTTTGTGAGTTACCTGTTCGTGTAACATTCATACATAAGTTTAAATACCTATGTGTAAGCAATTCTATACCTTCTTATCTAGTTCAATTGAAATAAATAATCTAGTTTTTCAACAAAGAAAAGAGTTGAACAAAAGTAATCATTTTCCAAGAGGCCTTTTGAAGCCAATTGCTTGTTTTCGGAAGCAAGAGTTCATTTTTAGCCATTAACGACTATTAACGGCTGTTATTTTAAACAATAAAGAATTTTTTATGAAAAATGTGATTTTAAAATTGTATTCTGGTTCTTTTGTATTTACTGCAATGGAAAGTAGAGAAACCAGCAAGATAATCATTGAAAAATCAAGGGCGGTCGACAGACAGCTGCGCGAGCGCCGGTGTGACTCAGGTTGGCGCGAACGCGTGAAGGTTGATGGTTGTATCACATGTGAAGGCTGAACGGCTAAGGAAAATTCTTGGACTGAAGAAAAATCGAACACGCGGCACGATCGTTTTGCCGCAACAAAGCGTGATGCCGCGTTGTTACGTCTGACACATCTGTAGAGTTGTATTGTTTGATCGCACTGATAGATCGCGATGGGCGCCCGCTCGCCCCCGTCGATCGCGTTCGTTGTTCACTTAAGACACGGCGTCGAGGTATGGTATCCATGATGCGTCTGCGGCTTGCGATTTCTTCATGTACCTACCGAAACAGGCGCCAGCTGCGCCGCGCTGCAAGAGAGTTATCTCTCAAGAGGCGCGGCGCTGCAGGCGGCGTACCTATGTGCCAGCGTCAGTTTCGATCAATCATCAATCATCATCATCAATCTATATACAGTCGAGAATATCAGAGCAGGTAGGTATGTCAGGGGGTGGTAACGTTGGGCGGGTGGAATTCTCCGCCACCCCCCTCTCGACCATGCCTGTGAAGGGGACCCCACCAATGAGGACCGTCTCCAAGGGCAACCGCTGGGTAGAATTCACCCCCCCCCCCCCTCGACCGCGCCAGTGAAGGGGACCCCACCGAAGAGGTGCGTCTCCCAGGGCAACCTGCTCCCCTCCTCGGGGACTTGGAATATACGATTTTTGGTTTATTATTCAATAATCACAGGGGTTTATTATTCAATTGGCTTGCGTTCATGATTTGAATTTCTACTAAGCTTTGGAGTGTGCGCGTTTCACAGGTGATAGAGCGATTACTGAATTTCAGGAGATATGCATGGAGCACGTAAATGTGTTCTCAACCAAAATACCTATTTGGATTGATCAGTTGATCATATTTGTGTGCCTCCTGAAATTCAATAATCGCTCTATCACCTGTGAAACACGCACACTCCAAAGCTTATTAGAAATTCAAATCATGAACGCAAGCCAATTGAATAAAAAACCCCAGTGAAAGAATTTGCTGCGTTTTTCCTGAAAATTTCAGCTTTTTGGGAGAAATCGTGCGTACGGCGGACGGACGGAAAAAGTTGTATTGCAGATTCGGATTCTACACCCTTTGAAACGTAAACCAGACATTTTCAGGGTTGGGTTAGAATTTTTTTGTTTTCAAGAGCGATTACAATGGTTTATTATTGAATAATAAACCAAAAGTATATATCTACCTACCCTAGTTATTAGATAAATGTTTACCTATTTAGGGACCTACCTTCAAATATCCGACGATCATTTTATAAATTTAAATCTCAGAAAGAATTAATTTATCGATCGTAGTGTCATTTTCATTAACTCATCACAGTCCCGTGTTGGTAGTACGGAACAAATAACAAAATAATTGAAATATGTCACAGTATTTTATTTATGAACAGGTAACAACTATTTATCACCTCGAGATCATAATCAATGAGGTTGAATAAAGGAAGGTGAGGAAGAGAATTGTTCAGGGTACGTGAATTCTCACATAATAGTGACAAGTACCTCCAAGCGCACAGGAGTGACCAGAGACACTCGCACATAGTGACAATGCAAAAGCACTGAAGGAGGGAAAGTGAAATATTTGAAAGAGTGACAGTATCATTGGGAATACTCCATATTCAAATCGCAGATTAAGCCTCATGCCATGTTTAGGAGATCGGGTGGCATGGGACGGAGTATTTCACCAGCAGTCACTGTTAGTCTGCTGTTAGTTACAGGTTTTTTTTCATGATTTTATTTATTGCAACTGATTGTAGGATACATCATCTAGCAATATTATTCATAAATGGACACGATCTACAGCAAACCAACACTTCAGAGTATCACACTGGTAACGTGAACACACTTCACTATAACTTGCACAGCACAGTCAAGTCCAATGGCTTGTTTCGCTTGAGGCGCCGCAGTTCTCCTTCGTTGTCCAAAACGTTGAGCATCTCCGGGTTCTTGTGCTGGTGGAGGCGTTTTCCGTGCTTCTGGGCGTATTTTATGATGATTTCGTTGACTGTTTCCATCCTTAGGTCACGATGAATGTCATCATTTCGCATATACCAGGGGGCACCAACTATACTTCTCAGGATTTTGTTTTGACAAGTTTGTAATTTCTTAACGTTAGTCTTTTTGGCACAGCCCCACAGTTGAATCCCGAATGTCCAAATAGGGCGTAAAACCGTGTTTAAATAAGCAGTTTATTGTGAAGTGACAGACGGGAATCCACTCTCAGCAGCCAATACATTTTCCTGTATTTAATCTTCAGTTCCTCCTTTTTCTTCTCGACGTGACGATTCCACACTAATTTTGAATCGAGAGTCATACCCAGATATTTCACAGTGTCAGAGTATGGGACTTTGGTCGAGTTTAACACAAGTCCTGGGACTGTGATTTTTCGGTTGGTGAAGTTGATGTGAACTGACTTGGATTTGTTCAGCTTCATTCTCCATTTCTTGGTCCAGTTTGTAACCTTGGTAGTTACAGGTGGCACGAAACATTGACTCTCCGGTAATACGTGATTTTAACCATTGTTGTTTGCTACTCACCTCTTCTCAAAGCACATCTTACGTATCCGCAGAATGTAGTCACCTTGACCAGATCATCAGGATCATTGACTGGATTATTACATGATGTTGGTTCAGTATAGCCTAGTGTGACTATTGCCCAACATCACTATTACTGACTTTTATTACTTAGGTAGTGTTCGTAATGCAGGTCTATCTATCTAACTATGCTCGTACTGTTTGTTCCAGCGTTTCTCACCCATACATCGACGCCAGTGATATCCATTGTGACATTCACCGTCTACTACTATCTAGTAGGTCCCCGGATGTCTGTGCCCGACGTTTTTTCAGCTGTCGCTCTATTCAACCAGCTCACCGTCCCTTTGTTCATCCTTCCCATCACCGTACCGCTCATTATTAGTGCCGTTGTAAGTACTCTTTTCAACACCTCATTGTTTACTTATTCGAGTGTCAATAATGAATTTTTTGTTCCGTTCTCGAGTATTGTCTCGCCGCATCTTTACAGATCCGTCTTGTTCAAACTCGTAACCTTCTCCGTTTAAGTTCTATTGTCCTTTCAGATAAGCACCGACAGGTTGAGCGAGTTTTTGACCTTGCCGGAAACGTCTAGCTATTCCATCCCCGAACAGTTGTCCAACTCTTCGACCCCGGAGGCTGGGACGCCGCCGAATGGCCAGGGAGCGGAACGAGGTCTGAAGGAGATCATAGAAGAGGATGATGATTCCAAAGAGATTGAACAGTTCCGGGCGTGGAACGACAAGTCCACAAACATTTGCGTTTTGAGGAAAGCGAAATTCAGTTGGCACTTGCGAGACCCACAAGATAAAGCTTTCCTGTCCATTGATCACCTGGACATTCCTCGAGGTGCGCACTCTATTTCCATTTTTCTTCTCCGCAATAAATGAGATTTTTTTTTAACTGCTTGCAATACTTTCTAATGTGTGGATTTGGATTGCGATATAACTATTCCTAAATATTGAATGTTATAATATGTGTAATGGTATACGTTCAAGTGGAGAAAATTTGTAGAGGCCTTACGCATTTGATTTCACGTCTGTTTGTTACCAGGTCAATTAACAGCTGTGATTGGACGAGTAGGAAGCGGGAAATCCTCCCTCCTCAGTGCTCTATTGGGAGAAATGAGATGCACAGGTGGATTGATCAAATGGGATAAGTGAGTTCTGTAAAATGATCTTGGGATAACTACTATTCTGTTTTCGAGACCTTTCAACAAAACATCACATGTTATAGATAGAAGCTACCAACAACCTTTTAAATAAGTTGGTTGCTAGGTCACTGGGTAGTTGCAATTATGTGTGGTTATGGCTGGGGTCGTGAAACACCCATACCACTCATCCTACAGTTCCTACCTAACTGGCATATGTCTCCAATTTTAGAATCTTCTTCGTGTTTAAATGATCTGAAAGAACGAAAATATTCACAATTTCGATTTTATAACAAATATAACTGATGAATCTAGGAATTATTATAAATCTAGGAATCTACGAATCAATGAAGAGAGAGACAGACAGAGGCGGAGAATTAATTGGCATAAATAGGTAGCAAAAAGTTAAAATGAAGTTAGTGTTTTGCATAAATAAGATGAGAAACTGTCCAAAATGTGTTCAACAATTATTTTTGAACAATTTCCGATTCGAAAAATTAAGAACACTGATATTGTGATAGTGCTTGAATGTTGGCTGCATATTTACAGAGTTCAATTCTCAACCCACTTTTCTCAATTTTTAATGGAGCTTCATGTGTCTGATATGGTTTGCTGTGAAATTCCTCACTAACGCCATTCTTTGAAACATGGAGACAAACCTCCAAATAACAAGTGCCCTTGACCCTAAGTAATTTCGATTCATTATAATATAATGAATTGCGTTATAGTATTTAGGTAGTTTCTTTGAAACAATATTAATACAACACTTTTGACCTGTTGAAAATGTTAGCATACAAAGTAAATATATGACTTCATTTTCTCTGAACTTCCACTTGATTGGGTTAACTGGAACACTCTGAAAAGGATGCCTTCTAGTAAAATTAGATGTTTCGTGATTCGTCAAATATTCTTCATTTTTTTCTTATGCAGACACTCACCGATTTTGGGGTGTGATTTATATTCTCCGAATACTGAAAATTCACACATGTTACGTAATATCTGCGTAATATTACATCCTTCAACTTCTCATTTACAACTTTGGAATACCAGTGGCCTACAAGCAGTTCTCTTTGTTTGATAACTGAGAGTAGGTAAGGTAGAGTAAGTTCGGCTTGAGTTCCAACGAATGTTAATAAAATCCTATAAATATTTGTATCATACTACACCCAATGTTAAGTACACGCACCTTCCAGAGACCTTCCATTTTTGTCTCTAGTTTAAGAGGACTTAATATAGAATGGATTTCAGGTGATGTCCAAATTAGTTCATTATAACGAATGTACATATTTCATTTGGAAATAGATATGGAAGTAAATTGTTATTCTTTTCGATACTTATTTTGTGTTTTTATATTTCTGCCTCTCTTTAAAAATTTCCTCCACCCATTTATATTAAATACGTAGTTTGCTCTTTCCCGTAGAGGTGCTACATTTGCATACGTTTCCCAGCAACCGTGGATTCTGAACGCCTCCCTCCGGGAAAATATCCTCATGGGCTTGTCGTACAAAGCCAAAAGGTTCACGAGGGTGATCGCCGCCACAGCTTTGCAGCCTGACATCGAAATTCTCCCGAACAAAGATCTCACGGAGATCGGGGAGCGCGGGGTGAATCTTTCTGGCGGTCAGCGGCAGAGAATTGCGATCGCTCGAGCGTTGTACTCCAGGGCGAACGTCATCCTTCTCGTAAGTAACGAATCCACCGCCATCTCACATTATCGAATGAAGCTTTACAGTTTATCCCTTTACCCTTTTGGTACCTAAATAATATTTTGAATCACTTTGTGTGTAATGAGTTGTTAACGAATATAGAGGTGGATCCATTTTCACCTCAAAGTTGCCGCCTGAAATGTGACCAGTAGCCACTACCACTAGCGGCCCTCCAGAGGAGATCGTGTTCAATAAGATGCGAAACAACGGATTTAAACTAAAATCAACTCTTTTCAATAATGTTCTATTTGGGAAGTTATGGCCAGGAATTTAATCATGAGTCGCACAGACAAATCTAGATAAACCCGATCAAAATTCAAAGAAAACATTTTCAAAATCGTTGCGTTCTATGGTAAATGTTGTTTTATAACATCAATCAGAGTTCAAATACGCAGCATTTTGGCTGCTTAAAATACGCAGCGGCCTTTGGAAGCGCTTGAAACGATAGGTTGCACTCACGTGATGGTCTCTTATAGTATGTTTACTGTCAAACAGTAGAGAACATATTAGTTTTCGGCCGAAGAGAGTTCATTTATTTGATTCTCAGACCCGGAGTAGCAACCTTTCCAAATCCCCTGCTACATGAGCTCTTTTCTTGGAGGTACGTGAACGTAACCAATATTTTATTATTTTTTGAAAGATTCATTGAGGTCCCAACAAGCATGCTTCTTAAAATCAATTCTAGCTAATGAGATGGGGATAGAATCTTGAAAACTCGTATAACTTAAAATTTCACGAAAACTTTGACTAATCGCTTTTCAGGACTAGACATGCATAAAAACAAAGAAAAACTCGACACATTACATAGTTTTATTATTTCTGTATTAGATTACCCTCAGGCGCCAATCACCAGCTACCAGAACTTTGCTGTGCAACCAGAGATAATCCTTCCTTAGTAAACTCGGAAACACGCAGAATTCCTATTGAAATTTAAGGTTATAAAATAAAAATAGAGGTGAAAATAATGCTTCCGTTTGTTCTCCTCAACTGAATTGAAGCTTGGGAAGTGGCGTAATGGAATAATCGTATAGCACCAACCTTATTATTTGGTCGGTCAAAAACTTTAAGGCTCTGCAGCCCGACCGTCTACCTGACCGATTTTTTTAAATTGTTGAGCGAATGAAAAACCCTTTTACAACCCGAGTGATCTCATTCGATTCAGGGAACTAATATTTATCTGAATAAAAAAACAACCTCAATGCATCGAAAGTAGTTGAGATTTCAATTTTTCGCTAGTTAAATCCGGAAATATTATACTTTAGAGTTGATTGATCAACACGCCAGGATCACTGGCACATCTCGGCTGCATGTTGCATTAAATGAACCAAATTTCGTAAACTTTGGTCCAGTTGTTTCAGAAAAAAGCTTCACACGGCCGATAGAGGGATTTTTAAAAATATTTTTATTCGATTTTTGAAATCTATACATTTTGAAACGTGAACCAAAAACTTTTGATTAAGCATTAGCTATCAGTGGAACACACTTTTTTGATATGTATTACCCACACCCATAATGTGGGTAACCAACATTTTGAAAATCTAAATTTTAATAGAATTGTTTACGGTTTTTCCAACTGTGCACCAAACGGTTATTCCAGACAGTTATTCACATAGAGTGATAAGCTTTTTGCCACTTTACGTGCAATACCACTGTATTCTATCATGAACGTTAACCAAAATAAAGATACTAATTCCTCGAGTCTGAACCCTCTTAATTGTCATGTAATTAATATGTCTGTTTTGTCCGAAATCAGACTTGATTGTAAATTCTGGTTTCCTTGCAGGATGACCCTTTAGCGGCTCTGGATTACAACGTCGCACAACACGTTTTTGACGAGGGGATAATAAATTTGGCGGTTCAACTGAAGAAGACCGCGATAATGGTCACTCATTCGCTGCATCTCCTGACACACGCTCACAAGGTACAGCAATAAGATTATTACCTACAAATATTCAGTTAAATATTGGATAAGGCATCACAGAATGAAACTTGCAGCTACATATTTAATGCGAAACAGGTCGAGAATATGCATTTTTAAAACGTCTTATAAACCGCAATCATCTTATTAGTTTATATAATTGGAATGGAATTCTTTTTCAAGAAATCGAGTTTGGTACTTGAACTTTGATGATGACTATTGGATTTTAAGTCTGCACAAGGTCAGAGGCAATTGTTTTTTAGCGATGAAATGCATAAGGTACCATCTATACCATAAACAAGAAATTTTCTGAAAGTTTCATTGAAATCGGTTAAAAACTGTAGGAACTTTGCGTTCGGGCATGCGCAGCAGCTACTAATGAGACGGTCGCGTCAAATTGATATGAGACATAGGCTGTTTTCCCCAACCCCAAATTTGAGCGAGACAGGGCCACTAGAGCCTGAAAAATTATGCTTGGAATTTTATTTGCCCAAGTACATGTGAAGTATTAATTTTCGAACGATTTCGCAGGGGCTTATCTAAAATCTAACTCGTTCAGCCGCTCGTCATCAAAATCGGATGAAAACTGTGAAAATTAAGCGTGTTAAAAGGAAATACAAAACACTGACACACACAGAATGACAGACAGGCGCGAAAGTTGTTCAAAATGGTATAAAACATAAAATGCAATGGGAATTTTGATTTTGAGGAGATACAAATTTCATATCCCTAGGTTTCTGCTAATATCCCTAAGTTTCTGCTAAATATAGGAAGACTTGGAAGCAATAACACATACGTTCATAATACAGTTAAGATAACACAAGCTAACTTTCATAATTAATTTTTACTTAGAATAAATGTTTTGCTACACTTGATCCAACCATATAACTTTAGATTTGCTTTCCTCACATTAGATTAAGTTTGATTAGGATAAGAAACGTATGAAAACGCTGCAAATTCTTTCATTAGGGTTTATTATTCAATTGGCTTGAGTTCATGATTTGAATTTATACTAAGCTTTGGAGTGTGCTTGTTTCACAGGTGATAGAGCGATTATTGAATTTCAGGAGATATGCATAGAGCACGTAAATCTGTTCTCAACCTATTTACCTATTTGGATTGATCAGTTGATCATATTTGTGGGCCTCCTGAAATTCAATAATCGCTCAATCACTTGTGAAACACGCACACTCCAAAGCTTAGTAGAAATTCAAATCTAAATCATTGAATAATAAACCCCAGTGGAAGAATTTGCAGCGTTTTTTATGGTTATCAGAATGCTTCAACCCGTATATCGGCTACAAAGCCTTTTAGGAGTTCACTCCAGTATCCACAATACTACATCGCTACATCACTAGGTTACTGATATCGACACAAAAACAATAATACACGAAAATAACCCATAAATCGGGCTATACATCGGGAATGGTTTGACCTACGGACCTGGGGAGGGGCTCATTCGATTCCTCGTGGAAAGTTCTTCGAAAAGAGTCCAAATTTAGGCCGCCTTGACTTTTTTTGAGGTTTTTAGGGATTTTACAAAACTTTAACAACCCTTAAAGGGCACTTTAAATTAAGTGAGAGAGCTGGCTCATGAATTGGGGCGTCGTCGGGCCAACATGGATTTTTCCTGAAAATTTCAGCTTTTTTGCTTCAGTCGTTTGGGAGAAATTGTGCGTACGGCGTACGGCGGACGGACGGAAAAATGTTTATTGCAGATTCGGATTCTACACTCTTTGAAACGTAAACCATGAAATTTTCAGGAGGGGTTAGAATTTTTTTTTTTTTTTTTTCCAAGAGCGATTACAATGGTTTATTATTGAAAAATAAACCAACAGTAAATATCATATAACACAGGTCAATTAACTCATCTCCGTTTATGTCTTTATACCTAGAGGCAAACATAAATTTCAGAGAAAGACTAACAATACCTCCTCCACAATACGAGACTTATCCTCAAGACTACGTTCTGTGGGATCTTACGCTTATTCTAGCGGCTGCTAGACGGCGTGATTTATTTAAAGGTACACAGCAATAAATATCATTTCATAACGTCAGGTCGTTCATTAATAACTTGGGCGGGACGAACACCAGGTGCGTGAACGGTCTTCACTGAGGCGGAGCGTCTTATTTCATCAACATTCTTCCTACCCGAATGCATAACGACAATACTCGCTGCATGGTAACTATATGCAAGGACGACCCACACGGCCTCATAACGAACGTCCGAGATATTGATCCTGAGCTAAGTTCTTTCCCAATCGTAAGGAGTCACACGCGGTTTTTAAAGATCCTTCGTCCATTGTATTTAAATTTCGAAGATGATCCTCCACATCTTCGAACCTTTACATCTTATTACTGTGATGCGTATTTACAATCTACACTCCCTTTGAGCACTGCGGTGCAGTTTTAATGGTGAATGGTTTGGAGAGCCCTTTTGCTTCCACACTGTAGATTGATTCGTCCAAGAGGCGACAGTGTACTACAGTGTACTAGTGTAGTTGGTAATCCACAACTACACTAAAATAAGGATCGAACAAAATAAGATTCACGAAAATCGGTTCAGAATTATAACCGGAGTAGGGTCGAAAAGATTCGTCGAAACAACTCATTTTATACATGAACTTATATAAATTGATCTTAGCATCCTAAGCATTCCAATCCCTTTCTTCCGTTTTGAAATTCGAAATATCCAAAGTTTGCTCCACAGCTAGAGTGAAAGTGGGATCTAAGAAGATAATAATAATAACGGAAATCGGTCAAGAGTTGCAGGTTGTATTTTAATACTTGGTTCTTCTTTTTAACTCCCCTCAAATCAGGAAAAGACACACCATTAAATAGAAAGGAAAAAAACTAAATGAAATTAAATCGGGGAGGAGGCACAGTTTACCTTTCCCCGTCAATACGAATTTGTGAAGTTAAGGAAGATGGATGAGAGAGAGTGGGATGGAAGGAAGTGCCCCTATAGAATGACCACCAATTTAGGTAAGATATCCGAAGGACGTGGGTGGTGACACCACGAAGACTCTTGCCGAGAAGCCCAACTTGAGATGCTCCGGGGCACTTTTCCTCAGCCATGACACGATCGCAGCCGTGACCTTGACGTTATATATTAGGTTATTACTTATTTTAGCCCTCCAGAATCATGATGTAGAATCCGGCCAATAGAAGTCCGTGAACACCGCTCCACCACATGAGACAGGTTCTCACAAAACAAAGTTGATGTGCGTTGCCCTCGCAATCGCGATTTGCGATATGCTTGTGAACGATTAGCACAAGTATCAGCGTTGAACAGTATCCCAAAATTATTGTGGTTTTTTTGTTTCTTCTTTTTTTCTAACGGGGAGATCTTATCTCGCGACACATGTTTATGTATAATATACACATATTATGTTCTCCACAGGTTGTAGCTCTTGAAGGTGGAAAAGTGCGGGCTGCCGGGAAACTTCGGGACATGGAGCTAGTGGATGGCGTCGTCACAGGGATTGAAACGTTGGACACGAGAGGCAAAACCGCCAGAGAGCGGTGGCAGCTCGTCAAACTGGTCTCCAAGATCGGCCACCACATCAGACAACAAAACATCAAATTTCAGGTTCGTCATAATACAAAGCTTCTTTATAAATTGAGATGATATTATCACCTTTTACCGTTGTAATATCATTTGATAGATTAGAGCGGGAATACCATTAAAAAAACGATGCAAATTCTTTCACTGGGGTTTATTATTCAATTGGCTTACTTTCATGATTTGAATTTCTACTAAGCTTTGGAGTGCGCGTGTTTCACAGGTGACAGAGCGATTATTGAATTTCAGGAGATATGCATAGAGCTCGTAAATCTGTTCTCAACCAAAATACCTATTTGGATTGTTCAGTTGATAATATTTCTGTGCCTCCTGAAATTCAATAATCACAAACTCACAATAATGTAGAGTATAGTCAGCTGAAGAACTATGCAACCTGCCATATCGCTCATTTAATTTTTGGATTTTTCAGAATCAGCCAGTGTTTATACCGTTTCGAAGGAAGTTGAGCACTGGGTCGGAGTACTACTGGGCCCACGACCTGCCACTGCCGAGCTCTTTGGACGGCGAACGCGATTTACCTTTGAGGAGGTCGACAACTCTTCCGCGGTACCGACCAGTCACCCGAGCCAGCTCCCTTCAGCCGCAGTCCTCCGCATTCATCGCCACTGTACAAAGACAAGCATCCACGCAATCCATCAACCATAATTCCAGGTACATTCCGCACTGTTCATTGGATTTTGGTACATTTCAAAGTTCTGTAAGAGTTAGTTTATTGTTCATTCGAAATGAAATCTTCACATATGGTGTACAAGTGTGGGTGATGACCAACCTAGGCCCTTTATGAGAATTTCACTCTTTCTGTACAAATATTCAATGTTTATTACCTCTATATCCTGAAAATGGAGATTTCAAGCGTGACGTGTACCTCTGATTTGATTCTGAGTCCAAGTTTTGAGGATTTTATCGCATTTGACGACCGAATAATTCGTTCTTTTACAAGAATATTCCTTCCATAACTATTTGCAATACTTCTGAACTGTTCAGCATCATAACTCACAACAGAGCTTAAGTTCTTAAATATCATTCAAAAGATCTAGTTCATTCGAAATTGAACCTTCACGGTGCCTAAACAGGTGTCAATCATCATCATTGTTGATTACAAGCCTTGCGTTGGGAACTTTGGTTTTCTATTATTTCGTATTCATCGCTTCCATTCTCGCTTGTATTAAGCTGTATGTTTCCTGTTGAGGCCTAGGTTTTTTTTTCAAAGTTTATCTGGCTTTATCTCTTGAGTCAACAAACGTGTTTAAAAACGATTCAATTTTTCTTTTTGCCGTCAATGCCTTTTGCGTCCCATTCTACCAAGGTAGCGGAAGCATTGTTTTCACTTTCGGAATGTGAAAATTTTTTTGTCTCCAAAATCAAAAATTCCACTCGCATTTTGCGTTTTAGACCATCTGAACAATTTTGGTTCCGTGTCTGTCTGTCTGTCAGCAAATCCTTGATGACATTTTCAGGGATTGTCCGGGTTGTCCCCTATAGGTTTCATGACCCCGGATCAATAGTAGCCTCTGCGCATCCGCAAACGTGAAATCCTTGTTACACGCATAACTCCGGGAGTTCATGACAGATTTCGATGAAATTTTCAGGGATTGTTCGGACTGATGTTTTAGAATTAGAAATGTCATAATAATTATTTATCACTTCAGTCATCTATCCATTCAGCGTCAATGTCAATTTTAATTATTAGGTATATTTTATAGTTTGTTCAATAGTTGAACATGCCTACCTTTATTTTCTCAAGTTATGCTCCCGCATAACAATAAATTTACCCTAATTCAATATTTATTTCGCCTAATTGAACGAAGTTCTTTAGTCAATAATAATTTTGAATGATCTATACAGTCATGTTATGGATACGAGGAAGCTATGTGCCACACCCACTTGTTTTCCCGTTAACTCGCCTCTATCTACGTCTTCGTTATCCTTCATCACTAACTCATCAGCTTTTTCTGGTGCTACCTTCAATTATTCCAATTCCATGCCGTGGATATATTCTCAGCTACCATTTTGTTGGGAACACTTGTTTTTATTCCTTCCTAAAGGCGAATTCTTTCTTTCAATTTTTTGTAATTACTATTTCTTCTTATACTTATCATTATTTTATACAAAGAACTACTCTCGTTTAGATTTTTAACAACAATGGATCTTTATTCAGATGTTAAATTCCCACGTAATTATGTAATAAAGGAATAATCAAACGCCAGGTGATTTGGAATTTTGACGGGAGTGAAATCAGTGCAACTAATTTTTACACCGAAACCCATTCCAAATATTACAAAATAATCTCATTCGCATTCACGACAGCTGGCATTATCTGAAAATAGTCACACTGGGTCTAAGATTCGAAAGTTTAATTGCATACGATGACTAAATAATCCATCCTTTAAAATAGTATGCATTACATAACTAATTAATGGCGCTTGTACTATTCAGCATCATAACCCAAGATGCTAAATAACTTCTTGCAGACCATCCAAAACAACTAGTTCATTCCATGTGAAACCTTCACATATGGTAGACAAGTAAAAACGGAGTAGTTGTAAGCCTTGAGTGGCATTGGTTGGTCCTCCCCGCCCCTTTCACTTCCTTGAGCCAATAGGATTCAATCTCCTCTCACTCGATCCTATATAAGATATGCTTTCTGTGATGTACTTTCAGTTCATGTTTGTTACTGATGATAACCGTCGAAATCGATTTAACTGTGTAACTCTTTACTTTCGTGGAAATATAGACAACGTTCTATCCTACTCCGTTTTTATTTGAAATGGGTTTCCACAACTTCGTCGCGAGTGACTTAGTCCGTGGTAGACAAGCGTGGTTACCATCCCAAATGGACTATTTGTTAGAATTATCACTAATGTAGCTACAAATCCCCCTTTGTAATTAAGAACCTTGCATAATTTGAGTATTCACATATTGTAACCATTATGTTTTCTGTGGATTTTGAGATATTGTAAGTCATTTTTCTCATTAACTCATCGGCCTTAAATATTCCACATTAAATGAACCCACACTATTCGCATTTTGAATTGAACAAAATTGAAAACGTCTTAATGTAGGTTGAACGTATTCTTGTAGGGCCATAGTTTTGAATGAAACGGTACTGCTGCTTTCAAAAACGCCCTATGTATGAGATCATTTAACGCAATTTTGTATTCTTATACTTTTGTATTCTTGCAACATTTCGTAGCTAAGTAACTTTGGTGGGGTTTGAGTTGTCCTTACTAACCTAAGATTAATGGAAAATATTGAACGCGTTCCGTCACCCTTATTAGAGCGTGGTTAAGCCTTTAATGAATAACAATGGCTATGAGCTATTAGAGTGATTCATGATTCAACCCTACGGCGTTTTTCTGGACGGATCCTCGAGTCACCTCCGGCAAAATAGCTCTTCAACCTCATAAAGGTAGATCATTCGTATTTTTTGTGTCTGGGATACCTCAGGTCACGCGACGGGGCCTGTCAATACCTCTCTACGTGCCGTAGATCAAAGATACTTTTTCAATACCTTATCACCCTTTGGAGCAGCCCTGGTTTTATGAGAAATTAATGGGACAGTAATGATATGTGGGTACATCATTCATAATATCATGCCGCTAGTAATCTCAATAAATCTTTCAACTGCTGGACTCATAAATTATCTGAGTTCCTGAACGTTAAAGCATTTTCAATTCGTAGGTTGACGATTTTTGAATTTAAAGCGGACAAAAGTGGATGCTTAGATGAATTGTATAAGTTCGTGCAGCATTTTATCACGTAATTCGTGTAGTCACATCGTTGGCAACAGCATGCAAATTATTTCTCAGTTCTGCTTGGAAAATTCTCAATTTGGCTCGGATTAGTATTACACAACTCATCAAGGTTTTTGATGTTCGAAAACCAATATGAATTGAAACTTTTTCTTGCTCAATAAATCCGTTGGAATTGTGTGTCTATCACGTCTAGTTTTCCGTCAAATCTACGTTCAACTTCTACGTTTAAGAACTGGGGAATTCGGCCCATACTGGATTCTGTGAGTTGGCACTCCTACAATTTAGCCAAATTTTCGTGAACCACACGTTTGAGGACGTGAATCACTCATCTGCATTCTGTAAATTACACCCATGTCAGGTATTATGGGGTCCAGTGTCCTCTTTAGATTGAGTTACGTGGTATTTCAAAATGTGGACTGCTCGTTTTAATGGTTTTAATTTGTTCTGATATATATTTTTTCAATGTTTGTGGAAGTATTGTGGCGTCAAACTGTGAATAAGCATTTATGACGACGTGTCTTTCGTATACTTTGGCGTGAGACTCGGGGATCAAGGCCCTGGGCTATTCACGAATTGTGTCCTGAAGTGTGTGTTATAGGCCTTCGTTCGTAGACTCCTGGCTAGGGAAAGTCTGTGACTTTTTACGATACTCACTTTAAAAATGATATTTGCTTTTGTATAACAAGCTTCAGCGGATGTTCTGCTGAAATAAAAGCGCTATTGCGTATTTGGGCAGTTTCCCACGGAGATGACTTCAGAGTTCCCATTCTTCCAGAATCTTGCTCGACGATGGAGTACATATCTGACGGCAGAAGTATGACATACCGCATCGCGGTTCCTACCGATCACGAGGATCTTGCCTGAATTCGACTCCTCGCCAAAGCTAACACGCGAGGAGAACTTAAAGTCTTAGTGAGAGATTGACTACTTATGGTGTAGCATTCTAAATATTTTATCCATTCTGTGATCGAATATAAATCATCAGAATGATGATTCTTCGCAGGCTCATTCAAGAAATCAATTTCGAGTTCAAAAAAACACAATGCAAATTCTTTTACTGGGGTTTATTATTCAATTGGCTTGCGTTCATGATTTGAATTTCTACTAAGCTTTGGAGTGTATGTGTTTCACAGGTGATAGAGCAATTATTGAATTTCAGGAGGCACATAAATATGATCAACTGAACAATCCAAATAAGTATTTTGGTTGAGAACAAATTTACGTGCTCTATGCATATCTCCTGAAATTCAATAATCGCTCTATCACCTGTGAAACATGCACACTCCAAAGCTTAGTACAAATTCAAATCATGAACGCAAGCCAATTGAATAATGAACCCCAGTGAAAGAATTTGCAGCGTTTTTTATGGTTACCAGAATGCTTCAACCCGTGTATCGGCTACAAAGCCTTTCAGGAGTTCACTCCAGCATCCACATTACTACATCACTACGTCACTAGATTACTGATATCAACACAAAAACAATAATAAACCAAAATAACGCGAATGTTGGCACCATAAATCGGGCCATGGATCGGGAATGGTTTGACGTACGGACCTGGGGAGGGGCTCATTCGATTTCTCGTGGAGTGTTCTTCAAAAAGAGTACAAATTTAGGCCGCCTTAACTTTTTTTGAGGTTTTTAGGGATTTTACAAACCTTTGACAACCCTTAAAGGGCTTTTTAAATTAAGTGAGAGAGCTGGCTAAAGAATTGGTGCGTCGTCGGACCAACATGGATTTTTCCTGTAAATTTCAGCTTTTTTGCTTCAGCCGTTTGGGAGAAATTACGTACGGCGGACGGACGGAAAAATTTGTATTGCAGATTCGGATTCTACACCCTTTGAAACGTAAACCATGAAATTTTGAGGGGGGGTTAGAATTTTTTTTTTTTTTTTCAACTGCGATTACAATGGTTTATTATTGAATAATAAACCAAAAGGAATTTTGAATTAATCGAATACATAGGTAGTCACCTTGTGATATTCTCTACATTAAGGATGGAATTCATGGTCGAGACTTGAGTAAAGATTTTTATTTACTTGAGAAAGTAACGGAAGGTGATCAAGGAAATGCTTAAGGTTAAGGTGAAGGGTGCTAGACATATCTCTATTTTTCGTTTTTCATTTTTTATGCACTTGAGCAATTCCTTAGTCAGCGACTATGAAGAGCTCAGGAAGAAACCGCGCTTCAGAGCTTCACGAAAGCAATTCCTTTCGTTTAAGTAAGGAATACGAATTTCACTCTAAAAGTCATTTCACACAAGCGATTTGCAAAAAACCTAGACGTGGTGGGAAAAATCTGCCAACATGTTTGAAATCAGCATGGAAAATCCTTTTAAATCACCTATTTCTTTTCATTCGTTACAAAAAAATCTTTGTTTTATAATACTAATTTTTCCGTTTCAGGCAACGAACGTACATGTTCGATGGCACACCAGACGGAGGAGGAAATCTTCTCAAACATATCTTCATGTCATCAAATAAGTACGTACAACTCCACAATACTTTTGATCACCCCTATTTTATGAATATATTACACTTTAAATTCTCATCTAGTTTCTATTAATATCGACATCAACAGCAATTTTCATAAGATGGCTTGAGAGAACAGAATGAACGAATAGGAAAGTCAAACATTGTCCCAATTTTCACGGAAACACAATTTTGTAACTCCCCGATTCAAAACTGAAATTGGTATTGTATAGCTTTTGGTGGTCTCTTAGGAACCTTAGGGTTGGAGTAGACCCGATGCCGCACCAAGGATGGAAGGAGAAGAGCATTCTTAAACGTCTCATGTCGACCACATCGTTGAAGTTTGTTGCAAAAACGTTACTATTCGCATGTTTGTGAAAACTTTCAACTTTTCATCGTCTCACTAACGATCAACTAACACAATCTACGTTTCAAATTGACGTCCTAACATCGCTTGTTTGTGATACTGCTGTGATGTGAAATCATGTTTTCAAAACGTGTGATCGTTTTACGGCCCGAACTGGTTCATGCAACATCTAATGTGATGCCTACACCTTCTGTTCGAACAAGAGTTTGTAACTAGAAAGTAAGGAAATATCAATTTGGTAGAAATTAACTAACAACGAGTCGATTGCTCTTGCAAATGCGCATGAATAGCTTAACAATGAAACAGTTGTTAACCGTATTGATCTGTTAGGCAAAACCGCCTGTCTACTAACTAAATGAAACCTAAAACTGTCGGTAAAGTTGAAAGACAGCTGCATTCTTCCTGAGGGCTGTAGATCTCTAATTGCTTTTGCTTCATTTTCAAAAATAGTGTAAAATGAACAATCAATCTATTGCAAATGACATCCCTTAGGCTTGTACGTGATGAGGATGTAGCAAAATTAGAATTTTTATGATAATTAACTTTGGAATAGTACTTATCACTAGGTTAAATACTTCCATATTCACAAGTGAACTTCCTTATGTTACGAGTCCGAAGCCGATATGTCGTGTCTACGTGAGATTTTTGTAGACTTGTCACAATTTATTGCACAAAATTTAGTGGCCGAAAGTCAAAGGATCAGAGACCAACTGCGTCATTTTTACCTCACAAACGGCAACGAGAAAATCGTTAAAATATTAACTAATTTATGGGTATGCATTTTTTATAGTTCCTCAAATGAATTGAGGCTTAAAATCTTGTCTATGAAACTCAAATATGTAGTATGAATGTATGTATGTAAGTTCGGTATGAACGATCTTTAAATGGTCAGTGAGTTTCGGCGTACTTAGGCTAGAAACAGAGGCTAAGCACCACAGAAAGAAAATGTTGCTAATTTACATATTTTAAACATTTAAATTTTCCATTTCAATGATTTTTTTGCGATCTTAAACTGCTATTTCGAAAGTCGAATGCGCGTTTGTTGAGGTCCAATTTTAATGAATTCAGCTTCCAAAATTGTCGTTGATTTAAATATTCCTGTTTTACAATAATTTTTCACACACAGTAACTGTTCTTGGGAATAGTTCGGTTTGGGCTGTCGGTCTGCTATGACCATGCAAAATTCCAGGTTTTGTCTACATTGTATTAGGCAAGAAGATTAATTTCACGCGTTCATTGCTGAAATCGAATCTACACATGTTGAAACTTAAAAGGGCAGAGTTTGAGTGATCCGAAATTGAATAACTAATGATTATCCAGCCAAAAGTAGAAGTTCAACTTTTGAAAGACCAAGTCTGAGCGACGCTATAATGGGCTCGCAAGCGTGACAAGTTTCCAAGCCTTTGACAGGAATGTTGTATTTCTTGGAAAGCTCGGGTTTCCCACTAGTATCTTATAAAAACAGAACATCTAAATCCAAAAAACAAAAATGTAGAAAAGGCGGTTTTGCTTAACAGGGAAGAGAACGAATGCATTGATTTCCGCATGATGGAAAACGGAAAATACGGTAGATATTATTCTAGTATTGTAACTTGCCTATATTTTCTTTGTTCTGAATTTGCTTCAAGCATCTGTGGTTTCTGTTTAAAATATCTATTCCAGGTATAGAATCACTATATAAGCGAATTATTTTACTGCTCTCTAACAGAGATCGATAAAGCTTTAAAGAAATTTGCAATTTCAAAATTTTCGACTAACTTTTTTTGAAATAATGATCTGCAATAGAAGGCTTTGATAAACTTTGTTCCTTATAGCATTGTATCATATTTTTCTAAATTTGTGCCCACGTTTGGGCTCAGAAACTGTTATAACTAACATTTAGGACAGAAAATTTAAAAATGAATAAAATTCTCCAATAAGGACATATGTAAAGGATTTCATCCATTACACCCTTTTAGCGGATTTTATCCAGAATTTTTCAAACAAAACTTTAGTTCAATCGTTTAAGAGTAATGCTCCGGACCGCGGACTGACGGATTTCCATGTAATTCAATTTTTGGATTCAACGCATCTTGAAACGTGAAATATCTAATTTTTTAGGGGGTTTAGAATTTGTTTTTCTTGGTCGATTACAAAGGTTCATAATTGAAAATGGTAAACCAAAATCCGTCAGTCCATCGTACGTTATCCGCCAACCGAAACATTTCTCCCATTTTACTGGACCAGAATTTACGAGATCCGGCTCACAAATTGCAGTCCCCTGAAGTATTGCAAATAATAAACGAAAAAATATTGCCTTATAACTAACTGGGCTGGGAGGTTTCTTCGTAAGCCGACTTGTACGAGCGAAGCCTTACATTGTTGTAAGGATCAGGTAAAGCCAGAGGAGGGTAAGTTCTTTGCCCTACCATAATACACAGTCCTACCGGCAAACAATGTGATGGTTAAACATTATTTTATTGCATTTGCCAGGTCCATGATATACAATGACAACGAGAAACAGCCAGGCATTCAACGATTGCCGTCGACGTACAGCGACTACAGTGATGACCTTTACGAAGATGAGGACGATTGTAAGTTATGTAATTTTGACCAAATATTGACCCAGGGGTGTGTGGGACAACTTGAAGATAAAAAAAGTTACTGAATATATATCCGTTTAAGACCATTCTATAACTGAATCGGTGAAAGAAAACGATAGGTTTATACGTGTGAGATTTTGTCGACGCGGACCAACCTACATTCCTTAATACATTACTATCTTCATTACTATAATTTGTTCGATTCAAATTTTACTCTAGTTGCGCAACAAACTTCAGGAGTTTCGAATTTCTTGACGGGACAGGAATAGGAGGTGTTAATGCCGAGAAACGTGTTTTTTCGACGCTTTTCAGGATATAATTTTTAACCAATTTTTGTGATCTTCAGTTTTTCTCATTTATCAATAACCAATGAACATTTAGAATGTTATCAGTGTGACAAGGACTCCAGTGTGCGCATGCATAGAAGCTATTATTGATCAATCCTCAATGAAACTATATATGAACCCACGTATGCTTGGGAAGAAAGAGATTTTTCAACTTTTCGACAAAATCTTATAGAAATTGTGGAAGTAATAACATTTGGCCTTGTTTTGAAAACTAGGTGCTGAACCGAATTGCTCAAATATGGTTAAATTATTTCAAGTTGCTCAAGAATGATCGATTCGGTAAATACCGCAGTGATTTAAGAATTTCTTCAAGTTTTCCGAGTTCTTTAAGTTCAGAACCTAGTCCAACGTTTGTATCACTTGAATCTTCCCCCAGTTTTCCCTGACTTCCCATTTCACTTATTTCCTTCAAGTTGAGAATGGTAATCATGTAACTGTTTTGTGTTTATCAGTGGATGCAGACTGGTGCGGGGCCCAGTCATCTGATGACCGTCAGTACGGTACGATCGCTTCCTCAATCTACATGTCCTACTTGGAGTCTTGCGGGATTTTCTCCTCTCTGGCGTTCTTGACTCTCGCCGTCGGCTGGCAAGGGTTCAGAGTCTACACGGATTTTTGGCTGAGTAGCTGGACTCAGCACTCATCTACGATTGATGAGCACGAGGTTAGATTCCCTAATTACACATTGGTACATTCATAACTTAGCTCTAATGAAGATGAAAGTTGTAGAAACTAACCCGTTCACAGGAAGAAATTCAAACCACCCCAGAAACTGTCACCAAAACCCGTCGATTAATTATGGCGTATCACCTATAAAATCAAATTTTTAATATTTCATTTATTAATTTAAATTTTTTGCTATATTTTAGCGCATGTGGAGTTTCTGTAGTTGATCGCATAGTGATGAATTGATAAACAATTTTAGTCTATCTCGAACTACCCTCGATCTTTCAATAAATCTTAGTTAAGATGTGGGTGTGGAAAGTTGAGTGTTTCAAGAAATTGAAATTCGAGCTCGCACACTTCTCCCAGATGGTGATGAAACTTATGGAACCATCTGCGTTCATCAATATCGAGCCGAAATTTCGTAAGTTTAGTTTGGAAAAGGCATTGGTTTAATAGGCGTTGCTTAAGAAGACTGATTTCCCAATGCCACAGTGTTGCCACATGTGGTGTCCCAAGTGAAGTACCCTTGCTCAAGGAATCAGTAAGTAGGTTTGTTGGTGCTGAGGAAATGGAATACATATGATTTGCTCATGTTTGATTCATCATAGAGGTTTAGGGCCAGTTTAGGGGGCGGCATGAATGGTAGAGCACAATGAAGAGGTGCTGATTACACAACTGGAAGGTTGTATGGTACTTCGCCATTACGACCCTGCTCAATTTGGACTGTACTTGAAGTTAATACCTGCAGTAGTAGAGCTATTATTGCTCCATCTGGCCTCTTCACATTTTCAGGAAAGAGGCCAGAAGAGAGTAAGTTGGTAGTATGGTGGGAAACCCGATATACTCAAAGCTTGCTGCGAAATCTAACCGTAGTTTAGATGATAGGAAACCTTTTTCGTTACGATTATAACAACTGCAAGTCGTTGAATGAATCAAAGAACAGAACAAGGACAAAAGCGGGTGCAACGCAAACACAAACCCTACTGGAGCTTTAGATTCTTCCTCTCATTTCGTTAGGAAATAGTTTTCTGCCATCCGCCTGATTGAGAGCTAAGTTCATAACTCTACACATCCCAACACAGAATATTCGCTTAAACCACTTTCATCCCAGGGTCAAGGCCATACTCTTCATCTGTCTTTTTAGAAATACAGCATATTCACTTATTAGAGCTCCATTAAAGGAGCAATCTGTCACTGCCACTTCGTAGTAGGTACTTTCTGTGCTTTTGTCTTGCTGCGAAACTAGCAGCAGAATCTCTGGCTCGGAAAGCTTGGATTTGTGCACCAGCCACAAGTGCAGGAGCTATGTTACTACTCCTATCCACGCGAGATCAACCAGCCCTGCTGCCAATCGTCACAAAGCTGGTCATCTCTTCATTACCAGCCCCTCACTTACGAAGTTTAAGGCATGGTGTCGTTGTTTGTAATGGTATAAAATCTCTCGAAAGTGAGATCAATGCTTCCGCTTCTTATTGGCTCCAAAGCAAACCTACTTATTCTCAACTTTTGATCATTCCAGTTTATGTTGTTGGTTTTGTAAACAATTGGTCACTGAAAAACGTAAACTACACCTCATAACAAAATGTTACCTACACTGCTATGTCACGTTTCGGCATTCTAGGCATTTCACTACTTACTGGTCTACATGGGGTTTTCGTTGGCCGGTGTTTTCATTTCGCTGGTGACGAACCTGTTGGGACAACTGGCTGGAGCGAGGGCGAGGCGAAGACTCCACAAAAATCTCCTCGAGTCCGTCCTCCAACTCCCCATCAAAATCTTCGAGATGACCCCGCTCGGTCGAATTCTCGCCAGGTTTTCTACGGATATCAACGTTATCGATAAGGTAAGACTACTTACTTAGTGTGCACTATTCGCCCCCGTTACTCTAACACTGATCTTGTTTGAGCCTCATAGTAGCTGCCAAAAAACTTCTTTTTTTTTTTTAAATCGTGAATTTCGTATTACCGATAACAGTACAGGATATCTCAACTTGAGTTCACATACTCTTTTTAAAGTCGATTCTAGAACTCATTTCCAAAAAAAAACAAGCCTCCTAGACTCTTGGTTTATTATTTTCAAAAATAAGCCCTCGTAATTGTATAGCAAACATTTGTTATTCCCTCCCTCCCCAAATATTGTCCTTTTACGTTTCTAAGTTCTTCGATTCCAAATCTGCAATGTCCGTTCGCCTTACGTGTCATAAAAGACCTTGAAAATGTGATGAAAAAAATCCTTTCTTTCCATACCTTTTAACGATCGCCCTACACGCATAGACGGGCCAAAAACGTAGTTTTTCGAGGTTTATTAAAATTATGATCATTCAGGTCATGATCATTTAGATCCTTAGAAATCCACCCGTAGCAAATAATCGCAATTTCAGAACCTAAAAGTGACACGAGCAAACACGCTTACGTAGCTTGTGCCGTCCACCGTAACCATAAAAGGCCTTAGAATTCATGTAAAAACGCTGCGAATTCTTTCACTGGGTTTTATTATTCAATTGGCTTGCGTTCATGATTTGAATTTCTACTAATCTTTGGAGTGTGCGTGTTTCACAGGTGATGGAGCCATTATTGGATTTCGTAGAGCACGTAAATCTGTTCTCAACCAAAATACCTACTTTGGATTGTTCAGTTGATCATATTTATGTGCCTCCTGAAATTCAATAATCGCTCTATCACCTGTGAAACGCGCACACTCCAAAGCTTAGTAGAAAATTCAAATCATGAACGCAAGCCAATTGAATAATAAACCCCAGTGAAAGAATTTGCAGCGTTTCGTGCGTATCAGAATGCTTCAACCCGTGTATCGGCTACAAAGCCTCTTAGGAGTTCACTCCAGTATCCACATTACTACATCACTATATCACTAGGTTACTGCTATCAAAACAAAAACAATAATAAGCCCCACAAAGTACATAATGATATTATTGAAAAATAGTAAGCCCATTGGCAGCGTTTTCTATTTTACCACTTTTTTTTTCTGCTAGTATTTTTTTGAATTCACAAGCACAGTAGCTCAACCCAACCCACACAAACACCAGCAATGTTTCAATAATCAGACAAACATCTTGTGAGGCCTGCTTTTTGTTTCAAGATTTGAGAAAGTTTGAGAAGTTTCATCCTAATCAAACGGATGTTTTTTTCAATTTCAGAAGTTGGGAACTTCGATTCAACGGCTCACCCAGTTCCTTCTTTTATGCTGCTCGGCCATCGTGGTCAATACAATAATCACCCCTTGGTTCGTCATTCTGGCGGTTCCCATCTGCGCCCTTTACTACTTCGTCCAGAAGTTTTATCGTTGCTCGTCAAGGTATGGAAATCACCCACACTTAGTAACTATATGTAGCAGTCATTTCATGTCTCATAATCCATTTCACTGTTTTCACCTTTTCATCCGATAAAAATTGTCAAATATTTTGATTATTTCAACTCTTTGGTTTGCTAAATTGGATTTTTTAAAGTGTAGGTGTAATGTAGTATGTTTGGAGTGTAATGGATCCTGGGGTTTCAGATCAAACTAGGAAAAATTGGTGTGTTTCTAGTTGCCATTATCCCAAATGATTTTGTCTTATCGTCTTCATCTGCAGCACTCTACGCCGAATCACGTTTTCATGTGAAGGAACTAGTACATCTTCATTTTTTTAAGCGTATATTTATATACATATTTATTATATATTATACAATCAAAAATGAAACAAAAGATAACACTGAAATTAACACCACATAACTATTTTTTATATTTCGGCTTACTGCCTCTGTCAAAACTAAGAAAGAATGATTTTTGGGAGTTGACGACGTCGAAGAGATGCTCAGGTTACCATGGGGCGTTGCTTGTTATTTTCTAATGTTAAGCCCTGGTGAGTCGAATGCACCCAAAACGTTACAATGAGCTTTTTCCGATTGTTGTAGCATCCTTTTGTTTTCTTGGGGTTTCATTTTTCGCAGAATTTTTATGCCGAAACAATCATCGAAAGATGCATTATGGGACATTGCATGCCGACTCACGGGTAGATCGTTATCACCTCTCACCATTGAAGCACGATGTTGTTCACCCTTAGGTTGAGTTGGGTTTCAGCCTTTCCCACGTAGAAAGCAGGGCATTCTTTGCAAAGCAACTCATACACACACATTGGTGTCTGGCATTCTGCTGACCCTTTGCATGCGTATGAGTTGGAGTTGTTGGCCGAGCTGAAAACTGCTTCATCAATTACAAGGGGCCAAACTTTGCATCGTTGTCTCTTATATATTATCGTTGTCTCTTATATATTATCGTTGTTTATTATATATTATATATTGAACATAACAACTAGTTACATCATACATGCATACAGTAAGTAACTATCAAGTTACTTAGAAAACACATCTTAATGAAAATCGATACAGACCAACAATCTACAATTGATTAAAATCTCTGCGATTCTTGCTAAATATATTGTAATAAAGTACGCTGTTACTGATGAAGTTGAATGAGATACAGATTTTAAATATGATCGTCAGTTAATATGGTAAGAACGTACAATGGCGACAAAATAATGTGACATTGGTGGAGTAGTGGAGAAACTGTGATGTGTCCGGTTGAAACCTATTCTCAATTAATGTTTGTTTTTCCCTAAATTTTATATAGGTACAATAATTGTGTATAAATTTAGTGAAGTGGATATTAATTAAATTTCTCACGACATATTTTCAGGGAGTTGCAGAGGTTAGACAGCATATCAAGGACTCCAATTCTGTCTCATCTCGCGGAATCGATTACTGGGCTCGAAACCATAAGAGCTTTCAAACAGCAAAGACGCTTCAAAATCGCCTTGTTTCATAAATTGGACTGCCATACTAACGCGTTTTTGATAGCCAATTCCGCTACTAGATGGCTGGGTATCGCTTTGGTAAGTTTTTCTCCTTTTTCAAATGAATTTCAGGTTTGTTAACAGAATTTAACAGAAAAGAAGAAGTTTTTTGTTGTTGAACATAATTGACATGGTATAAGAAAGATTTGTACTTCATCTGATTCTATTCTTTAAAATTGGGATTCTTAGATCAAAAAGCTTCGTCCAAGTTTGTTAACAGAATCTCTTCATTTTATCTAACATGAGAGTGTGACCTAGAATTAATTGGGACATAATGAATTGATCTAGGTATTGCCTAGCCTGTACATATAGGTAACCAATAGATATCAGAACCTACCAATAGTACTAATGCCTGAGAGCCATCGTCGATAAAAGCTGTAACGGCCCCAACTATCTCCAATCTGATGTTGCAGGCAAACTCTAAGCACCAACCCAGACACATTCGGGTTCGCCTGGAGTGGGTGCCGGGGCTAGTTATAATTAGTTATGAAATGGCAGATGAGGTTGGAAGAAGTGCCTCCAAACCTTATTTGTACGGCTTGAGCCAGTAGTTGGTTCAGAAAAACATGTGACCTTAACGGCTACTTCAAACAACATTTTTTTCGAGTCTAATTTAAGTCTAGTTTGCAACAAACCTCAGAATTTTTACATTTTATCATTTAAATGATTAACAGGAGTACAATCCAGTTCTTAGCGACCGTACCGACCCGACCGCCCCCCCCCCCCCTCGCTCAACACTCCTTCAACTAACCTTCGGGTGGGCTCCTTCCGCCCTTTGTTATCCCGGCATCACCACTTTTCCGTCCGCCCGAGGGAGTCATTCGTGTACCTGCCACCCCCCCCCCCCCCAGCCATATTTGTAGGTTGCATAGGCAATTTTTCACCTTCGGTACTTAAATGTGTAAAATTAATCATTTAAATGATCTGGCTGTAGAACCATAGAGGTCTACTGTCCCGTTTTTCTGACAGGAAGGAGGATGGAGGTGGTAGTAGACAACCGATTCAAGCTCTGCTCATACAACTTCTATTGCCGACTTTCTTGTTCTTTTCAGAACATTGTGGTTAGTTTTGAAACACTTCTCAGATCATACTAATGTAATTAAAGAAGGGGTGAACAGAGGGGGTAATAGTGATAAATCGTTATATCTTCATCTTTTGTTTTCTCTTATTTTTATTTATTATTATTATTTTAGAATCGTTTTTTGTTTTATCCCAATTTTTGTCTCATAAATCTGCCTTGTTCCATTAACTTCAGAAATTTTGAATTTAGTGTAGGGAAGGACGATTGAGGCGGTAATGATCGATCCGTTCAGCACTGCTCATGCCTAATAAAATTCTCAACCGCATTTCGACCTCTTTTTTGTTTGCTAAATTTGATCTATTTTTAAAAAAATATATAAATATAAGTGTTTATAATTATGTTTATAAGTGTGATCATCCATACCGGACGTATGGACGTAGCTGTAATACATGCGATTCTTGCCAATATGTTGGATGTTACGTGACGAGTATTATAGAATGACCCCCAGCCATAAAAGTCAAAAAATAAAACCAGTTAAAACCGTGATTAGTTGATTCAGTGATCCCTTAATTCTTTTGAAGTGTGTACTCCTCCAGCCTCATTTGGAGTACCCGTTCCCAGGACCTAACTCCAAGAACTAACTATATGACTTGACAGGACTATCTGGGAGCCGTCATCGTCCTGCTGGCGATGATCGTGAGCCTGGTCTGCAGCTGGTTGATGCCCCAGGTCGTCACGCCGTCACTCGTGGGTCTGGCCATCAACTACACCCTCCTCGTGCCCATCTACCTCAACTGGGTCGTCAAGTTCCTGTCAGACGTCGAGACTCACATGGCGGGAGTCGAAAGAGTCGCTGGCTACATCGAAATGCAACCTGAAGACTATAAAACTAACGGTAGGCACAAGTACACTACCTTATCACGTTGTTTTTATTTGCCTCCCTTAATTCGTCCCTTGACTTATTTTAAAATGCTGCACTTCGGTTTACTATTTGCAATAATGAACCTTTGCAATGAACCTAGAAGAACATTTTAACCCTACAAAGTTCGTTGCTTTACGTTTCGAGCATACAGAATCCCTCCCTCCGCTGTACAGATCTTTTCTGGAGCTACTGGATGTTCTGAAATTTCATTGAAAAATCTCATGTTTATAGAGTTCTGTTGGGACTGAATTGTCCGCATCACTATCGATCGAAGGCCAGAACCAAAATATTGGAAAATCGAGATTCCGAAAACTTTCAAAACAATTACCTACAGAGTGAATTGAATGGCACCATCCTGATCGTACGTTTATTCGTACGCTCATCTTATGGGCCGAAACTTTGATAGGAGAACAAGAACGTAAACAGGGCAGAAACCGAAAGTCATTCTGAATGGTCTAAAAGGTAAATTGTAATTGGAAATTCTTATAATGGCGAAAAAATGTTGCGTCTCCAAAAGTGAAAACAATTCTTCCAATACTTCTAGATAGATTTGAGAGCAATAAACCTTCCTATACTAATTTGCAGCGTTTTTGTTAAACAGCACCTCACCGTCTTAAACCCTAAACATGCAGTATGGTCGTACGTGCGAATTTCCCAAAACTATCGTACTAGTTTCGTTAAATTAAATGAAATTTTCGCACTTTTGTACCCATAAAAACCCTAAATATCAATGCTATTGTGAAAAAAACCTGTTCTGAATAATATTCTTCTTTTCAAATAAAGATTTGATATTTTTTTAGATTGTATCCAGTTTTTTGTACATTTCAACACATAGGTACATTTTTTAGTTTAAATGTGAAATGCAATTTTTAAACGACCTATTTCATTGTTGATAAAAATTAGTTGAGCAGGTAGTCTTCTGTTTAAAGAATATACATTTCAATGGTGTTTGGTTGTTTTTTAGTTTTTGTGATTTTAGTGATTTTTATGTTACGATTTTTGAAATTTGTCCAATTTAATTTGTTGTAAAAAAGTTGTCCAACGAACTCATCCTTTCTTTTGGAATGCTTGATTTGCCCATGAGCCGCCACGCCTTATCGCAATGTGTTACATTTGATGATTGTTTTGGCAGGAAAATCTTGGAGGAAATGAGAGACGAAGAGAATAAATTAATGTTTTCCCATTCGAATGTTTTGAGAGCGTATTATCCTTTAGGGTTGAATATTAGGCGTTAACTGGGTAACCGAATTTTTCCATGGCAGGCTTTTATGTGCACATCAATGTCACAACTTCAAAAACCCAGAATTAATTCTCTCTATAGTTTGAAAAAAGCATTAGCCGAACTATAAAAAATAGTTACTGTTGTCAGTTATTGTTTCTATCCCAAAATATTGTGAAACTCTCTCTATATATATAAGCGTTAAAATCCAGAAATCATTTCAGAATGCTTCAAAAGGTTTTTTTTAAAGGAAAATTCATATTTTGAAATTTTTAGAACCATTGCAATAGTTTTATTTTCTAAGAAAATTTGCTGAAATAATTGAAGTAATTTACCCACAATTCAAGCGATACAGCGTTTGAATTGTTGGAGGTTTTAATAATTTGAGTGGAACATCGTTGAAATTCATTCTGATGGAAATGAAGCTATCATGTTATGTTATGTTGCAACAGAAGGAACGGTAGGTGAGCCAGGTAGGTCCTACAATCGAAAAATCAAGCGGATGTGCGTTTCAATCGGTACCCGTCTAATCGCTTTTTTGAGGTCCCTCATCTGTGAGTCATTAGTAAGCCAACGGAGGCTCGGTTCGCCCCTTCTCACCGACTTTGCTACCTGTTCGGGAATGTTCGTCTACCTATTAGCGCCACTTAGTAATCAGACACGGGCCGTAATGGCGTGAATCGATCTTCACTCCGGGGTCTGAGCTTTCTTCTCACATTTTTCTCGAGAGTCAGCAAATGGAATCGAGGACCACGAATTCATGAATCCAAATACCTACAGTGTTTTTTTAGGTTGAAATGTTTCGAGAATAAACAAAAAAGAAAATCATTAGGTACCTTTCGACAGCTAGGCCATCCAAAGGTTGAGTGTGCTCATCTAACCAATAATCATAAATATTGAGACTATTGAAAAAGTCACTCAGGTGGTAGTTTTGGGTAGAGATATTTTGTTCATTAACATCAAAGTTTTCAACCAAGCAATAGAATGAACGGCCATTGGATTATGTTCTTTATGGTATGTACCAGACCTTAACGTCCCCATTAACTTCATTATAACTTCCCCGACATGTTGTTCTGTTTAGAACTAAATCGTAACCATTCTATTCAGAGTTTAGGAACATAGGTACCGCTGTATTAGGGTTGGCAAATAAGATACATGAAATACTTTTCATTTTCCATCACATGTCGTGCATAAACAAATGTCCAAACCTACTAAAAAGCAATGTCAAAATTTGATTCACTCATTTATAACATGTTGTAAATAACAGTTCTATTTGTTAACAAACTTCTACAGTTCAAGAATCACGATTATTGATCATTTTCCAAAATGCTGTCATGACCTCGTCTTGACTTAATTCCTCTTTAGCTTGGGATAAGTCTTCGAAAGTCAACAATATCTAGAACCTAAGTTTGTGTCGCCGTTCTGAACAAAGTTTGTAACCAGATTTCCCGCAACACATGTCTGTTTTGCGGGTCTAATGTCGTGTTGTTCCCTTCATTTAGTTTATCATTTTTAATAATGAACCTTTGTAATCGACCGAAAAAAACATGATTTTTACAACCTCCCTTCATTCAGAATTGTTGGATTACGTTTCAAAATACGTAGATTTTAAAAATTCAAAGTATGATGCCAGTTTTTTGTTTGATTCAGATAGAATTAGTTCCCTGAAATAATTGAGACGACTCGGGTTAATGTACGATCAACCGCTCGCTCTGCAATTATAAAATCGGTTAGGTAGGCGTTCGGGCTGGAGAGCCTCTTCAGCAGCAGGTCTGAGCTAGATCGCGTGGCTGGCGGTGATCCAAGTATTATCTATCTGTTACTTGGAGACTATTGGTATAAAGAGTGATGCACTTAAATGGTTCACCAATTACCTCTCGAACAGGATGCAGGTCGTATCTGTTGATGATTTGTCTAGCCAAGCTAAGGAAATCAATTATGGTGTGATTCAGGGAGGGACTTTGAGTTCTATATTATTCCTAATTTATACTAATGCTTTACCCCTAAATTTACCTAATCACAAAACATATTTGTTTGCTGATGACACCTCAGTCCTGGTGGGGGGAGACACGTGGGAAAAGGTGTTCTCGGAAGCACAACATGCTTTGAATGTGCTTGGATATTGGTTTTCTCAGAGCATCCTTACCTTGAACTCTAGAAAATCAAAATATCTTCTCTTACGGAGTAAAAATGAAAGCAATAATATAGGGAATGCAAACCTGGTGTCTCATACCTGCGGTGACTCGTCTAAGTGTGTGTATTTGACCCTTTGGAAAGGGTGATAAGCTTTCGGTACTTGGGTGTCATAATCGAAGAGGGCCTATTATGGAGAGATCACATCGAGGTTATTCACAATAAATTGAGGCGCCTATTGTGTGTTTTTTACCATGCTAGGAAGGTTTTTCGACGAAATAAGCTAAAAATGATTTACATGGCTATAGTTCAATCAATTATCCAGTATGGCATTGTTGTGTGGGGGGAACTTACTCTACGCATCTAGAGAAGCTAAACATTGCCCAGAGCTTCATCTTAAAAGTAATCATTAAAAAACCCCGCAAGTATCCAAGTATAAATTTATATCAGGAGTTCAAAGTATTCACCCCCCGTCAACTATTTTTAAAATCGTTATTACTCATCTTCCATAAGAACCCGAACACAATGCGCGAGAACCATGAGCATCATCATGCGACCCGCTTTAGATTGATTGGTAATGTCGTACCTTCAAAGCCAAACCTGCATTTGACAACGCGTATCCCTCAATATATGATTTATATTGTGCATAGGATGATCGATTCTCCCCTCAAGTCCCCATTTCTATGTACGCGTAATGCGTACAAGAAGAAGATATTTGAATGGTTGGTGAAAATAGGCGTTGTAGAGGCAGAAAATATAATAGGCAGCGTATATATTTAATTTATAATATTCTAGGTTTGTTTATGAATGAATAGCTATTGTTAAGGAGATAACATTTAAATTTGATTAGGAGAGGTGGTTTTAATTTTTGGTACTCGTATATTTAATTATTTTGTTTGGCACAGCTCTTGCGAGTACTTCAGGCATTGCCTATGCCTCACAATAATGTGGTTTTTTGTGTATAATCTTTGTAAATAAATTGTAATTGAATGTACAACACGAAATAAATAAATCTTAATATGAACCAAAATATAAATGAACCAAAATATAAATATACTAATTAATTTGATTTATTAACAATGTATGAATTCTTTGACTAAAAGAACTTGGTAAACTGTTAATTTTTTGGCCAATTTGGCGCCAAATTGAGTTGAGCTGGGCCAAGGCAAGTCTCATAGTGCACCATGAGCGGTGAAGGCTCTAAACTAGCAGGGGAGTAATGAGGGATTTAAGGTGACTTAGTGTGACACCACTGCTCAATCAAATATGGGAGTGTTCGATTTGAAACAAACGGAATAAGACCAGCGGAATCGTAAACTTGTTGCTTGTGATGTTATTTTTTTGTGCTTGTAACTGCATAATACACTAAAACTCACGTTTTTCACATTCCACAACAATAATTGAATTATTCATCTCTTTATCAAACATTTTACGTCCTAAAGAAATAAGGAACCCACCAACATAGTATTAGTCCCGGTGGGTTGCTAACGGGAACGTCTACAGTTTAAGAGTTGTGATTGATAGTTTCATGAAATGCTATTTTAATTACAAACCCTAAAATCACACAAAGGAACTCATCTCAACTTGATTCCTTTGTGACTAAGGATAAGCCCGCAAAAGTTTACAATAGGTAGAACGAAAGTTAATCTCGCCGTTCTTGACAAAGTTTGTAAATAGATTTCCTGCAACACCTCCGTGTCATGCGGGTCTGATGTCCTTTTGTCCCTTTCAACATGTTCATTCGTTAGGTACCAACCACAATTGTTTGTGTCCACTGTCCAACATTCTAATCCCCCGCTAATCAGAGTTTGTGTAATTTATAATACTATGTAGGTATCAGTCAACCTTCAGAAAATTATAATTTTATAGAAAACTACGTTTGAAATTATTGTTGCGATGGTCGAATAGTTATGGCGTTTGTCGCTGAGAATTTATGGTTTTTTGAATAAGTTTGGGTACAATTCAAATACATATTTCGTCTATCTCCCGTTTTTCACCAAATTTCTGCTTCTAGAACTTAGCGGAATCGGAGTTTCAAAGCATTCACGTATGCGCACAATCACAAGGCCCACGTACGTTTATGTATTGATGTGTAAAGAATATAAGTAAAATATTTCATGTTAATCTGTAGGAAACCAGTTCCAATGTACATAATAATTATTTTTAAAAAAAGCCGGACAGTAGACCTCTATGGTTCTACAGCCAGATCATTTAAATGATTAATTTTACACATTTAAGTACCGAAGACGAAAAATTGCCTATGCAACCTACAAATATGGGATTCTAGCTCAGAGGAGGGGAGCTAGTAAACAGAGATGAAAGCTACGGCTGGGGGGGGGGGGGGGGGCTAACAAGGGTTTACGTGAGCGCATTCTTTGTTCATAAACGGTACTTACTAAGCCTAACCAACTCCCTTGGAAAATCTGTAGATTCAACCAGAGCACCAAGTTACCAAGGTAGCAGGTACACGAATGACCCCCTCGGGCGGACGGAAAAGTGGTGATGCCGGGATAACAAAGGGCGGAAGGAGCCCACCTGAAGGTTAGTTGAAGGAGTGAGCGGGAGGGACTGTCGGGTCGGTCGCTAAGAACTAGATTGCACTCCTGTTAATCATTTAAATTATAAAATATCTTTAATTATGTCAATAAACTCATCCAAGTTGGCAAAACGTGGACGTTAACGACTGCTTTTCCCTAAGGTAAAGGATTGCTATCTCTTCAACAGTAGCCACAGGTACGAGAGAGGCCAGTTACTTACTCTCAACGAACTCGGTTTCTTACTTGACAAACCCCTCCACTACTACTTCTAGTATTGAACGAGCTAGGTATCTGTTCGGTTCCAAATCCTCACCGCTCTCTCTACAACCCTACCAAACTCTCCTGCTGGAGCAGACGTACGCGTCTGGGACCAACAGTTTCTTCCTCGCTCAGATTTTCTTGTAGGGGCAGATTCACGAATCTGGGACCAACACTTGAATCCTGACTCCTTCTCTCTATTCAACCTTCAAATTGTTGGGATAGTTGTACGCAACCTGGGACCATACATTTGAACATACCTGCATACACCAATCCAATTTAATTGGTGGGGCAGGTTCACTCACATGGTGCCACCTCTTGTCTCATCCAAATACAACCTGCATGGTCTGCTTGGGCAGGAATATACGACTATTTCTCTTACACTCAAAACTTTCCTCATACCAAAAAGTTAAGGAAAGTTAAATCGTAAGAACAAATCAAATACTGGATGTTTTATATATTAATGTTGTTCCATTTATTTTTTTCAGGATTCATCCCCCGATCGTGGCCATCTAAAGGAGAAATCAGATTCGACAACGTTTCTCTCAGGTACGATCGAAGTTCTGAAGTTGCTGTCACGGGTCTCAAGCTTACGATTACCCCTGGCTCGAAGGTAATTTAAAATATTTGTCAAAGGTACTGTTTTCTGAAATAAGAGTGGATATAGGTACTTGAACCCATATCCCGCAGTAATAATGATAATTTTCGTATAATAATGAACCAATTGGTAGCTGCTATGTCATTTATCCCACTTTCGTTTCAGGTGGGCATCTGCGGTAAGACTGGAAGCGGGAAGTCGTCCATCGTCATGTCTTTGTTCGGGATGACCCCTGTCATTGTCGGCAGCATTTACATAGACGGCATCGACATATCCGCCGTTCCCTTGCAAATACTCCGCTCACGTCTATCCGTCATACCTCAGGACATTATCATGTTCAGTGGAACAATCAGGTAAACCTTCACTTCGTAGTGGAACGATTCAAAAAGTGCCTCTTAGAGTTTTCATTTTAGAGGCTTCGTTTCCAAGGCATTGTGTTTTAAGAAATATTTTTTCCGTTTTACGGTCCCTTGATTTTCATCTTTCTTGAAATGGTTTACAATATACACATAAAAAATTGCTTGAATGGCGGCCATAACTTTGGAGAAAACGAGTTTTTGAGGAAAACTTTCGAATTACGAGTAGTTATTTTAGTTCGTTTTTTAGTTATAAAAATGAGTTAGTTATTTTTTTATACAACTTTCGTATAGTTGTACACGATATAAGCGAGAATCTGAATATCCATTATTTTACATGCGAATTTTCAGAATACACTAAATTCTGTTCTATTCAATCCAGGCTATTATCATTCAAGAGTACATGTATGGGTAGTAGTATATTCTGTTTCAATGTGCCTGATGAAGTATCAACATGATTTTTTATCCATGTGAATCATCCGTGCCCTTCACTTCCATAAATTAATATCTACGCATCAGTCCTCACACTTTACTCTCGTTCTATCAATTGTTACAGGGAGAACTTGGACCTGGAAAACAGATACACTGACGACCAAGTGTGGGAATCTCTGGAGATGGCACAAATGAAGGAAACTGTTTCCACCAAACTTGGCGGTCTTTGTAAGTGACGAAGTCATTTATATTGCAATGGTATCTTATTCATTTAAAAACTTATTGGCAAGTAATGCATGTTTTAGTGAAGTCCCTAATGCCCGATTTTTAAATAATAACTTTTATAAATATTTGTTAAAACTAAACCAAAATCTAGTAGGTGTGAGCAGCTTTTGAATGATTCAACGACTAGCCCCTTCCCCTCGCTTTCCGAACAAACTCGAAATGTCTTATGTTTATTGCACAAGAGGGGTTTTTTGGGAAAGAGAAAAAATCGGGATCGAAAAAGTCCTCTCCATTTACCTTCTTCCATAATTAAATGTTGAAGATCAAAACGGTCTTTCAAAACTAGACAGAAGTTTTTAAACGAACAAAAAAGGGTCAAGAAAATCAGCATTACATGGTGTACGAGCCATCCTCCTATCCTGTCGGAAAGTGCCAAATTTTTGAGGTTTGTTGCATAACTAGAGTAAAATTCGAGTAGATATACCCGAAGCCTCCTCAGGTTAAAGTGAACAAAAAGGTGACGTACACCCGGAGATATGTGATCACCTTTCCTCCCATCTACCCCAAGCCTCCCGTGATATGGACAAGCTGATCAAGCAACTACCAATCAACGAACACCTGAACAAACTCCTGCTGATATTCACGAATATAATCACTGTCTTAGTGACTCCTTAGTGTTCTTATCCTTAGAATGAGACATGGCAGTTGTTGAGTTACTTGTTTCGATTACTGCATCTTGCTCCAAACATGGTTAAAGACTGCTGCACTGAAGGCTTCGTGTCAATTAGGCCCACCATATCACCACCCAGTTCTGTGGTTATTCAGCAGAGACGTAACTGACTCATTCAAAGCCAAAATTCCTCCATCCTTTTCGGCTGAAATGAGCTGCAGCGCACAACGAACGACTAATCCATCAATTGGCCCACCAGGGCCTCAGTGGTCTTTAAAAAAAGCGATAGTTTTCACAGCAAGTACAGTGGTCTTTTTTACACCCATCACGCTGATATTTTTGAATTTCTGGCGTTCTTACCCCGTATGCAATTCGACAAACAAGCTGCCATCAAATCTGGCTATGCACACTACCCAACAAACTGAAACACCCCTCACTTGTTCGGAAGGCATGGGGGCTGTTAACAAGACACGGGAGGCTTCAGGGTATCTTCCCTTGCACTGATTAAATAGATTAGCAGTGATTGACGGGTATCTTTAAGCGAGAGACGGCGCCTTGTGTTGTTAGCGCAATTGAACAAATATGAGCCATTAGGCGAGTAAAGAGACGGCATCAATAAAAAGTTGAAAATGACGAAACAAGTCTCCGTAGAAAGGAATAGAGTCTGGACGGAATAAATTATATGCTTTAATAAACAGGTAGAACCCTGGCTAGCCGAAATATAGAGTGGAAACCCGTTTCTAAACGCATGAGCACCTAAAACGAACCTCCTAAAATGTGTTGTGAAGTTCATTGTATGACATCAAACGTTTATTTGCAGATGGTCGAGTTTTGGAAGGAGGCGTGAATATCAGCGTGGGCCAACGCCAACTTTTATGTCTCGCCCGAGCCATTCTGCATCAAGCTGCAATACTCGTCATGGATGAAGCGACCAGCTCGCTCGACCCAGCCACGGAGAAAACAATGTTGTGTGCTGCTGAGAAAGCATTTGCCAACAAAACCGTCATTTCTATAGCTGTGAGTGTCATTGCATTATAGACCAAGGAATAGCTGAATAATGTTTTTAAAGGATGTATGTCATAGTTTTTACGCACATAAAATACTGAAATTTCACCAGTTTGATCAGGTGTTTCATAAAGTACGCAGTTTTTTAATTGCGCGAGATTTTTTGTTTGAAGATTATACGCACTGTTTCTATCATTTTCGTTATCTATCATCACTCCGATTAGAAGACCATTTGTCGTTTTTCCATTTCGTAGCTACGGAGCGGTTCAGATCAAGCAACGCATTCTTATTGTGAAAACTCATAACAAAAAAGGAGAATTAAAAAACTGCATACTTTATACAACACCCTCTAGTTTGGCTTACACTCATTTACACACATATGAGAAATTCCCTCATATGATCAGGCTGTGCGACGTTAACGTTGGGCGTGAACGGATGAAGCAACACTAGACTTGGCGATAATTTCTATTTTGAGAATAAAACTAAGCATAGGAGGCATTTTTGGGGTCTTCTGCTGTAAATAACACATATATGCAAGAAAACAATCTCACCCCTTAACGGGGACATCAATATTGATTCTAATCTCGGAGTTTTTGAGCGTTTTTTCCCTGTAACCTCAGGATTTTGAAATATTGATAAATTGGTTAATTTTTCAGGCCGGATATTTCCAATTATTGAACGTTAAGGGGTGTGGGACATAGTTTCCTAAAGGTTTGACTTCCTGAATAGAATCAGATCACACGTAGGTCATTACGACGCTTGTAACGAAGCTAAAGCAGCTTAAAGAACATCTTTTCCCGTGTTTCCTCTTGCTTTTTGGTGATATTTTGAAGAATATTGAGAAGACGGGAAGACTAATCTAATAAGAAACGAAAATAATCGTCGTTACGTACCATATTTCAGCATCGTTTGTCTACGCTTCTTTCCTGCGATCGGATCCTCGTTTTGGAAGGTGGCAAAGTCGTGGAGGACGGCTCACCAACGGATCTGCTCTCCAGGTCGATGGGGATATTTTCCACTATGCTCAGAGCGTCGGAGGGGAATCAATCCACTGCCATATAGAGCGGCCGAAACCAGTGACTTCTTTTTGACGTTACACACAAATAAACGTGCCTAGCACCTACCGCTTAAGAAAATTTATATCATATAATCTAAGTGAATGTACATAGCATTATACAATATTAGTCGATAGGAGCTCAAGAACGGTAGACACTTGAATTGTAAATATAAAATGATAAGTTGATAACAAATACTGTGGAATCTCGTTAAATTGATAGACCTGGACGTGTTTGAAGAATAGCACTCCTGTTGATCAGATTTTTTACTACAATTACCGGCTAGATTTTAGTTATATATTGAAATATCGAAGATAACGGACTCCAGGTTTCCAAAGATTGTTGCCTTTGACTAGGCAAGGGATTTTACAGGGTAATGTAATGTTGCAATGCATTATTCCCCAAGTTGCTGCTAAGCATAGCAGGTGCATACTGCCAAGTGTGGCTTATAAGATAATTTGTCATCCCTGACTGCAAAACCTTCAAAGCACCCATGGTAGTTTTGTCAGTCAATGCAGACGAGCGAGCATGCTTTCAGAATGAAGCAGAATCATTCCAACTCTTCATCCTCTATCTTGAGCTGGATTCATCAGTGACTTGGTAACAAGGCACCAGCCTTGTCTATGATAGTGATATCTTTACCTCTGAATATGGCAATAACTTCTGAACCGGTGAATGCCAACCTGTGAACTAAAACCGATTTAGGTTTTGAATGTCATGTTCTTCTATTTTGATACTCTGATGGAATCCAAATTTGGTACTACTTTGTATTAAATGAATGCGAAAGTACGTATCTACCGTTATTTCTTTTTATTGTTAAGTTTTAAACAATGAAAACTCTATGTACAGTGCGATTTATACGCTTCCAGGTGTTCATACATTGTGTATTTTCATTCCCATGTATTGTGTATATATTTATTGTGGTCATAGTATATAGTTGCTACACACCAGTGTTGGGCAGTAACTATCTGTAATGACAGCTAATTGAGTAAAAGTTACGTAACAACAGCTTACAACCTCTCTGGTTGTAGAAATGAAATTGAAAAAATCATCAGCAACTGCAAATTACATCGTGACTACTATTTGAAGCTATTCGCAATAGGTAGTTTGAAATGTTGATGCTGCTGCTTGAAACAACAGTTACAGTTAGTAGTTGTGAAAGATGTAGTATTCGCCATCAAATGTAGCTTACTCAGAAGTAGCTGTGGCAAACAACGTGAAGCAAGTTTATATAGATGAAGTTTCAACAACGTCGCAACTCTAACAACTGTAGAATTGACACTAGTAGTCTGCAACTAGTGGTGCCTGTTACCTGCTTCAATTTATAAACATCCACAGAACTCGCTGCGGAGAACCACGTGAAGCGAGTTTCTGGAGATGTAGTTTCAACAACATCAGAACACAGCAGTTGTAGCATCGAGACTGTAGTTTTCCGCTTCTAGCGATGGCTGTTACTTACAGCTATAACCAGGGTTGTAAAGATTCAATAGTATCCCAAGCTCAGCAGTTGTATCATCGAAACTGTAGTTTTCTGCTGCTATTTATGGATGTTACTTCAAACTATAGCTGCTGCAGCTTAAATACAAGTAGCTGCGACGATCAACGTCTAGCTAGTTAGTACAGCTCAGTTTCAACAACATCCCAACTGTAGTTGACGGTACAGTTCAACCCTCACTGCTGCAAACACCTCAATGTACCAACTCTTCATATTCAAACATAGGTTAGGTTCTTATCTATTTTTTCTTACAATTAGCCATATTGGTATCATTGTTAACCATTATATAAGTTTATATCTGTTTCTGATGGGTAAACATAAAGTAAATACTAAGAGGCTGAATTGGAGATTAACGACAGTATTTTTTCACATGGAGAATATAATTTTGATTAATAAATTGTTGTGTTTTGTCTTGTCATCGAAACCCTAATCCAATTATCAACAATACTTTGTTCCCGATCGTACTTTTTCGCTTTTTGATAATTTTTTTCTCGCTGAATGGAACGTTCATGTGTAAAATATCTCAAATTGATAGTTATTACCACAAACTTGAGTATTTCTTTCAAAAACTCTCTAAATCTAACGTTTTCCCCCTGACAAACAAACAAAATTACTAACGTTGTCGTCAAAACTTGCCCAGATTAGAATTCCCTTTAAAATTTCGCCATTTGAGAGCCTTTTTCTCTAGAATGAACTTTTATATGAAATTGTACTTCTTCCAAAAAAAAAATACCAACGTTTCAAAGGGTAGAATCCGAATCTGGAAAATCTCCGAAACGGATGGAGCAAAAAATCTGAAATTTTCAGGAAAAATCCATCTTGGTCCGACGACGCCCCAATTCTTGAGCCAGCTCCCCACTCAATTTAAAGTGCCTTTAAGAGCTGTCAAAGTTTTGTAAAATCCCTGAAAACCTCAAAATTAGTCGAATCGGCCTAAATATTTTCCTATTTGAAGAACATACCATGAGGAATCGAATGAGCCCTTCCCCACGTCCGTAGGTCAAACCATTCCCGATGTATGGCCCGATTTATTAAAGCCCAAAGTTTTCAAAGTTTTGTAATTTTATTTTTGACAAATTCGTCATTTCGACAGCGTTTATTTTTAATATCTAAATGGACCGCGTTTGTTCAAAATTTAATTAAATTCACTTTTAACGAAAAAATGTTGAATAGCGACGTTTTTCTATTATTACTTTAAGTATTCTTTCACTTTTATATTCAATTGGCTTGCGTTCATGATTTGAATCTTACTAAGCTTTGGAGTGTGCGTGTTTTTCAGGTGATAGAGCGATTAAATTTCAGGAGATATGCATATTTGGTTCTCATCCAAAACACCTATTTGGATTGATCAGTTGATGACTTTATGTGCCCCCTCTAATTCTACCTTTGGCTAATCGTTTAAATTTGGATTTGGGGAAAACGCAATTAACTTGATAAATTATAGATGTTTTTATTGTGGGGGTATTGAGGTTCCAAAAAAAAACGCTTTGTTCACAATTGGCTTGCAAAAGCTTTGGAGTCTGCGTGTTTCACAGGATCGAATTTCAGGTTTCAACTGATCAATCCAAATAATTTTGGTCGAGAACAGATTTGCCCCATGTATATCTTCTGAAATTCATTAATCGTCCTATCCAGTGAAACACGCACACTCCAAAGCTTAGTAGAAATTCAAATTTTGAATAATAAACCTCAGTGAAAGAATTTTTTTTCTCTAGAATGAACTTTTTATGAAATTGTACTTCTTACAACATTTTCTTGAAAAATCGCAAATACCAACGTTAGTAGGGAAAATTAGTTAATTTGAAGTTTTCATCAGGAATTCCCTCCTTTTCTTGACAAATTCGTCATTACAGCGTTTATTTTTTACCTAAATGGACCGCGTTTTTTAAAATTTAACTAAATTCCATTTTAACGAAAAAATGTTGAATAGCGACGTTTTCTCTAAAATTTAAATACTTTTTTTTTCACCCATTCGCTGATTTTTCAGGGAAAAAGTAGCAATTTGACAGTTTTTTCTATAAATTGAACGTTTTTTCTAAAAGAATATAACTAAATCCAACTTTTTCACACAAAAATCGATAAAATCGATGGTTTCAGCAAATAATTTGTTAATTTTAAGTTCTTCATTAGAGAACTCGCCATATTTTTAAAAACCTCACTCATTTGTTAGTTTTTTTTTCGCTACATTAAGCAATTTTTAACGATAATTTCACTCATTTCCTATTGAAATTTAATTTCCTGTGGATATTTCGCTACTTTGAACTTTTAGTTCCAAGTTTCGTTAGTTAAGCCAACTTTTTCACAAAAATTGCAGTTTATAGAAAAAAGTGGTTAGGTATTTTTTATATTTTATGTCTTTACTTTGCTGCATAAACTCGAAAATGTAACGCGGACAGCGTCACAAAATATCGTCACGAAGATATATTTGATGGTTTTCGCTCACAACCAATTCGTAGCTACGGATCATTATCTTCGACATTTGTGATCGTACAAAACTCGTTCACCACACATTTGAAAACTGTTGATTTACTTAATCTTGTTACGTTAACCCCTGGACATTCGGAAACTTCAGTGACCACCCGATGGAACCATATTGTTTACTAAGTGTGACAGTCTTGTGAGTGGTGATGATTATGTCTTTACAGTTTACCATTCGTTGCTTCGGAACCTCAGCGACCAAACGATGGAACCATTACATCGCAACCACCAACGAGCACAATCTAACGTAGTTATCATTGGTCCTACAAAACGGCACTCGTTGGAACTAATGCGCGAATATCGTTCACGCAAAAAGTTGCTTATGAATACTTTTTTTTTTTTTTTTATAGAGGTTGGTGGAAAATCCATTACTGGACTCCATTATACAGGGGGTATATCAAAAGATGTGTCCCCCTCACCCTTTGTGTCGGGGTCTCCATCGTGGCATACCGACTAAAAAACACCGTTCCTCTTGTCTATTAGGACTGTCCCGGGACTGCTTTTTGGCATTACTTCAGGACAGTCCCCTTTTTAACCTCGTGAGGGTTCCTCCTGGTCTTCAGTACTTCTACCCTGGCTCATTCCCAGCTTCTGTCCACTTCCTTCTCTTTGAGCACCATAGTGATATACGTGCTGACTGTGCTCCAGTTCTCCGCAGATTGTATCATCTTTTCTATTGCTGTTTCTGGGCTAAAATCACCTATTACTCCAACCAATTCCTGCCTTAGCTGCTGCCATTTTGGGCATATAAAGAATGTGTGCTCTACATCATCGTCCCCCATCCGGCAGTACACACACCTTGCCTCGGAAGTCTTCCCTATTTTCTTTAGGAACGACCGATAATAACCATACCCCGTCAGGAACTGGGTTAAATAGTAATTAACGTCGCCCTGTTTCCTCTCCGTCCATTTTTGCACTTCCCCGATCAGACGTGCTGTCCACCTTATGAATACTACATTATCCACAAATTAAATTGAAATTGGCGAGGTACGTGATACATTTATCGAGACGCCTCATTCTCTCGCCGACGTTGAATTTGATAAGCGTTTTACATCAAAACTGGCCTCCAATTGGAAGTACGTGGTGTGTGTGCGGGACGGGGCGCAAAGACATAAAATGTCCCTCATGGTTGCGTACTTGTACGAAAGCTGTTTATTAACGATTAGCCTACCTCATCTGATATAATCCCGCTTTTCTTATACTTTTCATAACGAACAGTGCTCAAATACAACAACTCTTTTTCTTAAACATTTGCTTGTTTTCTTGGTGAATTCGTCGTTAGAACGTTTTCGTAATAATACTGATAAGAAAGTCGATAAAACTCATTCAAAAAGAAAAATCTTATATTTATTTATATTTTTTTAACAAGAACAGGTATGGTACCTATACGTTGTCGGTCTGGTTTTGTTTGTGGGCACCCGTGGAGTGTATGACTTACGAAAGTTGTTAAAATTAAAATAACATTATCCTGAGTGAACAGAAAAAAAGAAAACAATTCCAGGGACCTCACAGCCTATCAGGAAACTCCTCAGCTCATGATTAGTATTTAAAATGCTGTAGGACTATCAATTTCATAATGCACATGAGCAAACCCAATTCTGTTTCAAGCATGACTACTATTTTCCAATTTCGAGTAAATTACTCTTTTGTTCCCGAATAACGTTTTTCCGCGGGGCCCCCCCCCCCCCCCGCAAAATATTTTTAGGGCCCCTCTCGATGTTTTTTAATGTGTTTTTAAAGCAAAATAATGTTTTTTTTTTTTTTTTTTGCGAAGTTTTTTTCTACGGTCATCGTACAATACGCTACGATAACCTAACTAAAAATACATAATATAATATAACAATTTAACCTACCTTAACGAACTCGAGACTTCTAGTCTACGTAGCAAACTTTTGTATGACCGAGTGTTATAAAAGTCAACTTTTTCCCAGCCACACATCAGTTCCTTCAGTAATTTTTAAATATCAATATGGTCTACAATATATATTATAACGATCCGAATCAACAACATGATGAAAAACATTAAACTCCCGCAATCCGCACTAACCTCAAAATCTCTAAAGTTCTGACACTGACACCCTTTACCCTACTTTACACCCTTCCTCACCTGGTTATAAATAAAACCAAAAGATGATTGATCAACGAACCTACATTACCGTTGATGTTTATAAACTCGATGCTACATAATGGAATTTATCTGTGTATCGTTAGTTCCGCTTTATTCTTTAAAATTGAAAAAAAAAATGAATTTTGCTATAGCGGCCCTGTCTCCGGGCCCCCTTGTAGGCCGCCCCCCCCCCCCCCCCCATCGCGGGGTTTGCGGGGGTGTACGTTACGCCCCTGGTTCTCAGCGTCTTCATCTTCTGACGAGTTTGCTTTTCGACCAAATTTTTATATTCAACGAATGCATCGAAATAATCTGATTTCTTCTTCAGAAAGCGAACTACGAAAGCCATCGAAGCCAATCATATACCAATATCGATGTTTTGTCTCGATGTCCCATCCCTAATTCATACCTACCATGACCTTCAGGTTGTAGTGGTCCGAATAGGACCATCCTTTATTTTAAAAAAACGTTATTTTAAATCCATTTTTCGAGGGAATCATTACCTATTCCACCGAAAGTGCCTATTTTGAACGCTTAGGGCATGGTACTCGGTTTTCAGGTTTAATTAAAAGTGTGTATCGTGAAGTTGCGACGAAAGTTCGCGTTTTCGAAGTTTTCGGGGGCCTAAAGCTTCGAAAACGAGGAACTATTTGGGCGTGGCGGCGGCCGCTGTGTGTCCCTCCGCCGAGCGGCTCGAATCCGAGAGAGCGGGCCCGTCTCGACCAGTCTTCTCCGGTCGTTCGGGCGTGGCGGGTCTCCGGCAGTCTACTACGCTCCGTGTTCGCGTAAAAAAGCGTTTCTTCTTCATCTTCCATCTATTCGGAAACGTGAATCTTCAAGGATTGATACGACGGAACGCGGGGACGTGCAAATACACCGGTAAGTACCACGTATTTCCCTACAAAATCTCTAATAATAACTCGTATAGGACGAGATTAGGTAGGTGACGCATGTTTAGGAAGTCCCATGCAGTGGCGTAACGTTTTTCAGCGGGGCCCCCCCCCCCCCCCCCCCCCCCGCAAAATATTTTCGGGGACCCTCCCCATAGTGTTTTTTTTTTTTTTTTTTTTTTTTTTTTTTTTTGCTTGCACTTTTTCAACGGTCATCCTACAATACGCTACGATAACCTAACTAAAAATACATAATATAATATAACAATTGAACCTACCTTAACGTCGTAAAGTTTACAAACTCGAGACTTCTATCGATACTATCGATATTTTCGATATCGGTGTCCTTATTAGTTAATAGTATCCTCAATACACGCTACTACCGATCGCTTCTTGCTAGTATTCTGAGGATTTTGTTCGTTCGTTCGTTCAGCGTTTGTGAGTGTGTGAATATTCCATAAAGATGTCTCCAAGTAAGCGGTGGCGTTTTAAAAGACCAACGCCAAGTCTGCCAGATGCAGCATGACGGAATGAGCAAATTTTCAAAGTAACTAGTTTTGCAGGAGGAAGAATTACGCAAAAACCGACAATTTTATTTTCTGAATTGTGATACCCATATTTCATTTTAATTTCAAAATTTTTGAAAGCTGAAGAATTTTTTATTTATTTATTTTTTTTTTTTTTTTTTTTTTGCGAATTTTGCCAATCTACCTTGTTTTATAATCTTCAAACTGCTCTATTTTGAACGGATTGAAATATTTCCAATCCGAGTTCACCGTGGTGTTCAGCGTGAAAAAACCTTTATAAAAGAAAGTCACCTGCTTGGGGGTTTTCGGCTAACTTTCCCCCATTTGGAATGCCCCAAATCTCCCCTTAGAGTGAAGCGATTGTGCTCATCTTCAAACATAGCCTTTTGAAAGCCTAGGTAGATTTTTGTGCAAATTTGAGTCTTAATCTTAATTTTATCGCGAGTTATCGTCTGGAATGTGTTTTTGGTGTCTGACAGTGGACTTAGAATGCTTTAAAACGGATCTTGATGCAAATATTTTAGTCCGAGAACAATAAGTAGGTAGTTTCTTTTTCTTCGAAAATTCGCTAATACTACGATAGTTGAAAGAATTTTTAATATTTCTCTTTTTCCACGTTAGGTAGCAAGCAAACTAGATGGCATTGTTTCTGTGAACCAAAGAGTAAACCAAACCGATGTTATCGGAGCCAACACATCGATATATTGATATCATCGAACATGTGGCATCGATGGCAAAACATCGTAATATCGAAGCAAAACATCGATGTTTCGATAAAATCGATGTCGATGTCCCATCCTTAGTACGCGCCTTCGCAACTCTGACACCTTAGCTACTTTACACCCTTCCTCACCTGGTTATAAATAAAACCAAAAGATGATTGATCAATGAACCTACATTACCGTTGATGTTTATAAACTCGATGTTTCATAATGGAATTTTTCTGTGTATCGTTAGTTCCGCTTTATTCTTTAAAAAAAAAAAATAATAATAATAATAAAAAATTAATTTTGCTATAGCGGCCCTGTCTCCGGGCCCCCTTGTAGGCCGGGCCCCCCCGCATCGCGGGGTTTGCGGGGGTGTACGTTACGCCCCTGATCAGGCCTATGGATTTAATACTAAACCTAAGTAATTTCACTGGGGTTTATTATTCAATGATTGATGATTTGAATTTCTACTAAGCTTTCAGAAGATATGCATAGAGCACTTAAATCGGTTCTCAACCAAAATACCTATTTGGATTGATCAGTTGATCATATTTGTGTGCCTCCTGAAATTCAATAATCACTCTATCACCTGTGAAACGCGCACACTCCAAAGCTTAGTAGAAATTCAAATCATCAATCATTGAATAATAAACCCCAGTGAAAGAATTTGCAGCGTTTTTTTTTCAAGAGCGATTACAATGGAAAAATATTCTATTTGAAAATTTTAAATTTCGTAAGACGGAGCGTGCAAATCAGAATGCTTCAACCCGTGTATCGGCTATAAACCCTTTTAGGAGTTCACTCCAGCATCCACATTCACTACATCACTTGGTTACTGCGATTTAAAAAAAAAAAAACGCTGTTGTTTTACTTTTGATTGCAGTAACCTAATGATGTAGTGATGTGGATGCAAATGTTGACACCATAAATCGGGCCATACATCGGGAATGGTTTGAGCTACGGACCTGGGGAAGGGCTCACTCGATTCCTCATGGAAAGCTCTTAAAAAAAGTTCAAATTTAGGACGCCTTGACTTTTTTTGAGGTTTTTAGGGGTTTTACAAATCTTTTACAAACCTTAAAGGGCACTTTAAATTAAGTGAGAGAGTTGGGGCGTTGTCGGACCAACATTGATTTTTCCTGAAAATTTCAAATTTTTTGCTCCAGCCGTTTGGGAGAAATCGTGCGTAAGGCGGACGGACGGAAAAATGTTTATTGCAGATTTGGATTCTACTCCCTTTGAAACGTAAACCATGAAATTTTCAGGGGGGTTAAAAATTGTTTTCAAGAGCGATTACAATGGTTAATTATTGAATAATAAACCAAAATGGAAAACAAAAAAATGCAGTTATTTTTCCCAACCGTAATACCTACGTACACTATTTTTATGGTTTACACAAAAACTTTCTAAAACCTGTTATTAGCTAAAGCTTAAGAACGTAATTACTTACGAGAACTAGGCCAATAAACCGATAAAATCCTTGATAGTTTGAGCTTTTTGCTAAAGTGTCACCTGTTAATTCTTCAAGGATAGGTACTACCTTACCTAAGGTACCTGCTTCAATAGGTGGTTCATAATTGAGAGAGAGTTCTGAGAGCATCTACACCAAACATGTTTTACTTGTTCGATAAGAACTGGTTTTACTCACTTGAGTAGGTCGTTTGGAGTTGGCAAGCGAATACGGATAGGAAGTCCTTCCGGAATGAGAGGAAGTTCCGAATGGACAAGAAAAATACGCGGTTACTCCCCTAGTTCACGGCGCTGATCACAGAAAGCGCTGGCATCGCGAGCGTCGGCCATCACTTAGCTTGGGTCCCCCTTTCGCTTCCACATTTTTGCAGGAGTGGACGAAGAAACACGGTACACTTACTTCTCTAGTTTATTTTCACCAAGTTTGTTAGTACAGTTTATTCGTCAGGGCTCAATGGAACTGAATCGATGATACTTGGACAAGAGATTTCTTTTTCGGAGTTCTATCTTACGCGCCGTAAGGATTCTTCAATACCCATAATTTTATTATATAATTATCCTTGATACGTTTGAGCTTTTGGCTGACGTAGGTCGTAGGATGAATAGCGTACTTTTCCACGAAAGAGCTTAGTAAATGGTCAAAAACCAATGCTTAACCGTGAGGAGGTTGAAAAAGAATGGAAGACGAAGAAGAAGAAAAATAGTTTACACATTTTTTGTAGTTTGCATCTACTACCTCAAACATGCGTTCGATAAGAACTGGTTTCTATCACTTGTTAGCCAAGCTGAGCTGGATTAACTCTTCGGAGTTGGTCAAGCTCAGTTCAAAGCCAGGAAGCCTTCCTTACCTTTATTGTTGCCGGGAGAAACTTCAACGCGACAACGACATTTTTAGCGTGTTAAATTTATTGCTCCAGACCAGATAGTCACGTACGCAACAACATGATCAGATTTAACGAAAGCGCTGACCACTCGCGAGTGATGGTTTCGATTCAGAGTCAACATTTACGCGAACTTTTCTAAGACAAAATGTTTTCCGTTAGGACTGCCACTTCCGTCGTCGCAACACCTGGTTTAAAGTCCAGCTGAAAACGACAAATTTAGGATTGGGTTTTTATAATTCAGTTTCATTTTTCATCTTCGCTTTCAACGAGTTCACGCTGTGTCGCAAATCCGTGAAGTTGTGGATTGGTGTTATCAGATGTCAACATTGCGTGCCTTCTGGCCAACCATTTGTGCGGGATTGTGATAATTCAGTTTTCCATCCTCTCGATAATTCGACCGGTCTCCGATTGTTTCGTCTGTCGTTTCGTGTTGAAAAAAAAAATCATGTCTCGAAGTTCGGGCGTAAACCTCTCCGTTCCACTCAAACACCGATGAGCAGGTATCAGCCAAGAGGCCCTACCGCGTTCGTCGACGTTTTTTAATCTGTTCCGCGGCTTTTCGACGATTTTGCTATCCATTCATGAAGAATAGGCACCGCTCGGACGATGTCTTCTCAGCTTATCAGGTCTGGAGAGTGTAGGAAATTTTCGCCCAACATCTTCAACAAGACAAAATGCACCAACTGCTTCAGACAGAAGGAAGAGCACAGTGCGGAAGCCTTGGAGAGCAATAGGGTAAGCCATTTCAATATATATTCGCTTCAAAAAGTTATGCATGCCTTTAATATTGTTCAAACTCAATACGTCGTTTGCCAAGTTGAATGATTCGTTGAATTTATGACCAGCGGTGTCGATTCATGTTGACAACCCGACTTCTTGAAAAGAGATTTCATGCTCTGTGATGGTTACTGCAATACGTTCCAGTTCATGAGAATATTTTTCAATTAGTGCGGAGAGAGGCTATGACGTTTGATTTACGGCGAGTTTTATTGAGAGAGATCTCGGAGAAAGACCAATAACAATTGTCATATTGACACCCAATGCCCGACATTGAATCACGACTGTAATGTGTACCTACCTACCTACTAACTTCTAGGTTTATAAACTTATATATAACAAACAAAACCCAAGTTTAGTGTCATAAAACTCAAATTTCTCTTGTTGTATACGACTTTTGGGCACAATTTAGGATTCAGCGTTCAATTTCTTACTCGCCTGGTGAATTTTCTTTATCAAAAACTGACTTTTAAGGACCCAAACTAATTGCAGTTCAAACGTTCAACATTAAACAATGGAAGTGTCTGAATGTAAATACGAGTACTTGAATTTAGACTCCATTTTCAAAAGAAAAACTGTTGGAAAGGTATCAAACCTCTGGAATTCTCTATCTGCTCTCTACAGGTATGGTCAACTTAGCGATTCCATACAGATTTCATGGTAAAATTCTAGATTAAGGCGAAAAAACGTAGGACAGCTGTTTAAACAGTGGACGAACAATTGTTTTTCTAAAGTGTGAATAGTAGAAATAAGTACTGGTTTACCAACAGTAGAAAACGTTTGTACTAACCGGGAATTTATATGCTACTTTTGTAATGTTGCGCGAGGATGCAGTAGGCCCCCAACTACCAGTCAGTACATTAGGTGGCCAACTTTTTTTCGACCTTGAACTTGTATTTCGCCATGAAATTGATAAGGAATTGCAAAATTGGTGATTCGAGCTATACACAAGTAGGCTATAAACAACTAAGTACCATTGCCAATCTAACCATTACTTTTTCAATTGTGTATTGAACATTGGTATATGAGTCTGACAAATAATTTATTAGTATAGAGATAAAATTTATCAAACCGGCATTTTTACCGCCTAGGTACACAAAAAATTACTGTTGATTGACAGACAAGTTGAGGATACAATATAACGCACGGATACTAGGCAACTCTAGTTGTCTAGTATCCGTGCTATAAATCCGTACTTTTCAGGAGAGCCAACAAACGTCTCAGTTCAGTAGAAACCATAATAATCTCGAAGCCCATCTTATCTTTAATCCTCATCTTCCTTCCCCAACATTTTATTATTGAAAATTAGAGAAAATTTCATTGCTTAGTAATAATTGAGGAGATACGTGTTTTCCCTTGTGCCTGAGTTGGTTGCTAAGATGTAACACTCGTAAATTGTGGGGAATGAAAAACGATCGAACGATTTAAAAAAATCAATATGAAACGGTAAAATTCATCTTCATTCTCTCTTCTCACATAATATATTATATTGCCGAACTTCTCGTTGTATTAGGTAGTTAGGTTATCAAAACATTGTAAGGAACGATTTTTTTTAGTGCACGTAATTGTGTCTAAAAAAAAACGCTGCAAATTCTTTCAGGAGATATGCATGGAGCACGTAAATCTATTCTCAATCAAAACACCTATTTGGATTGATCAGTTGATGATATTTGAGTGCCTGCTGAAATTCAATAATCGCTCTATCCTGTGAAACACGCACACTCCAAAGTTTAGTAGAAATTCAAATCATAGAACTACCAGTCAGTACATTAGGTGGCCAATTTTTTTCGAATAACTTGAATTTCGCCATGAAATTGATAAGGAATTGCAAAATTGGTGATTCGAGCTATACACAAGTAGGCTATAAACAACTAAGTACCATTACCAATCTAACCATCACCTTTTCAATTGTGTATTGAACATTGGTATATGGAGTCACAAATAATTTACATTAGTACATCAAATCACTTTTTACTGCCTAGGTACACAAAAAATTACTGTTGATTGACAACAAGTTGAACAATAATAAACGGATAAAATGCAAATTGTTCCACCATAAATCGGAGCCATACATCGGGACGTTTCAGTAGAAACCATAAGGGCTCATCTCGATTCCCATCTTATTCTTTAAAGTCCTCATGTTCCTGCCCCAACATTTTTTTGAAAATTAGAGAAAATTTCATTGCTTAAATAATTGACAATTAGGACGTGTTTTCCCTTAAATTAAGAGAGAGTTGGTTGCTAAGATGTAACACTCGTATATTGTGGGCATTGAAAAACGATCGGACGATTTAAAAAAATCAATATGAAACGGTAAAATTCATCTTCATTCTCTCTTCTCACATAATATATTATGCCGAACTTCTCGTTGTATTAGGTAGTTAATTTATCAAAACATTGTAAGGAACGATTTTTTTTAAGTGCGATTACAATGGTTTATTATTGAATAATAAACCAATACTGAGTAAAAAACAGCCTTTGGTTCGAAGGTACCAAGTAAATATTTTTAGAAAAACTCTTTTAAAATGTTTTAAACTGGAAGACAATTAGGTACACAGAAAACCTCAAAACTAATTAAGTAACTAAAAGATAATTGAGCAAAATAAATAAATGAATTCTGTGATGAGTAGATTAACTACTATCTTCTTAATAGTTAAATACTAAACGACTAATACCTACATGCTAAAGCTCTTCATAACTTATTCAAAATACCTGCTTTAAAACATTATCATCTTATAAACCAATCGTATACATATTATTTGCTTAGACGGGTACATCCTTCTCTACTATGAATGGGAGGTAAGAGCAAACTTCTTGTTCCTTGATTTGCAATTTCTTCAAACGCTTGTGGTTTGTTGTCACATTTTTGTACTCCACAATTATTGGTGACAATGTAAGCCAACAGGCACCTTTTGAAAATCATTTTTGTTGACTTCATGATCACCTTGTAGGAGTTTATCTTTTTTTTTCTAAATTTTTGAATCTTAATCATACTATCATTATTGGCTCATTTAATAACTACAGTGTTAGTGATACCCAGGGTGTTGAATGTACCTACCTTCTTACAGTTTTGCTTCAGATTCTACAAAAGGTTGCGGAAGCTTTGTTTTCACTTCCGACTTTTCTCCCACAACGAATTTCCACTCTTACTACGAGAACATGTCCCTCGGTATTTCCGTCCCGTTAATCATTGTAAAAGCTTATATTCAACATCCTTCGAGGTTATCTTGAACATTTCAAGAGATATATAGGTTTAGGTCATTTGGACGAGGAAGCTATCTGCCACACCCAATTTGACAGACGTTTTCCTTTACTCCTCCAAGGTTTTTATGATAAATGATTACTATTTTATACGCTCCTATCCTGTATTAGAATTGGCATTCCCTGTTAACACGGATTACACTCCGATTGAACACAACATCGGTAGTTGAACACAAGAAGTTATTCTGAGTTCAAAAGCTCCTCCCGAACGCTTGAAAGTCTCATGAACGGCGTCTATCTCCACCATTCAAAGGTGGCTCCAACTGTCCTTGACAGAGTGAATTTCTCAAGACGAAAACTATCTTTCCACTACGCTATACACATCGCCGAGTGAACGTTTGGCCTTAATGACAGCTTATTTGCGGTATTTACTAAATAATTGGCCTCGACTTTCAGCCCAGGTCTCCCTTCGCTCGAGTGTAATTAAAGAGGCGAGCTCGGCGCCCGGACGTGCTCTCCATCCGGTAAACAATTAAAACGAAAAATCCATGAAATCCGATCCAAAAACCTGAAACGACGTTTGATCGAAACGGCAGAGGATCTTGGTTGGTCATTAAATACCTCGACTCCCGTTATAGGCGTCTTTTAATGTATGCACTTCCCTACGTTAATGATACGGTACATAGTTGTTTTGTTCATCATTATAAAAGCTAAAATCTGACTTACGGCGCTAGGTCTGTGTTTCCTCATCTGCCTCCAATCTGTTATTATTGCTCGTTTGGTTGTCGATGTGATTCGCGTTCTACCACAACGGAGGTATAATTACCGGTTCTAGCCGTAAAATAAAAGTCACGTTAGTTGATTGTCGGCAGGCACTCGTCGTTGAGTTTGCCCATATTCGGCAATATTTCCTGTATTGTACTTTATTGTCTCCGATTGAAAACTGGAAATGATTGGACATAAACGTACGCTTTAGCAGTCATATAAAATAGAAAACCTACCTGTACATTTATTTTCACGACAATACACACAATAGCTCTTCACAAGTAAATTAATCGTTACGCCAGTCTTTGATTAATCACCGACAATAAGTCAGTACATACAAGTCGCACTTACCCCATGATTACAATAATTCTGAAAGTAATAATTTTTTCCATATTTACGAAAGCCCATTTAAAAATGCCGCAGTATAATTGACGAAACGAAAGTATAATTGTCAAAACAGACGAAAAGTAAATATAACCGTTCTATTGCAACCTAGGTATGGCATTAATCGTCATGCTGATAAAGTACAATTTTCAAAAGAGATTTTGCCGTTTATTGAAAAGTCATACGGAGAGAACAAAAAGGTTTATTATAATTCTGGAAACAACACTTTTTCTCCAATTAGGAATCATCTTCATCATTTACTATCATTTACAAATGTCAGAGTTTGAAGTATTATCCATACGAAAGTTTGTTTTAAAACATACGAAAAGCAAATAGGTACTACTACATGAGTACAGTGTTGATCGTTATACCAACAATGTATTTTTTGAAAAGAGATAGCTTCACTAAGAAGAAGTAGGTAATGTACAAAAATGTTTCTTCTTGGTAGTGCACGAGAAGATCGTAAACAACCGGTCAGGAAGGATTAGTGAAAAGTGAATTGAATCCCTAAAAATATTGTCCTCCCTTCAGAAGATGAAATATTGTGTTAGATTCAATCAGGAAAGGGTTCAGGAAACTTGTTTTGGTTGTTTAAGGGACGTATTTGTTTGGTTGTTGTTGATGTTATTTCCTTTTGGAATAACAAAAATATGTATTAAGATCACCTGTAGAATTGAATTAAACTAACGTATGTATCCAGTTCGTGCCTTTTTCAAACGCTTTTTAGCATGGAAAACGCCAGAATCTACAGTTATTGGTAATAGCGTTGGGCAGTTGTTACGGATTGTGACAAAATGTCAACTTCTCCTGGGAACTTGAGCTTAATCATAAATTGGATCATCTATTTCGAAACTACCTATCGTTTGACTGCTGGGGTGTCACACCCCGGCAAAACTACTGCTTTATCGATTTACCTTCAAAAATACTCCCGCAAACGGCGTACTTGGAGCAAATTGCGGCTCTTCTTCTTGACAAACGTAGTTGTTTATTGAATTTAAAGATTACTTATTCCGTAATACACGGAAAAAGCCTACGGGAAAGGTAATTCGGTAGAGGAAATAGTTGTCCAGAATATTTGTCCTAACCGAGATGGGGACTGTAAGCCGCAATGGACCATCAACCACACTAGCTTCTGAAAATATTTGACATCGTCCACAAATCTTCTCGTTTCAAGGTTCGGAGTTCCACGTTTTATATGTAAAATATCAAAATCAATCTAGTCATGTGAGTTACCCAACCCTTGTAAGCAGTATTTGTATTGAGGGCATCACACAATCGAGGCACACTAAAAGATTGGGAGCACTCGTGGTCCGTACAAAATAACATAGCTGGTACATGGCTGAATTCTCGTGAATTGCATATGAAAAAGCCCAAATCTTTCAGATGTGGCTGATATGTGTGCTGTGGTTGTCAATTGAGAGTCAAGAAGCCCCTCCAAATCTTTGAGAAAAGATACATGCCGAAGGCAATCAGCTCCAGTTCTGTAATCCCGGAGATATGAATATTGGCAACGGAATGTCATGACAGATGACTTTGCTGGCCAGGGACAGGGATTTGGATACCACTGAAGCAGTGCATCCGGACAGGCCTTCAGTCTCGAACGTATGGTGTTTAAATTTCGCAGTATAACTAAGGTTATCTGCAAATAGTAGGAACCATTGTGGTTGATTTCGAACCAACTGATAGGCTGCGCTAATGATGAATTTTCTGTTGTAACCGAGTCGTTAACCAAATTGTCCGCACGGCATACAATTAATGCGCGAGCCCTTGCGGCAAATACCCTCCTTACTCTGAAGATTGAAAAAAAGCGGCCGCAATACAAACTTAGTCGTGTCTTTTATTGTAGGCATAAACATCTTGTATCACGCAGGCGCAGGATAATAGTAATTTCTTGCCACTTTTATTGAAGGAAGGAGCGTATTATGTGTTCGCTCTATCACCTTATAATCTCATTTGAAAAAACGATTATAAAAAACGTGCTGTTTATTAACCCGGAGGGAGCTGATGGTCTCTGAGTTCTTGATTGTTGTTCACCTTGAAACACGTTGCGAGGCAGCTAGGTTATGTTGTTTGTCTTCTCTATTGGTGCAGGGCTATTATTGCGGCGTCAATCTCGCGAAATCGGTGTAGGTAGGTAGGTACATTTATTTATAAGTAATTACAACTCTTATTTGAGAGACTCGTTGGAGAAGAATGTTGCACAAATTGCTTACAACCAGGGACGATAGTTTTTTTCTTTTTTTAAATATATTTGCGTTGAATGGGGGCTACAGTCAATTGAGAAAAAACTAAAGAGATCCAACACAATTTCATATCATTCAAGATTTTAACTTGTTTTAACTGTAACTTTGCCTAGTTCAATACAACACAGAACCATTTCACACTTTGTTTGTAATTATCAATTTAATTTCAGAAGATGGAAGGAAAAATCAATATTCTACGACTTTTAATATTCAAATCTTTTGGACCACTTTCGTCAACGGTATTTTAATCATCGTGTATCCTTACAACATCCTTGCAACAGAAACGATCTTAATTATTTATTAATGAATTTTCAGAGAATGTTGGAGCTATATGCTTAACTATAATTTTCATTGGCCAAAAAACAGTCTTGAAAAGAAAATTTTGCACATGGGCAAAAACTAGTTTATGTATATTCAGCGTAAACTGTTCAATCCTTGGAAATTTAGTCGGAATAGGAATACAACTACAGGTCACGCTTGATAAAAGGATATGTATGATTTTGTGTGGGTTATTCGAGATCTGCTAAGCGACTCTCTCTCCCAGATGCTTGTCCACTGCCCAATATTGATACACTGTTGAGGGAGAATAGCAAAATCGTTCATATTTCAGCTCTATTGATCTTGATAGTGCCTATCACTAAATTCCAATTTCCAAACAAGTTAAGCCTTGAACTGGATTCGAAACCTGTAGTCATTTCGTAGGAACTCCACTCTACTCCCTTCAAACATCAATGTACACTTGATAAGAAAGAGCAATGAACCGAGCTCCCCAGTACCGCCCTAACATGAGAATAGTCAAGTGGTCGCTATTCGTTTGTTTCTGTCAGTCTGTTGTTCTCCAGAGAAACCTGAAAACTGTGCGACGATAAACAGAAAAGAGAAACATTTTATAAATGTCCAAGTTGTGATTAGCCAATGTGTTTACAACGCCCCAAGAAAATTTGTAACGCTCCTGTCGTATGTAAATTTAGGGGTCAAGATATTTACAAAAATATCATTAGGCTTCTATAACATCTTTTCTACTAATTTTTTTTTTTTTTTTTTTTTTTTTTTTTTTGAGAGAGAGAAAAAAAAACATTTATTGATCATTATATGGGGTGGAATGTTGGAATAGTTGGGGTTGTGAAAAGTATAATTTGATATGCCAAAAGCTCGAATTGGTATGCCGAAAGTTGAAATTGAGTAGCCAAAAGTTTAAATTGAGATGCCAAAAATATTAAAATTTATTTGTGCCAAAGGTTTCTACTATAGTTATCTGATCTAGTTCTCATCGATTTTATGGAAACTTACCTAGCAATTGTATGAACAGGGTGGTCGAAGCAGTTATATGATCTAGTTCTCAAAGTCGGTTTAAATTGATTTATCATGAAAAATTGGTAGTTAAAACTACTTACATTTTCAAAATGCATTAGCGATCGAATGAGGGTAGTATCCTTGAACAGATATATCCCATATCGGGGTTACGCTAATGAGGGCTACAGGTGGAAGGTTGGATGAATGTTTAAGAAACTAAAAGAAAATGGGTTCCTAGCACCCACAGAGAATTTATCGTAATTATTATCTCAATGGTCGTCGTCCGATAAGAGAATCAGAAATCCTTTTAGCAAGCACGATTTCGACAGTTTTTAACGGATTTTGATGAAATTTGCGTGATAAACATCTTGTGGATCGTCCGCAGTCAATTCAACTTATTGCCTAATTGACCAATTTTTTTTTTAATTTTGACTTTGATCGATTCTTCACATTTTGATTTTTACATTTTTAGACATTCTACTTCATCTTAATTTGATATCCCCTCCCTATCATAGCTCAAGGTCCTCTGTGGAGCCTTCTTGTAACATCGTTTAAAACATTTCAAAGGTCCAATCAAGTTTCGGTTTGTGTGGCAACCCAACTTAAAAACCTCCCATCTACAGAACAAACAAGAGGCATCGTTCGTTGTTGAGCTCAATCGGAAATTAGAAAGACTCAAGTGCGAACAAGCGTAAAAATGTTCAGAGCTGCTGTTGATGTGAATGAAAGAATTAAGATTGTATAATTACATCCTGGTTTCTCGGAAAAATTTACTAATCTGGTTGTGCTACACCGGCTTATTACCGTCATTCCTAATCTAATAAATAATGCATGGAATTCCATTGGTGGTTGAAATATGGTGAGTCATTATCCTGCATCTGAGTTTCTTAGGTGTGCAGCCTTTCATTTCTTTTATGATTCACCTAATTCCGATAACTTTGAATTAGTTTGATCGCAGTTAAATGATCTTCATTAGTTAGTTAGTTTGATTGCATTTCAAGTATCTAATGGTATCCGGTTGACTGATTTAATTTGCGAACCTCTATTTCACTTCTGCTTAATACCAAACCGCAATACTCATTACTGTAACTTAATATTCCGGATAAACTTTTATATTAGGTAACTTGAAATACGCATACAATTACAATTATAAAAATCCTAAACAAACATAAAGAAAGATTTAAAATTAACATTTAATATTATGTTTAGATATAATGTGTAGATTCAAACAGGGATTCCTAATAGACTGTGTCTAAAATGACCTACTGGAGTGTGGGTTACTAGACTCGACGGTGGGGTCCACACAATTGCCAAATGAGGATTGGGTACTCGATTCAGGTGTTACATGGAGGTCAGTGTTTTGTTTAGTTTGGACGTCTTGATACTACGCTTAAATCTAAAATATAAGGAGGAAAAAAATATGATAAATTAATAGTTTTAGTAACATACACATCAGTTGTACAAATAGAGCGAAACCAGTGATAAAACTATCGCGGTGCAAAAGTAGTGGCCTCTATGTTAACATCTAATACGTCGCGTCCTCCGTTTAATACCCAATGCAAAATGGAAATCGAGCTATTGCGCTTGCGATTATTGTGTGTACCCACCGTCGAGTGGGCTACTAGCTCGTTTACCCGGCGTTTCCTGGATTGGAGTAATTAAATAGATGAGGGGTTTACACCCATTAATACCATAGGAAAGTCCAGCTAAAATTCTGTTGGATATTTTCTCTGTCTTCGTTTAATATTTCGAAACACTGTCATTCCAACAATGACTAGTGAGTTGGGTGTCCTGCGTGAACACGGTCTATCTCTAACACGTTCACGCTACAGTCTATGTACGAAAGTACTGATTTTTCACATCAATTCTAAGATCTTCTATGACCCTTACGTCGGACGGACATTGCAGATCGTGAATCTGCGCACCATGAAACGTAAAATAATAATGTTTGAGGCAGAAACATGCAAAACAATAACAATGAAAAACCTATAGACCCTTTATAAAATGTCAGAATCTTTAGTAAGAACTGAAAATAAATCGCCTACAGGGTCTGTCGTTAAAGGAAACTCTTTACCTCATGAATATTACCCAAAAGTCTGTCGGACCATCGATATGAGCGAACCCAAATCTTCGTCAAACTTATTTCTGCTGTTTTATTCCAATTTTTTCGAACTGCGCACATACACTTTGCGACTACAAAAACTTCATTACAAATATTTTTGTTTATGAATTTGTTTTTAAAAATTACGTGGAGATCTTGAGAGTCAGTCGGAGGTTGATTTAAAAAAAAACTACAATTTCATCGTTTCAACGTTTCGTTCTATTTATAGAACTTCTTCAGGGCTGCAAGAACCATACAAAAATTAGTGATACTGAAAAAATGACGGAGAGGAATGGTTTGCGTATGTGTGACTTGAGAGAAAAGAAAAACAACAGATTTACTACTTATGTAATGGCTAAAAGAGAGAAAACATGAAGTTAAGTTGTACAACATACCTTGAAGGTGGTGATTAGAGGCTATAAACGCATATCACATACATGTGTCAGGATAACTGTGACAGGATGACAGAATGACAGATTTGCTTGGATTCTTGAAACTACTGAGATTATGGAACATTATGGAATTGCTGTATAAGTAGAAGGAAATATGATGTTGGAATGTGTGTTCATTTTTGTTTCTTCTTAATAATGTTGGAATAAATTTTAAATAGGCTGTCAATAGTCAGTTTTCTTATTGCAACAGTTTGGTGTTTTGGAGATGTAAATGAGTTTTTTAATTTTGCGCTTTGTGTCAGCATTTTCCGAATCCTTCATTTTGGCATTTTCAAAATCAAACCTGTGTGATGGATATGGTTGGTTAGCCCTTCCCGATTTTAGAATCCGTCGCCTTGGGAGATGAATCAGACGTTTGCAAGCGTCTGGGTCATCCTCTGAGCGTGGCGGAGCATTATTACCGCATCCATCTCAATGGAAGGGGCAACTATACCATTCCATCACCTCACATGGTAGCACCACTGGGCCTTTTAATATCAACTGTCCTGGCGCCCCTAATTACTCGCTTTTCCCATTGGCTAAATGCTATAAACTAAAACCCCTTCATTAATCATCATATCATACTCCAGCCATACCGAGCCCCCCCCCCCCCCCCCAGTCACTCACAGGGCTATCACACCTGTTAGTTGTGTTTATTATTAAATGTAAAAACTAACCGAAAAAACTTGAAGTAGTAATTCTTATTAGGGCAAACGTGGGGAAATATTGATTGTGGGTGCCTACAGGACTGTAAGTTTTGATCCCTCTGTCAAAGTTTCTGGAGTGTTGAGATTTCAGTTTATTACCGACTTTATCTGTACGGGTTCACAATTTACCGTATGATTGCGACTATTAAAATTCCAAGAGAGTTGTATGTGGCTATAGAACGGAATCGCGGACATCATCGCAAAACGATTAGGTACATACCTCACCTTGCCAATATAAATGTTCTTCTTTGGTACCACTTAGGTTTCTAATAAGTAATAATAAACTGGAGGATTCGTTCTTCGTTCGTTCCCTTATTGGTTGAGGGAAAGGTCGACGCGGTACACGATCGTATGTAAGAATAGCCTCCCGACTAACAACTCGCACCACCGAGTAAATATAGAATGTGCACCGTCCCAACTGCACCTCGACTCCGTTCACAACCAGTTTTCGGAGTCGCCTCCTTAATATGGGATGAACGAGTTCATCTATGCATGAAATTATCTTCCCCGGCCCATTCTCGACGCCAATAAAATATATTTTACTCGTCTTCTAAAGGAGAAAAGCATTAACGTTCTTAAAGGTGAAAAACCGGAGCGATGTCCAATCAGGGGTGTCCTTCTACTTTGCTAGTTCAATATCTTCATAATCTCCCTCGGTTGATATTCTGGTCTCAATTAAAAAATATTCCCGTGCATTAGCTGCTTGACCAGACGAGTAGTTTTCTAGCTTCAATTAATATTCCAATTTTTTTTTAATCTAATAAATTTATGTGCACCGTCCAGAAATGATTATATCTTACGAAATTAGCTGAATCTGAGATGTTGCAACACTTGGTGGCGTGTTTTCTCGTCACAATTATAAACACGAGGTTAACAGTTAATTGGAATAAAAGAAAATTGGAAACAAAGATAGAAACAGTGGGGGTGTTGTGATTGACCTCCCCCCTCCCCATTTTCGAAACGAAATGTCTCGATTTTAAACCATTTTTTTGGTTTATTATAGGTTTGTTTTGACATGTGGTTCCGAAACAGTTCGGGATAGAACCAGAACTTCCAGGGGGAGGGATGGATCCACCGAGAGTTTTTGGTATTCGGCTTTCCGAACTAGTTTGAAATCAAAAACCTGAACGTCCCCTTCCCGCATGGTTCCGTCAGACATCGAGCCCAAAAACAGAAGCAACAGCAACAATAACACATGATACGATTCCTACAAAAATCGAAACAACTTGACTACCTATTTTTTTAAATTTTCTGTCTGGTGATGGTGTGGTCCTCATTTTTCGAACTTGATGACGAACTAGACATTGTTGTAAACCTCGGAATTTATACTTGGAACAAAGTTTGTTTTGACAACCTCAACGATGTAGGTAGGCCGTATTTGGGCGGGAATAGATGATAACCGTTGATAACGCGATAAATCTACTGCGCATGTCTCGGACTAAAAGTTCTGGCAAAATCTTCGAACCACTTGAACTAGTTCTAAGTGGTTCTGGACTCCTTGTCCGAACAGCGAACCAAGAGGTTCGAGATTTTTCAGAACTAGTTCTGGCGTGTCAGAACAGCCAAAAAGGGGCGTGTTCGGTTCTGAACTGATTCTGAACCTCTTGTCAGAGCAAACCTATTGTTCAACAATGAGATTTAGGGTTCGTTTAGCAGAAACTTTTTATAACCACCCTCAAACTTTGTAACTTTACGTTTCAAGTTGTGTAGATTCGCAATCTGCAATGTACGTCCGTCGTACAGCCATAAATGGCCTTAGAATTGACTTCTAGTCAGCCCGATCACGTTAGATGCGTGGATGCTAGAGCCCCAAAACTGTTCTAGAACGTGATATTTCGAGATTTCTACTGTCATAGGCTAGTGGGGTGATATTTGCAAGTAATTTAGAACGCCAAATCGATTGAGATGGGTCCCGGACAAGTCCGAGCTCATCTGATACAGAAAATGTCATTTTAAAGGGTGAAAATGTTGAAAAATGGTGTTCATTTCAATTTTATAAATCCTTTCTTGAACAAACGCCACGTCTTGAACACTTGGTGGTCAAAAAAGTTGTGGTAAGGGGTTCACAGATTTTTCTAATTTTAAAAATATGATTTGGAACTATTAGACTCATTTCTTCAATTTCATTTTCTTTGACAGTACTATTAAAGTTGCCCAGGAGTACTTTAATACCCTCCCTCCCCCCACTACCAATGTGGTGCTGAGTAGTTTCGAGAAACAGGTAGCATTATATGTCTCTTTCATCCCATCTCAAGGATAAAAAAATATCCTAAATCAATCCTTTTTTAGGCCCTATGATTGGAATAAGTATTTGAATAGCAGTGTTCGCCTCCAGAAAGTCACAAAGTGCATTTTTGAGTAAATGGAAATGATATGATTAGTAATTACTTAATCCAATGTTATGGTATCTCTAATCCCGTCAACTGTCTTAAAGTTTCTGGTTGGTGCCCACGGTTAGATAGTGGGGGTCAGTGCCATTCCTTTTTCTAGATTCATATTGAACGACATAGACGATTGGTATTTTATCGTAGGAAGTCCTGGATTAGGTCTAATATATGACAAGATATATCTGTTATAGTCAATGTTTATAATTCAGGAATTTTATGTAACGGCTTGGCAGTGTGTAAAATGACAGGTAGTTTTCATTAATGTGTATAATTTCTTATGCTTTGTAGCCGATACACGGGTTGAAGTATTCTGATAACTTTAAAAAACGCTGCGAATTCTTCCACTGGGGTTTATTATTTAATTGGCTTGCGTTCATGATTTGAATTTCTACTAAGCTTTGAGTGCGCGTGTTTCACAGGTGATAGAGCGATTATTGAATTTCAGGAGATATGCATAGAGCACGTAAATCTGTTCTTAACCAAAATACCTATTTGGATTGTTCAGTTGATCATGTTCGTGTGCCTCCTGAAATTCAATAATCACTCTATCACCTGTGAAACACACACACTCCAAAGCTTAGTAGAAATTCAAATCAAGAACGATGAATTGAATAATAAACCCCAGTGGAAAACTTTGCAGCGTTTTTTAATTGATAAAAAACCCTATACAGAAAGATATGCAAAAGAACTGATAATTTTGGAAGAGAAATAAACAATGTTTGTAAAGTATTAGATGGTTAGTTGTGTAGTCACAGTATATCATTAATATCCATGGTAACAACAACCAACCAATATATTATTCATTATTTTGGTTCCTACGTCATAAATTACTCAGTAGATATTCCTCTACGTTCTAAGGTAATCATATTACAACCAAAATTGAATATTTAGGTATTCATATTATCGTATATAACTAAGAACCTGATGATGTCTAATCCCCATCGTTCTATCTTGTACAGCATGGTCAGGGCCTCACCACCTTTAAAGCAGAAAGTTTTCTGTGATAAAACCCCTAAACCTGGCTGTTTCTTCGTCGTCCCCATCAGGCAAATACCCTCATTAATAGAATATTAACAAGCTTTTAGGGGAAACTCCCCTAACTGCATCAACTAAAATAATTGAATCGGATTGAAATGCACGTCTTTTAGGTCGGCAGGTGTCCCTTTCATCGACTCTCCAGCTCGAACGTTAGAAAGTGGATCAGCTTGTGTTTAAATGCCTGGACATGTGAGTCCTAAAAGGGTTTTCTCGTAACGGCGATTAACACTTGGTAGTGTAGGTAAAACGAGGATTTCACAAATGGGGGGAACATTGGCGCAACCGAGCCCGTAGTTGCGTGACCGTGGCTGAGGTTTTAAAAGCGCTCATGCGTCAAATACAATTTCCCGCTGAATCCCTACACTTTTTTTCCCGTACCATTCAAGTGGGTCATGAGTTCAATGCAATGAATAAAAGGAGCCTCAAGGATTAAAGAAAAACCTGGTGAATAGCGACGTTGTGACGCAGTGTCGTGAATTTGTATTGTTTGATGTGTGAGTAAGATATCTATCAAAAAAGTTTTCCTTTTGAAACAAAACTTAGGTGGTATCAATTGCATTTATTGGGGTAGGGTTTGAGACAGTCTGCCCTGTGTCCGCACATCCTTTCACAGGGCTTCATTCCTAGTTTTCATCCGATAACGATGAAATTTTGAGGGAATGCGCTTGTTGGGGCTTTTCACCGTATGACTTTCATCGCTCATAAATTGATAGTTCATTCATAATACATTCATGATACATGATGTAGAATCCATCAAGTATAATTTTCTCTGGTTTTTGTGGCACGATCTCACCACAACACACAGGATAATCGGAGAAGACCAGTTTGATAATCTCATATCAATTTCGATATGACATTGTCATTATTACATCCGGCGAACGTTACCTTTTTAAGGAATTCTGCAAGTTTTCTTGCGAGTTCATCATTAATCTCATACATCACTGTGTGCATGTGCAGAAAATCTGTCAACCTTAATATCATTACTATCTAATAATCTTGTTCAAATTTTGGCGGTAGTTAGGGACAGCCAGTTGAATCATTTCATACCAATGCCGTTCGATTGTCTTATTATTCTTGCCGCTCTAGAATTGTTGCGATAGACCTACCATTATTTTCTGTTCAATTTTCGTTTTTATTAATATTTAATAATATAATACTATCCATTCATAGATTTTATTTAACCTGATATAGGTCCGCGATGAAATCAAGAGAGAATTCGCGGTATAAAGGAAACCACAAATGTGGAGTGACACTTACCAGTTGATCGATGACAAGGGAACGACTGATCTATCAACTTGCCTCTTCATGTGGAGAAGCGGGGGGCGGAGCGATGAACTAGCATTGGTGGCCTTCATGTAGCAGCTCCAGTAACTGCTACAATATAACATGCCATTTTGCAATTCCTTGCAGCATTTTTATATTCGTTTTTTGCAATTTTTATTGCATAAGCTCTAAATGGCTTGTATACCGACTAAAAAACATCCCATATCCTCTGATGGCACCCCGAAACGACTTATGCAGTATTTCTTCGGGGCTTTCAATGCAATTCGAAAATATCGATTGAATTGAATGTTAAAACTGCATACAGTAGTAGCTTCATTGGCCTGTTTTTGTTCATTCAAGCTCTAACCATCACTGAAGGGTGCATTCACACTGGAATCCTCGACCTCGCTCCGTCATTCTTACATTGCGATCCTCTAAATGCCTAGACAAGTCCTTGACTTGACAGCATTTTAACGATCGTTTCACCTACGATCATTTTCAGCTTTCTAACCCACTTGCGGGGCCCACGAAGAAATTCCCCCCTTCGCGGGGGCTTTTCGGTCTCGGAAAACTTGTAACGGGTCGCCGGATCGAACAAAAGCCCTCCCCGGGCCCCTTTCGACGAACCTTCTGCCCCGTTTGACGTCAATTGGAACGAATTAAAGACGGAGCGTTGGTCGAGAGGTATGACCGACTTTTCACAGCGGATTAAGAGGTGACGAAAGTGATGGGAAACGCCAAAGCTCGGGACGGCCATTAGCTGGCAAACCTAGAAAGACGCTAAGTACCCGCCTGTACCTACTTACTGTAGCCCTAACTCCCGTCATTCACTGTGCAATGCTGATATGTTAAAGGATTTATCACCGCCTAGGCAGCCCGCACGATTTAAAACAGTCAGCGACTTTCACGTGTGGTAATTTTTTAATTCCAAGTAAATCTCTTGGTAATAAATCAAGAAAAACCCATTTTAAACCCCCTCAACCAACACCAGTTAAAATTTGATGGTTTAAGTTTCTATAATTTCAATTAAATTTCAAAAATTTAATTAAAAAAGGGCGTCCCCCCCTTTTTTTTTAAGCAAACATCGATCTGGGATGTGCCAGAAGTATCGGCGTTCGATCGATCTACCCTAAGGGCTAATATTTAAGGAATAAACTACCGACAAACTGAAACTTCAAAAACTTTCGAGGTATGAAGGTAGTTTTTGTTTGGTTCAGATAGAAATTAGTTGAATGAACCGAATGAGGCCACTCGGGTTGCTCCACTATCGTCAGTTCACTCACTATTTGATAAAATCGGTGTCGTTTAGGGTAAAGTAAAAACAATTTTCTTTGCTCCAAAAACTACGACATGAAAACAATTAATCTACACAATGCATCGAATCGATCGCACTAAAATTTATTTTAAAAGGATTTCAGGAAACAAGCTAAAAATTAGTTTTCTTTCTTTTATTTGGCATCAAATTTTTCCATACAGCCATATTATTTATAAACTAAATAACTTTACATCACATGAATATTTATAATACTTCTAATAACATAACTCTTTCACTGCTCTTTAGATGCTAAAGCCAACGCCATTTAAAAAATTCATTATTAGTAAATACACCTCAGGAATAACCATAATTGTTGTAAAATTGAATGGACAACATATAAGTTTCCCTAGCTCATCAAAAAAGGTTTTCCGCTCCCAATCGTACTTCTTGCAGGTTAGTGGCACATGCTCCAAGTTATCTACTTCACCACACACTTCGCATTGGTCCGTTTCTTCTTGCAGGATTTTGTGAAGATATGCTCTGCAAACTCCATGACCGGTCCTCAATCTAGCCATACTGGAATAAAACCTTTTCTCATGGCCCTTCATTTCCGATCTCCATGGTTTCAGTGGGATGTTAGGAAACATGAATTTATATTTGTTGCCTACTGGATATCCATCATGGTAATCCTGCCATCTCCTCGCCATTGCATGTTTAAAATTAGAATCGAGATCTTTGTATGGGAGCAAAAGATTGCTCTTCTTCGCAGTAGCAACCTACTTTTGCCGCCCGGTCCGCTTCTTCATTGCCCTTTACTCCTATGTGTGCTCTTACCCATACAAATTTTACAATAACTCCTGCGTTGTATAGCTCGAAGGCGCGTCGCTTAAGCTTAATTAGTTAGAAAGCAGGTTATTTCAGTGCAAGAAACAACAAATCACTAGGGAAAATTTGTGTGTGTGTGTGTGTGGGAGGGGGGTATGTAAATATAGCTACTCTAAAGGTTTATTTTAGTTAAGGAAGTACATAGTTATTGTTCAAAAATCACAGATTCCAGACAAAAATAGACATGAACGGGCGAGAAAGTTCAATTTTTGAACCCCCTGGAAAATTACATCCTGGAACGTTTGTATCTATGAAAATACCTTTTTGTCGGTCTGCAATCAATAGAATTACGAGCCGTGTACCAACTACGGAAACACATTCAAGTCATGAAATTTGTTCACATTTTTAGCGGATCTCAAAAAAAAAAAAAGTTTTAAAGTCAACCTCTTACTAGTGTTTCGCGTTGTTTGTGTATTATTGTTTTTCGCAGTGTTTCTAAAAGTTGCATGACTAAAAGTGCTTTTGGCCTGTAGTTTTAAATGTATTTGATCTAGTTAGATTTCAGTTGTTCTATTCAAGGGTTTCCTACGGAGCATTGTCTCTGGCTGCTCATTTCTGTTCTGGTAGTTCGATGATTCCCTTAGGAAAGTTTACTAACAAAGAAAATCCATAAATAATGAACCTTTTTAAAATAATTTGTAGCATTTTCTCTTTTTATCTAAGAGTAAGATCCTCTGTCCATATTGTCCGCCCAAACCTCCAAATTTTTTGGACAAAATACGCTCAATGTTCTGGGAAATTCACGTTTCAGCTAAGATGAAACCTATTTAGATATTTGTCATGCATATTGATAGTTCTCCCTACTATTTTCATGAAACTGCTACAAATGAGCAGAAACCAACCTTGCAGGCCTGCCTATCGCCTCAGCCACTGGAAGGGGTAAATAGTTCATTCCATCACCTCTTCGTACGTTAATTTTCACAATCCCTGAAAATCTCATTAGATTTTGTCTAATAGTTTTGATTATTGATCTCTGACAACGAATTTTACATTAGAAAAACGTTTCAGGGAATTCACGTCGTATCGACCGTGGAACCTGCACCAGTATGTTGACAAATTTAGCTGCCGAACTATGTTGATAAACAAATGACGAAGATCTAGTTATTTTGAACGCGTTAAAAGAAAGTTGAAGTTATATCCGTATGAATTAAAAATTACCTAGCATTTCAATTGAGGAGGGATATATCAAAACTGCACATCTCCACTCATGGTAAAGTCGTTTTTTCTCGGTATTTGTTTTACACAAATTTTCAAAACGCCATCTTCCTAAAGGTAGTGATTTCCTATTGAAATAGTCGAGCGGACGTGTGTTATCTTCAGGAGGAACATCTCCACACTTTTCAAGAGCAAACGTAAGTTTGTCTCCGATAGCAGGGAACACATCCCTTTATCTTTCCTTGGCTGGTAACAATGGTTTTTGGTTTATTATTCAATAATAAACCATTTTAATCGCTCTTGAAAAAAAAATGCTAACCCTCCCTGAAAATTTCATGCTTTACGTTTCAAAGGGTGTAGAATCCAAATCTGGAATAAAAAATTTTCCGTCCGTCCGCCTTACGCCGTACGCACGATTTCTCCCAAACGGCTGAAGCAAAAAAGCTGAAATTTTCAGGAAAAATCCATGTTGGTCCGGCGACGCCCCAATTCTTGAGCCAGCTATCTAAAGGGCCCTTTAAGGGTTGTAAAATCCCTAAAAACCTCAAAAAAGTCAAGGCCTCAATTTGGACTCTTTTTGAAGAACATTCCACGAGGAATCGAATGAGCCCCTCCCCAGGTCCGTAGTTCAAACCATTCCCGATTTATGGTGCCAACATTTGCGTTATTTTGGTTATTATTGTTTTTGTTTTGGTATCGATAACCTATTGATGTAGTAATGTGGTTTCACAGGCTTTGTAGCCGTTACACGGGTTGAAGCATTCTGAGATAACCATTAAAAAAACGCTGCAAATTCTTTCACTGGGGTTTATTATTCAATTGGCTTGGGTTCATGATTTGAATTTCTACTAAGCTTTGGAGTGTGCGTGTTTCACTGGTGATAGAGCGATTATTGAATTTCAGGAGGCACACAAATATGATCAACTGATCAATCCAAATAGGTATTTTGGTTGAGAACAGATGCTCTGTGCATATCTCCTAAAATTCAATAATCGCTCTATCACCTGTGAAACACCCACACTCCTGGACTCCTGTTGTTGACATTCTGAGCTCGATTCTTCATGTTTCGTATCAATCATCTACGAAATTTTCGTTCTCTTCCATGGAAAATTAGGGTGATAGACAAACCGGTGAAGGATTTCAACTGTAGGGATAGGAGGAAGGCATCAGATAAATACATTTGGACCCCGGGATTCTTTTGCTCGGAGCCTACGGCTAGAATAAATATGGAAAATGTTTCGGTGGACGTAAGACTGATAAATAAATGAGGATTCTCGCCTAGGGTTCTCAGAAAACTTCATAATTCTCATCCTTTTCTTGTATAACACGTATGAAATTTGAGCATAAATATAGTTATCACATATGTTGCCATAGTGATTTGGTTAGCAGCACAGAACGTTGTTCACTCACCATTTGTTACATCTCGTAATTGGATTAATATCTGAAAAACGCTGCAAATTCTGATTCACTGGGGTTTATTATTCAATCGGCTTGCGTTCATGATTTGAATTTCTACTAAGCTTTGGAGTCTGCGTGTTTCACAGGATAGGGCGATTATTGAATTTCAGGAGATATACATGGAGCACGTGAATCTGTTCTCGACCAAAATACCTATTTGGATTGATCAGTTGATCATATTTGTGTGCCTCCTGAAATTCAATAATCGCCCTATCCTGTGAAACACGCAGACTCCAAAGCTTAGTAGAAATTCAAATCATGAACGCAAGCCGATTGAATAATAAACCCCAGTGAAAGAATTTGCAGCGTTTTTTTATTGACCCTCAATACCCCCCCACAATAAAAACATCTATAATTTATCAAGTCCTTTGGCACTCGTATTGCGTTAAAACTTCCCCAAATCCAAATTTAAACGATGTAGCCAAAGGTAGACAGATGTAGAGGGTTCACACAAATATCATCAACTGATCAATCCAAATAAATGTTTTGGATGAGAACCGATTTACGTGCTCTATGCATATCTCCTGAAATTCAATAATCGCTCTATCACCTGTAAAACACGGACACTCCGAAGCTTAGTAAGATTCAAATCATGAACGCAAGCCAATTGAATAATAAACCCCAGTGAAAGAATACTTATTTACCCCAGTAATAATATTGAATAATAAACCCCAGTAATAATATTGAATAATATTTACCTATATATTATCAGAATGCTTCAACCCGTGTGTCGGCTACTAACTACACTACAAGTATTCTCATCGGCTATCACTCCAGTATCCACATTCACTACAACTCGACGCTATCGGCCGGACATCACTATGTTACAAACAAACAATAATAAAACGAAAAAACGCAAATGTTGGCACCATAAATCGGGCCATACATCGGGAATGGTTTGACCTACGGACGTGGGGAAGGGCTCATTCGATTCCTAATGGTATGTTCTTCGAATAGGAAAATATTTAGGCCGATTCGACTAGTTTTGAGGTTTTCAGGGATTTTACAAAACTCTTACAGCCCTTAAAGGGCACTTTAAATTGAGTGAGATAGCTGGCTCAAGAATTGGGGCGTCGTCGGACCAAGATGGATTTTTCCTGAAAATTTCAGATTTTTTGCTCCAGCGGTTTCGGAGATATCGTGCGTACGGCGGACGGACGGAAAATTTTTTATTGCGGATTCGGATTCTACACCCTTTGAAACGTAAACCATGAAATTTTCAGGGGGGTTAGCATTTTTTTCCAGAGCGATTACAATGGTTTATTATTGAATAATAAACCAAAATGAGCATTGGCATAAAAATCCGTGATAATTCGATAGCTTTCCAACGATTGGTGAACTTCTGTGCATTGAAAATTGTAGACGTTCCATTTCCCTCAATACGGCTCCTTTGTAAGCAGAAATCATTGAAAAATATTCTTGACACTTTTGGGCAGTTGAGTTATGGCTAAAGCATGTTCCATGCAAAAAACCATAACGAGTGAAAATTCTCTCACATGGTGATGCTGCATGGTCAACTTGTTAACGTCATTATGAATGCACATCAAGGATCTGTTTCTCTGTGCTGCTGATAACGCGAATCCTCCGATGAACGCACATTCTGCTCCTGTTTTTTAAGGGCAAACATTGGTAGCTTTCCGTGGCTGTTTCATGACGTTCTAATGCCCCTTATTTAACAAGTATGCTATTTTAAAGACCTCCTCTATGAAGAACATAATTTTTCATTGAAGAACTCACTCAAGTATAACCCATTTAGCGGCTACAGACTTTATTGTAAATGTGTACGCCTCATCACAGGCTGGATCAATTGATTCCGAGCATTCCGTGTTATCGAAGAAAGGGACTTATTAGAAGTGAAGCGAATTTCTCTCGTTTGAAAGAAATGGAAAAGAATGAGCGAAATGGGGATGGATGTCGTGCTTCAAGTCGTAGGTGCGGGAAATATGAAAGCTTTGAGAGGCTCATAACAGTATACGTAGGTACTGCATAGTCTCTTGCCTTGGGCTTGGCCTTGGTCGGCGCTTTCGATTTAAAAAGAAAAAAGTTATTGGCGTTTATAGAAACCCACGCCCGAGTCCTCATAGCGATCGTTATGGAGGTAAATTGACGTTTGAAAGCGAATGAAACGAGGAAAAAATTGGCGCATTATAATATAACGCCACGTTTCCTCAACAATATCAATAACGCAGTGTAATGTAAATGATCTCGGCGCGATTTCTGTTTGTGATTTGTTGGGTTTTTATTTATCAGTTGTTTTTCTTACTTACCTGCACGTTGGAGACGGTGAGATTGGTTGGAAACGGTGTTTCCGTGTGACCAGGTCCTTCGCTCCCCGCCCACCAACGTCGAGTCGGTCCCACATCTGAGGTCATTAGGCGCCCATTAGCTCTTCCGTCCAATATTCGAAAACCAAATGTATTCGAGGCTTAACCCTGAGCACTCAACACTCTCTGCTTCTTCATTCTTTCTCATTCCATCATTCGTTTTGTTTTCTTTCATCTCGGCCTGATTACTGGACGCCGACAGCACCACTTCGAGACTGGTCCTGTCATGAGTGTATATGTTACTGTACTATATTTAAAGCCCAAAGTGCTGTAAATGTTAGGATTCAACAGAAATTCCTAGCATTTCGGAATATTGTAGGTGAAAGCCTGAAATCTATATGAAAAACGGGCATTTACCGCTTGACAGTAGGTTAACCTTAGGATTGACTGACCAATTTAGTAATAACCCAAAAAACCTTGTGAATGAGACTTTTGAGACAAATGAGACTCCAGCTGGAAGGCCGAATCAGTGCTGTCGACCTGGACTCATTCAATCATCAGTTTTCGTGGTGCGATCATGTTTCACAACTTCTCCAAAACCCTACACGTTTGCTGAGTTTCCTGGATCCTGCACGATTTAGTCGATAGTGAAGAATTCCAACAATTCTCTGAATCCTCCGTGTCCTCCAAGTTGGTGGAATAGCTTTCAGAGACCATTGGGTCCAGCAAAATTTCATGTTATCGTAGTCCATCTCATTGAGATGCTGGAGCCCATCATGGCCTCAGATACGCCATCCAAACACGGTAGTCGATGCAGCCCTAGTGCATGCTCTGTGTTACAGACCCCAGAATATAGTTCAAAGAAAGCCTTAGTGTGCCTTAGTGTATTGAGCAAGATGAACCTCAGTATTCAATATTTTATAGAGGCTGCTACCAATATCATAAACCTAACCCCCAATAGACCTGTCCTTTGGGTGTGGATACTGCATATTTTCAGGTCACTCTGGTAACCATATTTTGGAGCGAGGTTAGGAAACGCGTTTAGGAAGATTGCACAACTTTTCTATTATCTTTCCATCGCAATCTCTTCCTGTGCGAGATGTGAAAATCTCTCAGAGATGTAGTTTCTTAAACTCCAATAATTTTTCGTTCCCCATGTTTCCAATTACCCTCTCTGACCCCAAGAAAACCTTTCCCTTATTTTCGCGAAAACCGTTACTGATCCTCCCGGGATTACGTAATTCCAACTACATCAAAGTATTACTCAAGGTGCTGTCAATTCAGTTTATGATAGTCAATTTGCGTCGAATTCTCTGGTTTTATTTCAATAATGCTCCTAAATAATCAGACAGAGTTTCAAGTTTTATTAGTGTGGGATATTTTGAATGTTTTTAATACTGCGACTTTACAACCAATCGAAAAAATAGGTACTTGGCCAACTTTTATCTTTCGAGTCTATTTAGAAGAAAGATACTATTTCGTCAACTTCACCAAGTTGATGTAACCTGTTGGGCAAGCAGGTTCCCGATGCTCTGGGAAAACTACAACTATCACGAAAGCTGGCAAGTCACAGATAATTCCGTTGGATTGTGGTATTCGAACTTTTTATGCGACCGTTCCAATAGGTTGGTAATATTCCCGGGAAAGATGGAAGCTCTCCCGAGTCCAGATGAAGGGTCGTCGGGTTTCATAACTTTTATGGTTCGTTGCTGGTCACAGGTCTGCTATTTCAGACGTTTCTACCTGTGTACTGGTAAATTTGTTTCCCAGACTCCTTGTTGTCATCTGCCTCATCCAAAGCAGATGTTTCTGCAACGGTTCATCCGAAATGGGTGAAAATTGCTTGGTTGGTAGTCGTACTTTTGGTTGCCCAACCAGTAATAAAGACCATGATCTGTTTAGGCATTTAGGGTTTGGGTATACCTGTGCCCCACTGTGCCTCATCCTTCAAAGCTGAAAAATCATGATATTAGAGAACGGAGCCACTTCACTAGGTACCAAGTTAACAGGTTTGAACCGGAGATATTGTTGACTCGGGGAAACCATTGTAATTCAAAATTCTTATTTATTATTCTGAATATTTGTGAGAATATATTTTGTTATTATCGTTTTCCAAGAACGTGTCTATTCCGCTAACTATAACACGTGGATTTATCCGCTTTGGATCCATGTATAAAAATGGGGGGTGAGGGGTTTGGGCCCGCGCGCGTGAAAGGCCCCAGAAAATACAAGGGGTTTGGGCTCATGAACAGAGTGGAGACCCGAGGGTTTTGGGCCTCTTCCTTTTGTTGAAGTAAGCGATGTCCTGTGAGCCATCGATCCGAATATGCCTGCCGATTCAATCAGTCGGTTATATTTATTTTCCAAACCGAACAAGCTCATTCGAAGAGAACTCCAGTTTGCCAGCACTAGTGATTTAGAACATACCGACTTCAGAAGGCTGAGGGGGAGCGTGTATGGCAGCTAGAAGAGCACTGTTACCAGCGGCACCTCGATCATTTGAGGAAACAATTGTAAGTACACCTTAGAGAATCGGAAGTTCAGGTGGGTAGTGACATACCCATTTTCAATGTAATTTTCTCAGTTTTTGAAATCAATTTTCAAGTAATTTTTAACTACATATGTGGACTGAGGACAAGGACATCATGGCCTATCTTACCGGCGTGAGCAATCGGAAGGGAGAAGAATGTAACGAAGAATGATGACAAACACTTGAGCTTACACCTATCAACACACACCTTCAACGCCCATTTTATTTCGTTTTTCCCATGGGCCCAATCCCCTTACCTTTTCCACATCACTAGGGCCCAAACCCGGATCTCCCGAAAAATGAATGAAGTTTACATTGATATGTCTGGTGTAATGCTTTAATGATGTGATATATAGGCTTGCTTTTTGCTAGTTCTGGCCAATCCTGCTGTAGTAGATTACCTCACCTCCTCTCTTAACCCTTCCATGTTGTGTGTACACTTATCGGTTAATGTTTCACCTACCAACCCTGTTTTCCTGGTCAGTAGCGTTCGAGTTCCCTTTCTCATATGTATATTTAACATCAACTGGAAGGTACAGAATAACAATTGACGCATACGTCCAGCTGATGTTTCTGGGTCACTGTCGAAAACGATCAACTACTGTTAACTCCTATTTCTTGTAGAAGTTCGCGATATTTTCCCCGGATCCGTTGTGTTGAAAACGTTTCAAGTTCCCCCAAAAGACCCCTCGTGTTCCTTGACGACCTCCGAGGAATCCAACCACACGTCCAAAGATGAGGAAACGGAGGTCACAGCCCTCTGCGCTCCGTAATTAGTTTCGTGGAAGTGCGGGTGAAGAGGTGCATAGTTTCTTGTCTTGCGTTCACACGAGCCGTTTGACCAATGTTTGGAGATCGACACGGCCTTGGTGATCTCCATTACACTAATTACAACCAGAGCTTCAATTTACCTAATCACCTATCTGCGCCAATTTTTCTTCAATTCCACCTCAAACCTCCAACGAAATTTCCCACAGTCCAAAATCCCTGAAATCATTCGTGCTCCTCTCCTGATGAACCTTCCCAGTCCAGGTGGTTGGAATTCAGAGTAGTTTTCTGCTACTTGGGGTCCTTGTCGAAGGAGGTATTTGTGTGCACTACCAAATTGTTCGGAGACATTTGATTGAACCTAAGTTTATCATTTTTAGCATTATTGCTTCAATTTGCCTTTCACCATCTTCTTACTGAAAACTCACAGAAAACCTCGAGATGTGTGGTAGGTGTCATTTCAGAATTTGGATGAACGCTTACACTGGTTTGTGCTGTCAGCGAACTGGTCTCAATTTTTGAGAGCTGAAATGAAATCATTATCGACACATTATCTTCGAACTAATTGTTAACACAATGGTGAATTAGCTTTGGCTTCAATACTGTCACCCCAATTCTGGATTTTTCTGAAGACACATTCTTTATAGAATTATTGAAAAAAAAAAGTCCAAAATGAGACCTTTAAATAGTCCAATGTAATGAATGTCCTTGTTTTCCTCTCTTTTCGAAGTTCTCTTGATCCATCATCAGACTTTATATGGGATTTCGCATAAAAGGCGAATTTCCTACAGAGTAGAATCAGCCTGCTTGTTTTTCGATTTTGTTAATGTATTTAATTCAATAATTTCTGATTTGACAGCAACAATTGAGACAAAACATCTGCAAAACCGAATGATTGACGGTATAAGGGTTCTTAAAATTATTTCAGCACCGTTCAGGCGTCTTCTCTCTAGCGCAAAAAACGCAGCTTCGTTGGGCGATAGCAAAAACCAATTTTCCCTGTTAGGTAATTTCCAGTTAAAACGGTATGTTATTATGACATATGCGTTTGAGTCAGTAGTTATATCTTCCTATGTTGAGTACATTCTTCAACTTCCGATGATCGATTGAATCTGGTCTCGTGGATCATTATGTATAATGATAGGGTATACCCTATTGGGGTTATAAGATTGGTTTTGAACCAAAATTGAATGTATTGGGTGGCAACTCCCATCTACGTCCCTATATTAAATTTTTCTAGTTGAATTAGAAAACCTTTTCCGGACTCGACTAGCACTTTTATCTCTATAAACACAACTTTGATCACGTAGACGAACTTTACAAATGCAAGAATTATTCATAGACTCCAGTTATCATTGTTAATTTGAAAACTATTGATTCTGTTCGTCTGAATGAAATCACTTGAAGAGATGTGTCCTCTTCATTTCACCGATTAGGTACGTTTACAATAAGAAGGTATCTATTTTTATTAATTGGTATCCACTGCCATACCAACCTACCATTTTTACATTAATTTTCATATAGTTAGATGGAAATCATATTGGGTGAATTCAATGCGGAAAAGGTTGAATTAGATGCAAAATTGCTTCATAAAAGGTATTGATTATTTTCACTTTCTTCCTGACACGGTGACAATTCCTACTTTGGATATAAGTTGACACTCGCATTTTGTACTATCAGCTGCAAAAGTCATTTTCTGTTCGGGATAATTGATGTTTTCGTTTTAGTTCCAGATCCTCGTGCTTTGCTAGAGCAGGAAAAAATTCCGAAATTGAAAAAAAATCGGGAGGCGAATATTAATTTAATGGCAGAACTCAAATAGTACAATTAATTGCTGCTCGCTAAGACAATATGAGTTCTTCAGGCTGTAGTTGGAGGCTAAAAATAGCTATAAGTAGGCCATGCAAAAACAAACATTCCAGACCCATGTGCTAAGTGAATGGTCCGTGGTACATTCGAAACGATGACCTCCACGGAGACCTTAAGGCAAAGAGCGTCAGTGATGTTGACAAGAGATATCCTGGAAACTACGGACTTCTCACTCAAAAACAAACCCAGAAGCTCCAGTTTCGTGTGGATAAACACTAGTTGGCATCTCACTAACCACTCAACACCTCTACCTAGTGCGTAATAGTGTGGCTTTGTTAATGGCGTGTCTTTGTGAACTTAATATCTAGATAGTTTAATGGCTGCTTTATCTAAGCTCCTGTCAAATCTCTCAACAGCTAATTCGAATATCAACGTTGTCGATTATTAGTAGCTCTAAAAAATGTCGGGGCCTTCATCAATCTTCAATTGACAGCCCATTGGCTGATTATTTTGGTGGATGGTAAACAGAGGTGCTACTACAAGAATGTTCAATTCCTCAAGATCAATGGGGCAACCTCTTTATTCGTTCATGTCTGTGCCAATTGTGTACTGGTATCCCTTAAAGACCATATTACTACTTATTTGGTAATCCTATCTGGAAATTACTACAAATGTTAGATTGAACAAAATTAAAGCCCTTGAACGACGAGATGTCAGCGGTAGTTCCTTCGCATGGATTTATTATGTTTTGAATAACGCTTGATCTCTGGAGTCATTGTGTGTCACTTTTAGGTTCAGAAATTGTGATTATTTGCTATGTAGGTGAATTTTGCGTCCAAAATCAGTTTTAAATGACACCTCTTGTTGCCTTTGTGATTAAAGTCCTCGTTTTTGGACCGTATTTGATCAGATTTTGACCTATAAGATCTATGGATGTGAGGCGATCGGACTGGCCAGAAGTTAGGACCAAGTGGAGTCCATTTGTTGAAAAGCGGATTTTTTATATCAATTCGAAGGCTGAAAAGCTTTGGCTGTAAACGAACGTTCTTGTTTACCAGGTTGCACGTTAAGAGACCAATTTTCTCGAAACCCCTCCCAGGGATGTAGCTTAATAAGGAAAACTCTACGCAGAAATTTGGTCTGTCTGCCATTCATGACCTTCTGGTTGTGAAATTTGCGAGCGTATTCGTCCATCCGTCATCTTTAGGCGAACAGAATCCATACTGACAGCCTCAGGGATTAATTGACACTCACCTTTCAGCACCGGACCATCTGAGCCCCACAAGCAGCTTATTCTGGACGGCTTGCGATAACACCCACTTCAGGAATGAGATCGGCAAGGACGACCTGAAAGAAGAGCCGTATTATCTCCCCTTAAGCAGCCGGAATATTTGAGACTCGCGAAGGAGAGAGATAGGGAGAGTTGATAGGGGGACGTTTAGAGAAACAGCTTTCCCATCTCGCATTTTTCAAAATGGGATCTTCAAATGGAGCGGTTAAAGGGAGAAGAGGTAGGAGAAAAAAAAAGTCGTGAAAGGGCTCGCAAGTCGTAGGCAGCTCTCACTGCGGCTATTACATCAGCCGAGCGTGATCACGGGGGCTCCCCTGGCCATACCTCACATACTCGTATTCCCCCCGCCGCGGCGTCCGCACCTGTTCGCGAACCGTTTCTATACCTGTTAAGAGAAAACCAGGTGCCACAACCGGATCGATACAACGGTATTGAACAACAATGACCAAATGGTTCTATTGTGAACCGGCCGACTCGGCGATGAGCGATGGAACACATGGAAACCCGGTGCGGACTGGTAAGATGTGGCTTTTCTGCCCACGATAGTTCACCCGGACCGATTACTCTTCACCCTGGTGGGTGGTTGCTCGCTGATCACCAGGCAGATATGAAACCGTTAACGATCTCCATTCATCATTGTGCTTCCACGTATAGCAGACTTTGATGATTTGCATTTGTGCTACCTTCTACTTCAATCCTCGACCAAATACCAACTGTTATACAATTGGTAACAATCGATCCCTCGATTTTGAGCACCCGTTCCTGAAACTATATTTTCTCTTTGTCTGTATACAACTTACACATGTATGTAATTCATTCCACCATGACGTAGTCTGAGTTCTTATATTGCTCAACCTGTTTATTTAGCGTGCATCCACTTCGTTGCGGTACATATTTCCCCTCCCACCAAAGAATTATTCTTATTTTGTCATTTTCATTTTAGTTCTCATATCAAACAAACCAAGATGCGATCTTGAAGTATCTTTTGGAAAGGAAGTCTGGCAAATTGGGTTTACCACATAGCTTCCTCGTTTGAGTAACATCAATCATTGAAGGTCGTTGAAGTGACTTAAATATGCTTATAAGATTCCATAGTTGGACAATGAAGTAACTTAAGAAGGAGCGTAAAATGTCAACGTCAGCCAATTAGGTAATATGAAAATTAGTCTTGATAGCTTGTGATGGATATGGTTAGTTGGCCCTTCCCGATTTTAGAATCCGTCGCCTTGGGAGATTTATCGGACGTTTTCAAGCGTCTGGGGCATATTCTGAGCGTGGCGGAGCATTGTATCCACATTCAGCCCATTTGAAGGAGCAATTATACCATTCCATCACCTCTCAAGCTGTTACATTTGTGCTCAATCAAAACCGTCTAATTGATCGGGAAATGAAGTTCACTTCTGGAGCAGATATTGTAATAATTAGGCAAGTGGGGAAACTTTGATGGGCACTGGGCAGTACAGCCCAGCGTCCAGTAGTGTTGGACTCCAAGGGCCTACCAACTAAAACCGCCACTCCGCTTCTTCTTATGTGTACGAAAATACAAAGTGCGGTTGCCCACGAATTTAAACAATAAAAATTCGTCATGATTGGCCCTAATTTTTGGCAGCTCGCACTTCATGCGTCATCCCCCTGAGAACTGTCCCCGGAACCACTTGCGAGCATTACTTCAGAACTGTTCCCTCGCTTGCCTATTGCTGGCTTACCCCCCATGCTGTGCTAATGATTAGGTTGATGTTTATATAAGATGATTAAATCATGATGTTAAATTTTAACCTTTCTTCCGCGACTACCCAATATTCGAGTAAGATCGGATCAATAGGCTATTGTAAGCTTACTCTTGATAGATTTTACAACCACTTCTATTGTCGTTCTACTTCCGTTTTTGTTCGAATACTTTACTTGAATTCTTTACTTTCGTGATTCCCTAGCGTTACTCCTTGCTTTCTGGTTTCGTCTGTCACTTATGTATTTGATGGCACTTGCCAACCGACGAAACTTTCGTTCATGAACGTGGGTACCTCGTCTTGAAGTCCGCCATTCTCTCTGTAATCCATCGTGGCAAATAGTCAAACCCGCATCATCCTCATCAAACTCCCCTCAAGTACCGACGCTTTGATCAAGAATGTGTGGCTCATTTATTAGCGAAAAATAACCAGTAACCAAATAGGTACAAACAAAATATAAAACTAACTAAAAACTATAACACAAAGTATAAGGAATAGCTCAATGAACGGTAACGCAACAAAATAGAATTTCGAAATGGAAACAAAGATGCCGAAAAGAACAAGTATTAGTCATCGTCTTGGACGCTAACCACCCGATTTCCGATCTGCGATTTAGCGAGTTAATCGTTGATTTATTTCAACCGGAGTTAGTGAAACCGAACATCGTTGTTTAAAAGCTGAGATCTCAGGTTAAACTTGGATTCGGGAGTCGGGAGTAAACGTAGATTAAAAAGTTTGGTGAATCCGCCCCAAAGAAGTTTCAAAAACTGATATTCCATAAACTTATCCCTACTAATTGTTTTCAACTAATTCATACGGCATCACTTGCAGCTAGTTATAGCGCAGGAGGTCAGGCTAAAAGGAAATGTATCTACTCTCTCATTTAGTTTATGATAGTTTAGCTCAATTTGTTCCTGTAGGTCTCACCTTGAGGGTAATCTGAGGCTGGACGGGTATCTCGTTAGATACGACACAGAACGGCCTTTGCGGTCGTCGACGCGACAACTCCCCCTCCACAGTGAGACCGAATTGGTGCCGACAAAACTTAAATATTGTGATAGACGGATACAGTATTTTGCCGAAACCTCACAACTGTGATAGCAGAGTGGGTTAACCATTTCGGAATTAGGTGACGTTATTTTTTCCTCTGTCGAATATCTAGCTCCCAAGGCCTGTTTTCCTAGCGGCAGGTTTTTTACGCAGTAGGAACCGAATTTACCTGAAAAACGTTGGCAGGAGCGGGAAATATATTAAGCTATTTTCCTAACACCGTGTCTTATGGTATTTCCAGATAAAGTTAATCTTTCTACAAATAGACTTTTTTGAAAATGAAATTACTCCTTTTACGAAAAAATTCACTGTTTTCACACATGAATTCAAACATTTTACCAATAAATTTGATATTTATTATTTACCTAGGTAAATAATTTTAATGTTTAACGCGCCAGTATAAACAAGGAAAAATAACATTTTCAAAAACAATCTCCTTCCAAGTAATGAGCCGAATGAGCAACAATGAACAATGAGGTGAATAAATTCTAATGAAGACGTTTTCCACTTGCAGCTGAAGTTAAATTGACGAAGAACTTCAATACATAGTACGAGCAGTTGTTCGCTTCAACATCGGAATATAACTTCCACTAAGTCACGTTCCCCAGAGACGCTCAAAATTCCTCGAGCCGCATTCTCAATTTTTGAAAACGCTTGTTCTCCTGTGTTGAGCATAGGGGAATTAGGTGGCAGAAATTGTATTCTCATTTCGGACAAATTCATGAAGTCATTGACCTCTCGAGCCTTGTGGATTTTGTAATAATTCATTACTAACACTGTGTTTTCGGCTGATGTGCCCAATTGCTTGTTGTTCCACCTTTTGAAGAAAGGAAGGTTTGTAAAGAGTATGTATTTGTAATAAATTTAAATTCATTCGTACAAAGATTAATTTTATCTGTAAAAGATTAATTCTATATGGAAATCGGTCTCTTCAGTTGGTTGTGAATTTTGTTGAAAATAGCTCTTGGTAGTTGTGTGTGTGTTTGACACACATCTAACTACGAATGAAATGGAAAACATGACAAGAAAGAGGCATAATATGTTTTTTTAATGTCCTCTTTATTTCATTCAAAGTTTTTTCAATTCAGGATGTTCAAGGCCATATAATATAGTATATGGTCGTAATTACATTATTTTAATTATATTATACCTTGTTATATTATCTTTCTTTTGGGCGAACTCAACTAACAATCCGTCCTCGTCACCCGAAAACCTCGGAAATCGAACATTGGGACAGCACACACCGGAATCCATGGCAATCGCGCCAGCGCACATTTTTTCGATGTTTCTCAATGTTTTCTTGGGTTTTCTCAAAACTGCTGATTTCGAGTTGTTGTTGTAAGCCTGCAAAATGTTAACAGAATGTTTTAAAACTATTTCTATCGATAACATTTTCAAAGACTTTCTTTTTGAAACTTTCAAAATTATTGTAGTTGTACAGTTTTCTTTAGAAGTGAGTTTTCGAAATAGTGAGAGATTCAACGTTCAGTAAAGAAGGAGAATTATAATAGAGGCGATCTAGTGAAGTTCATCGCCAGAAAGCTTCTGCCCGGACCATTTCACATGTACGAGGTTGGTACCCGGGTTGTCGCTTAAACTCACCTAACCACTTACGCCACCTCCTCCGCCAAGTAGGAATGCAGATCTCATATCGCATCTCGTCTTGCGTCCCCCGTCAACCCATCCCAAAGGTGGTAGATGTAGACAATAGTGTGGGAGAAAGTCTCCTCCTCGAGACAAGACAAACTCTTCGGGTAGGTCTTCCGTTAGATTCCTTTTGCACTTGCCCCATTGGAAACATCTCCCCTATAGTGAAAGCAATGCTTCGGAGGCGAAGCTAACTTTCTTGTATTTTTCGTACTGATTTACGGTCGATGGGGAGGGGTAATACCGCGCCTGCCTGGAAAGTCCACGATTACCGTAACCAAGGGCGTCCCGCGTCTTGTCTCTCAAGCCGTTTCGAACCTTTCTCGTTTGATCTACTGCAGACATCTTTCTCGGTTGAACATTTTTTTTCCTCCTCCTTTGCCTTTGTTTTTATGCCTTTTAAAGCTCCAGAGCCCACTAAAGGGAGAAAACAGACTCCACACTATCAACCTGTCGGTTTGAACATTATCATCTTTCAAGTTGTGTCGTTGATAAGTACTGTATAAGGTACACACCTACCTATTGAGTCTGGAAATTGTTGATACTAAACCCCACACTCAGGGCCACTTTCACCGTTTGAATAAACCAACAATAGACGAATTCAAAGACCTCTACGCCGTAGGCGTTTCCTTATCACCGTTATCAGAAGTGTCCATGTTATCAGTTTGCTTACCAAGTCTGAAAAGAGATGAGCTGTCTACAATATGCTCCTCCATAATTGTCAACATTTTTACTCCTTTCTGTACCCCACTCGTGTGCATTCCCACAATTAGTTTCTATCAACATTGAAACAGCCACAATTATCACAGCTGGTCTACTAATGTACCATTATCCGTCATAATTTGGAAAGAATCACTGACAGCACGGTTTCTTTACTCTGTTTTCTTTACCGTTTTCTGCAAGCTGGTCTCAAGGGGTTTTGGTTTCCTTGAACTGTAAATGCCAAATTGATCGTTACATACACTATTTGAGAGTAATTATATTTCTCTTTTTCAAATGAGGAACGGAAATACATATAAATACAATACTTGAAACGCATGCTTTATCTGGTACACGAAAAAGAAGTATAAGGGGGAGTGGGGTGCCTCCTGAATCCAGGAAGCATGATAGAAGAAATAAGTTTCCTGTTTATTATTCAAATGAATCGTGTATTAATTTGCAATATAATGATTATAAACTTTTTTGTTGCAGGTAAGTGAGCAAAGTACTGGAGGAGGGTTCTTTCAAGTTCGTCACACGTGAGTACAATCAATGCATGTCTGATTGATATGAAATTGTATTCAACATCATCATCAAAATGTATCCTTCACGTTGTGAGTGATACATTTGATGCAAGTCGGATACGGCCCAGAAGTGGATACATTTTATACGTTATATTGTTAACTCAACTTTTTAAACCGTTTAAAACTGAAATCGCAGTAATTGTCGTTGAACGACTCAATTTTGCACGGTGTATGTTGAGTTTTTTGTTGGGCTAATTTCTTTGTCTAAAAATCTTGATGGATTCTCAATGGGAAATTTCGCGGTGGTTCCTGCATCTAAAGAAGTTTCTCGTTTGTTTTCCATACGTATTATAGAAACTTGACGAGATTACTATTAAATTATGTGAAATCAGGTTTGATTGTGATAACTTTCAAGTTAGGGGATTGAATTCATAACAAAGAACTAGCTCATTCTTTGACAGCCTCGAAGCCATCGATTGATGTCAGTTTGGAGGTTTATTCAGCATTGATGTCAAAGATCAGCTTATCCACATATCACTTGTTGGTCTTCATCTAAATTTCTCCTAAATTTCTGTTTACATCAATCACCATAGTTTGAAAACATAATGCAGACACGATTTTTGTTTATCAACGTGAGTTTGGCCAGAAAACTAAAAGACATAAATCAACAATGGGCTATGATCTCTGTAAGTTACGTAGAAGATCCTGGTAGAGAAAATGTTCCCCCTCAAATACCACAAACAGTCAGCAAATTGCTGTGAGACTACATGTGTTGGTATCATTGAAGTGTCAGTTCAATGTGATACGTCAGGATTATCATAACTGGAGAGACTTGGCGCCTTGACTAACTGGCACCATCGCAAAAACTTTGCTAAGGTTGTTAGGACTGGTTTTCATGTATCCTGAACGCGTTATGCATATTTGATTCTTTTTATCACCGCATTCGCAACAACTACACAAAAAAGTTGCTCGTGCGGATTGTCGTTCCGAATGCGGAGCGTCTCTTTATGGAAACGGTATTTTAAGAACAGGTGAAAGTGCTCTTTATAACTAAGCAGGGCGAGAGATTCAGACAGACGAGGGTATCAGGTGTGGTGATGCCAAGGTGAAGAAAACTGTGGGCCGAGGCGCTAGGGCGTGGTCCCGCTTGGGATCGGGTACCGTAAGATTATAACGTAGTACAACCCCTCTCCTCCCTTCTCATCCAATCCCCTCCCCTCTGCCACATAGCCCGTCAAAGTCTTCCTCCTTCCTCATCCGTGCTCCCTCCGGCATCTCTTTTACATTTTATTGTGTTTTGGATACCCACCTCGTGCCAATGAGGAAATTGAGAGTTCTCCGACGATAAGGCTGCGGAAGGTTGGAGATTTCTGACCAAAACTTGATGGTAATTTCAAACTTTTCGTGGAGTGATAACCATCTTGCAGCATTGGATGTGAAGTCGGTATGGAAAGAGGATGCTAAGAACAAGAAGAATGGGTCTCTAAAATCCAGAAAGATCTGATGGATGTTGAGCAGATACTAACATAACAACTTGGTGTGCACAGTACTGTTTTCTAAGGAAGTAGTATTACCTGTAGCATAAAAGAAGATTCACACCAGAAACAACGGGAAAATTATATAAATATTTCTAAACGAAGTCCATACGTGAGTAGTGAACGTACCTACCATGGTTCATTCGGAACGAAGATTTTTACAAAAACCTTTGCTAGAAACTATCAGCAAAAGCGTTTCATCAAATCGTGCTTCTTGACAATTTGGCTTCTGAAGAGGACCAACCCCTTCAATCTTGATGATGAATTGCATCAGTAATGTGCTGCTATTAATGAACTCATGCCAACCTTATTATGCTTACTAATACGAACTAAATATATAGAATTCTACATTTTATGTAAGAATACGGGCATCTACTACTATTTACATTTTATTGTATTTGGGTATCCACTACATACAATTGAGAAAATAGATAGTTCCCCACCGATAAGGCAGTGAAAGGTTGAAGATTTCTGTATCTTTGGCGACCGTAAGTCGATGTTGATTCCAAACGATAAATTTGATGTAACAATAAAAAGCTTGTAGGATTGGACGTGAAGTTGACATAGGTAACGTACAGCCGAAACGATGAGTTATCTACAAAATTCTGTAAGCTTCAATTGCCGTTAAGCCAATACCCACAACTCAGTGTACACATTCTGTAAGACAATAGTAATGACTATTTGCACCTATAGCACAGGTAATATGATACATTCCAGAAAGGTGACCTTTTATGAACAGTGATTGTAGTTAGCATGGTAAAGACCTTTAGAAAGACCTTGCCATCCTCGATGTGTTCAAGAAATCTGGTAGAAACCATGAGCTGTGTTCTCAGAAGTGCAATTTAGGAAGTAAACATTTCCACCTTCTTTGCAAATCAGCATTTGTTGAGTGCCGAGCCCTTGAGTCTTGATGGGTATTGGTACAGCAATCTTGTGCTGTCGTAAATGATCGCCTACGATCCTTATTATGAGTATCTACCAACGCGAACTAAATATGTCGATTGTTACGCTTACACTATTCCAGAAGTAACGAATTTTTATGTATATGTCGCAGCCTTTTGGTGATATGTGCCTTTTGAAAAAACCTTGCCTCTTTACAACATCTCTCCTTTTTGTACTGAAAAAGTTGGGATGTCAACCAGCCTGTTATTTTTCACTCTTTTTGCAAAGAAGCTGGAAAGGATCAGCTTTCTTGACAAAACTTCCTCTTGGCAAAAAGGATGATTGTGATCCAACTTTTTGTAAAGCTAGGCTCCTCGGAGGCGTTTAATCCTTCAGCTTGCTCCTGCCTAGAGTTTTCCATGATAATCTCAACTTTGCCCAAAAAATCTGATTGTAGAACCCAAAAAGTTTTGATCTATCATTTCCAATAATGAACCTTTCTAATCAACCATAGATAGAGAATACTGAAATAATATCCCTAATTATTAGGGAGAACCCCAGTTGCCTTGAAAAACTTTATATAGTTGTAATTACCTCTTTTAGTGCCTAATATTTTATGCCTATTTTGTGCCTTATATTTTTATTTTAGTGCCTAAATATTGTTTTTCGGTCACGTTATGTATTTAGAGGCACATATTTTGGGTATATTTGGGTACTTAATGGGTTGACCTGGAGGTGCCCAAAATACTCGAGTGAAGGTTGAAGGTTGATATGGTATTCCGTGTGTTCCTCGACCCCAGTGATTTGAATATTCCATTAAGGTGAATGGCGGAGCGCGACTAAATATCGAAATACTCCCATGACTGCACCACGCCTCCACCATATGGCTCTGAGAACCTTCCATATACATAGAATCATTTGAATTCATTCCACGAATCGCCATTACCTTTATAGCTCGTAACTGTACAAACAGTCATTTTGATTTTGTGAACAATGAACAAAAAACATTATGCATCGTCTGAATTATTTATTGACGAGTTTTAAATTCTGGGATCGGGTTTGATCTCTCGTATTACTCGTAAAAAACGTCGTATAGGGTGCTAAGGATGTATCCTTCAGTCCTAGAGGGCCACTACTACTCTCCATGCATATACAGGGTGTTACATTTCGTGACGGTCACAGGCCAGGAGAACATTCTACGGAAAATTTCTGATCGAAAATGCCTCCTAGAAATTTTAGTTTGCGCCCTTGGAAATGCGATTTTTTTCAATATTAAGATTTTTCTCGTTTTTTTTTCGACCTTACCGCATTAAAACGGCCATATCTCCCACATTTTGCGTGCGATTTCAAATCCGATTCCACTATTGGAAAGAACATTAAATTTCCTATCGCCCTAATTTTTTGGCGAAACGGGTGAAAAATCAGCTTGAAAAGGACACATTGTCAAATCGTGGAGATCTCGACTTTCTTCAAATGCTCATGAGTCCCTGTAATAAGGCATGTGAATTTTAGCCTGTAGTGCTAAAAGATGCGCCAAAATCTAGGCTTTCCAGCGATATAACCAGATTTGAAATTTCGTGTTTTTTTCTGAGGGAAAATTGCTTTTCAAGTAAGGAAACCGTGGTTTTTCATCATGCGTTGATTCGTCTGGTGAAAAAAAAAAAATCGAACTCGGATTTAAAAAAAAATTATTAATGAAGCATTGTAATAAATTGTACATTTTTACTGTGGATACTGTTCAAAATGTCCACCATTCTGCTGAATGCAGAGACGGCACCTCCGCCGAACGATGTCAACGCTCGCTCCAGCTCCCTGATGTTTTGTCTCATTGGTGGACATTTTGAACAGTATCTACAAAAAAAACAACTCAAAACACTTCATTATAATTTTTTTTTAAATTGTTTTTTTTTTTTTTTCGCGTTGTTGTCGAATGAAGCATTGTGAAAAAATTATCTCCCAAAAAACATTTTTACTGTGGAATTTCAAGTCTGGTTATTTCGCTGGAAAGCCTAGATTTTGTCGCATCTTTTAGCACTACAAGCTAAAATTCACATGCCTTATTACAGGGACTCATAAGCGTTTGAAGAAATCGAGATGTCCACGATTTGACAATGTGTCTTTTTCAAGCTCTGATTTTTCACCCCGCTGGGCGATGTTTAATGTTCTTTCCAAAGTGGAAACTGATTTGAAATGGCACGCAAAATGTGGGAGATATGGCCGTTTTAATGCGGTAAGGTTAAAAAAAAAACGAGAAAAATCTAAAAATTGAAAAAAACCTTATTTTCAAGGGCGCAAACAAAAATTGCTAAGAGGCATTTTCGATCAGAAATTTTCCGTAGAATCTTCTCCTGGCCTGTGACCGTCACGAAATGTAACACCCTGTATATTGATAGCTATTCAAGTTCGTACGAGTATATCGGGAGAATTAGTCCGTGAGGTCACCACCCGCTCATTCCTCAACCTAAATCTAAACAGTTGGTGATTTTAGGGAGATCATTTACACTCAAAATTATCTTGAAATCCTTGACAAAATATCCTATGTTGGTATGTTTTCTGTGTATTCCATTTGCGATTACCTGCCCCTTGTCGGCTCAAGTTTTTCCAATCTTAGGCTCTCTGGGGTAAGTTTGGTATTGCGAATATCAATATGTGGGAAACGCTTCAATTCATCTGTCACATATGGCAATGAAATACTCTCCAAAACTTGATATTTTGCATTTTGCTCACACTCCACGTAATGATGCATTCAAAAATTCGATTCATGGGTCATCCTCCTTCCATTCCATTTTCCTTCCTTTTTCGTGTATGTGTGTGTCGGTAATAGCGCGTGGTATGGTGCGGGAAGAGTGCCACGGAACCTCTCGAGTTGGGCATCTCGTCAGGAGTTCTTCGTGGTATCACCATTCGCAACTAATCGCTAGGGCCGCGTAAACCTGGGCGTCTTCCCCACATTTTTGTTCTTTTTTATGATGTGTCCTCTCCGCCTTTGGAGACTTCACATTTTTGTAAGAGGAATAGAGTAACTGTTGGTTCTGGTTACAGAGATGCAATATGTATCAAACTAATTCAACTATTACGTTTATAAATTCATATGCATTTCATAATTATATTTACATTTTACTTATGTTCGAAGTACATTGTGACTCTGAACTACAAACTGATTCAAATACCTGGTGCACCAGATCCGAAAAGTAATCGCTCAATGCATTCGATTTAGTGCTGACACAAGACATCTTACGAAATCGTAATTTACAGTAGAATTCATGGAGTTCAGTCGTTAGCAATTGCAAAATTCTCCAGCGATAACAAAGCAGTCAACGTGACAGTAAAAATTTAACTTTAAACTGTCAAAATCCGAACAACAGCTAGGCTAGGTACTTTCCACATTTTCGAGAGTGTCTCGTATAAACCCATGAGTTTTATCAGAGGTTTGTGACGTGCTGTCTTCTAATCCCACGTGGTGTTTATTCACCACTTGTTCAAACCGATTAATTCCCTTAGGTGGCATATTTCGCGGAAATCCTCGTCCGGATTACAGTCACTGTTTTTAGAATTCTATTTAAGACTTTTGGGGACGAACAGCTCTGTAAAGGCTTAGTGTTCGGAAGTTTACTTCTTGCAAGGACTGGGTATTGATTTATGGGGTTGCCCCAGATATTAATGCAACGAATTAAGATTAATTGTTCATCATATGAATCCCGAACTTCAATTATTCCCCGAAATTTAGCGAAGTAGGTTAGGAGAGATAGATTATTCAAGATATTCATTTTCCTCGCACGCTCACGCTCCTGTTGGTCAAATGGTGGAATCTATAACGAACAAATCTGCACCATATCTTGAATTTTCATCAAAATCTAACAGCAATCTTGTACAGTTTGGGAGGGACAATGAACTAACTACTTGGCAGTTCAGTGAGCTCACAGTTCGTACAATGTTGGAACCCATAAAAGGTAAATCTGCCCAATCCCCTTTGATTTCATGAATATCTGAACGTGATCTTGTAAAGTTTTGGCATTCACAAAGAATTAACCACAAGGCAGTTCAGTCTGCTCACAGTTGGTACAATGTTGGAACCAATAAGGAGCAAAGCTGCTCAATCCCCTTTAACTTTATCCAAATGTGAATGAAATCTTGTAAAGTTTTGGCTGGTTCAAGGAATTAACTGCCAGGTAGTTCAGAAAGCTGAAGAATGCTAGAAACAAGGTAAATTTTATTTGGAAGGAATTCCTTTAATTAATTTGGCCTCTGAACCAACCCTTCAGGCGAAAAATTTCAAGTGTTGATAGAATGCTGAAGTTACAATTCAGTTTTGATTCTTCTGTAGGTTCGTTGAAATGATATTCATCAGATGAGGTTTTATCGAGGAAAAAGAGCTAATAAATTTTCTAGGAAGGGGAACAAAAATATCGATTAGGAAATAACCCTGTGTTGGTACAGGGTCTTTAGCGCTGATTGGGGAGCGCACAAATCATGACCATATCGGTCGGCTTGACAGGTGAAGGCCTTGGCCTTATTTCGACCTTTTTACGATTCACGCTCCTAAGTGAACTGGCACCTATTCGTAAACCCGTAGGAAGAGATTTTATAATAGTTGACGAGGGACTCTCGCTCGCGATGAGGCGTGGCCGACATCGGATACGTCCAAGGTTTTTTGCTTCAAATCTATCGAAACCAGAATCCGAAAACCTGCCTGGTAAAGAATCTTTAGCAGAGCCTGGCGAAGGCGGGTCTATTTTTATTGATTCGTCGTTCATCTTGTTGTTAGTTGGCGACGATTGATTCTAATCTTGAGCGGCCACGAGGTGCTGTATTGTGGAGAGATGTTCGACTTACTCGATTCTTCAACAAAGAAATGTATTCGACTACACCGAGCTACACATGCTGGAACTTTTTCACTTGCTGGAATCGGATGAACGTCTGCTGATTCCATATCTTCAAAATAATTCCTCTAGTAGGTACGTAAATATCTTTAAAAGAAGAAAATTTGAAATGGTTGTCGAATTTGAGAAAACCGTGTTTTGCAACAGTTGAAATCCATATCTCCCCAGCAAGAACCATCGTGGTGGCGAAAGCCCAATTCCATCTTTAACCCAAGCTTCATTCCTGTTATTGCAGCAAAGAAGATAAGGGTAGCAGAAAAGTTAATTACTTACCTCACGTAAGCAGAGCCAATCTACGTTTTCATAGTAATGGGGGTTGAACTTGGGAATCGAGGAACGATTTCTGCTTGCTTCAGAGGTTTTGTTGCAGTTCCGTCAATAGTGGCATTGGGTACCGTGCATCGCTGATAATCACTCTTTGCTCTACCGACAATTTAGCGAACTTAAGTTTTACAGCACTTACTGTATTCATGGCGTATTTACAGCTAATACAGCTCAATCACAAGGGTTGGGGGGACAATGAACTGATAATAGGATAATAGTGTGTTTTGGTGGCTTGATGCACGCATTCTAGCTGGTGAGCAGACGCGCTTTATTTCCAGGGCTCTCATTGGTTCAGTTTTCGCAGGCAGTTTATCACGTCCAAGCTCCGGAGTGCTACCGGACAGCCAACCCCGAACCCCCTCGTCAAACTCACGACTCCACCATCCTCTCAACCATCCTGAGGCTCTGTTTGGCGCGTGAATTTTAAACTCTTCATCTCTTCAATGAGGATTCATGGGGAAAAGTTGGAAAACAGTAGATTAATGTTATACTTTTGATATTATTTATTATCAGGTATCATTGTAATTTTGGCCGGGGGGTGCAGTTGCGCCTGTGCTCCTGTCAGCAGTCGCCCCTGAGCCCAAGATATATTTTCTGTCCCACACAGCTGAAAGGCTGAAATTATAATGGTAACTTCTGTGGGGCGTCTGCCAACTGACGAGAGCTCTCCTGATCAGGTAAGTTCTCCCGAGGGCTATTGTCTGGTTTGATGTACCTATTAAGCCAAAATTTGAGCATCACGACATATCAAAAGATTTTTTTTTAAATACTTTATTAGCATTGCACCAAGTTTACATCTTATTAGCAATTTGATTTTGATCTTAATTGACTGATACATATTGCAAAACATGATACAGTTTTGACCAGTTAGACAAATGATGAATTATTTCATTATTTCACATTCCGTGCTAGTTCGTGTGGTGTTCTTCTTCAATTTTCTAAGCAGGTCACTTACATCAAGCAAATGGACAGCTTCAATGTTGACATGACCTCTTAGTCTCTCTTGGTCAGCGATCGCAATCCTCCTGATGGACTGATAGTTTCCACCTCAAGATCGTGGTGAAGCCTATCATTCTGGATGTACCAGGGTGCATTAACTATGCTCCTCAGCACACCATTTTGGAAGGTTTGAAGAACGTTTCGTTACTCTGAGCAGTGCAACCCCACAGCTGTGCTCCATAGGTCCATCGGTTGTACAAAGTTAATTTTGTACAGACAGTTTTGATCGCCTACCCATTAAACAGGACATTTTCAGTCAGCTCTGCTCTTTCATATGCGATTTACAGCGCAACTTTGCATCTAACGTCATTCCAAGATATTTCGCTTCATTGGCGTGTGGAATGACTTTTCCATTGAGATGAGCAGGCAAGTAGCTTTACGGTTCGTAAAATCAACATGCACCGACATGTCAAAAGATGTGGAATGACCCATAGTCTCTCGCGTTTAACGGCCCACGCTGATAAGTTCTTACAACATATGTATTATCTCGAGTTCACTCATCAGTCCCCATCGTTCGATTCTTGGAAAAATAAGGAGCTACACTGGTGGACCTTTTTGCGCCCTTGAAATATTACTCGTTGCTACGGCGACTGAGTAAACCTTCCTCTCAGAATTAGCGTCGCACCTACCGGAATTCCACCGCAAAGCTGACAACCCCGAAGGCGCGAGACCCATAAAACCCCTCTCGTAAAGTCTCAGCACCCGTTGTCGGCTTCGATGGTAACTCCATTGACTGGGTCAGTATCATCCCCGACGATCCCATCGTCCCCGACTTATTTCCTCGACTATCGAAAACGACAGGCGCTTTCTTACAACCGTCTCTTACACGCAACACTCGGCCATAAAATATTGTTGATGGAAACGTCTCTCCAGTATGGTAAATTTCATACACGGGGTTCTTTCACAACCGAGATTTCTCCCTTTTGTTGATCGTTATTCAACTTTCGTTTTCACAATAGTGATGAAAGGAAAAGCCATTCCTCGATCCTTACCTAACTGATAAACTGAGGAAAAAACTTGAAACGATTGCGTTACATTCACGTAGATTGAATTACCTGGTGGCGAGAGCGATGTGATTAAACCCCATTGGTGCTTACTTATTGCAAACTGTGTAATTATACACCGCAGGCTTTCAACTGTACGTGCTCATATATATCACCATTTCCACTCACGAAATATGTACCTAGGTACAATCACTGACATTGTTATTACCCGACCTTATTAAAAAACATCTGCAAATGATTACACAAAGATTATCATTTCTATATTGGACAGCCCTTCCACGCAGATTATTGGTTCATATCTGTTATGGGAAATTTTCATGTTATCTAAATAATACCTAAGAAAGTACCCAACTTTAAAAATTTACCCCCCCCCCCCCTTCTCCCTCAAAATTTGTATGTTCTTGTTTTAAGACTCTTGAATTTCAAAAATTGAACCACAAAAATCCGTCCGTACGCCGTCCACTGCCTGCAGCTTTTCTCCAAAACTAGACCAGAGTTTAATGAGGCTAAAAAATTCTTGTATCGATCCGGGATGTGACCTTAATCTTAGCATCTTGATCAATCAAGCCTAAGGGATAATATTTAAGGATTAAACTATTGAAAAATCATAGTCTTTAATTCTTTCGATGTATGGAAGTATTTTGGTTTATTATTCAAGAATAAACTATTATAATAGCTCTTGAAAAAAAAAAAATTCTAAGCCCCCCTGAAAATTTCATGGTTTGCGTTTCAAAGGGTGTAGAATCCAAATCTGCAATAAAAATGCAAACCATTAGGTCAAACCATTCTCGATCTATGGCCCGATTTATGGTGCCAACATTCGCGTTATTTTGGTTTATTATTGTTTTTGTGTTGATATCAGTAACGTAGTGATGTAGTAATGTGGATACTGGAGTGAACTCCTAAAAGGCTTTGTAGCCGATACATGGGTTGAAGCATTCTGATGACCATTAAAAAATATTTAAAAAAAAAAAAAAAACGCTGCGAATTCTTTCACTGGGGTTTATTATTCAATTGGCTTGCGTTCATGATTTGAATTTCTTCTAAGCTTTGGAGTGTTCGCGTTTCACAGGTGATAGAGCGATTATTAAATTTCAGGAGATATGCATAGAGCGCTTAAATCTGTTCTCAACCAAAATACCTATTTGGATTGATCAGTTGATCATATTTGTGTGCCTCCTGAAATTCACAAATATCTCTATCACTTGTGAATCTCACACACTCCAAAGCTTAGTAGAAATTCAAATCATGAACGCAAGCCAATTGAATAATAAACCCCAGTGAAAGAATTTGCAGCGTTTGTTCTTGGTTACAAATGCTTTGAATGAGTGGCTCGGAATTTAATGAAAATGATAAAACGGCAATAAAATTTTGTTTTACGTTGGTCATAGAGGTACTAAAAAAATTCCTACAAAACATTCATGTGGCAAACCAAATCACTGTGATTATTCAATTCATATAGTCTCACATTATTCATACAGTAGTATCTAATTGGCAGGGAAGGTCGCATTATGCAGTTTTAAATCATACCTATCTGTTTTCACGTCGAAACGGCCAATTGTCTGATTGATTCATTGCCTTTATTTCTTTATCAATAAATTATTCATAGATGTTTGCCAATACCAATGCGATGTCAAAGCGAAGATGAGATAATGCAGAGGTCCACGAATGGTTTCCATACTGTCATTACTGGCCGTAACGAGTCTTTCTTCGTCTTGGATTTATTGGTGCACCGACCTCTTTGTTATTTAGATGTCCGTGTTGCGATAATATCGTACTGAAACGAAGAATTAGTTGATTGAAGTCTTGTGGCAATAGGTTCAAGTCATGCGAAAATGGAATAGCATCCTTGAATTTCGAGCGTTTATTCCCACCCATGGGCCCATTCGACAGATTCCACGGTATATTCATCAATGACGAAATATATGTATCTAAAGATGATGGATCTGCTGTACACTCACAAATCAAAATTGACATAGATAGATAGATGAATATTTTATTTGTAGAGATCGTAGATCGTTACAGGAGTTCGTTGAAGTACATTTCTGATAATTTAAATAAAATGTAGAAAAATTGGATTAAATGCCGTAGGAGCGAAAATTAACTCAGTATTCTATTCCCAGCTAAATCTTGGCCGTCCAGAAAGAAGCGTATGGCAAAAGAAACCAGTAGACTATTTTTGTATACGTCAACACAGCACAGCAGCCACTCATAAGCAGAGAAGGCACGTAACAGCAATGACCGACTGACAAAGTTATAAACTGCCTTCTCATTGCTTTCGCCTAAATCCAAAATACCACAAAGGGCAGTCTCAAGTTCACTGGAGCTCATCTGACCAAAAGATCTGCCAGACGGCATACATGGTGTCAAATAGTGCGCACGATGCGGTTGATAGAGTGGGCACAGAAAATTAAGTGGGCCATAGTTTCCTCAACTCGCTTATTGCAGTGTGTATGCCACCTTTCTGTGGTATACGAATCTCGTCCCTCGAAGGGAGCCGAATCTGGGCCACAAATCGCTCAACTTGGATGTTTTTGTGGCTTCCCAAATAGTATCGCCTTCCGTTGAGCCCAATAATCCGTCTGTAGAGAGAGTTGAAAGTCCTCTGGATGTCGAGACTCCAATAATGGTTACTGAAGCCCTCCACCAGGCTGCTGAGCTCACCCCTCAATCGGTCGTAATTGAGAGTTGAATTGACAGACTCACTGACACGGCAAATCTAAAACCAAAGAAGTTATGCGGGCCAAGTTCCCTAAAAGTACTTTAAGAGTTCAAAAACGAAGTAAAATCTCTATTGAACATTTTCAATACAAAAGGGAAAATGATGCATTTGACCACTAATATGTGATTTACAATGTTAGTTGATGCAGAATGTGTGTGGGGATAATCGTAGCTACCTGACAATATCGGTTAATGATAAAACGGTTTACTCGTGTATCCGCAGGTAACGCTTTATTATGCCACACCGATCACAACCCTACTTGGCTTAGAAGTTATAGTAAAGGCCGGTTCACACGCTACGGTTTTGCACAACGTTTTGTCTCCGCAGTTCAAGACGTTGCAGACAAAACGTTGCGTGTTGACCGGAAAACTGTGCGGTTTTGAGTCCGTCAGGAGGACTGCACAGTTGTAGCGATAAGTGAGCTCGTTGTGTCGACAGTTGCTCCGTTTTCCAATCGGTTTTGTACCTCAGTTTTCCCTAATCATGCGACTATGGCAGATCTCCAAAGTCAATTCTTTGAGAAGCGTTTATCGCAAAGAATTAGCAAAGGTAAACAAATCGATTCGATCTGGAGCTGGAGAAGACGCAATTTACAAGCCATCTCTGTGGTATTTCGATTTGCTGCATTTTTTCAATGCATCGTCAAGACTCCACCGTCTGGACGCTTCAACTTTAAAAGTTGTGCAAAACGTAGTGTGTGGACCGGCAATTGGATTTCTAAAATAATCTTAGTTTTCCAAGACGTGAGTATGAAGAAGATTCTCGTTTTATTCCATTTTGAAAATTTATGAAGTGGTAATTTCTGGCTCAGAACATAATCGGTTCTTGGGGCTGGTAGTGCCCTCCAACTATTTGGAGGAAATGTGTTTAAAACTAAAGCAGCAGAACGTAAACGATGTCCTCAAGTCATTCGCCACATCCACCCGAATCGGTTCGATCGGATTTCACACTTGAAACGGAACAACATCCAAGGTGGCAGTTATTCCGGGTGAGCTCCCCAAGGATGGGAAGGATGTTTGTGTTGTGTGCTGCCACAGCCCAGGATCGTCTTGTGCCCTCCCCACTCCAGGCCCGACTTCCCGAGCTATCATCACAATGGGGAAGCTTCAAGGGCCCGATTCTTTCTGTTCGAACCTAATATAGACTCCGGTCATTGTTCTTTTTACCCGCCACCCCGCAGTCGGGGCCGCTTCCTTCTCCGCAGCGCCGTCTCTTCTCTCCTCCCGTCATATTACCTACTTGAATTTCATCGGGTCTATTGATTGCTTCCATCGCGTCGCGTCTGTGATCTGTCAAAACTGATTGAATCACAAATACACGAGAGCAGCTCGTACTCGTAAAGAATTTCATGAAATTCAATTCAATTTCAATGAATTATGCATAAAAATGCTGCAATTTCAGCTGGATGATTCTTTCATTATGACGGTACATAAGAAATTCTCGTTTGCGCGTGCACACTCGCTATTATTGGTCTGCCAGCTATAAAATCTATAGAAGACTATCTAGCCTTTTTACGACGATCTTCGTCACCCTCCTCCTGAATTAATTTTAGCTTTCCCTGACGCTTCATAGGTCCTGGCTTCAAAAAGGTCTAGTGCGCTTATTTCTGCCTGTACCGGCATACAATTTCGACGATATTCTTTTCAACCATTCTTCTGTATGTCTTATAAATTTTAACCTGATCGGTCCAGCCATTGTCTTATTATCTGCCTTTTTGTACTGGATTAAGTTTTTTTTTAATGGATTGGGGCGCTTTTTCTTGTTGAAATATATTAATCCATATTTCATTTCCTCTAACCTTCTTTTTATCATTACACTACTCATTCAAAATTGTTAGCACTTCGTAAACAAAAAACTGAAGAAAAAAAATGAAAATTACTTCATTGACACGACTTTCACACGACACAAAAAAATCGGAACTGAACCAGCAAAGAACGTTCGTTCAAAGAACTCTCTGCCCATTGCTCATTCTGATTTCCTCAGCAATCCAGGTATAGGTTGATGAAAATTGATAGATAGCAGGGCTATAGGAAAACCCTGTTGAATAACGTTCGTCTAATATAATCGACGCTCGTCTCTTTGGAACATTTGATACACTGGTTGAAGTGAAAAGTTTTAAGAGCTGAACCTCACAAACCATAAATGTTCCATCAAAATTGGATCATTGATGAGTGAAGTCAATGAGAATGTTGAATGAAGAAATTGAAGGAGTTAAATATACTATTGAAGGCCTTCAGCTTCTGCAAAATTGATTCTATTCCAGAATCTGGAAATGGTACTGTGGTTCAGAGTCGTGTTGATGATTCCATGTTGACAGGAGGGGCGATGGCTTAGCCGTGAAATCCCGGTAGGTTCAACGCTAATACCAAGAGGATGGTTTACCCAGTCGTCGTAGTGCAGAGAAGCCTATCGACATTGCAAAAAGTCTGCTATTGGGTTGACGGTGTAGCTTCTTACTTTTTCAAGAATCCAACACTTTTACAATAGAGAATTGATGAGTGGACTCGAGATGAGAACTTGATGTCAGCACGATCAGTTTAACTGGAGCCGAATCAGCATCCTATTTTAGTATTTGAAAATGGCATTGCGATTCACAGTTGTGTTGAAGATTTCATTTCAGAACGGGCCATAACTTTGCGGTGAAATCCTGGCAGGTTCGACAGTCATTTCAAGAGGATGGTTTACCCAGTCGCCATGGCAAAGAATAGCCTATCTGTCAAGAGTGCAAAAAAGTCTGCTGTTGGGTGGACCTTCTTAGTTTCTCAAAATCCAACACTTTCACGATAGGGAATTGATGAGTGGACTCGATATAAGAACTTGATGTCAGCATGAGCAGTTTAACTGGAGCCGAATCAGCAGAATCCGCATTTTATTCCAGTATCTTAAAATTGCATTGTGATGACAGTTGTGTTGACAATTTCATCTAGACAGAAGGGACGATGGCTTAGCTGTGAAATCCCGGTAACTGCGACATTAAATTCAAGAGGATGGTTTACCCAGTCGAAACGAGTAGCCTATCAAGGCCAAGTTGTGTGTGACACTTTCTCAGATCAACAATCTGAATGTTCTCAATGTAGGACATTGTCGAACGCTATCTTACATGGAATTTGTTTCATATGCCGTTTAACTATATGCTATCTAGCCGTATGATCTATTCAGTCTACTAGACTGTTTGGTTCACTTATCTGCTCCAGAGTTATACTGTTTGGTTGCAACATTTGGTACAAGAGTGAGTTGATGTTGCGCTTTTCTTAATCTAAAATTAATAGTTATCTTGAAGGTTGGATGGAGGAATTCGTTAGTCTTGCGATCTTCAGTTAACTGAACTGTTTGATTCCCATAACTGCTACTAGATTAATTATTCTGTTTGTAAGTGTTGATCTTTTCTCAAACACTTGTGTGTTTTTTGGTTTGTATTTTTATCGTTCTTGGTATATTGTTTCGTATTTTAGTGGTATAAAATATCTATTTTCCTGTGTTTCGTGTGGGCTCGGTGTAGGATAGAAGTCGGGGGTTGGTGAGAGCCCGTTAGTTTTCGAAGGTTGACCGCGGAAAGGGGCGGAGACGCAGGCAGAGGGGCGGCACGTAGTCGCAAATTGTCATGTCACATAATGGTCCCCCCTTCCCCTCCATCTCGGCTCCCTAGACGTGCAAGATTGACTCACGTAGACATTATTACCTACCCGTTCCTGACAAAAACCTCATCATACTAAGAAAAGGCACCCCCGTGTGCCTTCTATAGCCCCCCCTTCCTTCTTCCCCACCTTTATACAGAAATTCTCCCCGATATAAGAAGAGGAAAATGGGAGCCAATTATTTAACCACTGAGACAACGCTTGGGCCGCTCCTAAATGGAGCGTTGGTTCGGGCGTCTCGACCGCTCGTGTAATCATATCGCCTTTGTCCGGCGAGGGAAGCCTGCTTGAATGTTGACGAATATCATCGTGAATAGTTCGTAGAACTGAATATTTCAATACACCGCTCGACCATAACCGCTGCCTAATTGACCGAAAACCATTCAAGCCCTCGAAAAAGACGGAGTCTTCGTAACAAGGTCGGTAGAGAAGGAGTCACAGCTCCCGACTAGGTACGTCCTTAGCTTTATACGTGACTACTAAGCCAACATCAGACCTTGGATGCAGTCCAGTTTTAATCATGAACACCGATAAGAACCGATGATTTGGTGGGGGAGGGGGGCTCCATGACGCATGAAAATCCAAATTTACTTGCAGAGGGTCCCACACTTCATGTACAAATGTTTTTTAATCAAAACTAGCCCGAAAACGTTGGCTCTTTCAACTTTTGCCCTTATTTAAGGATTCAGTATTAAATTTCCTATAAAATACTCCTTTATTTGCTGATTTTCATAATCAAAACTAACTTCTAAGAATCCTAATTACAATTCTAACGTTCAACGTCAAAAAATTAAAAAAAAGAATGTATGAAAAAACTGGAGCTTCAACTCATTTCCAAAAAAACGTACTGCCAAATGTCAAATCGCTAGAAAATTTTAAAATTTAATCAGATTTTTAGTGCTATGGTTTAATGGCGATTCATTATCGATTCCGTGGAGAAAATTCACTTTGAAGGCCAAAAAACGTTGGGAACGTTCTAAAAGACAACGATCGAGAACCCCAGCGGTTGAAAGAACAAAAGATCGAACGGTATAAATTGAGAAATATTTCCTCAGAGGAAAATCGGATCGATGTTGAATGATTGAATCAAATTTCGTCAACTTTGGTGCAGTCGGTTTTGTGAAAAGCTTTGGACGGTGGACAGACGGACGAATTTCTGTTCAATTGGTTTGAATAATGAACTTTTATAATCGACCAATAAAAATAATTGTTCCCCCCCCCCTCCTCCAACCATCAAAATTGTTGGTTTACCTTTAATAATAAAATTTTAAATCCAAAAAAAATAATGAATAAAATCCCTCCTTTCGCTGTCCTTTGCTGTGTTCCGAAACTACTTGACCAAAGTTTACGAAATTTGGCTCAAAAATCCAACATCAATACGGCAAGCTAATAATCTCAGCGCGTCACTCAACTCTAAGGGATTCAAATTAAGGATCAAGTTTTAAAAAAGTGAAACTTTAAAAGTCTTTGATGTAAGAGGGTATTTTTTTTTAGATAAAGATAGAAATTAGTTCCCTGAATCGAATGATTCGGGCTGCTGTGCGATAGTCCGTTCCCTCACCATCTTCGCATGATAAAAATCGGTTAGGTAGACGGTCGAGCTAAAGACTTGAGAGGAAAAGCCCATTTAACAGGAGGTCTGAGCTCGTTCTCGTGGCTGGCGGTCGCCCAAGTATTTTTATCTTCAATACAATTACAAGATTTAGAGGCGCGAGGTGCCGAGTTTAGGTAGGTAAAATACCACACATCTTTCTAGTATCCGTAGATCAGTGATCTTTGTAATGATCTCTATGTAATAATTTGCGGCATTTTTAATTCGATTTTTGGATTCTACACATTTTGAAATGTAAAATAACAAATTTCGAGGGGGGTTAAGGTTTTTCTTTATCTAGGTTGATTTCAAAGGTATTTTATTGAAAATAATACATCAAAAGGGACACCATCCTGGTTTTCTGCGTAGGAATTGTGAAGTTGCTTAGGAGGCTATGGTCAATTTTTCCCTAAATGAAAAACCTCGGACTCCTCATTCTGTTACAGGTACATAACGCCCTCCTCATCCTGAACACTTCTTGACTCTCAAGCGTGATGAGGTCCCCGCTAATTGGTTCTTTTAAACGGGCGCCCGTCAAAAGGGAATTTACTCCGTCTTTTTCTTTTTTTTTCCTTCCAGCAGACTCGCTATTATCTTTTTTCGACCTAATTATTCTCGAGAACGTTGTTTATTTTAAGTCACGTAAAACGCTTCTGACCTTGACGGGTTTTGTCAATCGGTGGGGCGGTTTCTTCCAGAAGTAAATCTCATTTTCAATGGGCGATCCCATTCAGTGAACCATTTATGTAAACGTTATCTCAATTATGCTAATGCGGAATGCAAATCCTCAACCTCAGATCTCTTTAGATAGGTAAGCAACGCGAAAGGGGCTCACCCCGCACGTAGTTATAGGTATCTATGTATTTATCTGATTGATAGCTTCCCCATTTACTTATACGCTATTGAATATGGTTCGTTTCTACTCCCTCCTTTGTATGTTTTCCATGAATTAGCCTGCGAGACGTGATCTATAAACCCCATTGTGCGGTACATTATAATTCTCATATCGAGATCTACATGTATATTTATCGAGTTAAATTGGTTTTGACGTAACCCTCAGTGACTTAATTACTCTTTACAACTCGGAAAGTACAAGAAAAGTTCCAATATTGTCTAGCACTTGGTTTTCGGATTAACTAGCTCATCGTTGTTTTTACTTTGAACGGTAAAATCCTCAAAATCGAAATTTTGCGTTCATTCTATGTTTATATCTCCGACTTATATATTCCGTGTCTGTTTTACATAACAATTATTGTTTTAAAAAGCTCAAAATCAAGCGAGTAAGACCATGAATAGAGTCTTAGCTCAAGAGCAAATGTTGATTATTTAAAAACCCAATAAGGTGGCTAATGGCCCACTTTAACTCACAGTTGGTGGATAGTTGACGAAAGAACGTCAGATCATCCTCGTCATGATCTGTTGACACACGTTAAACATCCACAATTTTCTTCTGATTGTATCACTCATGCCCAATCGGTAATACAATTATGGCTAATTAAAAGAATTTAGCTGAGATTCGACCTAACAACAGAGCAAACTTTTTAGCTATTGCGTATTGAATGACAGCTGATTTTTAATCCAAAGCTATTTTCTTTTAGTTTCTCCTTACAGCTAATTTTCTGCAACTTTAGCTGCAACTGTAACCTAATTTAGCTGAGATTCGACCTAACCAGCAAAGCTAAAATTTGTTGTGTTGGTTATTGGAAGGCAGCAAATTTGAAGCTAAATCAGCTATTAAATCAATTTTAGCCTTAAATTCATGTAGATACATTAAAAATCATCTAGCTTAGTAATCAGATGTTTATACTCAAGATCACAAACTTTTCTTGTGATTTTTGTAAAATTTATAATTCAGAGCTGTCGTAATGGGATAGGGTAGTCTCAAAATGTCAAAAATTGGTAGTTCAATCGCATACAATCACGTTATGGTTGTATTCATGATTATGAATACGCCCATCTCTGCTTGACACACCTTGTTTATGTACACGATTGTTGGGCGTAAGATATTGATTGTCGTGTGTATCTGACTGTTTCTATTTGTAATACGCCCGGTAGTTATTTCCTTCGACTCCATCTGTTTGCGCACAGAACGTGATATCCGTCTCGATATCACTTAGATATTCCAGTTGGCTGCTAACGCGCTGTCAAAATGTCACTGCGAGATAGCGTCACGGCTGCCTTGCCTCTGACTTATCGGAATGTGACGAGCACGATCTTCAACTCCGTGTGAGGACCTTGGAATAACAATGTTTTCTTAACCAATAAAATTAGGCAACCAAACGCCTATTTGCAATCGCGAAGGTTTTTCGTGTCCAGAAACTGCGTTCCGATGTTTGTCAGATTACGGTTTTACAGTCCATATTTTGAAGAGCTTGACTTCGGGTTTCCCATGGGATCTCCGGCGGAATTGAAACATGGTTCGATCCATCATTGGATATCCAAATAGGGTTCTGTAGAACTGTCCTTCAAGCGTCAAACATTAGATACGTTCTTCGTCACTGTTGAGCACGATGTAGTAAGACGTGGAATTTCCTCCTCTCTTCGAATTATTACTGTTCGTCGTAACACCGAAGGTCGTAATTATACTTTGTCATGCCAATTATCTGATCCAATCCTCCGTTCATAAAAGAAAGAAGTAGGTACTTATGTTTATGTCAAGTGATTCATGCCCTAATTGCTCGACCTTAGTTGAGAGTTTTCGCAAAATGATAGCAAAGTTTCGCATCAAAATTTACGCTTAGTCGTCCAAACCTTCGCTTCCATCGTCAGCTGGAAACGTCCCAAATTTCTTTAAACTGGTTGCAGCATAAAATAAGTAATTAGTACCTTTCTGCTGCCACGATTTTCATGATTGGTTTTTCAGCAGAAATGGATTCGTTGGGATTTAGCCTTTCTGCTGTAAATGAATACAGTTTCAGACCTGCAAAGACTTCATTCATCAACACAACAATTACGACACTTTTATCGTAGCAGCCATGAAGATACTTTGCACAAATTGTTCGTATCCCTTCTGGCAAACCATGAAGTTTAAGACAAGGCTCCAAAACCAAAAATGTTTTTATTCAAAAAATTCCATTTTTGAGAACTTTTTTTGTTTCAAAGAGAGATTGTTACTTTTTCTTTGGACCTCCTACCTATGTAGCTAGTGCAGTAGGAACTAATTAATTCAAATACCTTGGTGATATTTTTACAGTCTTATGAAATCATTCTTGCTAACATTGTAGAAAGTTACACCTACATTCATGGTTATAATGACTGTTCAAGATTTGATGTGTGCATCACGTTTTCTATTAGCTCGCTATTTGAACAAAACTCAAATAAGATTGACTTGTGCAGAAGTGAAAATTTGCACCATTTTAATGTTTTTGTTCAATGGTGGAAAAGGAATTAAATAGAGCGTTTTTCCCATCAGTATCAACAGGAAAATGCAATCAACATCAGAAAAGCTGTGGGAACCTTCTCAACTAATTTCACTAAAATCGGTGCTTGGAATGGACCTATAAAGTTTAAATTTTCTGGCCGTATAGTTCAGACATTGATTCAACTTTAGCCGAAGTTTCAGCCCCCTACATCAGTCTGCAGTGACGCTATCACGTTCGCAATGAAGCTACAACTATGATTTGGATTTTCTCAGAACCTTATTATCCCTGATAGTGCCTCTCTGCTGTAAACCCACAATCTTTTGATTGTTTCAAGCCCATCTTCGTTAATGCCTGTACAGTGTACAGTCTCGTGTTTCAACTTGTTGATGCTTGTTCAAGTCTGTATAAAACCTTTTTCAATAAACAAACCTTATCCTCATAAAGATAAATCCCATGTAAAGCAGTTCTACTCCTGCAGAAGACAAAATATTTGACCGAAGCTCAAAGAAGAAGACGTTTTCTGCGGGTTTCTCTGCAGTGATTTTGCGTTCTTGTTTCGTCTGAGCTTCTACGTTGGGAACACGTTACTTTGTTTTACTTGGACAGTAATTGGCAGTTGAACACTTCAGTCTGCACGTTGCTAACTGCTTGACCTTGAGGGCGTAATTTGGCTCTCACGTCCTTCCACCTCTCAAGAACGTCATTACGGTCATTACATTGTAAGTCCATTACGTGAAAAGATTTCCCATTCATTCGCCTCGCTCAATTTTCTAGTACGTTCTGACAACACAATAAATATATTGTATTGAGTCCGTAATTTGAAACGGGTGGTTATCCAACCCAATGATCTAAATTCATTCGAATCCTGGCCGAGCCGTTTCAAGTGTAATTGCTAGTTCTGGTTGGTAACCTTCTGGTCTAATTGTTGTCGTAATGTTCGTTTGCTATAATATTATAACTAACCTATCATTATTTCTCTGATTTGCCACGGAGAGTTCATTATTCCGTTAAAGAGCATTTGTTGGAAGAATGAGTTGGGTCCTTGGGTTCGTAATTAGCAGGATTGTTTTTAGACTTAAAATATCACAATTCGTTTGACAAAATGGTGAATATTTTTTCATAAACCAAAGGTACAGCAGTTTCAAGTTTCTTTACTTGTGACTGAGCTGTCAATTTAGTAGTTGTCACACAGATATTTCAGTTGGTTTTTACGTGTTTTTCTTCATTCAAGTTATCTTATGGATTTTCCAAATGAAGATATGTAAACATATATATACCGAGGCGTGAGTGTGTGAGTATTCATCCACGTTTAAAATGGAATAAAAATTCTTACCAGAAGTCGCAAATAACAATATAACTATAAAAATACACCAAACTGAAGGTTACATTCCGAATTTATGACCCAAGTTGGTAGAGGTTTTTTCTTTAATGTCTCAGTATTAACTATTGAAGCAGGATAGTGTGTACATCAAACAATAAAAACCTTTTGATTTGATTCGATATGTGAAAACGTTTGCATTTGCTGTATATGTTGAGTTGGAAGCAGAAAATCAAGTCCCCATGCCCCGTTTTGTGTGTTTACTATTTTGGCCAAGACAACACTGATATTTGTCTATTAAAGCTGCAAAACAAAACTCAGCTACATCTGAAAGACCCAGAAAAAAAGTACATTCCGCGGATTGCAAACATTTGGTTGCAGGAGGTCTCACAACCCGCAAAAACCATCAACCGTAACATGTGTCCTGTGAAAAACCGGAGCGAACTGCGAGTTTGGCTCAGTTGCTACGAATTAGCCTTCCCCCCGCGCCCTCCCCACTCTTCCTCTCTTCTTCTTACAACGACGCGAGAAGACCAGAAACCTCCTTTAAAAAAAAAGAAGAGGAAAAATAAAAAATAAAATAAAATGAAGAAGAAAAAAAAAGCTCCGGAGGAATCGCGAGGCATCCGCTTCTTTGAGTCTTCCAGGAGTTGGGTCCGCCACGTGCCTGTAGGACCGTTCGCTCGCATAATCCTTTCAACGCCGTAATGGACCTCAACTCCCCCCCTCGCGACCCCTGGTGGATTCTTGTGCCTTTTCAGAAGGTTTTACAAGCACCACAAAAATATTTTAATGAAGCTTTGTTCGAGCAGTCAGGTTGAAAATGGAGAAGAAAAAAAATTCGCGCGCATCTTTCTGTTGTAGTTGGCCACCTATCGTCGTCAGCTTGGAAAGGAATTGGTTTCGCTTGTCAGAGTAGTTACGTGGGGTACATTGTTTTTGCGAATAAATAAGTTAGCTGCAACAACTAGAAAAATCTATAGCAATTTTTCTGGATAGTTCCTTCGTTGAAAATCTGTAACGTTTGCCACGTCCTCACTACGCGTCGGCAGCTTAGCTCCCCGTTACTTAATCTTTAATCTATGCTCAACCCTTAGCTCGTTCATTATTGTAATCATTATCATTAATTATGTGTATAGATAATTTGTATTTCTAATAAAATCCTTCATGGCTGTTGCTTCCGGCTAATGCCAATTGAAGAAAAAGAAAAAAAAACACTCATAGAAAGCCAAAGACGATTGGGAATTCGTACTCAATGACACATGAAATGAATGTAGTTGAAAGTAACTTATAATAAATACAAATCTGAATTTCAACGAGGTCGCATTGCATTGAACACTTACTCTGTCTATAAAATGTGCTGTGAGTTGTTACCATGATGGCAATGAAAGTTCCATTATCCTTGCCATGGCATCCATCACGTTTAATAAGCTAGATCGTCTATTGCGGAACTCGATGGTGACAGACAGGACAGGTTTTCATGTGACTAAGTTGCTGAAAGATATATATGTTAAATAACCTGACTTGGTCTGCAAGTTTGTTTTGAAATCGTTCATTACAGTTGGTAACCTCCTTGTTTACCTGTCCCATTTCTAAGTAAATGATCTCGATCGGCTCTTGATAAAAACCGATCCGCCAGTGTTTCAAGCCTGGCTACACGGCCTTATTTGCTTTCGAGATGATGAAGTTATCGAGTGGAATATCCTAGAGAGTCGAGTGGCTGACTCAAGGATGTAAAAGAATCCGTCCAGACAAGGTTGTGCTTCTGGACTTGATATCTTTGCCAGTTCAACTGTTTCTTGAGGTACCAACCTCCCCTTTCCCGAACGATGTTGTGACATAAAATAGCGATTTTTGCACCTCATAGGTATGATATGTACGATCGATATCAACAATTGAAAAGTATAAGCAGGGGTGTCCACAGGGGGGCAAAAAAATGGGGGGGGGGGAGTTGATTGAAACAGTGTTTACCGTGACGACATTCAAAAATATATTACATCCTATGGTAATGAATCTCAAAAAACATGCACGTTTTCTCTATTGCCGACTGGGTTAGAATGTTTTCAATATGTACCTGTAGATAAACTAAGGGATGCTTACGAGTTAGGGATGGGACATCGACATCAATGTTTGGCTTCGATATTGCGATGTTTTGCCATCGATGCCACACGTTCGATAATATCGATATATCGATGTTTTGGCTTCGATAACATCGGTTTGGTTTGCTCTTCACTCACTGCGAAAATTCCATCTGGTGTGCTTTCTACCTGACGTGAACAACAAGAAATATTGAAAATTCTTTCAACTGCTGTAGTATTAGCGAATTTTCGGAGAAAAAAAAACTATTGTTCTCGGTCGAAAATATTTTCAAAAAATGTTTGCACCAAAATCCGTCTCAAAGCATTCTAAATCCACTGTCAAAAGGCACCAAAACTCATTCCAGACGATAACTCTCGATAGAATTGAGAGAGAAAGCTCAAATTTGCACAAAAAATCTATCTAAGCTTTCAAAAGGCTAAGTTTGAAGATGGGCACAATCGCCTCACTCGAAGGGGGAGATTCGGGGCATTTCAAATGGGGGAAAATTACCCGAAAACTTCCAAGTAGGTGACTCTCTTTTATGTAGGTTTTGTGAACTATCACACTATGGGGAAATCGGATTGGAGATATCTCAATCCGTTCTAACTAGAGCAGTTTGAAGATGATAAAACAAGGTAGGTGGGCAAAGTTGGAAAACAAATTATGAAATTCTTCAGCTTTCAAAAATGTCCAAATTAAAATGAGGTATCACAAGTCAGAAAATAAAATTGTTTTATGCGTAACTTTTCCCCATGCAAGACTTGTTTGAAAATTTGCTCATTTCATCATGCTACATGACTGGAACTTTTTACCATCTTCTTCAGAGTTGAAATACCTTTAAAATGAGATATCATTTGTCACAAAATAAAACTGTTGATTTTGCATCAATATTCCTCATAAAAACCGTGTGATATGGATGCTGTTAACTGATAAGGACACCGATATCGAAAATATCGATAATATCAATATAATAATCAATATAAAATGTGCTGTGAGTTGTTACCATGATGGCAATGAAAGTTCCATTATCCTTGCCATAGTATCCATCACGTTTAATAAGCTAGATCTACACTCAAACATCGACATCGATTTCAATATCGATGTTTTGTCTCGATGTCCTATCCCTACGAGTACTTTTTACATAATTGTTTTGGGTGGAGGGAGGTATCATCTTTCGTGGGGGGGTCATGAAGGGGGGGCACCTCATGTTAAGTCAGTTTTTTATCGAAAATTGCGTTGGAAACGGTACTTTGTTTGTTTAGGGTATCTGAAAACGGTGGTCCGGTAAAAACAGGGGATCAACATGTCCAAATGATTCAAAACAGCGGGTGATTATTTCGTACACAGCGAAAGGGTTTATGCGAGTGGTCTAGGGAAAGAATGGAATACTACAGACCGCCTTCCTCATCATTTTCAGTTTTTCAACCATTCTCTGAATTCCTGAGTTTCACAGTTCGCAATCCTCTCTCGTTCCGCCCTGTTGCTGTTTCAATACAATATTTTTCATCGCTTTAGTATTACACATTGATTTTGGATTTATTACCAACTTACTTCATTTGCGTCTGTTTTAGAAGTCTTTGCCTTTGGTAAATTAATGGAATTGGGTGGTTGAGGGTCATATAATAGATTGACTGCCGTAATTGGATAGTCTTATTCACTATAATGTGATTTCATTTTCCTGATTTTTTGTGTTAGACATCTTTCTCTTTACCATTTAAAATGGTTTTTTAAAATGTATTCCATACCCAGTGGTCAAAACTGATACTAATTCCTTGGATAATAAAGAGTATTGATGCCTATCCTGCTTGTTTGGCATAAAATTGATTCTTTTAGATCGATCACCATTTTACTTCACTGCAGTTTTCATTCGAGAAATCATTATCAGACTCGCACAGAATCTGCTTTACTATAAATGCTTCACACCTTAGTCACTCCCTGAAAGTGCCTTATAAGAATAGGCGAAACTCGTTGTAATATGCGACAGAATATACTTGAAAGATCCCAATCTGTTACTTCACGCTTAACCTCCCTATTCTGATATGACTACAAGAACATTAGGAAGATTACTCTACGTTATTTACTGGTTAGCGTTGTGGAAATTTGCTGAAATAAATTACAATATCAAATTTGGGCATAAGGCAGTTCTGCACGACTGTTTTATTTTCCGTCTATTATCTAAAATGCGTCGTAGATTACTAGTGCGAACGCAATATGGGCGTTGCGTTGTACGACCGCGCCTTAATATTCAGATCCGTCGTTTCCCAATCGTACATCTGTAGACTCAACTATATCCAGGCCCTCGAGGGTTGTGTTCTATTTTTTCCATTTCGGACTGAGCACATCGCTAACTACGTATTTGTGATCTATCACAAGGCTCCGTACATATATCATACATGAACGCTTTCATTACCTTGTCCAGTATTCGTTTGGGTACCCATTATTTTCAAATGTTGAACGCTGGTTCTCGTTACATATAATTACTAAGGTGACGGCAGCGAAACCCAAGATATCCGTTTTTCGCGGACGGAGGGTGCGGTCAAAGAATGAAACTATTTGTAGTTGATAGACATTAGGCTATGCAAACCGCCAGCCCATATGGTAACCAAAAGCCAAGTACCGTAACGAAACCATTAGTTTACCAGTGAGCACTTTTTTCCTTAGAAGAAGTTATGCAGTTACTTTCTTAACCACTAAATAATATGGACATTACTATTGTGCAATAGCGAATTGACCAGCCAAGAAACAAAGGGAGCACATGACGATCAGATGTAATCAAGTGGATTACACAAACAGTAACAGTCAAGGAAGGTTGCACCAACTTTAAGGAGGACTGTAGACAGACAAATTGAATCTACAATTACTTTCCTAACAACCTTATCGCCTTAATGTTTGCTTCATTTCGTGACATGGAAAGGAGGGGATCTTCCAGAGGAAGTTGAGTAAAGAGAAAGAAAATGTTTCAATAATTATAGTTCAATTCAGTTCAAAATAACCTTTATTTTTACCATCATCTGACATGAAAGGTGGAGTTACATAAGAGGAGAATAATAAAAATAATAATACCTAAATAATACTAAAATGAACAAAGTATCTTATGAGATAAAAAATTGAGCAAACAAGCAATAAGGGAAACAATTCAGCAATACAAGTAACAATATCTAGAGAGAATTATGCATTCAAAACCTGCAAAACTATTGGCAGAAATAAAATGCTTCGTATTATCAACTCAAAACAAATCAAAAAACCTGCAAAATTATTGACAAAGAAATAAAATGCTTCGTTTTATCAACTCAAAACAAATCAAAATAAATGGGACACTGGGTAGGGGCGCAAAAACTGAAGAAGACAGACAGTAGCTCGTCATCATCCGTCAGTGATGCGATTGTTCAACTGACAGATTTAGTACATCCCTGAAAATTTCATCGAAATTGGTCAGGAACTCCCGGAGTTATGCGCGTAACAAGGATCGAGAGATTCTTGATCAAATAAACAAAATGTCATCAAAATTTCAAGAACTCTCGGAGTAACAAGGATTCACGTTTGAAAATTAATCCGGCGGTGATGAAACTCATACTATCACAAATTGATGGAGTTAGCATATCATCGCCGATCAAATAATCGTTTTCATCAAATACAATAACTTCGCCAAGATGATCAGGACACACAGACAGACACGGAACCAGTTCAGCAGGTCTAAAACGCAAAATGCGAGTGATTTTTTGAGGAGACAAAAAATTTTCACATTCCGAAAGTCAATGCTTCCGAACTTTAGTAGACTCGGAAGCAATAAGTGACACTGGGTAGGGGCGCAAAAACTGAAGAAGACAGTAGCTCGTCATCATCCGTCAGTGATGCGATGTTCAACTGACAGATTTAGTATCATCGCCGAAAACACGAATTCTCGATTCTTCATCAAATAAACAAAGATTTCTTATTCTGAACTCGGACATCACAAATTGATGGAGTCGCTGGAGGTCGATTTCATTTGGACGCCGGATGATCGGTTCGGCACATTCTGGATAGAGCAGGTAATGGCATAGTTCTTCTCTAGAGCCGGCATTGAGTTGGCATTCAAAAAGAACGTGGAAAAGGGTCTGATTAGTCTTTAGGTTGCAGTCTTCACAAATTTCTTTTGGGGTCATTTTTAGGCATTTTCCCCCAATTCTGAGGACTGCACTGTACGAACCCATCACTCTAATTTGAGCTATTAGTCGTTTGAAGGCAAATGGAACATCCAGCTGAAAGTATTCCCGGCAGCCTGGGTGTGGATAGAAGAGGAATCTATATGAGTCGTTGAATCATGATTCCGACATACTAGTCAAGTCCTGGTCAAACAGGTAAAGCTTCGAGTACTCGAGAATCCCTGGGATTGAGGCACTAAGGGCCGTAACCTCTTTAGAAATCTCCACTTCGTTTCCAGTGCATTCCCGAACCAATTTTTTCAGTTGGGTAAACCAATTGAATCTCGGGTTGTTTTTTGGCTTGTTATCCAATGCAATGAGAGCTAAAGACAGACCTCTGGAAATCTAGACTCTTCCATTCGGAGAATTCTGCTGAGGAAATTGAATCCCTGTTTTAGAACCTTATAAGACAACGGAGGTAATCCTGCCTCAAGTCTGACCATATACTCGTAGTTGCAAGTGCAGCGAGGGATACCTAGGATTCTCTTAAAAAATTGGACTTGAACGCACTCAGTTTCTCTTGTGTGCCTAAGGGCCCGGATCGATGAGCTATACAGAAGACTTCCGAGAACAGAGGATCTGAAGACCCTGGTAATTGAATCCCAGGAGGAGCATGAACTGCGGGCCAAAGCATCAGTGGCTATTTAATTATAGTTCGTCAAATTATCGTGAGAAGGAACAAACAACTTGGATGGGGCGCGTACAACACAGGATCACGAAACGAGAGAGGCGAACCAACCAAAATAAATGCTCTAAACACATCCCAGTGTCTCCACCGACTGTGGAAAGTGGTCCCCAAGCTAACACGAGGATTATTCACTAATTATGTTCCCTTGTAGTGTGAAAAATTGAAAAAAAAAGCATAGAAAAAAAGGTTTGTACCCAATAAATTTCAACTACTTCTCGTCATGATTGCTCTAAATGCAGGGATATTTCTACGGTCAAGCTCTTTAGGAAGGTTATGCTCAATGTATTTAACCTTCAATGTGCAGGATGTGCTCGATTTCTTCGGAACTCGCACAGCGTTGTGGGAACTCAGGAAACTTGACCTGTGGGAGAATCCTTTGAGCGTTGAAACAATAGTGGAACTGTGGAATCAAAGAGATCCTTGGTTGGTGGCACAATATGGGTTTAATGCTTGATATACCGCGTATACCTGACGACAGAATGGAACTGGTAGATCTCAGTTTCATTTGTACATATTTGTGCATTTAGTGCTTAAAAATTGAATTGGCGTGTATTGGTTTGAGTCACCCCAGCATACGGATATCAAGTCCGTTGTCGTTACATGCAAGCAATCACCTTTCTTTGTTGAGCTTATAATGTTTTATAAATATACATGTTTTCTCCTTCTTCCCCCCAATCCAGACAGCCAATTCCCCACCTCTGTTCCTTTAGTTCATTTTCATTGGCACAGCGTTCCCCCTCGAGATGTTCTTTGAACTTCGGAAATAAATGCAAATCTTACTCACCAGACCTCGTTTTTTGGATAAAATAACCTTCGCATAAAACTGCTTTCTATAATCATTTTATCGACAACTAGGAATGAATAGGGCACACACTACTTTCTAAACAACATTCACGATAAATATTTTATTGTTTTTGTCGATAATTGATCAAAAGTCAAAAGTTTGAATTAGATCTTTTTTCTTATTATTCTTTAGCTTTTTTAGTACTGAACCCCTCTGATCAGCTTGAGAGCTCCTTTCTAAGTATTTAAACAAAAAAAGTTTCTTGGTTTTAGAGTTCAGCCTTTAAGTAGACGCTCGAGTATTTTCTGTCGTACAAATTCGGTATTTGCATCTTCCAATAAGATTGGAAAAATCGTGCAAATTCGAACGTCTAGTAATAAATCATAATGTAGAATTAAGAGTTATATAAAACAGGCTGAGGAGATTGCTGAATCTCAAGAGGAATAGGAATTCGCCAAAAATACCCACGTTTGGAGAATTACTGCTGTTATTGCTTGTTATTGGAGACGACCAGTTCAAATAAGTAGTGTGTTGCGAAAGAGAATAATAAATTCGCTTATCTTAATTTTCTGGTATGCTTTATGAAAATGATTTTGCCTTTAATCATTCTTGTTTTGCAAATATGAATTAGCATTTCGTTCGTGTGGAGCTGTTTCGAAATATTGTGAATAATTCGTTTTATTTATCCGTTCAATCAGGTGTTGATGGATGACAAGATTATGAGTTTAGTTAAAAGCTTCCGCCTACAATTGTATCGAGCCAGTGTAGTTTCGATCAGCAATCGGATACAGGAATTGAGTAGGTGACGTTGAGAAGCTGACAGGTGTTGAGGAGAGGAGTGGCTGAGGCGGTCGCGCCGACCAGAAACTCCATCTAGTTCAAGATTCCTGACGAAGACTTGAGCGCGGCAATACCCCGTACCCGCGGATCTACGTTTGTTTTAAATGCATTATCGTCACGAAGAAACACAGTCAGTTAGGGTAACTTTGTACCATTTCTTGCTGTTTATTGTTCGTGAAGATTACCTGGTTGTCAAAATGAAAAACATGCCTTCAGGCTTATCTTAAGACACCCATATCCTTGGTAACTAAGTTCAGTTATGAAATATCAAGATAGACCTGGCACGCGCCCCAATAAGGTGCACAATGTTGAACGATCTAGGGTAGCAAATCTTCGATTTTCCCAGTTTGTTCAAGATTGAGCGGGAAACTTTTCAGAGCAAACACACGTTTTCGATCCTGCTATTGACAAATTAATGTAGAAAGAACTTACCTGATCCTTAACTTGTTGCCTTGAAGTTGGCTAACCACAGCTAACAATACAGGCATTTTCATAGGCTCCTTATAAAGTGTTTTCACTACCTTCTTCGCCGCACAACGGCGTTGCCGCCACACTCCGCAAGAAAAGTGAATGTTTCCTCGATCTCAGAACCATTCAGAATATACGTTAACACTTTTCTTTTGCATTAGAATTTCAAGTGTTTTTCTGGAGAAGTTCCCCCCCTGTACAAATTTACTCTAAGTGACTATACAATTATTAGTTATAAAGGGTTCGTGGGAAAGTTATACGAAAACCTTAGGCGAGCTACGTTTACATTTATTTATTTATAATCATTTAAATTTATTTTGGAATTTTGTTTCGGAAAAACCGAAAGTGAAGGTGAATATCCACTGGTGGTTTTCCCGGAGATTTCTCATAATCGTTGTACGTTTAATATCCTTGACAATGTCTATTGTACTTCCTGGGTTGCACTCGCCTGTTTTTAATCCGTTCATCGATGCTGGGGGTTTTCATTTTTTACGATCATGGTTCACCAGCTTGTAAATAGGTTGCTTTTAGTTTTAGTAAAACGATGCTGCCCCTGCAACCCATGTCCCTGCCTTTATCTAACTCTGCTCCTTCTTCATCCAAAACATCAGGGACTGGTGGTTTCATCGATCTAGCATTCATGGAAATAACGTAAGAATCAAGACTTAACTATTCATGTCCCCCTGATCTTCCTCTCCTGAGTCATTGGCTGAATTTAGGTATGCCACAAGCCATGATTAGCTGATCGCCCACCTCCACCAACTTCAATCGAAAGACACACTGTCCTACTCGTGATCCTATCGTCCTTCACCGGCCAAGACAAGTAACGATATTTTTTACTGCTTTGGATCCGAATGTGTTAGACTTCATTCAACTAAACGTGACTCCAAATGGCCGAAAATATTCACGTTAAATTGCACTGCAAACTATCTTATGGGAAATGTGCCCTAAATTGTCACCATCCACACACCAACTATCATCTCCTCTTCTACTCTTACTTACATTTTGACATTGGTTATTTAGTTGCGCAAAAAGGAACCACTTCTGATCATCTCATAGACCAATGGAGGTCCTCAGACCAAAATTTAACAACCACTGATATTGATTAACGTTGAGAGCTTGGCATCTAGTTCATTCATAGCGTTCAAACAATAGTGTCTATACAAGAACCTAATCTGGGAACCAACTATTGTGTAGGTGTAATGGGTTTTCCGTGGTTTTACGTTGCTGAGGAAACACCATGAAAGCGGAAATATCTCTGGATTTCAATTAAAAGTTGCTGATTGCGATGCGCCTTCTAATTACAGGAGCTATAATAGCACACTTCTCTGTCTGCTGATGTTAGTGCACAAGATATAATGTTCACTAAGCGTGCAAGACGTCGTGTTTAGACCAGTTTCCACGTAGATAAACATCGAGGGAGGGTTGCTTTGTTTACCAGAAGCTTGAAGGAAAATGAACTGCCGGTGACCACGGATTGTTGGTTTTTTTTTTTCACGAGTCCTCGCACAACTCTCATCAGTGAGGTTATCCTTAGAAGAATCTAGACCGTCATTTACTGAGAAAATCTGACGGGGATGGAGCATTGATAACACTGTCCGTGAGTTCATGCATTGATGCTCTGAAGTATCATCACGCCAGCGTTCCATTAGAAGTTAATGCAACCAAACCAGGAGCTACGCACTTCTGCACTACTAATAACCTGACTGTTTACTACCTTATCCAGAGTTTATTTTCCAAGAAATCAACCCTATATGATTATAATTTGAAACGTAACATATTCAGATGATGAAATTTAGGGTCCGTTTTAGCGGAATGGGTCCTACATGATCAGCTGATGTCTAGCAATTCCCTGAAATAAATGTGTCATTAATGTGTGATTAGTGAATGATTGATGATACCTAGCGTCCCTGAGACAGTACGAGTCTATCAACATGATGATCTTCAACCTTCAGCTTAATGAGCAAAATTATCTCCTCTTCATCCGAGAAAACTGAAATTCGATAGGGATGTCCATCGTTTCTCAGCACGCGTGCCATAAGTGAATTATACTGTCTGGAAGCTCCCTAGCTCCCCACCATAGTTTTATTGGACATGATTTAACGCAATGTGATAACTGTCAGCTATTCTCAACAAACACACATCGGTTTTTATGGACATAGCAAGAAAAACAGAACCACAATCGAGTAACCCTTTGACATTTCATAGCTGCAATGATTCACCGTGTGACTGTTCAAAAATCAAAAAAGTTAATAGCTTAGTTTATTTAGGAGTGACTTTTGATTCTCAAATGAAATGGACCCATCACATTCAAAATGTGTGTCAAAAGCTAAGGAAATGTGCCTATACCCTCTATAGAATACAATTTCTATCAGATGAGCTAAAGATCAATATTCATCAGGCGCTGTTTGAGTCAATTTTCCAGTATGCAATATGGGGGAGCACTCTCAAGTACCTAATTGACTAAATTTTTAAAATTCAAAAAATTACATTAAGGGAATACCTTTAATTGTTCAATAAGCCCCGGCGCCATTCCAGTGATACATTATTTCATGATTTGAATTTGTTAACCGTCCACCAATTGTACACATTAAATATGCTAAAACTAATCCGTAAACACAAAAATATATATTTTGCTGATGTGAGACAGCGCCAATCAAAATCATACAGACTCAAGTTGTCGAGAGTAAAAAATACATTTGCTCAATGACGATAAAATTACAGAGGCATGCAAATAGTCAATAAAGATTTTGAAAAAATTAGAAATCTAATGAACATAAACAGTGAGCATCTATTCAGAAAAGAAACTTATAAACTAACCCTTATGAGTACTTTATGAACTAAGATTAATAAATAAATGGCGTGTATACTAAGTACATCATTTTATGGAAGTGGGTTATAAATGTTAACAATTAATGTGGTGTAAATATAGTGTTATAGGTAGGTAATTTATAAAAATTAGATATAAGAACCAACTCCGGGCTGGGCCACAGTGTTACACTATCCAGCTCGGTCATCAGTTAATATTCAAATGAAGAATGTAACTTGTAAAATTATGTAAATAAACTATCTGTCCATCAACTTCGACAATTTGGTATTCACTCTTACAGCACTTAATCGAAGGAAGGTTTGGTTTATAATTATTGTAACCTCTTTCTTTTTTTCCCCATTATTTTAAGTACCTCATACAAATAACAAAATTCGTCGTTTTCACTCGTGTCGTTTGATGCTTTGTTCGTACACAGTTTTTATATCTGCATCTACAAAAGAACTTGCTCATTATACTGGTGCAAAGTACATTCTTGAGCTACCAACAGTAATTGCATTCCAAGTTTTTGCTGTTAATTTCGTATTTGTATGTAAGATTGTGTTAATTCCATAACATTACAGTTACATACCAACGAATCGAATCGTAAATTTGCGACTTCACTTCCTAGATGAGTTCTTTATTAGGCAGGTACAATCAGCATGATTGTAGTGAATATGGGCATGGGGGAAACCTATTTTATTCGTTTACTCCGTGATCTAACCTTTAAAAACCCCTATCCTCACATCGTCGCTTGTCCATTACCTTTTGTTAATTAAGACAATCCGTTAGTTCCCAGTTAGGCCACGAGACAAGTTCATTGTTCGATAGTCTCCTCTGATTGGCTAATTGGTTAGATTTTTTTTTTCAACGATTTTGTCAACAATGGTTTATTAAATCGATAGAATTATGTAAACGATGTGTAGGTAAGGTTGAATGAGACAGATATTTAAACCAAAAATATTTTAATTCCTAGTTGAAGCAAGATGATTTATTCAGTTAGTTACTACCACCCAATATCAAAAGTATCAAAATAATCACGGTTCATAAAACTGTAGGTGGACGGGCATCCGATTTCAGTTTTTCCTGACTTTGTGCTAGAACAAGTATCACATTTGATTATTGGTGTTTATTTAGTATCAAATACCAAACTTGAAAAAAAAATTGTTTCAAACAGCCGTGACGGCTTTTGTGGTAGCCACAACAATGAAGTTTAAAATCGCCACGACAATGAGAAATCAACATTAACCTTCTGCAATTAGGAGTCTAATTAACACTTATAAAAATTGAAACTTGTATTAAATAGAGTTTTTACATCTAAATCCCAAAATGAATGCTAACCAAATCAATAAGATTGATTAAGAGTGATTCTCGAACCCATAACAATGAGAAGTATGAAACGTACATACCTGTTTTAGAAACGGCTGACTTAATTTTAGAGCCCCAACTGTATAGAAATGGCGGAAGCATGGTGTTTCCTCAAAGGGCAGGGTTACCAATGCTCAAAAAACTTTGAATTGGCAAAAAATGCCCTCATACGACGATTTTCTTCAAACCCGTGACAATGAGAGAAGGTTCGGGACAAACTTTGATTGATTCGTGCCTTCTGAACCCACGACCAGTAACTGTTGAAATATTTCCGAAAACGTACTTTGAGCGGATAAAATTTCGGTTTTCTCACTCACGGACAGACCAAACAATGACATGCAATCATCTGCATGTAAAATGAAGAGAAAGCGAACTTTATGACAGCCATGAGTAGGCCTAGTTACGACATAAAATCTACAAAAATAATTTTTGGAAAATGTTGAGCAGAAAATTATTGATCAATGAAGGGCAGCGATTGTCCCGTAAAATAGGAATCACCCATCAGTGCCCTTACTCTTCTCATATAACCAATTTCATTGAATCTCATGGAAGTCATTTAAATTACCTCAATCTTTAGTTTTACCATGTCCAATACGTCATATGATACATACAAATCACGCTCATTTACCTATTTTTTGCTGGTTATCCTGAATAACTCTTCACAATCAAGTCGTTAAGACAATTTTGACTTACGGAGCTCATCTGTGGGGGCTACGCGGATCAATCGAACCGAGACATCATCTTAAGATTCCAAAACATTGTCCTGAGGATGATTGTCAAGGCACCTTGGTACTTTCGAAATGAACTTCTCCATCACAAGCTTCAGATCGAAACAATAGACAATGATATAAAGCGACAAGCAGTGAGACACGTCCGACTAAGATCTCACTTCGACGAGGAAGCTGTCCGACTCCTTGATTCAAATGATATCGTCAGACCAAACCACTTAACCTAGCTTACTTGTGAAACAGAAAAGTGAAACTATTATCGTAACTAACAAAACTCGTTGGATGTACCTTAATTTTGGATATTTATCCATAATTTCAAAATGATATTGTCACCAAGTTATACTTGGTGTTATAAAGAATTTTAGAAAATTACCTATGTACGTCGTAGAGGCGGACTCCAATATTTCTCCATAATGAACTTGGATGATTTATACGGTTATAATAGCCGACGGCTCTACATTACCATTATACCCGCAATCTTATCGCCGTTCATGCTAATGCAGGTCGACTGACAAGTAATGATAATTCCATTGAGTTCCGCCTCCTACCTAAGACGAAGGATATCCTTCGTATGTGACACGTCGAGGAGGGTGCTGTGAGCATTCATGTCGCTTCTTATCACATTATTAATTTGTTTATGCTATCTATACTATTTTGTTGAGTATAGTTGGATTTCGTAGGCGAGTAAGAAAATCACTTCGTCCAAGTACCCCTGCTATGATATTCCAGCTTTATACTGGCTCGAGGGCCTTGTATCCCTGCACCATGTTTTACACTTTATTACTTTAACGGTGCTCTTATGCATTTCAGGGCCGTTTTGCCAAAATGCCTTTGTTTGGACTTACTTTCTTATTACAATCTTACCCCATTTTGCCTGGTTCCCTCACCCAATTCCACGGTACAACATTTCTCTTAAAACCTCAATAGCCTGGTTACAAAAGTCGCAAAAGTGAGTTCTCATGTTCATCTTCAATCTTCCTTCAATTTGTCATTTTTGATTCACATACTGTTTCACAATCAAAACGTGGTACTTCTTGTTATCTCTTATCAACACAAAAGGTTTAGATGTACGCCAAATATCTTCTCCACATACATAAATTCTTCTTCCATGATTATCTTGGAATCATTTTCTAGTAATAGATACCACCCACAGCGTGGTTACTTACTGCATTCTTGAGTGCATCTTATTATTTAGATAACTGAATTATTGTTGATTTGATTGAATCAAAATTTAATTGAATTATTGATTGATGATTTCTGAATTATTGTCGAATTAATATTCATTATTTTACTGTGCATCTTATTTCATATTACAGGTATCAAACTTCCTTTAATTTTGCTATAGTTTCACGGTTTTAATTTCCGTATGTTACAAATCATTGACTGTGCCTTCAAATAAGAAGAAAGTAGGTAGGTGAGAATTGAAGATGCCGAGCAAGCAAAAATTGGATGATTGATTTACGGTAGAGGAACCAGGAGGTTATTAACTTTGAAACATCACATCTCCGTTTGAAGTAGAGATGTTCCATTGATCTAAAAATGTTCACAGCTAAATGATTTTTTTTAACCATCTCACGTTCTTTGCAAGTTGAAGCTACCGAAATCTTGGTGCCAATTTACTGATCGACTGAGGTTTTAGGATTTTATGCTCTTCCACTGCCAGAGGACTTGAGTTTAATTGAGTAACTAGCCACAGTAAGGAAAGAGAGCTTGCTTCTCATTTGTTGTATCTCCTGAGTTAGGTGGGCAAGGATGAGTATTTCTAATTTACTCAAAACTTGCCTCCGAAGAGATGGAATGTGGGATCGACTGGACCACCCTCCTACTGCCAGAGCCTTCCTACGATCCCCGAAGAACATTCTCGGACATGTTCCCATCTCGTGATGCTCCTCCGAAACAAGCGGAAGGTACAGGCCCTCGGAACGCATCTAGGGCCTCCGCGAAGGGCGTGAGCCTGATAGCCCATAGAGGTACGAGATAGGTGATACCTCATACGAAGAACCCGCTGGGCCGTTGACCTCCCCACACCACGTTAGATGTTGCCACACCACGTGGGCTCTGCTTCCTGCCCTCGCGTCCATCACCCCCGGACTCCGCTTTCACTTTTGAAATAAATTCTGCCGATCTCCAGGACACCGCCCTTTCCCTTCCTCCTTCCAGCAGCTGCATACCTTCTCGACAAGGCTATACATAATGCATTGGGCGCTATATCCCTTTGAATGCATAATTCGAGCTGAATATCTCAGGATATGTTCATACCGGACTTGAACTTATGTTTTATCGCTGATATACTTTTGAAACAAATAAATCCTGATAGCAGAGAAGAGAGTTTTTGCAGTCTTCCATCTGAGTTATTTTGCTGAATCGTTTTACGAAAAGAGGTTTTTCTAGTATAAGCAACCAGAGCCTTACCAGTGAATCGTACTGCTGTACAAGCAAGTAATCTTCGTGCGGTTGAATTCAAAAGTCACACTAACGTTACTATACTTTCAATTTTTTAATCTCAATTTTAGCGTTTACGCCGTTACATTAACTGCATTACCTTATTCATCTGTTCATCTTATTTCAAAATTTGGTAAATTTCACTTCTATATTGCCAGATATTTTACACTATCAACAGCTCTATCTGTGTGGTTTGATTTTTGGAAGACAATTAAGTATGGTACTGGAAGGGTACTTGATGTTGAGTCAGCATTAGACGAATGCGAGGAGCTTGTTCTGGATGGAATCCTGGCGTACAGATATGAGGCCATTCTCGCGATCGTTACTAAAATGCAGTAACAGCGAGCAGTTCACCAATACTCCCTCAGGACATCTGGACTTTTCTCATATTTAACGACTGAAATGCTGCGGATTTGGAAGTATATAGGTCATATTGATGGTCATGAAGGGTCCACCCAAGGGACCTGGTGGTCGACACCACCGAACTCCTTGCCCACACAATTATCATTTCTGTTTGTTCTTCAAAGCTGTCAGTTGAACTGAAATCTCTTCTGAATCGCTGGGTTACATTGGCAAGATGTCTTGAACTGTCTTGAACCGTTGACGGGATCTATGACGTCAATTGCGTAATCCTTTGAAGAAAACTACAACAGTATGCTAATGAATTACTCCATTTGAATCTGGGTTACTACTTCCATCATTAATAGAATCAGTTTGTTTCTGTTTTTGTTGACATTGGTATGACACATGGATTGTGGATCACGCTTCTGGCATCAAATCTCTTCTCCTGCGGTCCCACTACGTGCAGCTTGACCGGCATTCACTCCTGGCATATAGTTGTGAAGCCTTTGCATCTTTGTGATTCCCCCATCTCCTACTTGCAAGGAGCCATAGCAAGCCGTTCAGCACTACTCTCCTGGAACATCTGGTCTTCTCTCAGACTTGACGATTGAAGTTGTTGAGGCTTTGGGAGTTATTGATGGCTATAAGAGCGCTTACTCGAAAGGTCTAGAAGTAAACACTCCTAAACTCCTTGGGGTCACTGATTTCACTCAGTGATGGTCCTTCAAAGATTGCCTCTCTTCCTTCTTGAAAATCAACAGTTTTTGCTCGTTGATGTTACGAACCTGTAAAAACCAACACTGTTGCTATTCTAGTACTTCTTAATCGTATAAATATATAAAATGAATTATGAATTACAACTTCTCCAGCTGCACAAGGGTTTTTTTCCTAATTTTCCATTCATTCGTTCAAGTAGAACCCATTTGTGGTTTTTGACCCAGTTTTCATGAACTTTGGCTAGTAGTTGAGGTTAAAAGCTTCAACGGCGGATTCGATGGGGTTAACTTATTTTTTCTTGATCGATTACCAGTGTTCATAATTTTAAAGAACAAACCAATAAAATGAAGGAAACTAGGTCGTGTGGTCGGTCACGCTGCGTGATTGGGGCTTTTCCGAGTTCCAGTGACCACCAGGGCCGGCCCTGTTCGTTTCGTATCGCTGCCGCCACGCTCTACATGCTCACCACCGCTCCCCATGTGCTCTGCTAAAGTCAAACTCCTAATTGCCACCGACTTTCTACTCTTCTCTTTCTTTCTCCTCTATGAGGCCGTGTTTTCCGTCCCCCTCCCTTAGAATCGCCCTCGTGCCCGCTTTTTACGGTTTCTTAAATACGTTTTCACCCCCATATCCCGCGGATCGTGCTCAACGACCTCATCTATTCTACGATTACGAGCCCATATATTAAATGCGGAACGTTTTCTCGTCGATGTTATCCAGAAAGCAAGGAATGAGAATCACAAACAAGAACTTCCCGAGTTTTACAAACAAGTGATCGTTGACAAATGAGGCATGCATGAATATCATTTGGTACCCAATTAAATTTTTCATTTTTCGTGGTTCTATTTATTGCAACTGATTGTAAGATATATCATCTAGCAGTGTTTTATCTCATAAGTGGTCACAGGGTGGGACTTCAGCTAGCCTACCCCTCAGAATAGAACTGTAAAACTGACACTACAACTAGCTTGCACTATAACTTGCACAGCACAATCAGGTCCAGTGGCTTGTTTCGCTTGAGGCGCCGCAGTTCTCCTTCGTTGTCCAAAACGTTGAGCATCTCCGGGTACACGTGCTGATACAGGCGTTTTTCGGGCTTCTGAGCATATTTTATGATGATTTCGTTGACTGTTTCCATCCTCAGGTCTCGATGAAAATCATCATTTCGCATAAACCACCAACCATACTTCTCAGTATTTTGTTCTGAGAAGTTTGTATTTTCTTTACGTTAGACTTTTTAGCACAGCCCCAAGGTTGATACCCGTTGGTCCAAATAGGGCGTAAAATCTGCTTGTAGATGAGCAGTTTATGTGAAGTGATAGACGGGAATCCGCTCTTCAACAGCCAATACATTTTCCTGAATTTAAGTTTTAGTTCTTCCTTTTTCTTCTCAATGTATCGATTCCACAGTAATTTTGAATCAAGAGTCAAACCCAGATATTTAACTGTGCCTGAGTAGGAGACTTTGTTTGAGGTTATCACAATTTCTGGGGCAGAGACTTTTCGATTAGTGAAGTTAATTTGAACTGACTTGGATTCGTTCAGCTTTATTCTCAACTTCTAGTCCATTGTGTAACCCTGGTGGCGGCTTCTTGTAGTTTTGGGGTCGCGGTTTCTACTTCTTGTTCAGTGGAGAGTATGGCTGTGTCGTCCGCGAATGTGGCTATCATTGTACCATCTTGCTGAGGTAAGTCCCTTGTGTGCAGTACTGGCCCAAGAACGCTCCCCTGTGGAACGCCTCACTTAATCGGTCTTATAGTGGAGTATTGGTCGTCCTCCTTCACTATGAAGTGCCTATTCTCCAGGTAGAATGACAGGAGCAAGTAGTACTGCCTTGGCAGATCCCTGTTTAGCTCAAACCGAAGCCCTGGGTGCCAAACTTAGTCGAATGCCTCTCCCTATTTAATAAAACATTTTTCTGTCGTTGGTGATAAAAGCAAAACAGCTTAGAGCGTTAAGAAAGCCTGTTGCTGCAAACCAATCAACTAACTGATCAATCCAAATAGGTATTTTGGTTGAGAACCGATTTAAGTGCTCTTTGCGTATCTGTTTAATTTTGTTTTGCATGCGTATACATTTTTTTTTAAATAAAGTTATTTTTCATTCATTCATTCATTATCCATTGTTGGTATTAAGTGTTTTTAAACAAAAAAATAACATATTTGAATAGTTGACTAATGTCAAAAATCTGTTTTTGTTGCAGGTAAGTTGCTGTTGGACTACTCATTCTAAAACAGACAAAATTAAGTGAGTAAATTACCAGCTAAGCGTTATGTCGACGCTGATCGTCCTTTTATAGGTGAGTTTGAATTGTTTTCCACCAACGCCGATGGGTCAACGCCCAATTTCTAGAACGAGAGCTGCATTCGTTACAAATTACACGTTGCCTTCACAAGTCTCCGTTTTCTGTGATGCAGAACTAAGTATACCTCATCGCTAACAGGCAGTAATTACAAGAGTTGTTAAAAATATAGAAAATAGTGTTTTCCTCCAACCATCGGGGTTTTAGAAACTTTCATCTATATCGTTCAGTTATTAACGAGAACAATCAGTCACGGGATGCAATTTAGTTAGAAAGCATTCAAAATGCGGGTAGACTATGTAGTAGATCTCTCGAGAGAGCTTTCTAGCAAATTATATACGAATGTTAGTCTAAGATTGAAGAAAGTGAGCTTAGCGTGTTTTGAGCTGATGAAAATTAAGGGCCATTGCCGAAAAAGTTTCGTTTTCGTGGTGGCCGAATTGTGAAATACATATCAACTGGAACAAATTTTTACTTTTCCGTAAATAAATATCCTGAGAAAGTGTTTACAACAAATTTCAGGTCAAAAACACGTTCTGAATGTAGCTGATTACAGAAAATTGTCTCGTACTTCAGTGGCATGCATACCAACACAAAAAAAAAAAGTTTTTGAGAATCGAACTCTCCAAACGTGGGAAACTTGAATTCTTAACCGATTATCGCGATTCTTTTCGTTCGATCCCAATTTCACTCGATTTGTGCAACAAACCTGGAAAATTTCACGAGGGAATAGAGGAATTGGTGGAGATAATGCCGGAAAACCCTGTTTTTCCGACAAATTTTATCGACGCTACTCTCTAGAGTGGACAAAACAAGATATGGAGGCGCAACGGTAGATAATTATCTACATTATAATGTAATCTGACAATGTCTAATGCACAAAGATTTACGTAGAGGGGTTATTCTAATACAGACATAATTTACCTCTGTGTAATAATTTGCAATGTTTTTATCCTATACCATCTATATCAACAATAAGTTTCCTTCATAGCTAATAAGCCAACTCAAACTCATTCTTGACCAATAAATTGATCGTTTCCCCGATAACTTTCATGGTAACCGATCTTCCATTATCAAAACTGCATCTCCATTGTCGACAATAACTTCGGTTGCAGAGAACAATAAAAGAATCGAGAAACGTCTGTGATGCGGTTTGTGAGTTCGAGGTATCTCGGTTGGATATTAAAAACATTGAAACTATTCCGCAGTTGTATTCAGAACCACCTACCATGAGATGTCGATCTCCCAATTTCATGAGAGAGAATAACAATTCTACCTGTTGCGAAACTTTCAATTGAAATGCTCTATGCTGTGGTATGTGGAATATTACAAGAAAATTGAGTAATTTTTGAATAAAAAAATGTCTGCAACTGTTTACTTTCGATAATTTTATGGACGCTTACTCTAGAGTGGACAAAACAAGATATGGAGGCGCAACGGTAGATAATTATCTACATTATAATGTACTCTGACAATGTCTAATGGACAAAGATTTACGTAGAGGGGTTATTCTAATATAGACATAATTTACCTCTGTGTAATAATTTGCAATGTTTTTATCCTATACCATCTATATCAACAATATCATACTATATCAACAATAAGTTTCCTTCATAGCTAATAAGCCAACTCAAACTCATTCTTGACCAATAAATTGATCGTTTCTCCGATAACTTTCATGGTAACCGATCTTCCATTATCAAAACTGCATCTCCATTGTCGACAATAACTTCGGTTGCGGAGAACAATAAAAGAATCGAGAAACGTTTGTGATGCGGTTTGTGAGTTCGAGGTATCTCGGTTGGATATTAAAAACATTGAAACTATTCCGCAGTTGTATTCAGAACCACCTACCATGAGATGTCGCTCTCCCATTGTTCCATGAGAGAGAATAACCAGAATTCTACCTGTTGCGATTAACTTCTCAATTGAAATGCTCTATGCTGTGGTATGTGTTAATATTACAAGAAGAATTGAGGTAATTTTTGTTAAATAACAGGGGAAAATGGCTGCAACTGTTCTACTGAATTCGATAATTGATGGTTGCTTACTTTGTTGTGAGCCACTGATTCCAGTCAACAATATTACAAACAATAACAACATTTTGGTTACTGAATCACATTTGGCATCATACTTCAAAATTTTGCATATTTTTTTCAGAACTTCTAGATTTTTCGTTTTGTTGAAAATAACGTGGAAAAGTTGAACATTTTCCTGGTCTTAGGTATTTTACCTTTCAACATTGCATGTAAACTTAGAAACGAAGCGTTATTGAGGAATTTGCGGCAGGCGAATACACAACCGTATTAGCCAGTACTCCTTAATAATGATATTATTTTGAAAATATGATGAATGTTCAAAACTAAGATATATCTCAGAGTTTCGTTGGTTATAACTATTGTTTCAGTTCACTGCTCCACAACTGAGCTAGGTCAGATGGTTTAGTGCGTTACAAACTTCTGACGATGTCACTCGAGTCAATGAATCGGACGGCTTCCTCGTTGACTTGGGATCGATGGAGGTGTCTTCACATCTTTATAGCTCCATTTCTTTCAATGTAGAATATTGTTGTTGAGACGTATTCGTTTGGAGAATGTGTTCGAAATGTCATATGGACGTCTCTCTGACCCCTTGCATTTTCTCGAAAACTTTTTAGCATTTCTGCTCCCGACAGTTCTGCCCCCCCCCCCCCCCCTCAACACTTATTCAACCTTCGGGTGGGCTCCTTCCGCCCTTTGTTATTCCGGCATCACCACTTTTCCGTCCGCCCGAGATGCTCATTCGTGTACCTGCCACCTTGGTAAACACTGGCCTCTCTGGTGCTCTGGTTGAATCTACAGATTTTTCCCAGGGAGTTGGTTAGGCTTAGTAAGTACCGTTTATGAACACAGAATGTGCTCACGCGAACCCTTGTTAGACCCCCCCAGCCGTAGCTTTCATCTCTGTTTACTAGCTCCCCTCCTCTGAGCTAGAATCCCATATTTGTAGGTTTCATAGGCAATTTTTCATCTTCGGTACTTAAATGTGTAAAATTAATCATTTAAATGATCTGGCTGTAGAACCATAGAAGTCTACTGTCCCGCTTTTTTCGTTGAAATACTACGGAATGACATTGTATTGAGCAACTAACTAACGTTTTCTACAATCACCAGTGTTTATATAACAAAGTTTTGTGCTGAAGGAGCCCTTAGGATAGGTTCCTCCCTCCGCGGCAGCGATGTAAACTGATGCGTAACTTAGTGAGGATCAAATCTATGTGATTTTCAGGAAGTCTCGCGCTTCTAGTTTACCCTTCCCTTCATATTTTCTTAGTTGAGGAAACAACAGGTGATATTTACCAAGTCCTCCTCCCATCTGGTTCTCAGAGTGAGGATTGAACGGCCGATTTGAAAAAAGTACCTCTCATTATAAACTACTTACCGACGTGGCCCATATCAAGTACATCATCAATGTACATGATGCCGTCGCTGTTCTTGCAAGTGGTCGTGCAAAATGTAATTTGAAAAAACCCCTGCCAATTCCAGCATATGGGTCTGCAGTTTTTTGAATAATGCATGATTGCTCGTGCTATTTCGAGGTTAGAGATGCTCAGAAATTGCGTTTGTGTCGTGAATTTCTTCGGATCTGAAATCCTAGTCAACTTTGGGTTCAAAATTACTAGGAAACGACACCCAACTTGCTTGTTTCAATACAAGCCTCAAAAAGCCTCCTTTTCTACATGTTTTACCAAGTAGCCGCCAAGTGTGCTTTTTGTGGTCCGTAAGGCGTCTGCGGACGGATATTGCAGATCTGGTGTTTACGCTCCTTGAAACGTAAAGCAACAAAATTTGTTAAGGGGTTGTTATAACAAATTTTTACTGTGCGATTACAAAGGCCTATTATTGAAAATAATCAACCAAAAGCGAGGACGAGAAGGCAGGAAATCGATGGTGTCCACTTCAGATTGGGGTCCATATCACAGTTTCTACGCATCTCTCAACACTTTGCGGTGGCTAATAAATTGATATTTGTAGGTTTGTTCGTGCTGTAGTCCAGAACGGTTCTGAATTGACCACGCCAATTTTGCCCGCTTGCCCAGCCACAGGGCGAGTTCAAACAGCCATTACGGAACAGTGTTGAATTGCTCACGAAAGTTCGGGATTTTCGGCGCAACTTTTGGCCTCGCTCACGCGCTTTAAACCATTAGCAGCCCCTATTTTTCCTGTGTTGGTAGCAAGTGTAGCTTTTTTCCTTTGTCAAGTAAGTTAAATCGTTATCCAATCAATCTATTTGTGTTATTGTTATTCCTGTTGAGAGTCTTCCGAATTTCCAAACTCCTGAAACGGAATGGGTCACATTTGTGAGCGGCTGGAAGGATTCAGATGACAATGTTGGAGTTATCAATGCCAACACAATGTTATCAACATTGACATATTGACTATGTTATCAATCGATGCCAATTCACTCTACCAGCAATTTTTGGAACTAAACAGTATAACTCTCTAGTAACAGATCAGTTGACTGAATAGATCGCATGACTCCCCGATTCAGCTCTGAATTGGTTCAAAACACGTATAGACTGCGAGGACTCCATGGAACAGTTCTCATCCCCACAAAATTGATCCTAGACGGGACCTAATCCAATTTTTAATCGCTCCAGGATTCACTGTACAAAAGGACCTTGTTAGTAGACCCATACGGGTCGGTTTGGGGTTATCTCCTCGAGTACCTACGCTCTACACTCCCTGGGTGGTATAGGTGTAATCCGTCGTAAAATATCTCGCGTTTAGCGTGACTGGGAAGGACTCGACAATCCCCCGAGGTCTACTAAACCTCATTCTTATTCACGCTCACCTGCCTGACGTTCGGCTCATGGCGCGGCGAATCCCACCTTTTCTCATTGAATTGACCAATTTACAACTTTAAGCGAAGTAACCGCTCTGTCAGTATTTTCATGAGGTTAGAATTTTATGTTCAAACTGCGGTGGGTGGTGTCACTAAAGTGTTTCGACATCTGGCACCAGGCTTCACGCTGCTATTTCAACCTGTGCCTTCTGAATATTCGTGTAAGGCAGGAAAACTTTGGTTAATTAAAAGTACGATTTCTTAATGAAAATTGGATTATCCATATGATTTCACTCGTATGGAAGCCTCTGCCGATACATCAAGCATCTGTTAAGAAAGACTTACAGAGAAAGGACAGCTCGTTCTTAACCTAAAGGAGCAAATTTCGCTAGAATGTGGTATATTTGTTTCGGCCTCTACATAGTCTTCCTCGTCTCGCCAATTTGTGTATTCAGACCTACCAAACGTATGACTTTTTTAATGATTCCCCTGCCATGCTTGAAACGATTATTCGATCCTCCCCATTATTTCAACTGTACTTAGTCTTCTAAAGTCTCATACCATGTGAAGTTGCATCTCATTTCTATATTTCTTTCTTTTATACTTGCTTGATATTTTTTGTTCTTTGTAATTGGGCTTACCCGTAATTTTCTAATAAATAAATAAATAAGTTCCCAATGCGATAATAGTAGTTTTGGTTTAAACAATAGTCTGTACTCCAACTTAACTAGTGAAACACTTTGTATAGACAAGTTAATTGAATAAAAAATTATAAGAGGAAATTAGAGACAAATTTAAACCTAACCCTCCAATTGATGCAAAACGTAAACGTCCATCTGAACATCCAAACTCGAGCGACAAATCAAGCAGAGTCCAAAGCAAGAAGCATAAGAAACACAAGGAAATATTTTGTGTAGAAGATTTTTTGGTGACGTTTGACAGCCCAGTGGTAACGGGGGAAGAGAGGAAAGACGGCTTCAAATCCATTTGCCAAACACAGACGAAAAAGTTTTTCATAGAAACTAAAGTTCCCAAGATGAATATAGTCCAAATTCAACCTGGCCCATCAAAATTATTTATTTCGTCATTTATTCTTTTATTTATTTCAGTTATTTCGTAGAAGTATGGTGGGTGTTCATTTTTTCACGTTCCTGTAATTCTATTTTGATGCTGTTGCTTCCGAGTCTGCGAAGCAGCGGAAGCCTTGTGTTCACTTGCGGGAGCCAAAACATCTTCGTTGTCCGGATTCAAATTGGTTCCGTGTCTGTCGGTCTGTCTGTCCGCATTTCCTTTTTACAGCAATAACAGCCACCATTTAGAATGATATTAACTCATATTTTGAGGGACTATGCGGATAAGGTCTCTTGAGGTCCCATAGGAATTTCATTCCAATATAATCAGCAGTACGCTCTGCGCATGCGCTAACGTGAAATTCTTGAAACAGGTATAACTTTCACCATTTTGATTCAATTTAGCTCATATGATAAAGGATGTAACGAGGAAGCTGCCGTGCCATCTCCCTGGCAGTGTATTTTTTCATGTTCCTGTGATTTTGTTTTCATGCTATTTTTACATTCCTCTTTTTAAAAAAAAGGAATATTGGTTATTCGTTCCTTTTGTTATTGGAGAATGTTCTTTCACTTAGATGTTACACACTTGAAAATCGAAGACAGATTTCATAAATATTGTTGGTGTTCATTTTTCGTGTTCCTGTAATTCTTCTTCATACGAAACCTGGTAAATAGTATTTGAACAGGTACCTACACGATCAATCCATAATTTCTGAAACGATTTAAACGTAAATAACGATTATTGCCATAACTGTTACTATTATTTGAATTTTGTGGGAGGTTCCTTGTAATTTTGCACACTGATATAGCTTCCACATTAAGACATGATTCATGATAACGTAATAATTGAGTAAAGGGAGTGCAAATCAAAATTTTTCTGGGGGGAGTAAAATTGACATCAAACATTTCCATAAAGCTTATATTGCCGCACATTTCCATTTCAGGGAAATTTAATCCCTCAGCTTGAGAGGGAGGAGTTGAAACAATCAAAATTTGAAGGGTGAAGGGTCAGAAATAGATTTGCACTGCCTGGTAGTAGGGCTGCGACATCGATGCCGATGCTTTGTTTTTAGCATCAATTATATGTGTGCGATGTTTTTGTGACATCGATGTTTTACTTGCAATTCTATCGATGTTTCTTCTTTTTCTTCTTCCCCCCACAATAAACCCGCAAATTAGCCTTCTACACCATCTTCCCTCAAGGCACAGAAGAAAACAAGTGTGTACGTGGAGCTCCAGCTCCTTAACAGAAAAACAAAAAACAATAGTTTCTTTTGATTCAAAACGATTATTCTTCCAGTTCGATTCTTGTGATTTAATACGATTATTCAGAATAATTATTCTTCCGGTTTCTTCTCTTTGCATAAGCTAGGAGTGAAGTTTGGAAATTTTTCGAAAGAAATGCCGGTAATTCTGTGAAGTGCAGGTTATGCCACCGAATGTTGAAAACAGCACACCAACCTACTCGGGTATCTGAAGGGAAAGCACTACGCAACTTTCGTCTAACATTTCGGTTCTTCAAAAGCCAAAGCAACTGCCCCATCAATCCCAGTGGATTCGAATCTAGTTTGCCACTGCAAGCAAGTCCTAGAAACCGACATTGATGCCTATTTTCTGCTTAAAACCCAGTTTATTGAAGTTTGAAAAAACATTGATTTTTTGTTGACATCGATGGTAGGGTTTTCAAACATCGATGTTTATGATCGATGTCGCAGCACTACGTGGTAGACGGGAGAGAGATGACTATTGTGCTGATAGTTTGAAGAGGAAAATGGTACTTCGAGGCAGTTAATCACACCGCTGGTCACGTTGTGTTCTCTAATTTAACCGCATGAATTAAAACGAAAGTCCACCTTGAAAACTCCGATTCTCCTGATGATCTTTTCAACGTCATTATGAATGAAAACCAGGAAACTGCCCATCTGCGTTGGTGATAACGCGAATCCCATATTCTGTTCCGCCTCCTTTTAAAGGGGAAACGTTCGATTGGGAGTCGAGTGGTAGCTTTCCGAAGCTATTTTGTAACGTTCTATTGCCCCTTATCTCAAAAGAGGTGAGGTAACATCTGAACTTCGGGGCCCCTCGCCGGCCAAGCGCTAAAACCTCTCACGACCGACATTCCCGCGCCGGCTTGTTTTTTCCCACCAAATTCACCTTCGGGGTTGTAAGGTGTTTCTGCCGGGGTTTTTTTTGTCCGCGACACTTTGACCCCACACGAAGAAGTAATTCACTCACTGTCTTCACCTTTCCCACTTTACGTACGTGTCTCGCCTCTTTCTCAGCTCATGTTTATCGCCTGTATTTCCAAACCCTGACATGTCTTTCACCTCCTCGCCGTTATTTATTTTTGCGGCAATCCTATATTTAACTACCTTTTTATTTTTCAAACCCACATCCCTGGGGGTATTGGTTATACTAACCATACAAATTAATCTGTTATCACTCCCCCTTGTTTTATTAAGACTCTTGCGTTCCCATCTTCAGAAAGATCGGTCGTATCTTTGTGACCGGACGCCACATATAAAGAGGGCTGTAGATAGGGCCCTGTTCGTACTGGCAGCAGTTAAACATTAGGGAAGACACGGGGCTTGAGCCCAAGGATGACTATGTGGTTGTTTACTGCAGTAGTCAGGCCAATGCTGACCCTGGACTGGTGGACAGAGGTTAGCCAGGCGACGGCTGTGAGTCAGCTGGCCTGGATACAGAAGATGGCGTGCTTGGGAATATCTGGTTCCATGCACACGAGTCCTACTACGGCGATGGAGGCCCTCGTGGACCTTCCACCTCTGCAATTCTTCGTGCATTTCTTGAAGGAGTCAGGTTGTGGAGAAATGGCTTCTTTAAGAGGGGATATTCAACAGGGAGTTCCTGACGATGGGTGCAAGTACTGTACACTGGGCATACAGTGCTTGATTCGGCAGGGTGCCCAGGTCGGGCAGCCAAATGTGCCTGGTAAGGGATTAAAGGTAACGTCTTCCTTCTCCAGCCACAAGGGCGTCAGTGGCTTATAATAAAAACAAAACAAAAATCTTTTTGACCTCTTTTGAAACCACAATTGGGACGGTGTTCTTTTTTTTTATTCCACAGATTCGCCACGCTGAATGGATGAATGAAAATCGTTTAATAATAAATGTAAGATAATAATAATAATTTTGCTAAAATAGCCAACGCCTAAAAACCTCCTACACTTTGTGAACGAAGAGGTTATTAAAAAGGTTACGAATTAAAATGGGGACTGCGTCACAATAGATCCTAGCGGTCTCAGTGACCAGGGGCTCCTCCCATCCCTTATCGAAAAAAAAATAGCCACCGTGCCGACTAGTTACCTATCCCTAATAAAAACGGAGTAAGATAGAGCGTTGTCTAAATTTAGTTGTCTAAGTTGGGTTGAAATTGTTTTAATTTACTTTGAGAAGATGATAAATTTAACGCTCTTTCCAACGGTATCAACTAAATTGATTTTAAAGAGTAGTTTATGGGATTTATAACCATTTTAGTGACATAAGGTCGGGAACAAGAAAAAAATCTTGACAGTGAAATAATTCGGAAACGGAGACTTTAAAAAGGAAAGTCGAGGAGGCATTTTTTGTTGGAAATGACCTGTAAAATCGATCCCTTTTGACCATCAAGTCTGTTACACCCTGCATAGCTATAATGCACCGCGATGAACTCGAAAATCCGCAGCTCGCGTTACATAATACAAACGAGACCGACGATGGAGTTGAAACGCCTCACAATGAGATATTGGCCGAGATACGAGTCCCGGATTATAAAACTCCCGCCGTATCTCGAGACCTCGAAAAGGCCCCCGACCAAAGAAGAATGGACGGGTCGTGGGATGATTTACGGTTATTGTTATGAGGGAAAAAGGTTGAACAGCCTTTTAAAGTGGAAGGCATCACTTTCAGTTTGTATTGATCTTTAATAGGAGCGGTTCAACTCCTCTTAATCCGGCGCGATAACCGACGACCGGTGGGACGTAATGATGGAGATTAGCTGCTTCCGATTGTGAAGATGATGATGATTCTAAACAATCATCGCTATTCATTCCCACTGCTGCTGGTTGGACTGTAATAATAGGATATTTATTATCAAATACCTGTTCTTACGATTGAGTTATTTATGTGTTACGTGTATTAGGTGTGCGTTAGACATTTTTTTGATTTATTAGTTCCAATTCAATGTAGCCCATGAAAAAGAGCTATCCCTGCAATCGGCACAGCGCACAAAGCCAAAAAAACGGACGCGAAATAAACTAATTTTGGTCATTATTTAACGAAAATTGAGACGAATTAAGAAACGGATAGCATAACGTGAATCAGCGTTAAAAAACAATGAAAATTCATGTGCCACACTTAAGAGTTCACCATCATCCACTAACCGTTCCGTAACTTTGTGTGCTCGCTAAATCGGTTGCGCTCAATAAAAAAATTGGTTGAGGGGTCACATTTTCATGAAATTTTGGGTAGAATCCGAATCTGATATAAAAAACTGGGGTTCCCATTTAAAATAACTAAAGTTAGTGAGCGTTTCGAGCATTTGGCTTGCATTCATAATTTGAATTTATACTAAGATTTGGAGTGTGCGTATTTCACAGGTGATGGAGCGATTATTGAATTTCAGGAGATATGCATAGAGGACTTAAATCGGTTCTCATCCAAAATACCTATTTGGATTGATCAGTTGATCATATTCGTGTGCCTCCTGAAATTCAATAATCGCTCTATCGCCTGTGAAAGCTTAGTAGAAATTCAAATCATGAATCATTGAATAATCAACCCCAGTTAGGAGCTATAAACCCATTTAGGAGTTCACTCCAGTATCCACGTTCACTACATCACTAGCTTACTGCAATCAAAACAAAAACAATAATAAAACAAAATAACGCAAATGTTGGCACCATAAATCGCCATACATCGGGAATGGTTTGAGCTACGGACCTGGGGAAGGGCTCATTCGATTCCTCGTGGAAAGTTCTTCAAAAAAGTCCAAATTTAGGCCGCCTTGACTTTTTTTGAGGTTTTTAGGGATTTTACAAAACTTTGACAGCCCTTAAAGGCCACTTTAAATTGAGTGAGAGAGCTGGCTAAAGAATTGGGGCGTTGTCGGACCAACATGGATTTTTTTCTGAGAATTTCTTGCTTTTTTTTTGCTTCAGCCGTTTGGGAGAAATCGTGCGTACGGCGGACGGACGGAAAAAGTTTTATTGCAGATTTGTATTCTACACCCTTTGAAACATAAACCATGAAATTTTCAGGGTGGGTTAAAAATGTTTTTTTCAAGAGCGATTACAATGGTTTATTATTGAATAATAAACCATAAGTATCGCGAAAAATTACTTGACCCCCATCGAAAAGACATGTTCAAGCCAAAAAAATATACATTACTTACTCGTAATTGGAACTTGAAAAATTTGATTGAAAAAAACTGATTCCTTCGTTTGGCAGTACTTATAAATCCGACCAGTCATCTTTTCATTGATCAAAGTTAATAAATTAAAACATCGATGAATTAGTTTCCCAAAATTGAGCTTGAGTTTCCAATAGTCAAGTGTCTCATTAATTTCGATGTCGGGATTCAACTTTCGTAGTTTGTCACAATTCCAAATTTAACGATTTAAGGTACACACGATTAGTCCCCAGGTTTCCGCAGCTGCTACTTGATTTGTTTCTTGATGTACATTGCAGAGGAAAGAGAGTTTTCATTTCGAACGCGACCTGACGAATGCTGGTGGAAAGTATTTTCCTGCTTGTGAAACTTGTGAAAGACTGATTGCTTTTAACAAATTTATATGTTGTCCAATTTATAAGTCTACACGGTCTTTGAATTACAACTCGGTGAACTGTTGATCTCGATCGAGGTTTCCCAACAGGGGAAGTTCTAGATCGGAGCCCCGGATATGCCATCTGTTCGAGAAACAGCCCAGACGGGGGCGGAGAGGCGACTTGAAAAAGAAGTATGAGGTAAACTGACCAATTTCAGCCCTAACGACTTTTCTTGCACAGTCTGGTAGGTTCTGCAACGAGTCATTTCATTTGACCCCTAGACCTGGATTAGCGTCGCCCTCTGTCGCAGTCTTCTTTGTTACATCTTGACGAGCTTTTGTGAAATAGAAAATGTCATCAATATGAACAAACTCATCTCTTCGCTCGAAAATGTTTATAATTTGCAATAATTAGTTTCGCTTTTACCAAAATGTCTCAACGCCAGTTAAAATTACCGACATTTTCACACCAACTGGCCCATCAGTTAATACCAAACATGGGCCAACATTACCGATAGCTCATTAGCGCTAGCTCACCTGAGATTCGGTCAAACTAACAACTAAAATCGTAGCTGTTCGCAATTAGAAGACAGCTAATTTTTAAGCTAAATTAGAAAACGAGAAGTTTAAAGCTTTAGTTAGCTCTCAGGCGTAATTTAAAACTAATACATTTACTAATACATGTTACTAACATCTAATTTATCTATAATTAGAGCAAAACAGCTAATAGCTGTTCAAGAGGTGGTGGAACCCGTTTTTCATTTTTCGATGCGTTAAGGCCTCAAATCTTTGATTGAAACTTGAGTTTACCTCTTGACCCTCCTCTTTTATTTTAGTTTTCGATTCTACGTTGAATTTAGAAGATAAAATGCATCGTTTAAAAAATTTTTTTTTTTTAGGGACTTCGTTTCAGAGTTATTTCACTTTTTGCGAAAAACAAAAACGCTGCAAATTTTTTCACTGGGGTTTATTATTCAATTCGCTTGCGTTCATAATTTGAATTTCTACTAAGCTTTGGAGTGTGCGTGTTTCCCAGGTGATAGAGCGATTATTGAATTTCAAGAGATATGCATAGAGAAACGTAAACGTTGAAATTTTCAGGGGGGGGGGTTAGATTTTTTTTTTTTTTTTTTTTTTCCAAGAGCGATTACAATGGTTTATTATTGGATAATAAACCAAAATTGACGAATTCTTTTAGAAAATAACGCTTTTCTCCAATTATCTTCAATATTTTCTAGATTTTGACCACATTTTTGAAAACAGCATGAAATTTCCTATCAACAGAAGCCAGTTTCCATTATCCACAATCATCATCAGAAGATTGACATTTCAATTCTTGCATAAAGTGATTGTAAATAAGTTGTACACATACAAATTTTACTAAACAAGTTTTATCGACACTTTTTATTCTACTAAAATTACCTACGTTTCAAATAAACCCCCTTCTTGTTGTTGTTTTATGTTCTCATTTGGTTAGGTGTTCGGAGCCAATAGCTTCCGCTTCTTGTGGTGGAGTTCATGGAATTAGTGGATATCCTCTCCTAGTTCGTCCATCGCTTTCGAAATCATCTTTTGAGCTCGTTTGTCTAGCTCGGATGATCGCCTTGTATGAACACGGCTCGTGATTCAAGCTTGTTTCCGCTTCCTTGATTAACTAATTTCTTCTGCCTCATCGCAGATTTCGACCAAGTCATCCGGTCCGTAGTTGGCTACGATTCAGCTTTCACGGCATTGTCTTAATCAACGTCGGGTCATTGGTCACGTCTAATAAGAGCGAGTGAGATTACCGTGCAGCGCACATTTTGTTAGTTGTCGGTGTTGTGTGGTTAGGATGATTACGTTCTAACGCATCTTTTAATTTGACGGGATATTTTAATAAGGCAATGTACTAATATAGTCCTGTTGTGTTGTAATTGTCAAATGAGGACGTGAGAAAACATGCGCACGAAGGTCGTTGATAAGCTTGATGAGGAGTGGCCGTGATAGGGCTGGTAGTCAACGCCCAAATGCGTGAGCCACCTCTCAATTATATGACTCAAGTGAGGGCCCAGCTGTAGCGGCAATTTTTAACCACATGAGTATGAATGGTGCAATGTACTATGCACGGAAATGACGTACAAATCTATTAATAGATCAACTGCAAATTGACGAAATAAATTTTAAGAAAAACTTGCTTTCGCTTGTCTTGTCCAAGTTACCTATATTACATAGGTTTTGAAAAAATTCGATTTCAAAAGGAACTTGTAAAAACCAAATTCCATTTAAATTATATCAGCTGATGCCATCCTCTCATGATACTATAATCCTACTATAGTACTAACCACTATGCTTCTCATGCCGTGTTCCCTCGTGTAAAATAAACACATTTCACAGTGCAAATTCAATAGTTCAATATTACTTACACACTTATATACATCGTTGATTTAATAAATCATAACTGTAGAACCGATTGAACATAACATTGTATTTATGTGGCACACAGCACACCTATTACAAGTCAGATATCTTGTTGCAGATGTTAGAACCAAGCGGATTAGTTGACTGAATAGATCGAATGACTCCCAGATTATTGGTGATTTTTTTCTATTCCCCGGTGCTATTTTTAGATTCACATTCATGTTGTATTTTTTCCCTGTCAAAGTTCGCACCTTAAGGAAAATGAATAGATGAACGTAAAGCAGACCTAATGGGCTCATTCGATTCATTGACGTCCAACAACGACAGACGTGAAACCATTAGTGATATTTTGAAAGTTTTTAATGTTCTGATTTTTGAATAATTCGTCCATTGATTTCACCCTTTGGGATTGTCGACGACTCCGTCTCAACTAGACTCCAAATGTGATTTTTAATCCATGTTTCATTAACACCGGTTTACCAGTTTTGGGGAAAGCTTCGGACGGCAGACTGTCGGTTTTTTTTTCATTTCATTATTCGATCTTCTTTCACACATCTTGAAACGTGAAAGAACGAATTTTAAAGTAGTGGTGGGGATCTTTTCTGGTTCGATGGGGAAGGTTCATTACTGAAAATAATAAAAGACCAAAATGTTCTCTAATGTTCTCTAAACGTAAGTTCCAAAATACTTTTGATCGATACTACTGATTTATTACTCATTGTCATACATACCTGATATTCATAAATAACTTCGAAAACCCAGAAACGGAAATCAGGGATGAAGACAAACTAATCGGAAACAGAGTTATTGAATCTCATCGTCCGCTGATAGGTCTGAAAGTTGAGAAAAACAGTGATCATTAAAACGATAACAACGAAATCCCAACCTATAGCGGTGGAGCCATAATCAAACGAGCTAAATAAAGCTATGGCAGTGCTCCGCCAATTTTGGAATACAAAATTTAATCAAATTTTCTCCATTGAAATCCTAAGAGTTCTTCAATGGATCCTCGTTTTTAACGCGTTCAAATAGAAGGATGTTAAACAACGTTTTTTGGGTAAATACAGTTGCTAATTTCAAAAATTGTATTAAACAATCACAAAACGGCTAAGAATCGCTCTTTCAATTTTTATTATTATTTTTCTATCGAGTATTACTCAATAGTCCGTAGGTCAAACCATCCCATGGAACATTCAGCGTTAAATTGAGGTGCTCTATGCAACTTTCCTGAAATTCAATAATCGGTCTATCACCCGTAAAACACGCACACTCCGAAGCTTAGTAAGATTCAAATCATGAATTCAAGCCAATTGAATAATAAACACCTTTTAACGTAAAAGAACAAATTTTTCAAGTAGTGGTGGGGATCTTTTTTCATTCGATCGGGAAGATTCATTATTGAAAATAATAAAAGACCAAAATGTTCTCTAAACGTAAGTTCCAAAATACTTAAACCATGAGAGAGAGAGAGAGAGAGAGAGAGAGAGAGAGAGAGAGAGAGAGAGAGAGAGAGAGAGAGAGAGAGAGAGAGAGAGAGAGAGAGTTGTTGGATCTCATCGTCCGCTGATAGGTCTCATTGGTGAGAAAAACTGTGATCATTAAAACGAAAACAACGAAATCCCAACATATAGCAGTGGAGCCATAATTAAACTAGCTAAATTTGCTACTATTTTAGCTCTCTGGTTGTTAAATAGGACAAAATTCGTGAATTTTCTGAAAAAAAAATAAAGCTATTGTAGCAGTGCTCCGCCAATTTTGGAATACAAAATTTAAACAACTTTTCTCCTTTGAAATCCCAAGAGTTCTTAAATTAATCCTGGATTTTAACGCGTTCTAATATAGAAAGGATGCGTTTGTTAAACAACGCTTTTTGAGTAAATACAATTGCTAATTTCAAAAATTTTATTCAACAATTACAAAAACGGCTAAAAATTGTTATACTTAGTTATTTTATTATTATTATTTTATTTTATTTTAAAAAGAATTTTTTTTCTACAGAGTGTTACTCATTATCCATGAACTGTCAGGTCATTCGAAAATCGAAGCCCAGTATCTGTACTTGAATTTCACTTTAATGTCCAAGATATCAATGAAAATCTTTAAAATCAGTAATCTTGGTTAGAGTAGAAGAATATTATTCAGAACTAGCTATTCGATGGGAGGAAGTACTTTCTCTCTTTTTTTTCGTGGTTTTATTTATTGCAACTGATTGTAGGATACATCATCTAGCAATATTTTATCTCATAAATGGACAAGATGTACAGGGTGAGATTTCAACAAACCGACCCTTCAGAGTAACACACTGTCAACTGGAACACAGTTCACTATAACTTGCACAGCACAGTCAGGTCCAGTGGCTTGTTACGCTTGAGGCGCCGCAGTTCTCCTTCGTTATCCAGAACGTTGATCATCTCCGGGTTCTTGTGCTGATGGAGGCGTTTTTCTGGCTTCTGTGCGTATTTCATGATGATTTCGTTGATTGTTTCCAGTCTTAGGTCAAGATGAATGTCATCATTTCTCATATACCAGGGAGCACCAACTATGCTTCTCAGGATGTTGTTCTGACAAGTTTGTATTTTCTTCACGTTAGTCTTTTTGGCACAGCCCCACAGTTGAGGTACTTTCTCTGAAGGAGAAAAACAGATGTAGGAGCGGGTGCTCCCTTGCAGGGGAACAGCTATGCTGCTTAGTGGGAGCAAGTACAATTCCCGTGGGGCATCAACGACAAAACGTGCGACTGATGAGCAGGTACTCCCTTGTAAGGTAAAACATCGACATCATACCTCAAAGGAACCAATTTGATATGGGAGCAGGTAAATCCTCTGAAGGAGGAAAACTGCTACACCATATATTTTATGGGATTAAGTACTTTCTCTGATGGAGAAACAGCTACAGCGCTTGTAGGAGCAAGTACTTCCCTGAAGGTGGAAACAGCGACACTCGATAGTTGAAGGGTTGTTAGGGTTTGTATAGAGAAGGCGAGAGGATAACTTTTGCTCTCAAGACGATAAGTCGGGGGTCAAGTGCACGGAGGCCGAGTATTCAAGGGTGGCGAGCGAAGCCCCCGTGGACTTGGGAAAACCCAAAGCCCTCGCATTCTCCCGAGGCCCACGACCTTTCGTCTTGTGTATTATAAGTAGAATCATATTTTACTACAGTTATGCAGTTATGGAAATGAATTTGGAAGAGGTTCGTTACAACAAAAATAATACTAAATCTTATTTTCAAAACCCGACCACGTCAGTTAAAGAGTAGATTGGCCGCAAATCCTGCAATAACGCTTAACTTTTCCACCTCTACGTTGAAGTTTTGAAAGCCCTCAACCTCAATTTGAGAAATTCTCAAAGCTCTGTTTGCCTCTTCGGTAGTGAGGAACAATAATGGCAAATTCCTATAACTTTCTCGTTCAAAAAGTTTGAATCGTTCAACAGGACTTTTTGAGATAACTCCTGCCGATTGTCACGCTATTCAATTGAATTCCTGGAGTAAATCCAAGTTCACATTTTTTTCAATCAAAAAACAAAATTTTATCGAAAATTGTGTAAAAGAATCTGTTTTGGACCATTCTCGATCGAATCCTGGATTATTAAATTTATCAAATTTCTGCCTACTGTGCCAGCGTGTAAAATAATTATGTCAAACTTGTCGTAAAGGGATGAAGAATCTGGAGAACAGCGGAAAGAATCACATTCAAGTTTCAGGTGATCTCCACCAGGGCCTACGTGTTGGCCGGCTGTAATTTAGATAAACGGGGTTCGTGACTAACGCCTGCCAATCGAGTTCGGCGCCATGTGTTTTCGACATGATTCCATTAACACGATTGGGACGTACGTGTATGTATAAACCTACACGGAACATACATTATGCATAGGTGCATAACATATTTGAAATATTACGAGACTTCGTGTCAGGATGAGGAAAGGAAATACAGAAGAGGGATATTTCGTTAATTGAACAGTTTAACATTTGCCCATACTCTCCGTGTCCGAGGACTAGAATCCAAAACGAGGAATAACCCGAACACAGTCAGATGGAAATGGATGTTGATTCTGTTGGATGATTTCACACATAAGGAGTTCTCGAAATCGGGTTTTTAAGTGTTTTTATTTTATCAATTATTCTAAATAATTCATTTTTTTGTATATTGAGACAGAGGCATAAGCTACCCAATAAAAACACGTTCCAGTCTTGCAGCATAATCACATGATCTAGTTTAACCAAATTAACGTACTTCATTCGTGTTGAATTGAGTCGGATTGGATTGTGTGCAAACATTTATCAATTTAATTTTGAATTCTGAATAATATTCTTCTACCAATATTACTGATTTTAAGGATTTTCATCGATTTTTCGGACATTAAAGTGAAATGACAGAAATTTTCCAGTACAGTGGGTGTAACTAAGCCTCCCGCTATTGGAGGTGCCTTGCCCTAAGCGAACAATGTACTACTATCGCATAAAATGTAACTACACGAAGCTTGAACAAACTAAATTTTAACTGTAACACGTTTTTGATCATTTTAAACAAAACTCATAACATTTGGTTTATTATTTCCAGTAATAAGCCTATGTTATCTGATAGTAGAAAAATTGTATGGCCCCCTCAAATTTTGTAATCTTTCGTTTCAAGTGCGTGGATTCAAAATCTAAAATATCCGTGCAGCCCATACAAAGCCTTGTAATTTATGTTTAAAAAATCGTTTTTTTTTTCGCACATATGTAGACTTCACATGCATAGATGCTATGGGATAAAAGCTGGTTGGTTGGAAACTCAGGTTTTTCTAGATATTTCTAAGTTTTTACTGGAACAGTTTTTTTTTAATATGGTAATTTTGGAGGCAAAATCGACTGGAAAAGTATCGGATCCGTGGAAATTCGGGCATAGCAAAAAAAACAGCTAATGCTGAACCTTGGAGTGGCCCCCGAATTTCACAGTGACACGAGCAATCTCGCATTGTTTGAAAATAATACACCCACATGTTTGACAGCGTTTTCTATTTAACTGTTTCTATAAGTTCACATTTTTCCTTACCATTAGTACGTAGCTATGCTAATACTGTCCACTTAATTTGACAGTTCTTTTTCTTTTGAAAGTTCTATCATTTCCAATGGAACGTACCTCTGCCGTGTTTTGACGAACTTGAAGCGAGGTTAGGGGTTTCGCTCCTAGCAACAATCCTTCACTCATTTCCTGGGTGCATGAGTCCCCGATCGATAGACAGCAGGAAGCGTGATTACTCGAGGTGAATTTCCTGTCGCCCTCAATTTTGTTCGGTTCGCTGGGGCGGCGGGTGGACAGGAAGCGAGAGAGGAACAAAAAACGACAATGTGGAATACAAAGACAGAAGCCTATGTTACAGATCTACTGTTGACTGGACGAATAATATACGTGAAGGGAGTAATAATTACGTACCTGAAGTTACAGTGAACAAACAATTCAAAACTTTTGGTGAATTTTTGTGTCGAGTATTTTTAGAAAAAGCTTCTGTACCCTGTAACTACATTTGTAGTAGACTTTTTGATGCCCCAAAGACGATCAAGATGACTTTTTCATGAATATAACGTACAAATTGGTTTTTTTCGCGTCGATTTTGTCTACGCTACGGCTTACGAAATGGATCGTCATATCGTGCGCCCCCAATGTTAGTCTAGTTGTGCAATACACCTCGGAAATTTTGTCTTTGGTGACAGGAGTAAGAATGCAAATGATACCATCCAATCCTTTCAACAGATTCATGTCATTCTTGTTTTGTTCAATTTAGATTTTAGTTCAGCATTTAAAACTATTTCAGCTCATTCAATTTTCATGATGTAAGGGACGAATGGAGGGGTTAATTTTGAATTTCTTCAGTATTGTTTAGGTGAACGCAAGGAAGATGTAAACGGTTGTGCAGTTAACTGATGGAGGCTGTATTTCAAATGAATGCGTACATGCTCAATGAACGAGTATGGAAATACATAATTCAATTCGTATTCGTCAATACAGTGAATCAATCAAATAAATAAAGGTGTTGTTGAATAAAACCTTTGGGCGCTTCTGCCAAAGTTGAGGTTTCGCTGGTAGCCAACAATTTCACAAAATATGCTGCTTTGCCACTACTTAGTTAGGATAAATGAAGTCACTTTGATAACTATGATATGAAGTCAGTCAAGTTTAATAAGTGATAATTATATAAGGATCCCATCCAATATTAGGGAGGTCCCAGGAGAGCCAAGTTAACAGGAGTGTAAGAGCCGGCTAAAACGAAGGAGAGAACTGACTCCAGATTCTGTTAACCAAAAACGGGAAAATTTTGTTTGGAGGGGAAGTGAAGAAAATTTAGAGTGGGGAATCGCGGGGAGCAGAGAGAGGGGGATAGTAGAAACCAATCAGGGATGGGGTTACAACTACCCCAGGGTGCCAAAGGGGGGAGACTACGGGTGACTGACCGTTTGCCAGAAAAAGGGTGGCTTGGGAAAAACCAACGGCGCAAAGCAGCTTGGGGAATTCGGAGTCCATTAACGGCTTTAAATATTTTCACATAGGAACGGGATTTTCAGAAATAGATATGGTTTCAGGATTAACGGACAATGAGGTAACCAACAGCGGCAACTAAGCTATACGCTTAACGCCACGGTACGGTCCCGTTACCTGTGGGCCTCGAATACGAGTTAAGGGTGGTTTTCAAGAGGTAATGACCTAAATACTGAAAAATTCATCAAGATCTAAAACCATTTCAGATACATCTGAACAACTATTTTCATCTACCTAATTTTATTGATTTAAGTACTTTTTTGTTATTCGACCCTGATTCACAAACTTCTCTTGTGCATTTGTGATGGATATGGTTAGTTGGCCCCTTCCCGATTTTAGAATCTGTCGCCTTGGGAGATGAATCGGACGCCTGCAAGCGTCTAAATCATCCTCTGAGCGTGGCAGAGCATAATAATGCATCCACCTCCTCGGAAGGGGTAACTATACCATTCCATCACCTCACATGGTAGCATAGCGTGGGTTACAGAAATTTTGAATTTTGATTTCGTGATAGAAGAGGCCAATTTTCGTGCTTATTTTGTTGTATTTAAAAATACCCATTAAGCGTTCATAATTGTGTTTATAAGTATGATCGTATAAAACGGGACATAGGGACGTCCTTTTAATATATGAGTTTGTACCAATTTGTTTCTTGAAAACATACCAATGTCTGTATGATAGAATTTCTACCTGTTGGTACACCTGAGTTGTGTTATGTTCGCGTGTGAAACTTTTATGGTTTGAAATAAGTCCGTTTCACTCTTGTTAGAAAGTTGTGGTGCGACAAAAACTCCTTACGGAAACATACAAGCTACGTAAAAGCGACTTGTCCTTCAGTTACAGTACGTTAGGGATGAAGGGTTTCAAACGGAGTTTCACCTGTCCGGCCGCCGTAATCCTCATCTTTGGACGTCCGAGTTGATTTTAGTGTCAAAGCTGTCGCCTTCGCCGGCCTTTGAGAACTGGGAGACCCACTTGTTGAAGCTGAAGATGGAGAAAGTGGTGGGAAGTATCGAGAGTGTGAGATGCTGCAATTTGATGATACGTGTCCACGATACTCCGCTGAGTGGCTTCTTCTTCTGACCTCAAAATGTCTTTCGGAATCGCTATTCTCGGAGAAATGGGGGGCTGCTTGTCATCCATATCAATTGAACCCTGGCCTGATTTGGTATTAGGTCGTGTGAGGTATCCCACAGGCGTTTTCTCGATTCACTCCTTTTCCGGTGTAAGGTCCGCAATGAAAGTGATGCCAAACGTATTGATAAGTAATGAATGCATTACAGGTACTTCCTCAAGTTCGGTTTTCATATGATCAGGCTTACAAACAAAATTATAAACACATAATCAGTATTTTTTTTAAAACTAGATCAAATTCTTAATCGAACAAAAAAGCTCGAAACTTGGCTGGGAATTTTAGTAGCTATAAGGTTCGCTTGAATGCATTAGCCAAGCTCCCTCCATGACGATATCAAATGCCACAAGAGAGTTTGGTTTTGAAAAAACATCCATTGTAATAGAAGGCAACGGTTTATCTCTATTAGCCCCTCCATTCAACCTCTTTCATAGTTGAAATTGAACGAGCTGAAATATTTTTAAACATTAAGTTAAAATCTTAATTGAACACAAAATAATGACAGGAATCGGTTGAGAATTCTTGCTTGAGCAGCGGATGAAAGATTGGCTGTACCCCCTCCTGTCAGCAAAAGCAACATTTCCGAGTTATGTTGCACAACTAGAGTAAAATGGGATCGAACGGAATAAGAATCAAGGAAACCGGTTAAGAGTTATCGCCTGATTAGCGTTGACCAATTTTTGTTGCAAAAAACACTTTTTTAGCATTACCCTCCCCAATTCCTCTATTCCATCGTGAAATTTGAAATTTCCGGAGTTTGTTGCACATCTAGAGTGAAATTGGGATCGAACCAAAAGATAATCGTGAAAATCAGTCAAGAATTGCAAGCTGGGCACCGTCGACACAATGTGTCATTTTTTCACACACATGTCACATACAAACATGCACTAACACATATAATCTCACGGATTTGTCTGCAGTTATTGCTTTTTTCATGTTTCGGTTGTCGCATACCCCCCTGTATCGATTCTAATAGGCGACCCTCTATTGCTGCCTTGCTTGAGAGGGACTCCCTAAAAACGATGAAGATTATTGCTATTATATTGTGGGAAATTTTTAATGTTCGTGGATCATTCTTGAATTACAGTCTATTTTTGTGTCAAGAACACAAAACATTCAAATCAAAAGTTGAATCCGGAAATGTTTATCAAACTATTCTAGTAACTGTGTTCTTCTTCCATAAGAAGTCATTAAGTACGTGAAATTATTTCAAGGTTTAGATTTTGGAAGCGTTGTCACTATTACTGTACGAAATTAATCACTCGCAACGAATTTTCGGAAACCCATTTCAAAGAAGAAAACAGGAGCCAATTAAGAACGTTTTCTGTTTCCTAGAAATAAAGCTCGTTTTAAAATATTGAATCAATTTCTACGGTATAGTCATCATCATTGACATACAATAATTGGACATATATGTGAATGGGAGCTTGAATCTCATTAGTCTGGAGAAAGGAGGGTACTGGGTGATACATCAATCAAATGCAAACTAAGTGAAACTGGGATTGTCAGGTGAGGTAGAACGATGTAGTGGGAGGACGTTGGTACAAATAGTTACAATTTTGTAAAGTGATAATCCCAAAAACAAAAATGGACCTATGATTAGGTGAAATCGAATGAGATCCATTTTGAGTTTTTGAAGGTCATTCAACATGCCTTTTATTGGTCAAAAAAGGAAGAAATTCTACAAACCGTTTGTTTTAAATCAAAATTATTTCTTTGGTTGGGTTCATTAAAATTACCTGCATATGTAGAATCACCCTTATTGTACTCTGAAATCCTCATAGTAGGTAGTTTATTTTCTCCCAGAATTTCCTACCAGTTCAACCGCAATATTCTTGGGAGCAAGAACATTTCGATTTACAAAACGCTAATCATCCTGATCATTAATTTCATCATTACCCTAGTGAAGCCTTAAGACTAGTTTTATCTCTAAATCCACAAGCTTGAGTAACCCCTAAATCATAGAACCTTACCGACTTTATAAGAAATTGTCCTGAAGCATTCCTGTCCATTGTTTTTTTCTCAGAATTTTGTCTTCACTAACGGAATTCGCAATTGTATCCCTCCTTTTTTTCGTAAAAATTACGTCATATTGTGTTAATGAGATTACCCTCTCCTCAACCATCGCTTTGCTTTTAATAACCGATTTTTCGTTTGATAAATTTTAATAGAAATTTTAAATAGAAACGGTTGATCACACTCTAAAAAGCTGTATGTTGATGCACTAAATAGTGATTTTATGCATTATGTATTGTGATATCGCTATATGTACTCGTATCTTTTCTATAAGTATAAAAATCATGCATTTTGTTTACCGAAGAAATGTACCTATCAAGAAAATTAATTTATCCCATCTGGATTTGGAGTAAATTTGATTAAGGAGGGATTAAGTGAAGTGCTACTTCATTGATTCATTGATTATTGATCCGGATCAGTTGTCACATCCTAACTTCTCTGACTGTGTATGTATTCCACCTTAAGATGTCCTGTGTCGTCTTCGCATCCTGGGTCGCGACCGAAATTTGAGGAAATCGGTGAAAGTGCAAACGGAATTAGAACCGTGAGAGGTAAAGAAAGGGAAGAGGAGGAGTAAGAGTGGCGGAAATGGGTATCAAAAAAGAAACCAATTGATTGGTAAGGCAGTGGACGGCGTTGCAGCTATGGAGCTCCAGCCCAGGGAAGGAGGGAGCGTCTCTAATGGGGTTTGTGGGAGGGCTAACGGGGGGCCCCACTAAATAATGAACAGGTGCCTCTGGTAGCCCAAGCTAACGGTCGTGTTCTCTGCTCTACCCCCATTCTGGCCCAGACCTCGTTCTGATGGCGGACACATCGGCTCCAAGGGATGAGATTTCATCTATCGAAAAAGAAACTGGTTTCCCTGACGAGGAGGCAGGTGTATTTTTCAAGGCGGGATATGAGGAAGCGTGATCTTGCAGGATGAATTAGCGGCTTTTCAGAGGAATTCAGTAGTCATGACCGTCGAAGTGTTGCTCTCAAGACCTGTATGCGACGGCAACCACCACAAGAAGAAGATGCGATTAGTTGTCAGAAAGGAAAAAATAAAAACCATTTTTGAGAGAACATGATATGTTTGTGGTGTTCTTGTGTAGGTCCACAAGAGTTTTGAAATTATTGAAAAATTGGGTATGAAGTGTGCTTAGAAACACAATCGAACATATAGTTCTATAAATAAGATACCATTCATGAAAAGTGACCAAGTAACATTTATTCAAAATGTGCCTTTCTATGATTCCGGTACTAAGGAACATTGTCTACTGTGTGTTGTTGCTAAGAACGTTATCTTCAAACTGATGTGTAAAAAATACTTGAAAATAAATTTTACCTGCCTGACCCAAAGAGTTTCATGTGACCAAATGGCATTTGAACTCAACCACCAAACACGAGATGGATTATAAATGTACTCTCGCTGGTGCATTTAAATGTTATCAATTGCCATTTGATCACTTTTACTGTGTAAGATTGCATTGTGGGCAGGTAAAAATGACCAATGACAGTGGTATAATGGAGAAGCTTTTCTAACAGAAATAGGTATATCATTGTTATTAGATGCTTGGCAACACGATAAATTAACGAAAAAACTATTCTCAATTTCATGTAACTATGCGAATTTTTTCGAAGAATTGAATTAACCAAGTGAGTAGAGCTTGAAACTCCAGGCAGGTGAAATTGATCAAAAAAGAGTTTTCCGAATTCAGTGAATTTTGAAGCACGATATCATAGGAGGGCACTAGCTAACTACCTACAGGATAAAGAAAAATCGAAACACAGTCGGATGAGACATCACACAACCAGTGTTAGTAAGGAGAAAATAGGTGAAACTTCAGATCACTCCCCTGTAAAAGTTTGCAAATGTCACTTGGTCACTTTTACCCGGAACCCCACGATATGTTCTATTATATAGAACAGAAGTGCTATATTCTACTTCCGTGTTAACGTTCAGTAGCTAGTTTCAGTTACCCGTCATCCACCTTCAATTTTACCCCAAAACACTAACCGCTGTTTCGTAGATCCAATCTATTCATCCACCTAATCCATAGATTACTAAAAGGATTGATTAAGGATATTTTTTAATTTTGAGATTACAGGGAGAATAGCGACCATCCAGGCCACCAAATTGTACAGAGCAGTGTACTCCCCACATAGTTGCAAGATTCCTCTGATCGGTAGTGATTGTTACTTTGCGATCTTGCTACATCAAGCTTGGGTAGTTCAGATTAAGATTTCATAACAATTTTTTCTCTCAGCCACCGAAAAGAGCCCTAGTCTATAATCTGTAATGTTGGAAAAATGAATCGACCAATTGATCAATAACGCCCAAAACTCCTACCACAACTTTGCTCCACAACGGCTTTGTGATGTTTCTCGCACTCCACTTTGGTTCGCAAGAAATCACTATTCTAACCCCCACAACAGGGGTTAAGATAGTTCAGTTATTCAGTATCTCAGCCGTTTACCAATATCACCGTAACAGTTATCTAGTTACTTAACATTCGTTTCTTACTCGTTGTTGGAACCGCTATGGTGGTTTTTAATTTTTAATACTAATATTTTAAAAGTTTACTGCATCGAGTTTTGTTCGATACTGAATACATTATTTATGTGGTTACGTTCTTTGATATATGGAACTTGCAGTGCTCCATGAAAATATCGATCATGGTGAAATATCAGGATTAATAGGGTACCGATAACGATGTACCTAAATGTACGGCTCCGTATTGACCTTCAGATTGGTCAATACATCCAAAAACAGTTATACTGTTAGGCGAAATGCCTGGTATCGTACAGCCGTCTAGGGTCAGTGTTGTCGGTGCAAATGCCCGGTAAAAATTAAATCCAGGGACAGCGAATCGAAAAAAATTAATTTTGTTGCTCCTCCATTCTGGAAACTGATGTGTCATTTTGGTTTGGGCCAACGTGAAGCCTAGTTTCGAATGAAGAACATCACTGCGCACTGAGATCAGTATCATTCCATAGTAAAGTGCGATTGTCTCGACTGCACTTGCTCTAGTTAGTGATTTGATAACAGTGCCGCCAACATATAATAAGTATGCCACTTTGAAAATGGATTCGATTCTGTGAGAGATGCTGGGGATAGTGGTCTTGATGTTTTATGGGTATAATGCACTTCTGGTGGTTCTATGTTGATGTCTTTCGAAGGAGCGTAATTTGTGGCGAAAGCAGACTTGAGTCGGTCTGTAGAAACTGACACTTCTTTGCCTTTAACTAGGATCGTGAAAGTCTTCCCTTATCGATTCTTCACCTCATATGGTCCATCGCACTTTGCCTTGAGCGCAGACCTTATGGCGTCGTGTCGGAGAAATGATGATTTGTAGCGAAGAGAGGTGATTTGCAGCGGTTTCTGCAGTTAATTTTATTATTCCTTCCTGTCAGGATCCCATTTACACCTGTTACTATTTGTTTACCATGAAAGTTTCTTCTCTAATAGAATGACAGTTCGAAGTTAGAAGTCACAGAGTCAACCTTATTTATAAATGAATATAAACATTTATATGTAACCCTTCAAAGCATCTCATCTATAAACATGACTATCCTGAAGTCAGTATTTTATTCAGTCAGGTGAACGTGTTTTCTCTTCTTTGAATACTCATTTTTTATCTATGTAACATCACGTGATCCAGTTCTCATTTTAATTTAAAATCAACTGCTCCTCCGGGGTTATGGAATTCTTCCTTATCTCCCGAGTTCAACCAACCGGGCCAAAGCCACAAAGTAGAGAACTCAACCCGGAAACGGTTACAAGTTTATATCTTCCCGTTGTGAATAGTCTGTAAACACGCCAAGATTGAGTATCACACTTTGGACGAGCTGGAACTAGTCCTGCTACTCTTCCCTTATAAGCCGTTTGTTCCTTGTGCATTACCATATCTAGCATTACCATACGAGCCCTGGTTTGAAATCCATTATTTGATTTATTATTTTCAACATTGTACATTAATAATGGTCTAGAAGCGTCTCCCGTACAGTTATGTATTGCCCAACAATCGAGTTGAATGAGATTAATGCCATTGTTAGTCAATGTTGTCAGTGCAAAACAAGAAAATTCTAACATTCTGATCTTCTATCGGTTATAACAATCACGGATGAATGGTGTAAGTTATATTCAGACAACAGAAAGTATCAGTCATTTATGAGAAAGACAAAAACTTATTCAAAGCCTATGGAATAAAGGGTTTGTACAGCTGTATTGCATACTTGGAACAATCCTCATTTACAGAGCTCTGTTGTTATGCAAATTAGTGGAAATGTGGGGGCAGGTTGTCCGAGCGAGCTAAGGCATCAGTTCTTTGGCTGTTTACAATCAGTGGGAGTACTGATTAGCCCGGTTCGAATCCGGCCGGCACCAATGATTAGGGCCAAAATCCTATCAAGTGTTGTACACCTGTCCTGTCGTTGGACGGTTCATCTCTGACATCGATGTCACGTGAATCCAAATCGCTCCCAACCCCTGGGGCGTGAGGCAATGGGAAGCCACGAACGAAATCGTCAGACCTAGTTCCGATCCTCTCTAGAGGACGGCTGGCGAAGTCCGCGACACCTCCCAGAGGTTGGACGAAAATCCAAGGTTGTTTACTTTACTTTTACTAGCGGAAATGTCAAAATATGGCATTGAAATGGGTGGATGGCACCTGGATGAAATATGCGCCAGAAACAATACTTTTCAGGAGCATCAAATGACGTCATACAATTCCCGAAAATCGCCAATTTTAGCTTACGAAACCCTTTATTTTAGAAAGAGGGTCGGATTAAACAGCATTATTGCCAACTTGAATCAATCATTCCCAGTAAACAAGATCTATTGACTTGCATATAAATCCTCATTTGCAATCCACTGATTTCGTAAATTGTTTGAAGTGTACAAAATGGATTTGAGTTGGATGGTATTTTGATAGTTCGAGATAGTTAGATGTATTCAGTAGGCACTAAAAAATACATTTTAGACGAATACTAAAAGTACACCTGAGTAGTATAAATTTACGGTTCTTACAGTAGTCGTTCTGAGGAACCACCTTTCAAGTAATGATTTTAACAGTAAATAATATTCTAGTAATATTATTCTATGTGTCTCGTATATGTGTGTATCCACATTTTGTAATTGACTTCGACAAAAACCATAGTTGATAGCATGACTCCGGCATGAATATAACTCCTCAACGTTACTAGTCCCTTAATACATAACTCAATATGATATTTAAGAAAAATCTCATTTGAAAAAGTTTGCTTATTATTGATTTTTGAATGGTATAGCAGAATGTAAGAAGGTGGCTCAAACGATTCCGTACGTGCCCGCAACTCATTGGGCGTTTTAATGAATGGGACTGATGATTTTGATGTTTCTTTTCGTGTACATTAAAAGCGAAGTCGTCGATTTGTCGTGGTTGCGGTGTTTTTTACAATAACGCGAATGTTGGCACCATAAATCGGGCCATAGATCGAGAATGATTTGACCTACGGACCTGGGGAGGGGCTCATTCGATTCCTCGAGGAGTGTACTTCAAAAAGAGTACACATTTAGGCCGCCTTGACGTTTTTTGAGGTTTTTAGGGATTTTACAAAACATTGACAACCCTTAAAGGGCACTTTAAATTAAGTGAGAGAGCTGGCTCTAGAATTGACGAGTCGCCGGACCAATATTGATTTTTCCTGAAAATTACAGCTTTTTTGCTTCAGCCGTTTGGGAGAAATCGTGCGTACGGCGGACGGACGGAAAAAGTTTTATTGCAGATTCGGATTCTACACCCTTTGAAACGTAAACCATGAAATTTTCAGGGGGGTTTAGAAATTTTCTTTTCAAGAGCGATTACCATGGTTCATTATTGAATAATAAACCAAAAATTGAGATTAATTGGGGTAATATGCTGTTGAAGATACGCTTCCGGGACCCAAGTGACGTAAGATTCACATAAAATGCGCGAAATTCCCCAATTTTAGCGTATGAACACCTTGTACTTTAAAATGAAGGAATTGTGTTCGTCGGATGGGATGTGTTGAATAGTTTGAAACGAACAGCCTTCTTACGTGAAGAAATCATTTCCAATGAATAAGATCTATTGACTATCGCAGCACCGAGATGTATATGTATGTGTATTATCTCGTATATACTATCCAAATACTATCCAGCTCAATCCGTTTTTTACGTTTAAACCAATTTACATGTTATAATATAAAACTACTGGATTAAATAAATTGGTTGAAATTTGAAAAATGGATTGAGATGGATAGTATTTTGATGGTTTATGACAGACAACAAAGCACATGTATTATGTTCAAAAAAATACATTTTACTGACCGTGGGTAACGTCAGAGATACATACAATTCTCTAAAATTGGCAATTTTTGTGGTAACCCCCCCCCCCCTCATTAAAGAAAGAAGAATTGTATGTCGAGGTTGAACTGTTAAACTTGAACAGATAAAACAGCTTTGTTGCGAATCAATCAAATTCTCTTCTAAAAGGAACACGAAACTCAACGACAAGGAAAAACCCAATTGACCTGGGTCACAGGTAGTGTTCCCTCCTCTCACAAAATATCGAGAATTTGCGGTGAGGTGTCTTATGTTATGCATTCACGTATGAGCCCGTTTATCGTTCAAGCCAGCCAACTGTTTTTTCTCAAACGATTACAGGTGGATAATGGAGAGAGTTGTTCGAAGCGAGAAACAATCCGCTGACAGTAGCCGAGAATCCGCAATAACTCAAGAAATAACCGTCCTCTACATTCCAAGAGATCGAACATAATTCCTAGTTGCCGCCCACCAGTTTTCCTCCTCTACCTACGCTTTCTACGCCCATGACGCAACATCGGACGAGAAAACTTCATTCCGACCATCCAGCAGATTCTGGGTTTCCACCGTTTAAATGCGTACGGACGGTTTCGCGGTTACGCTTTCTAAACCCAAGTAATTCACTTTTATGTTGGTTGTTCTCTTCCCGGCTAATTATCACATTTCGGCGGATAGGAAGCATATGGCGTGCGGTGGTGTGGCCTGGATTTGACGGGCCAGGAAAAACAGAGGCTTTGTTTAGGAGCGTCCGTCCCGACTGCAGTTAGTCGGTCTTTCAAACCGGAACGCGTCAAACTGAGGCGTCGTCGTTAGTTTTTACTCAACGGTTGTTTCGCCAAATCATTCTTCTGAAGAATAAACAACTTTAGAAGAAGGTACAAATGACCTGGTCCAGAGAAGAAAACCCGACTAACAAAATAGACCAATTACCTTAGGCTTGGTTTCCTCGATAGAGAGTTCTATTTATTTATCTGATTCAGTATTAGAGGTAACTTTGTACCACTTTTTCAGGGGTTTCCTGTCCCACATGTATCGGCCCTGATTGTAGAAATTTTCTGTCAAAATGAACCGCTTAATCGTCCATGTAACACAAACGTATAGATCTTTTCATATGTTTTATAATTTCGGAAAATGTTGGATATAAGCTTGTTATCACGATTCTCGATACAGAAATGCAGCGGGACGAGTTCTGACCTATATTAACGCCTTCAAAAGGTTAATCCTCGTGTATTGCTAGACTGCTGCGCTCATTGTATAGGGGATAGAATAGTGAGACGATATTTTTAAAATTTATTACACAGCCCCACAAAAAAAGTCAAGATCCGTAAAGGTAAACTAGGGTATCCCTATGTATTTTTCGATGCTGAATTCGAACGTAAAGTCCAAAAAATCCCCCGACCCCCAAAATTTTGAGCCATGGCCAAAACAAAAAACTACCCTTAAATTGATGTTAGAACCTTCTTTTAGAGTCATCCGATTGGGATGAACTACGACGTCTTTTTAAGCGAATTTCTACATTTTTTTTTAACTTCGGACAAGGAGAGTGCTTGATGAAACTACCTTCCCCTCAATCACCCACCACCACCCCCTCCTAGGGGTCCCTGAGATCGAATTTGAACTTCCAAGAGCCTGTAGGCACCCCTTAACTCCTCAATCCCCTACTCCTAGAGGTTGAAATTTGAGATCTGAAGCCAAGTCGAGTAGGGTATGGATTTCTGTGTTTTTGGGGTTCCTGAGATCGAATTTAAACCCCTAGGAGAGGGTGATTAAGGGAAGAAGAGGTGTCTACGTACTCTTAGAAGTTCAAATTCGATTTCAGAACCCCAAAAACATAGAAATCTTTACCCCACTCGAGTTGGCTTGAGAACTCAAATTTCAACCCCTAGGAGGGGTGTTGGGGGTGATTGAGGGGAAGGTAGTTTCTCCAAGTATTCTCCTTGTCTGAAGTTTAAAAAAATGTAGAAATTCACTTAAAAAGAAGCCCAATCTCATTTGAGGTGAGGGGATTTTTCAGACCTTAAATTCAAATTCTATCATTGACTGATTTTTTTTTCTTTTAATGTATTATTAGACCGTTTTACCCTTGTTACCTTAAAAAGTTTAGTATGCTCGAAACACTGACAGTAAAAAATGATACAATATGGATTTTCAGTTTGTTCTGGCAGCCTGATGTACTGGTTTTGTGAGCAGTAAAACTAATATTGGACCATCTGCATTCCGACCGCTCATTCCCAGAAAATATTATTCGAGTTAAATGAAAACTTTTGGTTTGTTACCAGGATGTCACGTTCGTGCCAGCGCACTGACGATACTATCGGGTTGAAATTGATACGGCATAGTCAGACCGTTCTTCCCCGAGTACTCCGTAAATATAATGCGATGTGACCACTACAACCTGGAAAAATTTACATTTGCGCATGCGGTGACTGATTTTGAGCGATAAAACACATAGGGGGCAGCCTAATTCGCATATTCCTTGGACATTTAATTGAAATCGGATCAAAACTGTCGAATCAAAATTCAACTTGTTACCAAAATTTGCTGACAACGGGTCGCGGGCACAGACAAATAGAAACGACACGAAAGTTGGTCGGCGTGGTCCATAACTCAAAAATGTGAATGATAATTTTCACTTGATGGAAAATAAAAGTTATTTCCATAAGCGGATATGCTTCCGCTACCTGCATATAGACTCGGAAGCAATTTTTTTGCAAAGTTAGCTGTTAGCAATTAGCTGATCGATACAGCTAAAGCTATTAGCTTTTATCTTCTCCAGTGGTTGCTTCTTCCTTGGAAATGTGCTTCTGATGGGTACGTTTTGTTTTATTTGTTACCTACCATGTCGAAAGAAGTTCTCAAGTTTTTGTTACTCGAAAATCAGTATAATTTGTTTCCCCCATGTTAATTCGTCGAAATGGCTGTGTGGGAGCGTAGCTCTGGATTTCCCAAATGAGCCACACTGGTTTGGCTATCTGTGGTCAAGCCACCAACTAACCTCAAATGCAAAGTATATCAAGATTACGGTGTTGGCCATTGACCGGAAAAGAAAAAACGGGTAGTCTAAACCGAGGCTTTCGAATTTTACTGCTGCTTGCCTTGACCACTATATTTTATTGTGTGCTTGTTCAATTTTGTACAAACCTGTTTTTTCCAGCCTGCATACAACAACAACCCGTTTCCTGGTGGAGAATCTATCACAATCAACATTATTATAGTGCCAAATACAGAATTGTATTTGCCTGCCACGAATTACTCAGTAATGCCATGTTTCTAAGTTTACTTGCAATGTTGAACGGTAAAATACCCATGTTCAGGAGAATTTTCTTCTTTTCCCCATATTTTTCCACAGAACTTCAAAAAACTGTACGAGTTCTGGTAAGATAAGCAAAATTTTGAATTACGATGGCAAATTAAACTTGTCCACCAAAATATGATGTTGTTAGAACAAAAATGAAATAAGACAAATTGTGATGAATGGGTTTAAAATTGGAGACACCGATGGACGTCAAATCGGACAAGAATTGCTACTAGAAACCTGTGCATAACACGAAAGAGATATGGAAATATGTCCGAATCCGAACGCTATTGATGTCAAACGCAGCCTTTGTCTCTGTGGATCAGGTTTTTGGAATATCGGGCCGCAAGATTGTTCTGTCATTTTCGTGTACTCGTACCGCTGTTTTGGGATCCCAGAGAGCGGGCAACCATCGAGATCTCTCGTATGCGGCGCGGGTTCCACGCCCCGGCAATCTACATTTTACTACTCCCCATTGTCCACAGCCCACGCTCATTTTTCTCTTCTCATCCCTCAATTCCCGACTCCAGACCACAACTGTCGGTTTCGCGATTTTTCCTTTTCGCTCCGTCGACAACTTTTTACGGCGAGTCCGGCTATTTGTCCTGGAAGTTTTACTGGACGGGAAACGATTGTGAGTTCCGGAAATGTTGGACGGAGGCAATGCCCTAATACTACAAGAAGGAGATGATGGATTGGACTGAGGTGATAGACCTGCAACACACGGAAGGATACCCGTGAAACTAAAAATCAGTAGGTTAGATATACAATCTAAATCGCACATCCCCTGAAAATAGCATCAAAACCGGATGAAAACTGCAGGGAAACTTGCCACAAAGATCTGCAGACGAACAGACACAAACCAAAATTTGTTCAAAGGTCAAAAGAGCGAAATAAGCGTTGAAATTTGGATTTTCGAGAAACATAGTTCATTTCCGAAAGTCAACAAAGCTTACGCGACCTTTACAGGGCGTCCGAGACTGCCTAACATCAGTTTACGGTTCTGCAACAAAATGTGGCTCGTAGTATTGGTTTATTATTCAATAATGAACCATTGTAATCGCTCTTGAAAAAAAAAATTTAACCCCCCTGAAAATTTCATGGTTTAAGTTTCAAAGGGTGTAGAATCCGAAATCTGCAATAAAAATTTTTCCGTCCGTACGCCGTACGCACGATTTCTCCCAAACGGTTGAAGCAAAAAAGCTGAAATTTTTATGGAAAAATCCATGTTGGTCCGGCGACGCCCCAATTCTTTAGCCAGCACTCTCACTTAATTTAAAGTGCCCTTTAAGGGCTGTCAAAGTTTTGTAAAATCCCCTCAAAACAAGTCGAAGCGGCCTAAATGTGTACTCTTTTTGAAGAACAAACCATGAGGAATCGAATGAGACCCTTTTTACTAAGCAATTTTTTTACTAAGGAATTTTTACTAAGCTTTGGAGTGAGCGTGTTTCACAGGTGATACAGTGATTATTGCATTTCAGGAGGCACAAGAACATGATCAACTGATCAATCCAAATAGGTATTTTGGTTGAGAACAGATTTACGTGTTCTATGCATCTCCTGAAATTCAATAATCGCTCTATCACCTGTGAAACACACACACTCCAAAGCTTAGCAGAAATTCAAATCATGTGCGCAAGCCAATTGAATAATAAACTCCAGTGATTTTTTCGTGTGTTCGACCTTGTCGAATTTTATGCAATTTTCAACCAATCATTTAAATTGATTTCAGATTGCTAATGACCTCCAACGACCCGTTTATGAGCTCTTTCTGATTGTTGGAGCAATCTATCATTATGCGTATTCGGTAATTTCCTTGAAACTTTCTCTCCAAAACACTGGTCAACTGTTTTATTATGCGACAGCGCCTGCACTTTGTCTGAGAGTGGACGGTCCTGGTTGATTCAGGCTTTATGATTATTGAAACACACGTTGAGGATAATTAATTTACCAGTGTGTCACCTAATTTTTCAATTTACAGTTTTGGTAGCCATTTTTAAAGATAATTCGCTTAAAGAAAAATTAAACCATTGTTCGTAAGCTAGGTAACAAACGTGACATCGTTTCTCATTGTGTGTGGCTTCGATTTGTGCTCCCGGAATACCTTCGTGATAAAATCCGCCCCAACTATTCATCGTAGCATTTCCAGGCTTAGTTGTGTTGTACGTCTCTCCAAACTCCTCGGATCCGTGTTTGTGAGCGGCTGGTACGAACTGTACGTAATCGACCCGGCGAGAAGAGAAGCCCGTGGGTCGTTCGCGAAGCCCGAAACACGCTCCAGGATTATCCTTTTTGCCGAGGCCCCCGCTCCTATGGTTTCGTCGCCTCTCGAAATAAAACGTCCTAACGTCCGAAATCCCTCGTAGCTTCTCCCATCCTCGGGCCGTTCAATGTCGCCGGATAGCACCGATAATGGGAGGTTTTTTTTTCTATCCTCCAGGTTTGTGATTCTGTTTATTGGGGCGACTCGATCTCCGGACAAGCAAGGGCGAACGTTGGTCGTAAGAAGTCACGATTGTTGTTCAACATGCCGCGAGCAGGTAGAATGCAAATTTCCTCCAATAAAATCGAACGATATTTGTGTCGCCTTGTCACATTGTGTTGGTTTTGTAGAAGCCCGAGTCTTTAGAAGATTACTATACAAAATGACTCGGGAAAATTGAGAAACTCCGATAGTTTGCCAATCATTATTGGTCTTGTAAAACCAGTAACACTACTTTTCCTCCTACTTCATGAATACTCGTTTCCTATATACTGAAATAAAAACAATTTCCTGTAAAAATAAATGGTAATGCGGTAGCATTTGAAAGATCATTTACAAGTACAGGTGGGATCACTTCACTATAGTGGCTGTTAACCATAATGTTTTTTATTGTCTGACCTTAATGAAGGGCGTAGTGGGATTTATATAAGTAATGTGGAACCAATGTTATCGCAAGATTTTTGGGAAGCAGGACCTTTCAGGCTGTTCCTAAATTGCCGATGTCATATTTAAGAAGAGGGTGATAGAATGAACTAGTTGCCCCTTCCTAGGGCTGAGGCGATGAGCCTGCAGCATCTAGAAGGTACCCATGGTACTAAAAAGCTTCTGGTTTATGATCAGGCTTACAAGTTTCAAGATATGGGAAGTAACACTATCCGTCACCTTCCAAGTAGCCAGTGCCAGAATAGAAATTGGTTCGATAAGTCGATGTACTTTAAACCTCCTCTACAATCAGTAACTGTCTGACTTAAAATCTTTGCAAGTGAGGGCACATTCTACCATGAATGTCCCCAGGGTAGGCTGTTTTGTCCCACTCTTTTTTCATGCTTGTAAATAACTTGACCACTCAAGAACGTAAGTAAACTTTGCTGATGATACAAATTTTTCAGTAACCAGCAGCAGGACTTCTAATTGCATAGAGATCGTCTAGCAGAGTTATCTCGACATGGCAAGTTGGGTAACAAGCAACGATCTATTGCTCAACCTTGCCAAAACAAAGTTTGAGTTGACTTCATAACTCTGGAACTGATACACCTAGTGTTCAGTTGCGCGAAGTTGAACGTCAACTTCTTGGATGTCCAGGAAGACGAATCTTTGAATTTTCACATCCTTGCTAGTGAACTACTGTATCGTCTGAGTTTCGCTTGCTTTGCCTTGCGGAAGCTTCGTCCAGTGGTTTCCAAATGCACTCTGCTCACTGCCTATTTTGGTAGCTTTTTATCAAGAGCACGATATAGGATACTATCCTGAACGAGAAACTCCAATTTGGGAACTTTTTTCCCAAGCACGCAGAAGCGTGCACTTAGAATCATTCTGGGTGTTCCACCATCAGCTTCCTACTGCAGACTCTTCAACGGAGAGGTCTTCTCACGCTTCCATCACTGTTCATCTATGAGAACCTAACCCTAAAACTGATTTTCATATGGCGAAACCTATGCAAACCTTGCAAGCTCTCATATACGCATAATACGAGATACGGCTGTCTCCTGCTGCTAGAAGCTTAGCATCTTGAGTTCTTCAAGAGGAGCCTTGAAATTCAATCTGTCACTTTGTACAACGATTGGATCCTGCATCTCTAGGATCGAATTGCCATCCATCTGTGACCATATCACGTTTCAAGAAAAATTTGAAATCTGTTCTAATTAACGGTGAATTTTATACAATTTCCGTCTTTCTCCTTTATAAATAACATTTATCACAATCTGTGAACGTCTGCCCTTGTACTTTGTAAGAGTACGCTGTTTAAGGCAATAAAGTATATACTACTGCAGACTCTTCCACGGAGAGGTCTTCTCATGCAGGCCCTAACCCTGAAACTGATTTTCATATTGTAAACATTGCAAGCTCTCACATACGCATAATACGAGATACGGTTGTCTCCTGCTGCGAGTACCTTAGCATCTTGAGTCCTTCAAGATGAGCCTTGAAATTCAATCTGTCAGTTTGTACAACGATTGGATCCTGCATCTACAGGATCGAATTGCTGCCCATCTGTGACCGTATCACGTTTCAAGAAAAATTTAAAATCTTCTCTAATTGACGCTGAATTCTAAACAATTTCCGTCTTTCTCTTTTATAAATATCTTTCATTACAATCTTACAATCTGCCCTTGTACTTTTTTGTGCTTTTTAAGGTAATAAAGTATATTATCATTATCAATAATTATAATCACCGAAATTCTTTACCTAGTTATTCTTCGAAATTTCTCTATATTTTACGTCACTTCCCCTTCGTTCTCGCACTCAATGACTGCTCTTTGTTTCATTAAATTCATTGAAAAGTTGTAAATAATTTTCTCCTATTTACGATTCTTCTATCTCTATTCGAAAAGTTGGTTCTGCTTACGCCAACTGCTTAAGTGTTTTTATTTTTACGGTTTGTCCCAATTGAGCGTGACGTACCGGCGTAATTTGAATCACGCGGAGAACGCCACGAAATAGTTGTTACTTTTACGACAAATAGCTCTGACCCTAACGTAAGAAATAGATATCCCATTTTAGGAATGCGCCGCATAGTTTATATGCATTAACTATCCTCAACTCGAGAAGTAAAGTGGAGCATACGTGATGTTATTCCACCCTCTTGGAGGTTGTCACTTTCAAGTCAAGCCCAGCTATAAAATTTCCAAGCACGAAAATGCAACTTTCCCCTCCGGTCAATTTGGAGTAGGCCTATTTGTATATTCAAGGCGACATCTGTTCTTTTTTTTCGTCCATGCACCTTTCCATAATGAGTTTTTATATTTGGTACTCGCATAACCTGTTCCTTGGCTCAACTGACCTCGTCTCTACCTGTTTCAGGCTACGAGGAAGATTGCGAAATGCGGCTACTTGTTCGTTGCCCCTGGCTGGGACTTCAGTAACCCCATTAACAGGACCAAGGTAAATACCATTATGATAATTATATTACTTCTTTATAGCTTATGATTATACGTGATTCTAAACTCGTTGTAATATGTGTTCTGAGGTTTTAAAAGGATTTGTGATTGATAGCGTTCTACGAACCGGGCCAATAACCTGTTTTCCCTGAAGATCTCAACAGAATATTTTACAGGGATATTAATGTTTCGAACGTACGTTTCTATTATTATCGTCCTTTATTTTGGAAAAAAACTACTTAGTAAATTCAATAAAATTTCATTTTTAGCACGTACCTCTGAAGAAAAGATTCATCAATAAAGCTTGTTCGATTATTAGAACTGACCCAGGTGTGGGACCAGAAAAAACCGCTGCAAATTCGTGGAGTGTTCTTAAAAAAAAGTCCAAATTTAGGCCGCTTTGACTTTTTTTGAGGTTTTTAGGGATTTTACAAAACTTTGACAACCCTTAAAGGGCACTTTAAATTAAGTGAGAGAGTTGGCTAAAGAATTGGGGCGTCGCCGGACCAACATGGATTTTTCCTGAAAATTTCTGCTTGTTTGCTTCAGCCGTTTGGGAGAAATCGTGCGTACGGCGGAAAATTTTTTATTGCAGATTCGGATTCTACACCCTTTGAAACGTAAACCATGAAATTTTCAGGGGGGTTAGCATTTTTTTTTCTTCAAGAGCTATTACAATGGTTTATTATTGAATAATAAACCAAAATGAATTGAATTGTTGCTAAACCTTCATTTTGTCGATCACAACTTCTACTTTTGTTGACGAGGTTATGTCATTTTGTAAAGGTATAATGTTTTTTGTTGCTGCTCTGTGCAGAAAATACGAGTTACTTAATTTGTGTTGAGTCTAAAATGATGTAGTTGATCCTATGAGGCGCTAATGGTTTGTTTTGACTTATGGATGTCCATTGAGTCTAGAAATTATAGGAGCAAAGCGTATAAGGGACTTTTGGTAATAACTCCCTGTCTTCCTACATATTTGAAGAACATTTTTCATGTTTTCGGAAGATATCAGGTTCTGTGTTCACCACCTGTCTTTGCGGTGAAGAGTGGATGAGTGTAGGGCCTGTTTGTTGTCCCCAGATCCCGTAGATGTACCGTTGTCCGAATGGTGAATGGTGATATAGTTTAAGAAAACATTCCAGCTACATTGAAAAATTACACTTGTTCTTGGTGGATGTAATTGATTGAATGCAAATCCGTTTCAGACAATTTAAGACTTAATCCGTGAAAAACCGTAGATGTGTTCGTGTGTGCCCAACTCTTCTGCTGAGTTTGCGGCTGCTCTGCATGATTCAGTGGATAGTAAAGGGCTCTGATAGTGCTTGGAATCCCCCTATTTCTTCACAATGGGCGGAATAGGGTCATAGGGCGTTGGGACCCCTTCTCAAGCAGTCTGGATGGCTATGTTACCAATGTTAGTTATTCTAGAGATGGTCTTGGGGCGTTAGATACACTTTTCATGCCTGTCTTGGTAAAAATGAGAACCTAAATCATGTGGTTGAAGAGCTGACGGAATTCCTCGTCGCCAAGCGAAAATCATGCTCTTTTTCATCGAGCGGTTCGAATGTGGGTAGGGAGATACTGTACCATATTATTGTTGTTGTTATTATGGTTATTGTTGCCTTCAACCTAGACGATAGGTCCATTATTCTGGCTGTTAAGGTTGGCAGTGGCAGCCTGGACATTGAGCAGACCTGGCCTTATTTACCATTAGTAAATATTGTAGGAATGACCTGCAGTATCTGAGCTAAAATGAGTGGCGCCTGATAACTTCAGGGTCACAGCCGCGACCGTATCATGGTGTGAAGTGTGGTGTTAATAAAGTGCCACAGATCTACTCGTTGGGCATCTCGTCAGGAGTGCTTCGTGGTACCACCACTCGTGCTTGTTTGAGCACGTACCGTATCAGGTAGTCATTCTATAGGCGCACTTCCTTTCCTCCTTCATCATCCTCTACTTTCATGATCCCTAGGACTGGCGTGGGGTGAACCTGGGCCCTTTTACTGTTGCACGAAAAACTTTTGGAATTACGCTTTCCATTAGGAAAGAGAGGGATTGGAGGCGGTAATGCCAAAATACGCGTTTTTCTTCTAGTTCAGCGCACTTCACATCCAAATCATTGTGCACTACCTCCAACTTCTAACTAGGTACTGTAGGTAAGTCACCAAGTTAATTCTCACTTATAATTTTAAAAGTAAATCTGAACCAACTCGAAGTTAAACTCTTGGCCTTGGGGAGTCTGAGCTAATAAGGAGGAGCTTTCTGGAGTGGGTGGAGTTCACACGTCCTTCGCGAGATGCCAACACCCTCGGAACGTCAAACAAGCGGGAGGCAACGTCAGGGTAATTTAAATGAGCCGCTGTCGGTGGGCTTAGCCTCCGCTACCACCTTAAGGCGGTTAAGCACCAACGCAGCCCAAAATCTTTATTTCCATCATCTGTCCAAACTTTGTATATTTTTTTCCCTTTTCTTAGTGTTCTAAATGTTGACAAATTAATTTTTTCCTGAGCAGTCCCCAATACTACTCGAACGTGCTCTACGAACATTTTCGAAGTTGGAACGCGGTGCTGACACGAAATTTTGCAACGATTTCAACTAACCCCAGTCGTTGCTATGGAACTTTATCTTGACCATTTGTGATCGTGCAAAAGCCGTTCAACGTTCGTTGGAAAACGCTCAATTATACATAAATTTTTTATTGCCAAACCGCAGTAAATATGGAACAGACACTTCTGACTTCAAGAAGCTGTAAATAACATTCGCTTTAAGAACCATGATCGAATAACACGAGTTTTATTCCAAATGTAATAGGTTGACATCGTTTTTACGAATTGGAATCAAATGAACCTGTAACCTGGTCAAATGGACTGTGAATTTTTCGCTGTGAAAAGACTCCCTTTCAAAGAAGTAGTGAGGGCTGCCAGTTTTTCAAGATGATCGACAACGTGTTTGGTAGCACCTGTTCAAATCTGTTTGCTGTCTTCAACATCCTAATTCTTGAGAACCGCAATAACATCGGCAATACTAAATAAGAAATTCGTTTCGTTGGCAAAACACTTATCTCTCCAAATGGTTGCTTCTATTAAATTTAAGTACTTATTGTGTCGTTTGCCGAAAAAAAAAAATGCTTTTCCCAAATCTAACACAGCAAGAAACTACTTCTGTTCAATGAGCAAACATTTCATTTGGGTTGTAGGTTTTTTCTCGAGTACCTCTTGCAAAAGTCTCCTGTGAATCAGCTTACCAGCTTTGGCTGCACTTTTGTGATTATTGGACTTGTGATAGTTTTCTACTACATCTTATATCCTTCAATCCATGTCTACACGTGAACTGTGTAAGATTATTACGTTTGCTTGGACCTAGATCGCCCATTTAACTCATGGGTGTCCAGTTCATTGATGGAACAGACTTTGTATAGGCATTCCGTTACGGTCTTCGGATATCAGTCAGTGCCGGACTATACCCTCTATCCTTCAGTGTATCTCTACATGTGAACTTGTGCATGTGTATGGATCTTGTGTTTGTTTACTTGTACCTACATAGCCCGATTTACTCATGGTCGTCCATTAAAGTAAAACAGTTTGTGCAGGCATTCGTATTATGTTCTTTGGTTATCAGCTGCCTTTTGCGTGTGTGCTGCTATTGTTTTCTTGTTATATCTCCCAATTATCATCTGAATGTCCTTTGATGGAACAATCAGTGTAGCGGCGATCGTATGACGTACATCGATATCTGTCAAGGTGGATCTTGGGCTGTGACTTCAATCCTTCAGTCCACGTCTACATGTGAACTTGTGCGTGTGTATTGCTCTTGTGTTTGCTTGTAAGTACATCGCCCGATCACCTGTTTGTCATTTTATGGAACATAACGTGCGCAGGCGTTCATTAAATTGTTCATTGGATGTCAATAAAGCTTGCCTGTGGACTCCATCTTCTACCTTGCCTGGCTGATATCTACATGCCAGCTTATGAGTGAGTACTGCAGTTATATTTGCTTGTCACATTATCATCTTAGTGTCCATTGATGGAGCAACATGGTCAGGTGTTCGTATAATGTTCATCGGATATCAGTCAAAGAAAAAAAAAAAAAAATGAAAAACGTCCACTGATCGCCTCATGGGCTCAGTCCCGTAACGAATCCGAAATGAACGATCGTGGAGGGGCTACAGGCAAAAAGCCGAAGCGTAAGTTGATGAGAAATGGTGTAGAAGAAAAAACCTCTCGATTCCGCCAGATGGGTTACGTTCCCGCGTCAAATCAGAAGCCATGACTTTCATTTTGATGGCGGGACAAGAGCGTCGAATGGATCCAGGGGCTCGTAGGTACGAGATACTTTTAGTCTATGCGCATGAACGGAAAATGATGAGATACCTCGGAAATAACCGACTGACTTTTTCTATCGTAATAATGGTGATTCCTGCTAACCTTTGGTGCAACAAATGAAGTATATTAGTGTGTGTAGTGTGTTACGGTATGATGCCAAATTTTCTTTGTGGAAATTCGTTCCGTGACATTTCCAACACGATCGCTAGATTCAAACGATTCGCCATATACGGGCTCATGTATCAGATTCCACCAGCGAAACTTCAGTGATCAATTTTATTAGTAATGTGCAACAAAAAAGGCTTCGTTTTGGGGTAATTTTACTTCCAAAATTGTCTCACTGAAATAATCATAGCTCCATATTATTCATGTAAATTGATTCGTCCGTTGGAAAGATAAGGTACAAAACACATTTTTAACCTAGCGATTTGCCAGTCCAAACTACCAAGTTGTTTATTAGTTTTTTGGAAGAAATTGTGAAAGAAATTTTCAACTGTTTTCCTCTAGAAATATTCAACTAGAAATATCCTGAAACTGCTTCCAGACGTATGCAACCAATTTTTTTAGTGACTTTTTTTAAACGTGCGTTTGGATGCGGAAACACTTGCTTTTATATCGTAGCATCGACGTTTTTCACGAAAAATTGACTCACTGCGAAAAAATGAATTTGCCATGGGATTTAATGTATATTTTCTCTTTGAATAAAGGGATTGCCAGGGTCCTTCCCCTTACAAACTGCTGATTCTGCTTTGAAAATGCTTCAGTTTTTGTTGGCCCTTGAGGGCCACCAATCGATTCAGCGAAAAAAATTCCTAAACTCCGATGCCAAACTTTTTTTTTCGCAAGTTGATTTTGGGTAAAAAACTGAGTTGTTGGGTTCTTTGACCTCGATTTCTCGGTATAAACTTACTCATGTATATAAAATAAGTATATTTGATAGGAATGGCCTGTAGCGAGTGATATTTGAGGCAAAGGGTTTTTAATTTTTCTCATAATATTGTTTGTTCTGTGAATAGTGCTGTGTGAAGTTGAAGTATTTGTAACAAGTTTAATTTCTTTAGTTTTCATCCGATTTTGGTACAATTTTCATGAGTTACGCGGGTTGTACTATACATGATCCCTTGTGAGTTCCATTGTTTAAATAGGGGCCAATGAGCGAAGTTCGTTTCCATCATCGAATATCAACGTCGTTACGATGTATTGAAGTTAATTGCAATACATGTCGATTAACTTACTTTTCTGTGGGAACATGTCCCATGAATCGAAGCAAACAATTTCGCTGATCTATATAGACATATTACCGAATTAAAAAAGCTACGTGCACACCCAACATGGCAGTAGGTTTTTTTCGATTTGACGGGAGCCTCATTGATTTCTCGGATTTCGAATTGACTCTGAATTTCTCTTTAAAAGTTAAAGTGCATTTTCTCGGGATAATACTTCACCAGTCCTTCCTTGCTGCTTTTAGCAATCAACGTCAAGGCAAAAACTTACTTCTAGCAGGTCTCGCGTTTCAAAAGTTTTGTTACCTCGTGTTACAACTCCAATCAATTTATCACCTCTTGGGATTACGCATTAGTTGATTAGTTTTATACCCAGCTGTTACGAGCTTGAGCAACAGCAATTTGCCGAGCAAATTTATCACTCGCCGCAGGGCCCCAGACCGCTCCGAGTCAAACAACCCCCTCGGAGTTTATTCACCCCGTGGCGAGAACTGGGCTACGTCGCATCCCTTGTCACGTGTTATCTCTTCGGGAAATTGCCCTTTTAAACCATCTTAATGATTGTTGCGATAAGTACTAATGCTTCGGATTTGGTATTAGAAGGAATTTGCGTCGATGATTCAGTTAGTGAATCGATATCAGAAAAATTACACTGTTCTGCAAAAAAAAACTTTTCTCCCCTCCCTTGAACAATTTTGCCTGTTTTCCATGTTTTCTGGTGTGCTGAGTCCGAATCTGAACTCAGAAATATTCTATCACCCTCTGATTTTAGGAGAAAAGAGGAGAAACTTGGAATAAATGAAAAATTGTACTTGAAAATTATTATCTTCATTATAACAGATTTTTTTCTTTTTCAACGGTAAAATATAATTAATTGAATGCTGCATGCTATCAGGTATAATACTAGATAGGAAACAACTCAAAAACTATACACACATCGTCAATGAGTAGTTTTTTCTCTTTTGTTCTTTTCCTCCTCTGTCTCCCGCTGCAGTAATCCGCCAGCATCTTCTCATTCCATTTGCCAGTATATCTTTTTTCCATTCTGGATATGTCTTGGTGGAATCGTTCTCCAAGTTCGTCCGAAACTGCACCCAAATTCGGGGTGAAAAAGTCTAGGTGACTATGCAGGAAATATGTATTTTCAAGGACAAATTGCATCCCAATGTTTTATATGAAGTAAGCAGTTCTTCGACTATTTGTCGGTAGTCTCTAGATTTTTCGTTTCCCAAAAACTTAGCACATACCTCTCGAAAAGCAATCCAAGCCTTTTTCTCAGTAGTATTTAACTTTGCTTGAAAAGTGAGGTCCTTGAGTAGATGTCGAATTTGGGGTCCTACGAAAATTCCCTCCTGTATCTTAGTATCGTTGAGATGCGGAAATTTTTATTTTAAGTCCATGAAACCTTCTCCTTCCTTGTCCATTGCTTTTACGAAGCTTTTCATTAGCCCCAATTTTATGTGGAGTGGGGATAAAATTATTTGGTTTTTGTCAACTAATGGAGGATTGGCATTGTTTTTTTTTTTCTTCACCTACTTTTTCCTTACGCTCTGGCCATTTTTTTACGACATAATGGTATCCTCTTTTTCTGCTGTTCACACAAAAAACTAGGATTTGAATGAAAAGGATACCACCATAAAAGAGAAAGGAAGGTCATTCCCCTAAAGATCCACGTAGAGACCAAATCGCTGCCTCAAGATCAAAAATTAAAAAAACTCTTTTAGCCATATTTCTTCAACCACTTGTTAGATTCCCATAATTTTTTTTTTTTTTCGTTCAAATATACTTCATTACGCTCAAAATCTTCAGGCTTTTGAATTTCTTTCACTGTTTTGATGCCAAAAAATCGTCAAATTTACAAAAAACTCACATTTTTGGATAAAAAAGTAGAATTTCTCAAGAAACTGTGCGTGATAGACAGAATGTGACTTCAAATTCGTGTTCAGCACATTTGAAAACAGTAAGATAGCATGTTTTGGTTTGAAGGAGGTTTTTTTCTTTGATTTTTGGATTTTACGCATCTTGAATGAAATACGCATTCCTGATGATACGCATCCTGAAATAAATTTAGATGAAAGGGGTTTAGTTTGTTTTTGGTCGATTACAAAGGTTCATTATTGAACATTTCAACCGATATAAATCTAACGGCTTCAAAATTTCAAGAGTAATGTAAACGATATAGTTTGTCAAGTTAGCGTTACATCAAATCGTAACCATCATGGATACTGTCAATTTAGTAGGAATTTTGGTGGTTACTCGATGATTATGAGGATTGAGAAATACTCTTATGTTATCTATAAAATTCATTAGATAAAGCCAAATTTACTGTAATAGCTCCTGACCCAGAACTAATTGACGTATGTATTGCTTGGAAAGATGAACAATTTTTTTTAAATCTATCCATCACCCTAATTAGGTACGAATTGGAAAGTGCTCGTACATCGTTACTATTGTTTTACGGAGGTCATTACTATTGTTTTATTGAACCAATGATTTTAACAGTTAATTACACCGGAAAATTTCTTTCATTGCTTGCTTTTCATTAATTTTCCATCCATAAGAAACAAATTATCAGGCTGGAGTAAAAAGTTATCCTTGTTGGTATATTCAATTTGGTTCAGCACGCTATCATGTTAGCATTCTCGGGCTAACTGACAAGGTTAGACACGCTTTATATACAAAATAGATACCCTATAACAGAAAACTAAATGCTCGCAGCTTCATTTACTGGTGCAGCGGAGTTGCCCATTGTTTGTCCCCGCTGTAGCTGGCTGTCTCTCCCGCAGTGCCCGGCGCCGCCGCCCCTCATCAGTCATCTCCGTCTCATTCGATATTCAAATCAACAGTCTTTATTACTTGAACTTCTTTCCTACATGTAGCCTTTAGATTGACAGTATTATTCTTGAACGAATTGATCATTTCACTGCTCGATTTGACGAGTTACTTTTTCAGAAAATCGTGTTTTTTATGGAATTAGTTGTCGGATGTTTGAATTTGAATTCCGGTCCAGGTTGAGAAGGTATAAACTTTGGTTCTTGGCCGATGGCATTTTCTTCATTCGCCGTAACTTCTACCTCTATCATTTCACTCAGAGTTGCTCTGTTTTACTGATTCTACGGGTCCTCCCTAATCCGTCTAACTCCTAAATGAAAATCGAATGAAAACCATTGCGTTACAAGAGTAGGAACTTTACTTAAGTGGGTAGCAAAGTGAGTTTCAATATCCAACAATTTTTGGTTTGCGAGAGACCAGGTGTATACGTGTGCGTAGGTTCCTCACACTCCCTGAAGTCATTGCCATTTAACCTGGTTGCTTCTCTGTCAGGGCTGTAAATAGTTTTTGTTGCTCGCTTTCCAATTTAGGGGTGGGGGATCAAAGGTGTAGAAAAAATTGATCCTTGCCAGGCCTAGTTGAGGCTCGCCAAAAGGTCTGAAAATGTTGCTTATGTACTATTTTCAAATTAAAGTGAATTTCATTCTGGGAATGTTGACACTTTCCGGGTTTCACTACGATGAGTGGTTGGCTTTTTTTCATTTTTCGGCAAAATGTGACATCACTATTGCCAGAAATTCAGGAAGCCTAGGCAGGAAGAGTGCAATGACCTTGGTTTTTGCCAAAACTTTGAAAAATCCTAAGAAAGAAGACTTGGAATTCGATTGTTTTAATTTGTAAAACATTGTTTCAACTTTCTAGAGGAACAATTTGTTTTGGAGTTATTCCTGCAAATTCATAGCAGTTATTTGTCAGAATGATCTACAAAGCTTTGACCTACTAAAAGTCTTCCAATTCCATTTAAAGTCTTTGAAAAGCCGGATTACAGTCAATACAGATAAATATCAAATACTTCATCAAAAACGCTGCAAATTCTTTCACTGGGGTTTATTATTCAATTAGCTTGCGTTCATGATTTCAATTTCTACTAAGCTTTGGAGTGTGGGTGTTTCACAGGATAGGGCGATTATTGAATTTCAGGAGATATGCATGGAGCACGTAAATCTGTTCTCGACCAAAATACCTATTTGGATTGATCAGTTGATCATATTTGTGTGCCTCCTGAAATTCAATAATCGCCCTATCCTGTGAAACACGCACACTCCAAAGCTTAGTAGAAATTCAAATCATGAACGCAAGCTAATTGAATAATAAACCCCAGTGAAAGAATACTTATTTACCCCAGTAATAATATTGAATAATAAATCCCAGTAATAATAATGAATAATATTTACCTATATATTATCAGCGTTTCATGCATATCAGAATGCTTCAACCCGTGTATCGGCTACTAACTACACTACAAGTATTCACATCGGCTATCACTCCAGTATCCACATTCACTACAACTCGACGCTATCGGCCGGACATCACTAGGTTACAAACAAACAATAATAAACGAAAAAACGCAAATGTTGGCACCATAAATCGGGCCATACATCGGGAATGGTTTGACCTACGGACGTGGGGAAAGATTCCTCATGGTATGTTCTTCAAATAAAAATAGTTAGGCCGATTCGACTAGTTTTGAGGTTTTCAGGGATTTTACAAAAATTTTACAGCCCTTAAAGGGCACTTTGAATTGAGTGAGGGAGCTGGCTCAAGAATTGGGGCGTCGTCGGACCAAGATGGATTTTTCCTGAAATTTTCAGATTTTTCGCTCCAGCCGTTTCGAGATATCGTGCGTACGGCGGACGGACGGAAAATTTTTTATTGCAGATTCGGATTCTACACCCTTTGAAACGTAAACCATGAAATTTTCAGGGGGGTTAGAATTTTTTTTTCCAGAGCGATTACAATGGTTTATTATTGAATAATAAACCAAAACTAGCTAGTTCACAAAACAAGGAGCATCATGAATTCAGTCAGCAAAGAAGGATGCAAAATATGAACGTAGACGGGAAGATGGCGATAGGAATATTCACAGGTGACTTGTGGTACGAAGGAGTGTTGGCTTTGGATTTAAGAGTGCATATTGAAAATATCCAAGAGCTCAAAATGTAACGAAGCCGTTATGGTCCTTAAGATTGTTTAGCGCAGTCCTTGCGGTATTCATTAGACAACTATGCTAGCGAAACCACACAGCTCTCAATAGTTAGGTAGGTTATAAGATACAAACCAAAGTGTGAATGTTAAATTAGTATAATATTCGTTAGGCATGAGAGATGGAGGATTCACTTTTCTAAAACTTGGGTTTTACCAAAATGAACGTCGCTGCTATGCAAGATTACCCAACAACCAACCCTATTTTGGACATAAGGTGTTGACGTGGGGTAGCAAAGCAGCTTTAGCTCCATAAATGTAGTTGCAGAAAATTGATTTATGCAACAAATAAATGTAGCGGCTTATGATTTACATTCCGCGGGGAGCCGTCATAAAACCCACAGACTCATTGAATCCATCGACCAGAACTCGGTGAATGGAGGCAGCGTCATCATTAGAGACCGCTTCCACCATCTGCATCTCAAAGTGTTTGTAATGTAAACGATCCTACGGGTGTACATAACGAAAGAGTAATGAAGGGTGTCAGCCGGTAAAGACGAACGATTCTCAATTATTCCTAAAACAGAAAGATGATTTGTTGGTTTTGGCTGACGCGCGGGCTCGAGCCATTCACGTAGGAGACGGGAGTAGGTTACGGTAACTCAGGTCACGCCCACGAAATTCTCCGTTTCGTCATCCGAGTAATAACTATGAATAGGAAGGAATTAGTTAGCCTCCGAGGTCGAAGGCGGACTTTACGAAAGGGAATCATGAGACTAGGCATGATGTCGTAAATTATCAGAAATTATACATTATGAAATGAAAATTACTTGCCCACTGTCGTTGTAAGGGCGGATTAAAGTTTTATCCGGTCTACAATATATTGGGCAACTCATGTTCTTTACTTCAACATCGGTAATCCTGACGAAGTAACTCTTCACTAAATATTTTGATGTTGAAACTCGTTCCACGGGTCAAAAAGGATCGTTAACTATATTAACGTGTTCACAATTTATTTCTGGTTGGAGGTTGAGGGGCTTGATATTGGCAGTTCCCCTTGCAAGTTTCATTGTTCATGAACAATCCTTCAAGCCCTTTCGCCGTATGCCCTCGTCGGGGATTTGAAATAATTAGTTCATTATGTACAACATTACCCTAATTATAGAGTTTTCGGAGGCAGGAGATGTATTTGGGGCTAATACATACTCAGTATTTCGTATTATCATTTCCGCTTGCTAAGTTTCTACGTTATCTAGATGTTGGTTGGGTTTATTTCTGTTTGAACTTCTATACAGGGTGTCCCAGAAGTTATGCACAACACGACTCCTACGTGTTCTACAATTCATTTCCGACCAAAAATGCCTCTTTAGCAATTTCTTGCCTGAGGCCTCGTTTCCAGTTATTCGCGATTTAAGAGTTTTTTCGTGTTTTCGATCTTATGTCATTAAAACTGTCATAACTCCCTCAATTTTGGAGATAGCTCAAATTTGGTGGCGTCGTTGGAAAGAGCGTTAAATTTCCTATCTATTTAATGTGAGAATTTTTCTTTGTTGCATTGAAGATGTGCGATTGCTGCGCGGAATGGCAGTTTTGTCAAAATCTTGAAATCGCCTGTTTTTCATCTCGCCTAGCAACCCCATTAATGCTCGACGCAGAACTGTGCTAGCCTGGTAAAACGTGCGACAAAATGTCAGCTTTCCAACGGTGTAGTCGTTTTGGTTTTTTTTTCAATTTTTAATATTTTTAGTTAAGGAAACGTTCAACTGCAAAAAAACGGGTATTTTCTCTTAAAATTGAGGTTTTTTCAAAAGTCTCGACGAAAAAAGGTTGGAGGCGGGATATACGTAAATTTTCTCGCTAAATCGAATGGTGACAATGCCAGACCTCTCAAGTGACGATTTGAGTTAGTTTTGTCGGATGCCTAAACCCGTTCGTTGGTGAATAGCGTTTACGGCATTTCTAAGCTGTCCGGCTGAAGTCAAGATAATTCAGTCAATCATTTACGATTGATTGCGATGAGTTGCATTCAGTTGACTAGCTAGAAATCATCAACACGAAAAAAATCTTAAATCGCGAATAATTTGGAAACGAGGCCTCTGGCAAAAAATTGCTAAGAGGCATTTTTGGTCGAAAATGAGTTGTAGAACACGTAGGAGTCGGGTTGTGCATAACTCCTGGGAAGCCCTGTATAGGCTCTCCCCAAAAAAGTAAAACCTTTGAGGATTTCATAGGAAATTTAACTCTGAACAAAAAAGTGCCTGTGAACATGGGGTGCTTTGGAGTGTGCTCAACCAAAATACACTATTTGATTGATCAGTTGATCATATTGGTGTGTCAAATGAAGTTTTACAAGCGAAAACCTCAACAAAAAATCACGTTTTCTCATATTTATTCAAGAATTACTAAAAAATGTACTTTATATCAAAAAATGTTTCAAAATCTCCTTTTAGTACATCAAATTTTGAGTAGGATGCTGCTAGCCGCTTGATTCTGTCTCAATTCATTGCCGAGGTATGGTTTTCATAATATTCACGGCTCACTCAAAACATGATTTTCCCATAAGTATTCAAGTTTATTACTTCAACTTGGTGGTTTTTTTGTTTTAATTGCGTTTGACAGCACATTCTAAATCAGCTGTAAATGTCTTCTAACACTGTAAAAAGCAGCTCGTCCGAGTGGTCAGAGTGGTTTCCGCCATCTTCTAAACTCCAAAAACGATATGAGGTAGTAAACGAAAGAACAAGTTTCTGGTAATACAAATAGATTTTATTGAACAAATGAAAGTTGCTTCAGTATTGTTAGTTGACTTACACTGGGATGGGGGAACTAATAATTAGATATATTTGGATAAAGGATAATAAAGAAAAAGGCAGCCATCGCAGATCAAAATACTTTAGGCCTTGTGAGGACGAACACAAGTTATTTTCAGAAAATCTTAACTCTAGTTTCTCAGTGACTTTTACCTGGTCCTACACAGCTGCAACATTCCTTGATGTGGACATAACGCTTGATAAGGGAGTCTGTAAATTGGTGTATACATTAAGCCTTCAAACAGACAGCTGTACTTGCACTACGACAGCTGTCATCCCCCTCACACAAAAAGGTCAGTCCTTCGATCTTTATCTGCCAGAGGCCGCCGAATATGTAGCGATGGGAAACTATTTGTCCGGTGTTTGAAATGAATTAAGAGAAACGGGATATTCACGACGGTTAATGGAGAAGAGAATGGTTGCAGCTCATGTAAATTATCAAGAAAGATCACTGCCAACTATTGATTGCGTTCCTCTGGTGACGATATTCTTCTTTGATGTCCGAAATATGAATGGGATACTCACTAACCTTCAGCCAATCCTAAAGTCAAGTGTGCTGACTCAAGGCATTCAGTGAGGGACAAAATTTGGGTGGCATGCCATCCATCTGTTCAGCCTCAACTTCAGTACCATCCGTGCTACCGTCCAAGATGCAAGCTGTGCGAAACTGCCATAAATTACCTTCATTTCACTACCCCCTTATGCCACTAATACCTAAAGATGCCAGGGCGCTGCTGATTGTAAATCACATACAAGCGTATACCAATTGATTTGTAAAAATTGAGCAGATGATCAATCAAAAAGCTTCTATGTTGTAAAAGCCGCACAACTAAACGAATACCAATCACAACCAATGTCAGTAAACGTCCACACATTATCAAACGGACCCTCAACTACCTTTAATGAATGCTTCGGTGTTGAAGTTTTAAAAAAAATGACACAGCCTACAATAGATCGGCTTTTATGACAGTCAGAACGAGTTAACCATTTGGTACAGGGATCAAATCGTCCCCCCGGGCTCAACATTAATGATTGAGTAACTCCATCATGGTGACGATTATCCCGACACGATACAAGATCCCAACTCTCGAAAATCACTTTTCTTCTCATTCTTGACAAAGATTCTTTCGAAATATCAACAAATTCATTCATCTTTTTACAAGTGAAATGTTCACTATTTAATTAACAAAACTTATATATATATTTACACTTGGGTTATTGGATGATAACTAACTCTACAACCCCCCCTCCCGCTTAGGTAAAAATAAAATGAATACATCTTCTGTTTGTAAATCATCGTCCATAATGTACTTTCACGAACAACTTTCACTATGTCATTCGCAACGGACAATAGGATCGGAATCAAGTGGATAATATCCATCCGCTTTGATAGCATCCTTCGAAACAGAATACGATTACAGTGGGATTGATTATGTAAATTAAATTCGTGATTTTCCTTTCAACTTTATGGCATTATTCAAGTACTTGAAATGAAATTTTGAAATTCCTATATGAGTACGGTAATTGTGAGTGGTATGGTGTTCGTTGAGTTTTTGACATCACAAAAGAAAACATGAGTTAATTATATCGTGATCAACAAGCAACTAACTAACTGATCAATGAAATAGTTGTTTGTCAGTTGGGTTGGTAATTAAGTCATTCTTCAATTGTTATTGTTATGCCTATCATCTCTCCTAATCACTTATCTAACTAATAACCTTATCTGTCAGATGGTTTTACATCCCCTCCTCTTCGCCAATTGAAATACACTGACTTGGGAAAACAAATTATTAGATAAACTTGGATAAAGGATAATAAAGAAAAAGGCAGCCATTACAGATGAAAATACTTAGGGCTTTATTCAAACCTTAACATATATACATATGTATGTACATGGGTTGTAGGATTACTAACTCTAAAACACTCTGTTTTTTTGTGGGGGGGGGGGGGGTCTTTTTTTTAATTTATTGTCTGTAAATGAAAAAATTCCTTTATTGGTATTACATTACAGAATTAGACACTTTCCCGCGTTTCAAACCTTCCATTTCAAAAATGGGGATTTTCAACAAAATTGGACGCCAAACAAAAAAGTTCTTTTAAACATGGACAATGACTTGCTCAGCCTTAGAAGACATTTGCAGCTCTGTTTCCCTACTACTGCACTACTTCTTGCATTTCTGAAGAGAGAATGAAACATTGAAATTCGTTCTTGAATTTGGATGTTTGTTTTTCGATTTGATAAATCCCAACTGCTCAATTACGACACAACCCTATCGTTTTTCCGAGGTTTGAGACCGGTCCAAATGTACTTGAGACGAGGTCAGGAAAATGCAACGTAAATGCTGTGGTGAATTGAAAACTAGATGTACGGAGTTGAGTAAAAGGTTTGGAAACCGAACGGTGAGAGAACAGTGAATTCGAATCGGAATAGGGGAAACATGATTTAATTCCATGGGAAATCTGCAGAAATTCCGATTTGATAAGGAATCGCGTTTTATGTTATATCTGGCGAGTCACGCGACTGAAGGGTTGAAGAACCTTGGCGGAACGGCGCCCCTTTTTCGGAAAAAAAGCTGTTTTGTCATCGCTCTCTTGTTTGTTGTTGGGTTTGGAAGCAGGTGGATAAGATAACAACTACGATGGAACAGCTCGGATGCCTAAAAGTCGTGACAACCGGTGAATAGGAGCCGCACGTGTTGGTGCACTCCGTTCCAGGATAAACTCCTCTGGAAGATGTCCAAAACGTCGCGTCGGCTGCCTTCGTCTATCGGGCAGGTAAACGGGATGTTCCAAGTCGACGTTTCCTCGGAATTATCGTCAGGGTAAAGTTACGACGGTTTTGTTCATGAGAGATATCTCGGAAGAATTTGTTACGAACAATACGAAAGGGTCTCAGTTTCGTGTTGGACTCTTACCTGGGCTCATAGGCTGACAACATTGATTCTAAAGGGGCCTATAGACCAACTTGGTTGACAACCTGGGTTGTCAAGTTACATGTTGACCGTAGGGCAGTTGATAGGGTAGTTTCAGGTTGACAACAAGGTTGAAAAAGATCAAACCTCATGTTGACAACCATGTGTAGTGTCTGTGGACAGGTTGACGACTAGGTTGAAACATCAGTTGAGGAGCTTACTTTCAAAAAGGCACATATCCAAATCTGGGAGAAAACGTTTTTTTCTCAATTTGCTATCTCTGAATATGAGTTGAATCAGATCCCCCTATCATTTCCGAACAAAACCGAACACATCCTCGTCAATTCCGGGGCTAAAGTTACGTGTTTGCATCAAAAGGTAACAAATCCGTCCCCTACAAATGGCACATATCCTCCGAATTTCGTCAGGCGATAAGTCGTGGGTTTTCAAAAAGGCACATATCCAAAAGGAAGCATTGCGCCTTCGTCTTGGCGTGGAATATTTACACGAGACTCGATAGATGGCAGGCATGACAAATGGAAATATGGAGTCAGGTAAAGTTTTCAATAAAACCTACAGAATGGAGAATGAATTCTTTCTTTTTCAAAATGGCACAAATCCATGAGTTTTGATCAAAAGGGCACATTTCCAAAGTGAAAATGGATATACAGCCTCGTGTTTTGGAGAAAATTGATTCATATTCTGAGGCGTCTTTATCTGTGTCTTCTCACACATTACTCCGATGAAAAAACTGCGGAAAAACATCTCCACTAATCTACAAATCGTTTTTTTCACTTCCTGAACATTTGTAGGAATGGATATGTGCCTGTTTGAAAGTAAGCTCCTCAGTTGTTCTTCGAGCGGTGAAACATCATTCCGTCGTATTTTAAAGTAGCAATACAGGCAGGTACCTAACAAAAATGTACCGAGAGATGTACTAGATATTATTGCTCATACGACTAAGCTGAATGTAATCCTTCAAAGCTTGGTTGATGGCGCTGCAAGTCTCCATTACTATTAATCCAATACTTTGCGGCGATATGGCAGTTAGAAACTTTAGGTCCTCAAAACTTTGCCCACTAGCTAAAAACTGCAATGTTGCAGAAAGCCGTTCATTGCCAGTGATTGCAGACCTCATAAATGTGTCCTTCATAGCAATGTAAGGTCGCGTTTTACCGCAAGAAGTTATTAAAATCTTCGGGTGCCCTGATTTTAAGTTCACTCAACAAATAAACTGAGAAAACTCAGTACGTTGCTGATACCACTCCTTGGACCACAGTATTCTCTTTTTTCTTGGAAGATACTCCTGCGGATCGTCACAAAACAACTCGTTGAAAACTACAAACGTCGCTAAATCGATTTTGATATACAAGGGTTCAGCACCTAGGAATCCTAGGAAGTGACTGATGTTGACAACCGTCTAAGGTAAACCTCAACATCGTGTTGACAACCCAGGTAATCAACCAAGTTGATCGGCCGCTCAGCACGTAGTTCAGGTCAAACTCAGCAAGTTGGTTCCTTGCATTATCTCCCTAAGAAATGTTAGGAAGTAAGGGTTTTTCCAATAATCAATATCTATAACCCTGAAATTGGACAATTCCAGGTTACTATTTTCAGGAAGATGTCTAATATGTCCTATTCGTACTATCGCTGTCTTCGTGCATCAGATCTATCCGGAAGTTTCGGAAGACGTTTCCTTGGGATGGTCATCAGCGTAATATTAGATAGATACCTTCACTGGCGCCTGATTCTGATGCAACCACCATTCATAAGCTTGCTAATGTGTACACAGCCTACTGCACATGGTAGCGCATCGGTAATCATCCTTGGTTGTTTACCATTGTCTGCTTTGTGAGCACAGGTTATCAATTCGTTCGAATGCCCTTCAGCGGAGTCATTTCCTGACTAATTTACGTTGATCGAATTTGAAATAGGTCGACTCCTTCGAACACTAACATTCATCTTCAAATTAACCATTACATTCTCCGAAGATTGTTTCAGAAGAACCCAATTTCGGTTGAAAGCAGTCCAACTATTTGAACCACGCAGAATGCTGTTCTCTGCCGCTTGCACGGTGTACGCTTACTAAAACTGCCCCCATCAAGTTGACATAATTAAGAGGATAAGTGAGCTCATAAAATGCGTATCCACTCGAAGATGATGTATATCCAATTAATCTGAAAGGAATTCCTCGCGTCCGAAGCAAAATAACCAAAATAAACTGCCTCGCTGTTCCTCCGAAAGATTATAGCAGCCTCGATAGTTCGTTCCCGTTTCTCCTCTCGGAAGCGGTCAGGCAAAAGGCAATTATTCAGACAAATCATGCCATTAATGAAATTCCAAACGGAATCCAAGATTACCATCCTGGAGTCACGGCAGGCTAACAAGTGATTCATGTCCGCTGCACCTCTCGCGGGCAACCAGTTTTCCCCTCGAGATGCACAAGGATCGAATATCCTTGGAAATTGATTCATATAATTATCTTCCTGGAGAAGAAGGCGAGACATTTTCCAGGTAGTTTCGAATCGTCTCTTCGCAAACGTTTCATTTGGATGTAATTGTGCAATTTACCGGAGTTCAGCCCATCATTGCTTATCCAGTGAGACTTGCAAGGAAGCTGTTTCTTCAACTGATCATACAACGTTTGTTAGCATTCTATCTGCAGCCGATATGTTTTACTTTAGAACCTGTTTATGAAACATGAATGAGTTCATGGTCGAGCCATTATGGTCAAACGAGCATGTTAGTGGGAAGTGTCTCTTTTTCAATTACTATAGGGAACTATATGTTGAGAGTGGAAACAAGAAGGATTCTTCCAGCGATTTGTATCCGTGTTCCTTGCTATCATAGTTTCGTGAACCAGTTCCTGCCAGCTCCGCACGAGAGAATTGTGGTGAATCGGAAGATTATTATTACTGGTTGCCATAAACAATTCCCAATATCTACCGCTGACGTGTCACTTACATAATACTTTTGTTCATACGTGTCATTATTCAAAACAATGTTCTTACGCCAAGTTTAGCGAACTTATATTTGCAAAGGTTCATGTTTTATATTACAAAAATGTTACCAGTTCTGGAGGAATGTGTGAGAAATAGAAGGTTTATGAAAAAGAGGATGTAGGAATAAAAGTGCGTACCTCCTTGCCTTTTGGAATTCGAAGCAGGAATGGTCACTTCGTCGAATGGTTCAAATTTATCACGTTGCGTTGTAGTTGTTCACTTCCCTGATGATGTCATTATTGTCACACAGGTTCTCGTTATAGAAGTTTAAGTATTCAGCAATAAACTGTTTTCGTGCTGTTTCTGTAGTATCAGATCGCTTGATTGTCGTCCGCTGCAATAGTTAATGGGTGCTGCATCTTGTTTGTGTATGACAAACGTCGAATTCAACATCACGCTTCCAGTCTTGTCCTTCTTAAGCCGCGCACAAATTCATTGTTTCCCACCTCTACGGAACACCACACTTCACCTATGTCAAGGACAACAGTAAGGAACTAGTAAATTAATAAAACATGCAACGGAGATTTAGTAGACATTTTCATTAATTTGAACTTGCCCTTCATTCACATTCACCCAAGATAGAATGACTGCGCTGAACTATCAACGCTGTCTGGAGGCCTTTTTGTGGTTACGATTATCTCCGACATCCTGGACGGAACTGTTGCATTCACAATTATCAAGGCCTCAGGACATGAGGATAATTTGTAAGGTTGGTATCAGCAACTGTCCCAACGGTATAATTTAATTTTTAAGCCAGTTACAAGAGTAATTTATGGAAGAAGCACATGCTTTTTGCTAAGTACTAATGCTTTTTTGCTCGGAATCTTAAGTAGTAACCGGACTCTAACTCAACAGACACAGCAATCACCACTTCGCAACCCCTTCAGCGAATACAAATGCAGGAAATTATTGAATTTTAAAATGTACTTTTCGTCAAAGAAGTAGGGTAAGAATCAAAACTTAACACAGACTCCTTATCGCAGAGGTTTCGGTATATTTTACACCTTCATGCTACCTGAATGAAGTTTTACTGTTGTCATATTTATTAATTTCAGGTATGGCCTTAATCTATCCACTAACTTTTCTGGCACTCTCTAGTTTACGACATCTTAGCTTCCTCGATTATGTTTTGAGTTTTATTAATAATCAGTTGTCCTGTTTTCGCCTTACATTTTCAGGGTCATCTCATGCTAATGTTGATTGATTTTCTGTGCTGAGGTGCTGCATTTCTTCTTAATTCGTATAGGCCCTGATGAAGGTTTTTGGTTCATATATCGAAAGCTCGACTACATGGGGTTTCTGGTCACTTTGATCCCTAGCATGCTTTTTTGTCGTAAAATTGATTATATTGGGACACTCACCACTTTACACCATAAGTTTATTATTTCTGTAATTTAAATATAAATACACAATTCTATCCCCCCAAAAAGTACAATCCTTATACATTTTATAGTAAATTCAACGCCGAAAAAAATTCCCAAAAATGTGTGTCCGTTTATGAAATCTTACGTGTTTTCATGCATTACTCAACCACCTGTTCTTACCTCAGTTCATTGCCGAGATATGACTTTTTGAAAGATAGTTTGTTATTTATTCCTCGAAAAACGCATCAAGTTTTTGTAATATTAGTATTATTTCACTAAAAATATGTTTTTCTTCATAAATACTTGAGTTGATCAGTTGAGTTCAACTAAACTTTTGTATGGGTTTGACTACATACTCTAAATCAGCTGTAAAGTTTTCTAAGAGTGGTTTCCACCATATTCTAAACTTCAGAAAAACATGCGGTTGTAAACGAAAAGACTAGTTGTTTGATGAAATGCGCAGTTTGAAGTTATGATTTGCGAAGAATGAAACTCATAGGTGACCATTTTAAACCCGTACATTCAATGAAAACTTCATCAAAATCGGATGTTACAAGGTTCTGCGGACATTCGGACAGACAGACAGGAAATCTTTTCAGAATCTTCTATACCTTTAGAAGCAACTTTTGATTGTAGGCAACTTGAAGTTGTTCATCTCTCGGTAGTGAAAACAATGCTTCCATAGACCCAGAAACAATAGGGCAGCTCCGCTTCTCAATATTGATTATTAATTTTCATCACGTGATTAGTAACAGTATTTTTTTGGAAGAAAGACTTCGTCATCAAAGCAGACCGTCTCAGGCGTTTCTATATAAATATCGCGATACCCTGGCAAAGTGTGGTAAGTTTAGCCGGCGACACGGCGCAACCCGTTCGTGGAGAAGTGAGTCATCCAGTTTTAGAGAATGAACTTTCCCATGAGTCGAATACAGAATTAAGTCGCGGCCGCGTACCTGCATTCTCAGGATAGTTTCTGCAATGTCACGATCATAATTCCTTGTGGTGTGCAAAGCTTCCTCGAGAACTATAGCCCGATATGATTACTGTGTTATTAATTACTAATGTGGTAACTTGAGATGAGGAACCGATTTGTAAAACGTACTGTGGAAGTTAGAATCTCATTGATTACAACTGCTAATAGAACGTAATATTCTATACATTATTGGTGTAATAGGTTGTGTACAGAAGGGCAAAACATGTTGACTTATTGGTTAGTTATCTATCGATCTGTAATTCCCATGATGAGTTGCAGCGTAATGATTGCTTTGAGAATAAGTTAATTTTGGTTTATTAAAGTCTAACCCCCCTGAAAATTTCATGGTTTACGTTTCAAAGGGTGTAGAATCCAAATCTGCAATAAAAAATTTTCCGTCCGTCCGCCGTACGCACGATTTCTCCCAAACGGCTGGAGCAAAAAATCTGAAATTTCCAGGAAAAATCAATATTGGTCCGAAAACGTCCCAATTCTTTAGCCAGCTCTCTCACTTAATTTCAAGTGCCCTTTAAGGGTTGTCAAAGTTTTTTAAAATCCCTAAAAACCTCAAATAAAATCAAGGCGGCCTAAATTTGGACTTTTTTTGAAGAACTTTCCATGAGGAATCGAATGAGCCCCTCCCCAGGTCTGTAGCTCAAACCATTCCCGATGTATGGCATGATCTTATTCTGCAAACATTTGCATCCACATTCACTACATTACTAGGTTACTGCGATCAAAAAAACAAAAACAGCAGCGGTTTTTTTGTTGTTTTGTTTTGATCGCAGTAACCTAGTGATGTAGTGAATGTGGATACTGGAGTGAACTCCTAAGTGGGTTTATAGCCGACACACATCATTTCGAAGAGTTCAATATGGATTTCGATGAAAACATTTTTCAAACATTTTCATTACCATTGTAATTGCTCAATTTTCAATGAAAATGCGCTGAAAAAAAGAAAAAAACATTTTGTAATATTTCGATAGTTTTCTGATTTTTAAATATTTCACTCCTTTAAATTAATCTTTAGTTATTGATTGGAAGGGACGCCGAGAATTCCCACTGGACTCAAATGTGATTTCGAACCAACTTTCATTAGGTTTGGTCCACCAATTAATTAATTTTTTTTTAATGAAATTTTCGAATTTTAAACATTTTGGAAAGTGATAGAACGCATGAGAGGATTAACAACTTTTTTTCTAGTTCGATTAGAAATATTCATTGTTGAAACAAACTCGTGACTCATTTATTGTCAGAATACAGAATCATAATTTGGTGGGTTTTTTCTTCATACTCTTCGGCTTTATAGCCACGTATTAACTTTGGCCTTGAAACGTGGTTAGAAGGAACGAGAGGCCAGGAGGTAACATTTTATGTTCTGGGGCAATTACAAATAGTTTATTATTGAAACGATTACCTCTGAATGGCAGTCGCCGTTTAACTTTTCAAGGTTTACGGTGTTTACATAGCGTTGCTTCATTCAGCGGTCCTTGGATTGCAGGGATCGTTGTGAATGAAAACCACCCCGGGCATCCCGTTAACTGAGGATTTACTGTCGTGAGACTGATATTTGTTAAGATGAACAAGGTTTGCATAACTTGGTCTGGCAGGATGTCTCAAGTCATTCTCTGTCAGACGACTCGACCCGCGGATGGCATTTCAGGCGGGTTTCCATTAGTTACGTTCGTGCCCCCGAGCTGATGTTGTCAAAAGGGAGGCGTCCTCCTCAGAAATAAACATAACTTTCCCCACCAGTATTTCGGCTTTTAGCGGATTTTGTGTGATGAGCGATGGGATTGCAGCAGACACGAAAACGTGCAATTATATAACAGCTATTTGGACTTGGAATATCCCTTCTGTGCACATGACTAGGCTACACTGATGATTTCGCTTTGTTCACCCTCATCCTCCTGAAAAGTGATCGCTGTTTATAATGTAGGGTTTTAAATATTGATTGGTAGGTTAATAGCTACGGTATCGCTCGATCAAACTCGGATCCTCATCCTGGGTTTGGTTTGAGCGGTTTCCCAAAGATGAGAAAGATCGGGAATTTCACCGATGAGTTTTGAGTATGGGAATGAGTGGGTAACGACTCTAGCTCACTCTAATCGCAAATGTTGTAACCAAACAGTATAATCTCTCTAGAAGCAGATATGAAACCAAATTGGTCGAGTAAATAGATCTGGTGACTCTCCGATGACAGTTCAGTAATACCTTAGTTTGCTAGTCTTTATATAAACATCCAAATTGAGCATGTAGATCCTCCCATATTGGGCACAACAAAATCGAAATCCGTAAAGCCACCAAAACACAATGAAAGATGACCTCCAAAAGATGGAACCTTAAAGTCAAAACCTGCAAACACTGTACTAATGTATAAGCAACAGCTCTGAAGAGGCCTGGCTAGGCGAAAGTACTAAGCAAGCAATTACTTAAATAAAACTAAACGAAAAACCTGTTTTGCCTTCCTCTCATCAAAACCTACTTCAGTGAAGACATGGCAACAAACACATTAACAATCTAAATTAACAATCTGTGTATATTGTCAGGATTCACTCGCTTATGGTTCCAGGGCCAAGAAGAATGCAACATCCTTTGGGAACATCCTTTAGTGCCTAACTGAATTATTGATCCCAGCATGTCAAGAGTAGTGCAGATTTGAACTGAGAAATACTAGAGTCAGAACGCTGGTGAGCTCTTATCTCGAAATCTTTAAACGTTGATTCCAAAGATTGTGGTGGCTCACCTAATTGCTGAACGAAATCATTACCTGCAGAGTTGTCTTGTATTCCATCAGGCGAATTTGGCTCTTCATCTGTAATGAAGATTTAGAAAACGGATGATCCACTCTAAATATTTCTCAAATTCCCATGAAATATGCCCATAGTACTTGACGTGACAGAAATTGGCTTGAATCCTTGAAATTTGTTAGTTTTACAACATATCATTTAGGAACAGTCGTCGCCAACGATTTTCGTGTATTAATTTTTCTCATAATTTGATTGATTCATATGATCAGGTTGCTCGACTGCAAGTCAAATTGTAATTGTGTAATTTTTTTTTTTTTTTTTTTTTTTTTTTTTTTTTTTGAATGATAGATGTTAAGTATAATCTAATAACTCGATGTTTATGCCACTTCCTTGTTTGTCTTTGATCTTTGGATAAAATGTTCTTTTGCAATTTCTCATCTCATCTTCGTTTGTTTCAGGTGAGTGTCAAGGTCTACCTTTCGTACGGCAAGTAAGCCCTTCTTAAACTTTTAATTTAATCCATTCGATAAATTAATAATCATTCGAATAACAAATAAGTGGGTACTTCAGTGAATATTCAGAGAGAGTTTGTCATGTAGATTTAACTCGAGAAGAACCTGTTGAATTGAGCTTCCTTTAGGTTCTTTCCAAATAAAGCCCGATCGATGGTATTATAAGTAAGCTTATAAGAACAAATAATCATTTTAAGGCATAACAGGACTCGTGAATTTAGCAACAAATAGTAATAGTAGGTTAAATTCGTCATAACCAATGTTAATTACATTTCTTACATTCAAATCTCTTGAATATTCTGTTCCAAATATATTCAGTAACTCTGAAGCTATAATGTACGCCATTTTTTCACCTTCAAGCTTTATAAGCAATGATTCTAAAACACTCAATGTTTGCGGAGTTTTCGGATGAAATGAGTTTAAAATTTATATTAAGAATTTTGTCTCATTATTCCGAATCGTGACACAACGATGGTTGTTTTCAACTATCAGGTTTTAAAACGACTTCTTTTCAATATCCATTTCCGGATGTTAAGGTACATATTTGATTGAAAATTGTTATTCAGAAAAGAATTGGCCATATTTTTCTATCGTTTAAAACGTTTCTATCTTAGCCAAGAAGGTAAGAATATAGAAGAGAAATTTAGTTGTGCAAATAACCAGAAAGCAGTACTATAGTGAAATCGTTGAGGTTCCACTAAGCAGGTTTCTGTTTGGACAAAGAGTTAATGGAGAGTTAGCAGGAGTCATTAGCATGTGTAAATATTGACTACTTCAGATCTAAGACCAACTTCAGATGTTAAAAAGTGTTTTTTTTTTTTTTTTTTAAACCTCTATTTTTTAAAACTGTTTTATGAATTTTGTCTTACATCCTCAAGTTATGTTCCTCCTGCCATTGGTTCTCGTAATATTGCTGTTGAACGCTCTCATTCTCTGGTCTTAATCTCGTTCTTTCTTATTATCCCACATCAACCATGAAGTAGTTATAATACACCTAAACAATGTTAATCAATGAAATCGGCCGTGATAAACTATCCGGAAAGTTTTATAACCGTAGTAAGAGGTTATAAAAGTAAATAGGCCTAACGTCAGGGGCTGCTGTTGGATCACAAATTACATCCTCTGCGAATGTTGGAGAAACCAACTAGTGAAGTATAACAATGTTCATTGACCTCCAGTTACACAACGTTTAGACAAGACGAAAAATAATCTCTACGATCTGGAAAACGACAGCCATTAAAAACATACCGCCTCCCTGCGTTACCATAAATGAATCTCGGGATATAATGAGAATAGAGAGGATCACGGAGGGAGCTGCTACCCGTACTAGGGCCGCTTCTGATAACGGGAGACAATGGGACGGTGTACCTACTCCCCTTGTCGTCAGATGTGACGAAATTGATCAAACACAAGGTGTTGCAACTCGCTGTTGTATCATCACCATCGCTATCATAAAAGTTGGAAGCTCATTCTTTCAAACAAAGAGACGTCAAAGAGATTGAAAGAGCTAGGGGAAATCCAATGATCTTATGATTATATTGTGCAGCTTCCATGGTTCAGAAACCAGAAATTGTGATCATTTTTGCCTTACCTTCAAATATCAGTGTGAAATTGTCGGTATAGTGATAGGAGTGAAGCTTGGGTTAAAGATTGAATTGGACCTCCACGATGGTTCTTGCTTGGCAGATATGAATTTCACTGTTGCAAAACAAGGTTTTCTGAAGTTCGACAATCATTAAAAATTCTCTTTTCTTTTTTTAGGTATTCACATACTTATTAGTGCACTTCTGTTAAAGGTAGGATTGAGTCATTTGTTTCACGATTTGTAGCCGAGAAAGCGGAAAAGATTGATCCTTCTTGGATAAGTATCACATTATTTTTTATAATCAGTATGGGTATCGTAAGGGCGTGGGTACTGAATTTGCTTTGTATAGGGTAAATAACATCATAACTCACAAATTGGATGAATGATATGTATATGGAACTTTCCTGGACATTAGAAAAGCTTTCGATTCACTTAATCATACAATCCTACTTGAAAATTTTTATAATTATGGGATAAGAGGGTTGCCTTTGGAGTTGATCGGTTCCTACCTATCATTTCGTCCGCAAATAACTAGAATCAATGAAGCTTTTAGTAATGAAGTTATAATGTCTTATAGAGTTCCTCAGGGGACAGTATTAGGCCCAATTTTGTTTTTAATATACGTTAATGAATTATTGAACCTCGAAATAGATGGTAATTTGTTGGTGTTTGCGGACGACACAGCACTTTCATTTTATGGAAAAGACACTCTAGTGTTACTTGATACAATTAATTGAAGTTTATTTCTTGTCAAGACCTGGGTGGATATTAATTGTTTGGGTCTGATTACAGAGAAGGCCTCATTAATTAGATTTTCGTTCTCTAATTGCGATCGCTCGAGGCCTTCAGGCGTGTCTTTTCATAACTTTTCTCGTTTTCATAGTGTAGAATCGTGTAATTGTGATTTCTTACCTTTGGTCGATCAGTGCAAGTATTTGGGAGTTATATTTGACCATAACTTGAAATTCAATTTCCATATTAAGGCTTTAATTTCCAATTGTTTTCAAGGAAGCTCGTAATTTTTTGTATGTATTTCGTTGTTGTCTGTCAGCAAATCCTTGTTAAGAATAGTATTTTGTTTTCCTGGAATCAACAGTCGTAATTTTTTGTGTGTGTTCCCTATAAGTTTCATGACCCCCGGATCAACAATTGAGAATTGCGAGAACTTTGCCACAAGCATTTAGTTTCTTCATTGATAAAATATAGTTTGTTTAATAGTTGGTTGTGCCTTTATGCTCCTGCTTAACAATAAATTTACCCTAATTCAATATTTACTTCGCCTAATTGAACGAAGTTCTTTAGTCAATAATAATTTTCAGTGATGTTATGGATACGAGGAAGCTAGGAGGCAAACAATTGAGAATTGCACGAAGTTTCTTCATTGTTATGCTATTTTTGTGAGGTTGTGAAATATTGCAAGTTACAGAATGTTACACTTAGGGTAGCTCTACGAAAAAGTTCACGATACCCTACTGTTCTGCTCCTTCGTGAGTTGGATGGGCTCAATGTAAGGCAAACAGTTTTACTTCGATCATGTATGCTCGTATACAAAATTGCTATTAAGCCCGAACATAGAAGCTGTGTCACCCACACTCGTACAGCCAACTCTTCAAATATTTAGTTCAGTAAACTTTGCACAGAACGTGCAAAAAATGATACTTATAATCAAATTTTGCAGTTCCTTTACAATCATAAAGTTAACCATGACACTTTCAGCAGTTTTGCCCATTTTAGAAGGAATATTTTGAGTCAAATCAAGGAAATTGACCTGTAGAGTTTTTATTATTATTTTAAGATTGTGAAGAACGACTGAAACCAGTTCTTCCACCCACCACAGGTTCGTGGTTATGAACTTACGAGTATTTGGTTGGTGGGTAGGAGAAGACAATTTATTTTCAACTTTTGTATGATATCTTGACTGTAGTATTTTCTTGCTGCTAATAAATTAATATTCAATTCCTTTGGATATTGGTAGTTGCGATTTTTATTTGGGTGAGAAAAGCTCATTTTTGTCTGACGTTCCCTTCGTGGTTGTCCGTTACAGTCTTGGTGCATCCCCTGGCTTTCAGTGCAGGGGCCGTCACTGTATGTGACCTTTTTCCAGTCCTCAACTCCACTCGTTCCAGCTCAACTTGAGGGTTTCTCGAGTTGACTTGAAAAAGACGATTAAAATGTAATTGTTGTCTGGGAATAGGAGTAATAGGTTCTGCTTTGTTAATACCACTTAGATCAAGGCAGGTGTCTCCCAGCTCAATGGGACATTACCATCTGAAGACTCACACTTTTATCTCTCATTCCAGTGATATTATGTAGCTCAAGGCGTCGTTACAAATTGCTATCTCGTAATAGAATCGTTCCGTCGTAAAACCCGCAGTTCGTGCTTATAGCGGGGGTATCGTTAGCGAGAAAGTTATGCGTTTCATCTCGCTCTCTTGACTGATTTTTTTTTCTCTTCCCTTTTTTTCCGCCATCTCCCGAGACGATTGCACAAGTCTCCTTATGTTATTTTCCCCTTCGCGTATAGGCCGGGTCCGATAACCCATTACCATTCTCGGGTTACTCTCTCCAGCTGCTTCTCTTCGGCCGAGCCAAGTCAATCCAGGAAGGCCCCCTTGGACGGCTTTCTCGGGGAGGGGTTCGGTTCTGATGTTTGCACTTCCAGATCAAGTGCTCCCTCGCCGGCATCCAGTCGGCTCCTGAACGATAAGACCCCGGAAGGAAGGTGTCCCGTTCGGTTTCGTAATCCGAGTCTCTTCTGATTTGTGGCCTTCCTCCGGTCGCGTTATCCCGGTCGTTTTCTTGGCGATGTCATAATATCTGCGGTCCCGCGAACTCTCCGTCCTCTCCCTGCTGAGCTGGGAAAAGTGTCAGATGGACAGTCGAAGCTATTTATAGGCGCGCATCCAAGATCTGCCAGCCTTGAAGGAAAACCTCTCGTTCCCTGTCCTCCCAGCCACAATATTTACCTACGCACTTAATTGGAAGGCAGATTTGTTGTGGCGAACTCCCAAAGAAAACACAACTATTCCATGACTCCTAAATGCTGGTAAATTGAATAAAAAGTTGTCTGAATGAAAATTACGGTTCGAAACCATCAAGATTATTTTGATAACAACTATAATACAATAGGTTGACAATTGTGGAACTGGATTTCACTGAAACACGATCAGCAATCCCTTCGATTTTGTTCGGGTTTCATGAATAATAGGTATAAGAATCCAAGGAATTCCATCGTGATTTATTGCAGCTACTATTGCGCGTGCGCGAACCTGAAGTGTCCAGAACCCTTGAGTCTAATTTACAGATTCAAATGAAATGGCTAAGGGTTGTGCGGGCTAGCTTTTAACTAGTCCCCTGTATCATATACACAGGGTGTCCTGCACTTTAATGTAAAAAATAAAAAGTACTGTAAAACTAGACTGAAAAAGGAGCAAGACCTCACCAAAGCGCATCTTATTCAAGGAAACCACTGTTTTTTGTCATAACAGTAAACTTTTTTCTTCCTAAAATCGAATTTTTTTCCATTTTTAATCACATTTTTTGGTTCACCGTTAAATTTTCTATACTCTTAGTTCATTTTTATAATCAGGACCCGATTTGTAAGGAATTAAATTCAAACGTTCAACATTTAAAAAAAAGTGAAGTGACGAAGAAGTGCAAGTGAAAACTCTTCAAAGCTTACGGCATTTCCGAAAATGGTGCTGAAAGTTGCCAAATTTCAGGAAAACTTGCAATTTAATCAGCTTTGCAATGAAATGGTCAACTGTACGATGTTCAGTTCATGGTGGAATGTCAGCTGGAATGGGCGACAAAACGATAGGCACTTTCTAAAACAGTTAACGTTGAACACCAGAGATAAAAGGATTTAAAGTTCAAACGGAATAAATTAGGGAAACTGTGAAATTAGGAACATTTATTGATTTTAAACAGTACAAAACACCATGTTAGCGATTCCATATCGATTTCACGAAGAAATCCAGGCATAAAAATGTTGGACACCTTCTAAGACAGCAAAGGAGTTATCCGAATAATCAAATATGAATTTCCTGAAAAACCTTGTTACAATCAGTGAGGGTGTCATTCATCCCTACCAATCTGGTAGAAGTTTTGGTTTATTATTTCTTTCAATGACTCTTTCTAAAAATTTACGTAAATCCTTCTTCAAAATCATTAATCTCAAGTCATTCCATATTCTCCTCGAAGCCCTCGTAATGTCGTTATGGTTTGATGGAGAACGTCAAAGCTCACACGTAAATTGGATGTTACTTGAAGCCTCGCGGTTGAATTTTCGATCATCCACTTCCTTCGCCGTGTCTTCCGAAATACGTTCTTCAGACCACCGAAAGACCGCTAGATGGGGCGATCTAGGTTAGAACGGTTGTGGCCAAGGTACCGCTTATTCTTCATGCGAAGAGCAGCTCACGTGTGATCCGAAACGGCCGACGAAGCTGATTGCAGGGACATTCCTACGCACCCCGCTTCCTCGCTTATACTCAACGCACGACTCCGCCTTCGAAAAACCGTGTTGCCAGCCACATGTAAGATGAGCCTTGTTCCTAGACGTCCCATTAGGGACGGGATGAGAATGGACGGAATCGCTAATGACGCCGTAGGAGGCAACTCGAGTATATACGAACCCCCCTGAGGTGTATTATGGTGGAAAAAGATATGGAGAATTGATAAAGACGAGGGTTGAGAGCCTTCACGATGAACGCTGACACGGCGAAGGGTAATAATGTTTCCAAAACGGAATTGATAAAATGCTCTTGAAACTGGTTTCGCGATACTTGGTTCACCTCTACCTAGCGTATAAGTTATGTCCGATGCAGTCTCGAATGCAAAAGATATTGCGAAAACGCTGAACTTTATCTTCTCAACAACTATAATGAAGGGGTTGAATAAGTTATCTATCAAATAATAAAGAGCCTGTGTCCATCAAAGGCTGGAAATTATCTGGTGGAATTAATTTGACATCAGTGTGCTAATGAAATGCAGTTATCTTACCAGTGAATGTGTTTTACACTTCTTTGCATTCTTGAGCTGCTCATTATGCGTTGTAAATAGGTACTAACATTTTATCCGTGTTGACTTAGTGCCTTACAATTATTGTGCTATCCATCTTGGTGCCAACTGTTTTCCTTGCTGACGAGTATCCGAGCAAAAGGTGCCCTATTGTATTGGAAAATATTGTTTTCATCTAAATGGGCGATTATGGCCTTCGTCTTGTCGTCCATTTGTATCGTACCCTGCCCAATACTCATCATGTTGAGTAAGATTGTCCAAGAAAGAATAACTCAGTTCTGATAGTAAACACATTTTTTTGCTCCCCTGAGATATGTTTGGTAATTTCAGAGTTTTGGAAGCTGAAACCAAATCTGAAATCCTAATTGCTCTAGCACCCTCTATGGTATGGAGCAAATACTCAAACGATCATTCGGTATGACAGTAAGATTTATTTTTGCATTTCTTATGGTGTTATGACGAGAAATAGCTCCATTTCTTCATAAAATTCCATTAAAAATACATTCACTTGGAAGAAACTAGATCAAAATTCGTTTTGCTGTCTTTATACTGTTCCTCGAGAGCATCTCGCACCATGTCCAACATATTCTGCCAGCATCTTCCGGTTCCATTCCCACTGTGCCTTCGGTCCATTTTGCTGATCTCTTGATAAAAGCTTTCTCCATGCTCATCAGAAACTTTTCCAACGTTTTCAGGGATGCTGAAAATGTATTTTGAGAGATATATAGCGCCCCAATTCTTTGTACGCTCTCAAGAGATCAGCTTTGAGCTCTTCATGTTATACGCTCGTTTGATTCCCAAGTAATTTTTGCAGACTTCTTCAAAGCATCCCTAAGCCTCTTTGGTGTTCAATATGGTCCTAAATTCCGCATATTTCAACAGTTGCCTTATCTGTGGGCCCATAAAGGTTCCCTCTTTGGTCTTTGCATTTGGAATTCTCTTTGAACTAAGAAAAACCTGGCCTCGTCCTTGTCTATTCCCATAATTAATTTTGTATAAGCCCTTTAAGTGTAGAAAGAGGAACAATGTGTCCCCAATGCTATGCCAATGCCTCCATGAAAACTATTTCCTCTTTTTCTACTTGGGTTTCCGTTATTTATTCAAAATACAATTAGAATCTGGGACATTTATTTTTATACTTCATCATATCTATCAAGAAATCCGAGAAATAAACTATAAATAAAAATCCAGGAAAACATTTTTATGTATGTTACATAGTGTCTAACTTATGAATGGTACATGCTACTGAAACTCTGACTTCAGATTCAGTGCACCAAATAACAAAGGGAAATGATAGCCTGCTCAAGAAAGAATTTGTTGCAAAACTGTGTAATTACCGCATATCGATAATTTTGAAAACGTTCTTTTGGCGTGCTGAAACGCGACTTAACATGTTTATGTTCGCTCGTCTTAGTTCTTCAGTATACACATATTCAGTGGCACATGTTCTACGTCTAATCTGCACGTACTCATTGCCTCCACTCCATTCAGACGCAGCTTCCAATATCCAATAATGTTTCGATTGAGGAATTACAATACAGGAATGTGTCGGAAGAACTCACCATCAATCGACTTTAGCAAATAATAATAGGCGAAACAGGAAAGAGATATTGTGAACCCGGAAACTATTTAGTAGAGAAAACAACCCACGGACACAATTTATTGTATTGAGGCTGAAAGATGGGATGGGCTTCCGAAATTTTATGAGGAAGTCCTCATGGAACTGCTGACGTTGTTTGTAATCGAAATCGGCACTCAGTCAACCAATTTTAGTGAAACGATCTGTGTGATTTCCTAAAAGAGTGGCAAAAGAGTTTCTGATTTCCGATGGGATTTAGAAGACCCTGAAGACACGAGAAATACTAAACTACACCACACTAGACACTAGCTTTGGACGAGAGTATAATTCCATCTTGATGTCAATAGTTATCCTTGGCAACGGGAATTAGAGCTTAAGGTGACCTGACCTACGTACAGGAAAATATTGATTTTTCTTTAAATAGGTGTCCATGGCCTTCATTCTGGTCGTACGAGTACACACCATGCGTAATACTCTTCAAGATGAGCAACATTGCCTGTGCGTCAATGATTTTAAAGTGGTGATTTTGGAAGCCAAAACAGACTAAACAGATATTAATGTATATTCATGTAGATATGCTACGCATCTGGTCGACTGCTTGCCTTTTTCCTAAAGAACAGTAACGAAATCAAATGTTCAACAGAGAAGAAACAAGGTCTTTTGTGAATTCTCAGGAATGGTTACAATGACCAGATATCACGATCAAATTTATCTCGTCCCGAAATCGGTTTTTTGTCCAAGTACTTTTGATGTCCAAAGCAGTTATCAGCAGTTGTGTTGTAATGGATACGCAACAACGTTTTGTTTGATTTTACATCGCTTGCAAACTTACCTATTTTGTTGTACGAAGATCATGTGTTGAATGAGGAAGCTTTGATATTGACGAAGTACTATATTTTATGAATGTAAACGTCGGGTTCTGAATGTACAGAACTTTGGTATGCTCTTTTAAAATTTACAATTTGTTGACAGTTTCGTTGGAGTTTGGTGGTTTCTACCACGAAAACTGTGATATGAATAGGCACTTCCGTTGGTTTCGGCGATTTACAGATATTCAGATACCGTTGAAATGAAATACCACTTAGTTCCGATGGCGCCAAGCAGTTCCTGCCCGACAGTCCAACGATGGCCGGTAATTACTTATAATCGTGAGGTTTTTTTTCGAATAGAATGAAGCTCCGTTTCCCAAGCCAAGACCGAAAGTTCTTCAAGGAGGTCGGTTTTTGAACGTGAGAAGTCCACTTTCAGGAAATGGCAGTTCACTTACGGAGAGGGACGTGTGGATGTGTGAGTGTGGGTCGTTAGTTCTCACAGTTTCAAAGTAGGTAGCACTATCCGACTACCCACTAAGTAAGACCAGCTCTGGGGCGCGTTTCCCATGTGTCCTGAAGGCCGCCGACCCGCGGTTTCACTGCAAAACGTCATACGCGGTCCAAATCCCATGTAATGTTATTGCAGTCACTGACTAATGTCGCGAATTGGCCAAGAATTCAAACCTAGCTGGAATAGAAACCTAAACTGTTTTCTATCAGATTTCTCATCCATTGGTTTCTTGGCTCGTAGATTCAAAATTTCGGGTCCATTTAGCGAAAAAATTGAGGCCCCTTCAGTTTTACAGTTTTCAGAAGATTGGTGTGAGCTGTTCTTAATTCCTCAGGAGTGAACGTTCTCACTAATTGAATTTCTGCTGAAAGAACGCTGTAGGTCACTGACCGCGATTTTAGTTTATTATTTACAATAATAAACCTCTAGGAAAATTGGATTGTAACCCCCTCCCCTCAAAGTTTGTTGTTTTACGTTTCAAGCTGCATGAAATCCGAAAATCGAATTAAAACAAAATCCGAAGCTATTGAACCAAATTTAATGAACATGGGATCAAAAATCACATTTGTGGTGTAGTTGGAACTGAATTCCTGTCCTCGATCTCAGTCAATCCCAAAAAGTGAAATCTAAGGGATGAAATTTTAAAAATCTGGATATAGGAAACGCTATTTGAAATAACGCTGATGTTTTCATGTTCGTTATTGATAGACGGGTTATTCTCATATTACATGACATTTTGGCTTTTCTGGACCATGTAAAGTGGGGTAAAAAATAGATGGACTTTTTGAATGAAATTTGATGAGGAAAATTAGTGTAGATATTCAACACAACTAACGTGCGTGCCGGTTTTCCAGTATTATTATTTTTATTTTATCTATTTTTTTAATTTTGAACATTTTAATCTAAAATAGGTTTTTTTACGAGTGTTACTGTACAACAGATAGGCTGCAGGGAACAAATCGCTTTATTGTACTCGTCTTCAAGCTCAGAAAACCATCCAAAAAGTCCTTCTGTTCCTAAACTAGGATCAAAAATTGATTTGGACATGTTTGAAGTACCAAAAACTATCCATGGTAACTTGGAGACGGTAACACTCCTGACATTTTCAGATTTTAATTCAAGGTTTTCATTTTTGAAGTTGCACTAGGTTCATTATATTGTTACCGTCGTATTCCTTTCAGGAAAATCTACCGAGTAGTACCAAATATCTAGGCTGAGGTCATCAAATGGTCAAATGATATAAGAATAAGAAAGAAGAAGAAGAAATAAAGAAGAATAAGAAGAAGAAATGAAGAGGTATAGCAGCCCACAGGTGACGAGAACTAGAGCGTTAGCTAGAGGCACTAGGTACCGTTCTTGGTGGTGGAACCCGTAGTTGAGGTTTATAGTCATGTCAATCGCCAAAGTGACGCCAATTCGGTTTTGGAGTTAATTTCGAGCGAGTTGTTGTTGATTCCACTTAACTTCAATTGTCGACCAAAAAAACGAAATGGAAACTATTGAAAATATGATAGCACTTCACCATGATGGTGCTGTGGAGTGTAATGAAGTAGATCGTACTATTGAAGCATATTTCGTCGCACTTGGTGAGAGGAGAATGTCAATACCACGAGCGCTCATACAACGTTTCGATCTCTCGCAATTGTCAGATGAGGATGTTGCGTTACAACTAACTTCCCATCGAGAACATTTGTCCCTGTTCAACTGAGTATGATTTTACCTGAAGTTCGTACAACAAGGACGAGAAGAGTATCAGGAATGCATTAACTTGATCAATCAACTTTACGCACTCCCTTAATCTCGTGAAAATATTTCTCTTCTAATTCATTAATTTCTTTTTATATACGTAGATTCCGGGCGAAGTATTTATCCCAGAGAATGTTTGTAAACTTCTGCTTGCCGTATCCCAACAGACTCTGTGACTTGGAGCCTTTCTTCCGCTTGTCCATTACTGCCCTTTCGTCTATTTTTCGACATTTAATTCAACACGTCATAACGAAAATTGAATAGAATAGATTGATTGTTGAAAATTGAAGCGCAGTTGGCAATGTATTTTATTGTTTGTTTGGGAGAACTATTTGGTTATAGATTCGGAAGGTTATGTATTTGGCGGGCACCTGTTGGCAACGGCCAACGGGCCACGTTCAATTCGACACATTTCACATCCCCCCCCCCCCCCCCCCGTTTCTTCAAGACCACGGGTGCCCCGCATAACCGACGTCCCGGGGTCTGTGAGGTTCCACGGGGCCCGTAAGTGACCTGCTATAACGTCCCTTCAATGAATCGAATGAGCACACCGCTTCACACATCCTATCACTCTGAAGGCGTAGAATTTTGACAGAAAAAGAAAAGTCAGCAGGAATGTGAATGTGCTTCGACATAGTAAAAATCACCAAGTATCTCGTGAGGATAGAATCAGCTGATATAATTGCAACGGAATGCTTGTTTTCAAAAGTTCCCTTTAAAATCGAGTTTTTCGAGACATTTACGGACAAGTGAGGCGTGAGCAGGGTTATGACTTTTTTTAAATTTCTTCGCGGAAATTAGTTGCCGAACGAACTTTTTCCAGTTTCATTAAGTGTAAAAAGCGGATCTCTGTTACTCATGTGGGAATGTCGACGGCCGCCAGAGCGTCGGGGTTTTATGACACAGCCGCTACAACCTTATTCAGCTTCCAGTTAAAAATTTAAAGTCACAAGGCGGTTTGCGTCACGATTATTCACGCTTTTAATGACCAACAGAAATTCTTACAGGCGCCAACCAGGTCACGTCATGACATCTTCATCATCCGCTGTCGAATTTTGGTTTCAGGTTATAAAATGATAGAGATTATTACACAAAGGTTTATTATTTCTGTATTAGATAACCCTCGTACGCGAATCACCGGAGTGTACAACCAGAGACATTGCTTCTTTGGGTCATTCGGAAACACACTTGGAAAACTAACTGAAATTTAACGAGATTAAAAGAGTAGTGGATCACTGAGCCACATAAACTAGGCCGAACAAGCTGAGACAATACTTCATTTGCACGTAGAAAACCAGAAATTTAATGAGATATAATAACTAACGTGGATCAATGAACTACCTGAACTGGGCTGTACAACCAAAGACAATGCTGCTTCAGGTACACTCAGAAATACCCGCAGAAAACCAACTGAAATTCAACGAGATGGGATAAAAATAGTGGCAAACAGAATGCTTCCACTTGTTCGCCTCGCCTGAATTGAAGCATGGGAGATAGCATAATCGTATACTTTAACCAAGCTATTTGGTCTATCGCCAGAAACGCGTTTTTTTCGATTTTTGAAATCTACGTGGGTCATTTCAAAATTTCGGTCACATTTATGTCACTGATCAGTATTGCCGTCAAATCTCAACTAAATACAGTGATTGTACAGTGTGTCCGTATTTCTCACTCCCTACAGCTGTCACTAACCAGAGGTATACAACTTCCATCGTCACTACTCAGCGAAATATTTATTGGGGCTGTTATATCCACTTACACTATGAAAGAACATACCATCTACAATGGATATTCGCCTCAAGAAAAAAAATTGGATCAAAACAAGTAGCCTTATCAGCCCATTATTTCAATGTCACACGGTTTTTCCTCACTCCCTACAATGTTTTGAAAAGTAGCCACCAACAGGCAGGAAAGGGTGTTTATGAAGTTGCTTCTGTTTTGTTGACATCCCTTATTCAAGATGGTTCCAACGCTGGTGATTGGATTTTGCCTAGACCTTCCCAGTTCTACCGGGAAAACCATCCTGGAGGCAGCAGTGTGGGTTTTTTAACTCTCACTCCCTACTCCAATAACATTCTGACTGTGGCAAGTGAAACTTGATCGCACTTGTTGGCAATAGTTGTTGGGTGTTCGTTGTCAACATTTTGGTTCAACCAGTTTCAATTGATTTGTGGCCTGTAAAAGGCGGTGAAGGGCTATAACCTCTCTCCCTACAATATCCAGCCAATAGCCCCTTAAATTGTAGGGAGTGAGATCTGCTTATAGCAAGTGAGATTTTGGCAAGGAAACCTTAGTAATTACTGTTGCTAAAATTAAGCTTATTTGTGCTGTTTCACTCACCTAAATTGAAAGACTTGAGCGTCGATTCCCATGGAGGTTGGAGGCTCAGAGGGGAAAAAATAGTAGTATATACCTCACTCCCTACAAAAGTTTTTTTTTTTTCAAAATGGCGTATCAGCAGTACAGTTCAAGATTATGTGTGCTCACTTGGGTAATATGCCGAGAGAACCGTAGTGATTGATTAGGAACAAGAAAATTGATCAAGTTTCAAATTTTTTTTTAGAAAAGTCGATACCCAAATGTGACCGAAACTTTAATTTTTTTTTTAAGTCGAAAATGATAAACCAAAAATTAAAATGTAAAAGAAGAAACTAACGCAGAGTATGCAAAAGCAACTTTTATCACTTGAACCCAAACAGCTAATTATGGAGAGTCCACGGGATATCGTTGCTTTCTTGCCTGTTTGGTGTAGAAAGGGGTTGGTGTGCAAAGTGACTGTTGAGTCCTATTTCCAATCACTAAAATCCATCAGATTATTTAAATAAATAATGATTGAATAATTAATAATAATTACTTCCTACTTGAAAGAAGCTTCTCAATCGATGTGTATCTCTTATCAAGTGGTGGTGTTATTAATGCCTACGGACAGCCCCATGCTCCAATTGACGCCCCACAGTTCCTTGGGATCTTTTTCATGTGCACCATTTCTTGTAGTTCGAAAATGATTACTGATTAGACTCGACGTAGATGCTCCGAACAAACCTTTCAGAAGAACCTCAGAACATGTTTGTTTCGTGATGAAATGATGTTGTGCACTAAACTGGAGAACAGACAAGCCATTGAACTCTAGTGGCTTGATGTAAAAGTAAAGGTGTACTGAAAGGTGAGTTTCAACTATCAATAACCGGTTCTTCACAACATGAATATTGTATTTTGGCAACAATGATAGTTCATTGTATTGACACACTTTTGTATCGCTGTTCAGTGCCCGAACGTCCGTCATCTAGGCCTCACATTAGTTCCATTTGACTGAGCTCCCTCCTCGCTAATCCAGTTATTCCACCGCGGCAGATGAAATTGTTAACCGCGGGTTTTCACAATACGTAGCTCCGGCTCGGGCGAGAACGTGAAACATTCCTGAAAACCAGACGAACGGGTCTATCCGATTTTCCGTTACCGCTAGTCCCAAGTCTCCGTTTGGTGAGGAGCTCAAAGGAAGAAAGAAAGATAAAAGGTGAATATGTGAGGTGTTGGGCCCAGGGGCTGCCGAAAGACGACTTTGGGAGGGGCGCAGGAATGCTGGCGTCAGGTGACCTTAACCCGCTCTGACCTTGAGGCCTATTCAATCACCGGGAGCCTGGAATTAAAGATCCTTCCATCTTTCTTCTGCTGCTCATCTGCAACTTTGAGTCAGAGTGTCTGTGTATAACAGATTTAAATACCCACTTGGTATATCGTTATCCACCGTAATACAATTAAAGGATGCCATATGGGTGATTCTTAATCTCCAATCTCTAATGGATTTTCAGGCAATCGCATGGCACATCTTTTTTACATCATAATATACATTGCACCAAGTAATTACTGCATTTCTTGTACCACAGTCTTGTTTCAGTCATTGATGTGCGTTGCCGACAATTGCTGCTATTAAGCGGATATAGCCAAAATTAGCTAATGCTTCGATGCCTCGAATTCATCCTTCTGCTGATGCTCATTTGCGTCTTGGATTCAGAGTATCTGTGTAATATACTTGAATGTAGGGATATCGTTGTAGTGCAATGGAACGATGCCATATGGCAGAATGACTCTAGATCCGATCTCAAAAGGATGTTTAGGCAATCGACTACCATATCTTTTTTAATATCATAATATACATTGCACCAAGAAATACTTGCATTTCTTGTTTCACAGCCTTGTTTCAGTCATTGATGTTTATTGCCAAGAATTTTTGCTAATGGGCAGATATAAGCAAAATTAGCTATTGCTTAGAGCTGTAGCTTATTTAGCAGAGGCTCGAATTAAAGGTTCATCTTTCTGCTGGTGCTCATCCGCATCTTGGATCCAGAGTATCTGTGTAACACACTTAAATATGGGATATCGCTGAATACAATTGAAGGATGCCATATGGGTGGTTCTCAATATCCAATTTCGGAAGGATTCTCAGGCAACCAACTAGCAATATCTCTAAATTGTCGTATATTATTGTTAAACTGTATATTTGAGTACTTTGTGAGTGAAGAGATTGTTTTGAATATTTTGCTTTAAAATAAGCATTTAAAAATTTTTTGTGGAACGAACTCTTTCTTTTAGAATGCTTGGTTTTTAGTGAAAGGGCGAAGTTTCAATCTCAATTTGAAGGAATGTTATCGTCTGAAAAGAAATAAAAGCATATATTTGGTAATACGAAACCCATGGACTATCGTATTCGTCATAAATTCCATAAATTTAAAAAACAACCAATAGAATTTAAAAAAAGAATGCTCTTTTGAAGCCTTGGTTGAGTGTATTTAGCAAATAATGAAGTAAGTAATAATGAAAATTCGGATTCGGTCATATTTGCAAATCTTTTTCTAATATGCATTGGCCTCTTGAAGCAAGTTGTGGACTTCACGTCGGTAGCCTTCGCCCATTTTAAATTTATTAGTCATATTTCGTAGTCATTCTAATAACATCATATTTTGGTTAGTAGGTCAAATTTGCCATCATATTTCCAAATTTTGGTCAATTTATTTATCAAAAATTATTCATTTTTAAAGGATCAGTTCGAAAATACTGGAGAAAGAAGACAATTTTCCCCCTAGGCATTTTTCACTTTTCAACATTGCTAGTAAATATGGAAACCTCCCATCCCTCTTGTCATTGAGGGATTTGCGGTAGGCTCCAGTCTACGACAATGATATTGCTAGCATTTATAAAGACTGAACACGTTGCATCATATTACAATATAGTAGACGAGACAAAATTTGTTTTTTAATAACCCTAAGCATAAGCTTCGGTTTAGACCATCAGTTTTTCCTTTTCTGATAGGTAACCAACACGTTATCTGGATGGTGGCTAGGCCCCTACCACTGATGCAAATACATCGAGATACCCAACCGGTGTGGCTCGGAATTTTGATAAATCCCGGACCTCCTCTTCCACACTTTCATTTCAATGTATCGCTCTTCAAACAAATTTTTTTGTTCAGCTTAGTTTTCATTCAAATTATGCCTAAAGAAAAGTTGAGTACAGATGCGGAAAAGAAGTGCTAAGTAGGTATTTTGAATATATTTTGGAACTTACACAAGGTATTCTGCTTTTTATGGCAACGTTCAGCGTCTTATATGAAGGTTATAGGTCATTTTGGTTTATTATTCGATACTAAACCATTGTAATCGCTCTTAAAAAATCACTTGAGGAATCGAATGAGCCCTTCCCCAGCTCAAACCATTCCCGAACAATGGTCTGATTTATGGTGCCAACATTCGCGTTATTTTGGTTTATTATTGCTCTACGCATATCTCCTGAAATTCAATAATCGCTCTATCACCTGTGAAACACGCACACTCCAAAGCTTGGTAGAAATTCAAACCATGAACGCAAGCCAATTGAATAATAAACCCCAGTGAAAGAATTTGCAGCGTTTTTCGTGATATATTTACCGAGGTTTCCTGTCATATTCTGACGTTTTTTACGTCATGTTCTAGTGATAATAATGTGTAACAATAATGATGTTATTAACGATTTAAGGATCCCTCAGAGCTTATCCACCTTGATGAGACAGAATAAGTGACCTCAGGATTGACCTAATGAGTCTGAATGAGAAGGGACTTCTCCATCGCTCCATAGGGAACTCTTCCTCTTTTTCTCCTTTTTTTAACTTAAATAATCGAATCTGTGTAAATGATTGCCGATAGAGCGAGTCCGAATTGCATCGATTAAAAAATAATTGGTTTCAGAAACAAAACATCGATTACTCCGATAAGTCCCCAATTTCGGGACATTATTTCATCTAATACAGAAATATTAAACCGTTAGTGCAATAGTTCGCTGTTCTACATTTCTGACCTACCAGAGGTGCCCGCCAGGTCCTCCTACTCCCATTTCCTCGCGAGACTTTGACGATTGAAGACCCGAATAAAAGTCGAAAGACGAACGTGCGGATCAGCAGAGAGCTCTGACGTCACGGGGCCGTCTCTCCCCTGATCGAGATGCCTTCGCCGACTCTTCTATTGTTCCATCGGACTTTTTAGTAGGTCAACGTTCCGAAACGACTATTAATTCGTCACATAGAAATCGCCCCCGCTTGACCGTTGGAAAGTCTTCGCGACACGTGGGAGGCCCGGCGACACGGCACTGTTGCCTACTTGCGGCTCTCCATAAAACCAAAACCAAACCGCGAAATGATTCGAAAGCGTAAACTCTTAACGGGGAAGGCTCTTTTTGTTGAAGCTACAGAGGATGATTCTGGTTTATTAATATCAACAACGAAATTTTTTGATCGGAACATATTGGTAAGTGATGAGTGCATTACAGGGACGTTGTTGTGTCCGGTTTTTCCATGATCAGTCTTAAAAACGTTATAAACACATATAAATCATTTTTTTAACCAGTCCAAATTCTTAATCGTACTGAAAAATGAATGAAATCGGCGGAGGTTCTAATAGGTATGAGCAGGTGTTCCGGAAATCAAAATTAAAAATTTCTGAGGTTGATTACTCGATAGAGGAGATTGGACAAAAACAAACATTATTTATGATAGAATAATAGAAACACTGATAAAACTCACCCCCTCTAGATTTAGATCTGAAAGATTTAAATTGTGTTTCAATTCTAGAGCAATGTGCTTCATCAGAAATATGCAAGAAAGTCGAAGAAAATTAGCAGTGTCAGCTGTGTGAGCAGCGCTAGAATGCATTGTTCATTACCTCCTTCTGACAGAAAATACAGAATTTCCGAGGCTTGTAGCACAACTAGACTTAAATTGGTGTCGAAAAAAATGTGATTTGAAATAATCAATAAAATAAGGTAAAAACAGTGAAAGAATAACGATTCATCACAACTAGCCCATCCATTCACCAGCTTTCATAATGAATATGGAACATTAAAACTTAACTGAACAAAAAACGCTGCAAATTCTTTCACTGGGGTTAATTATTCAATTGGCTTGCGTTCATGATTTGAATTTATAATAAGCTTTGGAGTGTGCGTGTTTCACAGGTGATGGAGTGATTATTGAATTTCAGGAGGCACACAAATATGATCAACTGATCAATCCAAATGGGTATTTTCGGTCGAGAGCATATTTACGTGCTCTGTGCATATCTCCTGAAATTCAATAATCGCTCTATCACCTGTAAAACACGCACACTCCAAAGCTTAGTATAAATTCAAATCATGAACGCAACTCAACTGAAAATAAACACCAGTGAGAGAATTTGCTGAGTTCCATGCATATCAGAATGCTTTGAACCGTGTATCGGCTACAAAGCGTTTTAGGAGTTCACTCCAGTATCCACATTACTACATCAATACATCACTACGTCACTAGGTTACTGATATCAACAAAAAACAATAATAATCCAAAATAACGCGAATGTTGGCACCATAAATCGGGCCATAGATCGGGAATGGTTTGACCTACAGACCTGGGGAGGGGCTCATTCGATTCCTCGTGGTGTGTTCTTCAAAAAGAGTACAAATTTAGGCCGCCTTGACTTTTTTTGAGGTTTTTATGGATTTTACAAAACTTCGACAACCCTTAAAGGGCACTTCAAATCAAGTGAGAGAGCTGGCTAAAGAATTGGGACGACGCCGGACCAACGTGGATTTTTCCTGAAAATGTCAGCTTTTTTGCTTCAGCCGTTTGTGCGAAATCGTGCGTACGGTTTACAGCGGAAGGACGGAAAAAATGTTATTGCAGATTCGGATTCTACACCCTTTGAAACGTAAACCATGAAATTTTCAGGGTAGTTAGAATTTTTTTTTCCAGAGCGATTACAATGGTTTATTATTGAATAATAAACCAAAACGAATCACATGAATCGGCCGGGAATATTTGTTCGAGCAGTGATTGAATGGATTTGCTGTTACCTCCTCCATTTCCTCTCCCGTAACAAAAAAGCAAAATTTTGGAGGTTTTTATGAATATATAAAACAACAATAATGAAAGTCGATTGAGAATTATAGTTCGAGTACCGTCGACAAGATTTGTCGTGAAATTCTAAAAAAGAATGATGAATCATGTACAAAGAATCATGAATCATCGGTCATGATTTCGCAACTTGGGCTGCGCTGACAGAATTTTTGTCATACGCATTCACCTATATTTGAATTCACGCATTTTATTGAGAGGATTGACTGTTCCCCCTCCATTCCCTTTCCTGGCAGTATAAACAAAATTACGCGTTGTTGCCTCTTCATACGCGATAATTCTAAATTGAAACACATTCTATCTCATCATAATTTCTTTGTTTTTCTCAAATTGCTCATATGTCTGGATTAATCACTGGATTTATTTTGAGTCCTCCGTATTACCGCATTTTCATTATTTAAACTTTAATATTATGGGTATCAGGAACCTTGATGCTGCGGCATTCTCATCTTAGCGATTTCACTTCTCCGACCACCATAGTTCCCAAAAGAAAGTTATTCGATTGCTTTGATCAAACTTTCCTTGAACTTTCCCGATACATGAGTCCATTCGGCCTGGTCAGATATCTATGCGAATCAGATGTTGCGGTCTACCAAAAAGTCAGTTTCTGTTCCTCTATCACCCTTCACTGTTACATGAGCTTCTTTGATCCTCACTCAAAAAGTTCAGTTTTCTGACGTTACATTGCCATCACACTACGGTTCGTACGGTTTAAGTAAATGTTTATGATTTGATGAAAAGTGTTGAGAGAAAAAGCATTTATTTGTGAAATACGTTATTACAACAATTAGGTGCATCTGTCTATCACACCACCTCTGGTTTCCCTTACTCTTCCTCTCTTATACGACGGGTTTCATCAAAATTCTTCTTGCAAACCAACGTACCGAACTCGATTGTATGAGCGCATCTTAATAATTGTTAAATGTTAAATGTTATTTTCCACGTTTAGGTAGAACTGGTATTACACCACCTCTGGTTTCGGTTATTCTTCTTCCCTTACACGATGTGTTTCATCAAAATTCTTCTCCCAAACCAACTTTACGAACTCAATAGTACCTATCCGCTTCTGGTACTCATTCTAAGCTTATACTGCTGGTTTTTGACCGTCGCAGCTGGTTTCGCATCTTAATTGAGAGTTTAATGTTCGTTTCCACTTTTAGGTAGAACACATAATATTATTACACCACCTCTGGTTTCGGTTATTCTTCTTGTATTATGCAACGTAGTTCATCAAAATTCTTCTTACAAACCAACTTACCGAACTCGATAGTACCTATCTGCTTCTGTTACCCTTCCTACGCTTACACTGCTGGTTTTTGACTATCGCAGCTGGTTTCGCATCTTAATTGAGCATCTAGTGTTCGTTCCCACTTTTAGGTAGAAAACGTATTACCCCACTTCTGGTTTTGGTTATTCTTCTTGTATCACAGCCATGTGATCTATTCAGTCATGTGATCGATTACAGTACCATCTCCCTCTGGTACTCATCCTACGCTTATACTGCTGGTTTGGGGTTTCTCATCTTTTAAGCGTTAAATGTTCATTTCGTCTCAACTTCATTCATTCGTAATTCGTATAACTATATTGTCTTATAATTTCACTCAAATCAAATGTAGAATTTACAATTTTACTTTCACCTAAATTTTATTCTACATGACTGAAAAAAAAACTCAAAATAAAACAAAAATAGGAACAACCCGCACTTGCAAAATTTTCTTTACACGATTTACATTTTAAAACAATCTAATTGACTGTTTAACAGCTGAATTTACAAACGTTAAAATAACTACAATCTATTCAAATACGTCGCAAATCACAATCACTTTCAATAAATTCGTATATAATAAACTATACTTTGTAATACTTGAAAGGAATTGTTATATCAATTCTACCTTTACTTGATTACGATTTCTTGATATTATTCCCTTTTTTGACCTTATTAATTACTACGATTCAAGAAATAATTCTACACAAGGTTTGGTAATAGATTGAGTTATGTATTCAATAATCGTATTTATTGCTCCAGGAATAACTACGGGGCTTTTATTAACCACGAGTTGGAAACGATTTAAGTATTTCTTACTATCGTTTATTTTTTTATGAAATAGCACCGCAGGGGTTATTAGGTAAGGAGTTCGGTTAATAGGATTAATGTAGGATATTAATATCAATTTGATTTGAGTATAATGATAAATTGGAAAACAGATTACCTTGTCAGATGGGGTTCTGCATCAGAATCTAATCAATAATAATTGTTAACCTCATTAACCACAGTAGAATTCGTGTATTAGGAACTTCCGGTATTTTGTAGCTTCTTGTAAATTGTTCGTACTGGTGAATTTCGCCAGCCGATCAGTATTACCTAAACATCCATTCAGAATATCTTATCAATTCTGCTTCCTTCAAATCCTTTCTTCCTAGAAATGCTAGCTTAAACTCATTTAGTTAAGGGCAGACTGTCATGAAATGGATTGGAGTTTCATCTGCGCAGCACTAATAAGTGCTCCATCACCAAACCACAAACCTTCCCTCAAACGCCAGCACCACCAGCAAACCACAGTCACAATTTTCATCTAGCCTTGCATATTGTCCTAATCTTGCATAAATCATTCATTTTCATATATGCTCGCCCTTTTTCGAAGCTCCGTCGAGTTTGGCTTAATGTAGGTTGTGGGCAGAATTCCTTACTTCATCATTAAGTTTCTGCACCCATGCCTCTCTAATTTTCATGGGCAGTCCCTGACTCATACTCTTCCAAGTTTTCTCTCGAACGTGACCCCGTACTTATCCGCGTGTGTGAAAAGCCTTGATAAACCCCTCGAATCTAACACGAATGATTCTGCATTTTATTTGCTATTTACTCCCGCAGTAAACAGTTACATTCCTAGACAGTTTTGACGTCATCATTCTTAATTTCTGATCCATGAATCCGATATCTCGCATGTACATCCTTGTTGCAAGCACCAACCCGGGTACCAACCGTACCATTATTCTCTTATCACCATATGTATATTTGCACATATTTTTACGGTAATTGTGTTTTTACGGTAATTGTACCATGTACTGTTCGCATTCCTGTACCGTACTCTAAACCAAGTCTTGAAATCCTTCAGGTTGAAATGACAAGTTCCCCCTCCTCCTCCTCTTACATACCACCATCAGGACTCCTTAACATATTTCATCAGTGCTAAACTGTTTCAATTTTTAGGTTTCTGTTCATAATGATACACTGTTTTCATGTTTCTTTCTGGTTCCATTTCAAGTTGGTTCGATGTTTAGGGAATTGAGGATTTAGGTTCCTTAATTAAGAATTAGCTAATCATAATAATATGACGATGGATCTTTAAATTGTGGTTCCATGACAAATCATTGAATGTTTGTGGCCACAGATGCCAGTATCCTTAACACCGATTACTCACTTTCATTGCCTTCGTTTTGTCTTGTTATTTCTTTACGATACAAACATGTGTAAAGAAGCAGGTTTAATACTGACTCAAACTATCGGCTCATACTTATCAATATAATGAGCTAATTTTCAATTTTTTGTTTCAGGTGAGTGTTCATCGAGTATCCATTGGACTGCTTTAGTGAGTTGAATCCTGAAGTACCTTCAGAACTTATTTGACCAAAACTTTAAACTGCAGTTGGAACTTGTCTCCGTTCCGATAGTTTTCACTAAAAATTAGGGAGAAAACTATGTACCGTACCTGGGAAGACTGAACGTGAAGCTCTCTCGGTCCTTAGTCTACGAGAAATACCCAATGAAATTAGAAAAACACTACAAATCATTACAGAAGTGCCACGCTTCTCACAGAATCCAAATGTTTGGTTTGTTTCAATGAGGTGGGAAATATGGAACTAATTACACAGCGATACGAACAAGGAGAGAGGAGGGTTCTGCTAATTCCTCATTTTACTAGAAGATATTTTCAATATCTCTGCCAAACTACCGATTATCTTTTATCTTCTCTTTTAGTCATCCATGTTTCACTAAAGTTTCCGCCTATTCAAGGATTCCTGGGTATTGACGTGTTTCCGATAATAGCTTTCGTCCACTAGCAGGTAGATAGGTTAGCTGTTGCTTAGCTTTCCTACTATATCTGATAACCTTCTGAAGCATTACCACCGAACTAACGGTATTCTATTTATTCTGAATGTAAAGATGACACCAAGTGAACAGAAAGTAGTACATAGGTATCCAACAATTGACAACTCATTCATTCATTAATTGTCGCGTGAGGGCCCCAAAAGAATTTTGATAAGCAACTGGAATTCGCCAGGCAAACTGTGGAAATAAATTTTAGCTTATTCAATTATTGATTTTACTCAATTGTCTCATCCATCTTCTTAGCTGCTCTATGGTGAGAACCTGAAATGAAGTACCTCATGATTCCCATGTCTGTATCCGTTCTGATGACACAGATGTAATCTTGGATCTAAAGTTAGGACGTTGAGATATCATACCATGAACAGTATCTACCTATTGCGTGTTGACAATTCGACCATTCGTAGAAGTTAGATAACACAACCTGTCTGCATCATCCATTCTCCAAAGATCAATCATTCAAATTTGGTACAGACTTGTACAGACTTGTACTCGTAGGTTTCTTTAGCCAGAGTATCTTCCATTAAAACGATTTCATGAAATCTGGTTGTTTTTTCTTTTTCGTAAAAAAATAAACTAATTTGATAGTTTGTCACCCATAAGAACGTTTTTCATGAAATTATTCATGAATTTAAGAATCCGATTGAGCTCAAGCTTCCTATCGAGGCAATATGACTCTTTCTTTCAACTACCGTTTGAACACTGGAAAAGAGTGGATACGCCACATTCGTAAATGAGGCTATCAAAATGCTCTGGAAATCACAGTTTCGTGTATTTTTCCTATCCGGACAAAGCATAATCACTATAACCAACCACAACCACATCATACAAATACGATGAACCAGTATAATTTTGGTATTTGCAAAATATTGCTGCTTTCTTACTAGAAATGAATGTTGACATCGCGACTAAATGAATACCTCTGAACATATTTATACGTTTTGTGGTAAATTTGAGAATTTCGAATAGATTCAGTCTAGCCATAAATAAATTACGTCTAATGCCGCTCCAAAGCTGCAACTTTAGTGGACTGTAAGACACCAGTTCCTGGCAAATCAAATTGAGTGAGAATCATTGAATATTAGACAGACACCTTGCACTCAATGTTATATGTTCAACTTCGATCATTCGCAACGAACGAACTCCGCGACTGCGACCCTTCCGTCCGAGAAAAACGCGAAACGCAGCGCTCAAAGTGCGTTTTCCCGATGTTCCATTATGTCGGCGCTCAAAGACTGCGTTCCCAGTGCCCCCATCATGTTTTCTCACGATTTCACAACGATTTACTAACTTATGCGCTTGTTACTGTTGCGAATGTAATTACAATTAGGTGGTTTAGAGCGGGGAAAGTCAATCGCTCCCCTCCGGAACTGATGATCAGCTGTGAGTCGGAAATCGGATGTGGATGGACAATCCACACACGCGAGAGAATGAGCCCAACATGTTGCAACCAACCTGGGAATATTTATAAAACTCCCTTAGTTCAATGTTTTCATTTAAAATATCTTATCGTTTAACTTAATTGGCTGGAATTTCAATATTCGAAGCTACTTGTTTCTAAATGCTTCATGTTCTGCATAATTATTAATCTACAAGTACCTATGTCATATGGGGAAGTGTTACATGCATAACAGCGACCTCTCGTTGTCCGATTTTCATACGTTCATTAATATAGTCAGCTTACAAACAAAAGGCACTATTTTCCATTTGGTCATTTCCGGATTTTCCAGGTTCCTGTTGTATTTTACACGCTCATTCCGTTGTGACAGTCGGTTTTAGAGTCAAGTCGAAGGTGAATCCAGGAAAGAGGCACTAAAACACATTCAACAAGGAAGAACGTTCCTTTCACCTGTAAAGGTTGAATAAAATATGTGCGAGACACATGAAACTGAACGACTATGTGCTTTTGTTCTGTCAAAAATGTAATTTCTTCGTCATTTCTGTTCTTACACCTTATTTAATGTCTGATGGAAATGGAATTAATTTTTCTTTTTTCTAATTTATTAATGGAAACTATCTGATCTAATCATGTTTTAGTTAGTTTGTTGTTGGCTCTCATGCCGTATAACATCTTGTTAGGCATCTTTCTTCATGAAATGTTGCTCGCCGAATTGGTTTAAAATGTATCTCAGACACGTAAAATTACACCCTTAACGACGAAAAATTTTATAAAATTCAAATTTTATAGGATATCTACAAGAATGACTTGTCACTTTTTTATTCTCAAAAAAATTCAAGGGAAAAAAAGAGCTGAATTATATCCGAATTTGAGCAGTACAAAGTTAAAATTGTGTAAACTTCAACATAGTGACAATAAGCTAATTGCCTTCATTTCATTTCTTTTTGGTCTTTCGGTCTCTGTGCGCTGACGCTTCGATAAAATGCCAAAAATGGTTCAGTGCTGAATCTCATCAGATTCACAACGTCTGCTATCTTCTTTCTATTGATCACAGCAGGTTCATCATAGGCTTCCTGCTGAGTGAGGTCGTGTGAGGCTTTGTTTTTCACAAGTTTGGAGGCTCTTGAATTTAGTTCAGCTATATAGTCATGCACTTTACGTAGAATCGAAGCGTTTGCACGTTTTGATAGCAAGAACAGTCCAAGTTCATGAACTCGTAATGTTTTAGTTCCCATCACTTTTCACCAACAAAAGACGACGTAAACAACAGTGTGTTTTCTGTGCTGTTATTGATCTCAATCGTTACTTCTACAGATTTTCAAGTAGGGAAACACATTTTTTTCAAAAATGGCTGGTTTGGACCTATGCTGTTCTTGTACTCACCGATTCAATTGTATTCTTGATGTCTTGAAACAGTCCAATTCATATTCCAACACTGTAGATCGATTAGGAAAGATATTACCTTCAAGTGGAGGTATGGAGTGTCTCTCCTCAACTTGTAATGGGCTTCTGGGCACTCCTAAGACAGTAATATGACTTCGTCATAAATGTAACTTCGTGAATCTCTACTAATCCTGCTAGAAACAAAGGATGATATAAAAATACCTACGATGGTGCCCAATATACTGTTTATCAACACCATGTAGTAATCCACGAATAGAACTACTGAAATGTAGAGAAATGAAGTAAAACTCTTCGTTTCTGTTTTAGATTTAAGGGAATCATCCCTGATTTGGTTAAGAATTTTTGTCTATAGACGGCAGTTCTGTCGGGGTTGAATCTTGATTCTGAAAACGGATACGTACTCAATATAAACCTGTTCCCTGTCACAATATGTCTCCCTGTCTGTCACAATACGCCGCTCATGTCTCTCACCAGATCCTCAGGGATATTTCTCCCCAAATCCAACTGAGTTCATTCTTTAAAATTGCTCACATCATAATATGATTATGATATTATCATGTGTCAACTATGACGTATTGCACGACCGTACAGCTATTGCTTCACTATTGGAATATTTCATACGATTTCCTTTTCTAAGTCCAGTAGGTTTGATATCTCCTTGCTCATCGTCTAGGAAAATTCTTCCATGGCAACTCTACAACTACATTCTTATAATTTTACTAATCATTGGTAATTTTAATGGTGAGTTAACATTTAAACTCAACAACTTTGATATGTTAAAATAAGTATTATCTTGAATTCATCTGCAAAACCGTGTCCGGCGTAAAAACTAATGTTGGTTCAAGAATGTTTTTATCGTTTTCTACCTCGTTCAACTTGTCTTACCTCATTACTATCTACTTTCCTTGGTTTGGCTTTGAAATTGTCTCGACAACTAAGTCTCAATATCTACATGTTCCATTCATGTGAGTACCTCCCAGAATGTCGACTCACTAACGTGAACTACAGAGAAATTTTGGTATTTTCCCTTCTGCGATAGTGTATTTCATCTTATTTCTGAAGGTTGTTTTATCATCATCTCATTTCAATCATTGTTTTCAAAGATCTCCCGGGAGCAACCGAATTTTTCCTCTTTCGTTTCTCAAAATGTAGGCGACTTAATCCCAATTACAATCGCTGAGCCAATATCCTTGTTCCCTTACTCCTTCATAATTCTTTTCTCCTGTTGTTGCGCGGGTGATGTGTGAAAAACCATTCAAAACTCTATCAAACCTGTATTTCATTCTTCTTCTTCTTCTTCTTTAGTAATCAAAATGGGGAAAAAACAGCGGATTATAACAAAATGCCTTGTCATTTCAGTATTAAATGTCCCGTATATTCAGTTCACTTGTTAAATTAAATACCTTACACCTAGATCATTTGTCACAGGATTATTGGTTTTTCAAGTACGTACATATATTTCTCCCTCTAATGCCCCGAATGCCACTTCAGCAAATTTGTTTCAATAAGTTTCTTTTTTAACCTGAATCAAGAGTATGCCGCTTCGCTCTTCTACCTGATTTCAATAAGGACAGGGTTTATTATTTTCAAGAAACTATCATCAATTTCATGAAACTAATATCAACTACAGTACGTTCATGTTGTGGTGGATGCTGAGGTAATTGAGGGTTCCATAGAAGAGGACAAAATCATTTTGGCAATAACTTTTTTCAAGGACTCAGAGAGGGTGAAAAATTGGACTGAATGCGTTTAGAAACGCATTGGAGAAAACTCGAAAGTGCTGAACTGCGTGGTTTAATTTTTCTGGCCGGTTCTTCTTGTAGGTTTTGAGATCATTGCGTTTGTGTACCGTGACCGTTTCTGGGGAAACGTTAATGGATGATAACTAATTAATAAAACGGTGTAAACGGAGCAAAGCAATTGGTTAAAACCAAGTTTAATGTGTGTGTATTTCTTAAAATTCAATTTTCATTCGTTAAGGATAAATTTCTTGAAGTTGTCTACTCCTTAATTGATTGTTTATTGAATTTAATTAAGGTTTCTGACCATGTCAAGCATCAGTGGAACATTGGGGAACTTAGGGACAACATCTGCCTTGATGTGATAACGTTATCATCGCTACTTTCCCACCAACCATCAGGTGAGATAAAACGGTGGATTTTGTTGTTACTGAAGCTGTCTTGAGAAGTTTGGTGTGTGGCGGACTGACACCGTCCTAAAATCGTGTCCTCCATGGTCAGAAATAATTCTTTACCGGCGTTCCGGCCCAATTCATCTCGCTGTCTCCATTGACCTCGGTTTACGGTATAATTATATAGGCATAGGTACCTACCGAGGAAAATTAAAACATCAACAATACCAACTGCATTTGTCTTTATTGAACCGTTCGCAAATAGGAGATTTTGTTTGCAATATTTGCTAGGCTTTCAATTATTCGACATGACGATCATTTGTTCAAATCACTTATTAATATATTGAGCTTGCTCGCCACTTGACCACCCGGTTAAGGTTTCAAACAATTCGATTGAGAACTTGTAGTTTTGCTGCATATACCTTTTTATGAAATTGTTAATACAACGTGTGATAATCCTATACCGTATAACATGAACCATTCAAGAGGAAAAAAGTTTCCGCCCAAAGGCTTATACTCTTTTCATGCTATCTGGTCTCTTGCTTGGCCTTAGCGTTGCGTAGGATTTGAGATAAGATATTCCAAACAGCCCACGACATTGTGCAGTAAAATTATATTCAGTAGCAGATCTTTAAAAAGATGATATCCTGACGTTATATGATTTTGTCTTGAATCCATTCGCAGGCCTGTTATGTACTGTCTACCGGTGTAATCTTTCTGTAAAACCGCTACGAACCCACCTCAATTATTCGGAGTCGCAACAAGGCCGTTTATGGTATAAATATTTCAACGTTGTAAACATTTAGTGTTACTAGAGATTTTTTAAGAAAAATCGCTCTTATTAAACCATTTGAGATGTTTTTGTACTAAGCGAAGTGTAATCCACTCCTAATATTAAGGCCTGACTTCTGACGACATTTGCTTGTAAAAAGTACAGTCCACAAAGTCCTTGGGAAAGAATTGAGCAGAAACATAACTTTGGCAATTCAATAAAGCTGACCTATTGTACTTACAGGCTCGTGAGTAGATTTGGCCTGTGATTGTGTTATTAATACCAAACTTTGGTACTATGTGATCCTCTCGGATCATCTCTTAAGAGTTTCAATAATATGATTCCGGTTATAACTATGGAATACACGAATCTGTGTTGTAATTAATTGCATGTATAATATATCACCGTTAGCAGTAGAGCTCAGTGTCTTTCAGATACAACCGTAGGGATGGACCTTATCTGTTCTTGTTAGAACCTCAATCCGCTGAGAGTCCAAGGAAGGTTGGTCCATGAGGGGGGGAGAATACAATTATGCATGATCATCCCCACATCTCTCACACCCAATATAAAGAGTTACTGCACTAAACTGGTGTTTGTGGGTGTGAATTTTGTGTTCGTAATGGGGACGAAAGGCTTATCGGAGCTCAAACTCTCTGAGTCGAATACCCCAAGTCTCTGCCCTCAGCGTTATTGTGAACATGAACGCAACAGGTGGTAAGTATCGAGTGGTTTGATGTTGGGGCTCCTTAGGATAACCCCAACACCATAAGCCGTCTTTCAGCTATCGGTTAAAAGGAACATATGTCCAGCTTATCGATGGATAATCTCAGTGTAATAGCTTTGGGAATTTGTTGAGGTTTGTCGAACAGCCAGTCACTGCTCTCAGCTATGTAGTGAACATGGGCTCTGCAGGTGGTTGATATCAGCTGATTTGATGTGGGGTGCCATAGAGCAACTCTAACTAATTGGTCATCTTTCAGCAATCGGTGAATATGAACAGATGTCCACCATATCGATGGTCAACCTCAGCGTAACAGCTTTGAAGATATAACGGGGCGTCGTACAGCCCGTTAGTGCCCTCAGTGGACAAGGACGCTACAGGTGGCTGGTATTAAGTGATTTGATGTTGAGGGTCCATGGAGCAACTCCAACACAATCAGCCATCTTTCAGCTATTGATGAATATGAACAGATGTCCACCAAATCAATGGACGACCTCAGCGTAACAGCTTTGAGGATATATCGGGGTGAGTCGAACAGCCAGTCACTGCTGTCAGCTGTTTAGTGAGCATGGACGTTACAGGTGGTTGATATCAGGTCGTTTGATGTTAGGGCTCCATAGAGCAACATCATCAACGGTCCTTTAGCTATCAGTGAGTATGAACACATCCAGCACACCGATGAATAACCACAATGTAGCATTCGAGAATGTATGGGGATATGTTGCCTCTAACCTCTCTGTAGATGGTAAAATACAATAAATTTATTGTTCTGATTACTAATCTCCGGATGGGATCTTGTAAGCCCCATTCACGAATTTGTCTTTTAAAATGTTTCCTTATTTATCCATACTATTGTGGTACTGTAGTAAGGAAGATCTCTGACTCTTGTAGTTACACCACGTTATTAATTACGTAGATGTATTTCCCAAATACCCCTTGTTATAAACTCTTGGATATTGCAAATATTTTCTTGGTAAATGGATTGACAGTATAAAAACCCTTTTATAATAAATTCGCCTTTATAATTTTACATTTTAGTGTTTTGGAATCATGTGAAGTCATTGGTTGCTCTACATTGAAATATTTTATTGAATTGAGAGCAATACAACAACGTTTTTATCGTTAGGCTCCAGTTCATGCCATAACCTTGTTTAGGAGTCTTGTGTAACTTTATAGCAGTTTTCAACGTTGTAGAAACTGTCTGCAATCTTCTCATTTTTAGGTCTCGCCTCATCGTGCGGCTTGAACATCGTTGAATCTCTCAAGAACAGATCAAGTTGAGGCATTGTCAAGTGACTTTCAGCGGCCCCGTGATGATCGCCCTCGTGTTAAACAGTATCCAACTTGGGTTGATGACTTCAGTTTCGCATTTGGACAATACTATTGGGATAGTTTTAGTATTAGACGTTATCAATGCTTTGTTCGCCAGTCTCACTACATTTGAAGAGTTGGGAAAAGATGCTGAATCGTTTTCGCGCCGACACCCTTTTTCATGTTGGCTGTCCGTAGTTCTGCACTTCTTCGCTGGCGCTATCATCTCGAACGTTCTGCTCGGGGACCCCATCCTGGGATTTCTGGCCGACCCGGTGAACATTCGCAACGTGTACGTCCTCACGTTCACCTGGTGGTTCATTTTCCACTCGCCCTTCCGTTATGGGTTCAGGCTCGCCAGTTTCTTGCCGCTGAAATGCGCGCTGGCCGCGATTAAAGAGGTTTACCGGAGCGTTAAAGTTCAACGCGGCGTCAACCAGATTCTGAAGCGATATCCAGACGATGTGGTTCTCATGATCATCATTGGAACTATAAGAGGAAACGGATCAGCCTTCATGATCGACTACGTTTGGTTGGTCCGGGGAACAGTCCCGGTGAACCAACTCCTCCGACCCGGCCTCACTACCAAACTGTGCTTTTTCGCTTCCATCGCTTACGTTCTGAACATTAAAACCGACTTGGTCCCACTCCCCAGCGACGTTCTAGGACTTCTGATAGCTATGGTCTTCGTGGTTTGTCGACTTACGCTGTTAGTGCGTGGACGTTTCAACCCGTTGGGTCCCGTTGAAGATGTAATATGTTATTTATTCCTTGGCGGTCTCTGGGATTCCCAAAATGCTTCGGAAGAAGAGAAAGAAAAGACTGAATGAAAAAAATCAAATATGACAAATGCATTACGTATGTTTCGAGTATTCCTGCCTGGTATATAGGAACAACATATCTGACCTACCTTTTCATGTTTCGTAATGTGTTGCAGATCCTTTGTAATACAGATACGTTCGACTTTTATATTTGGACCTCACAGCAGTTTTACATAGTGCACGTATCTATTGTAGAGTGACTGTCAATATTTTTTATTCGACTATGACTTATTTATTCCTTATTAATCCTATTTGTATTTTATTATAAGTACAGGCTATATTTGTTACCTCTGCTTTGTTTTGACGATTCCAACACAATTTATGAATGTATATTTCGGAAAAAGCTGCCCTAACCCTACCTTACCCTAACGCAGAAAGTCTAGAATATAGGAACCTTTTCAAAATTCATATCTCTGAATTTTAATGGAGAAAATGTTGTCAAATTTGAACAGTTTTATCTTTTCTTCAATATTCGCTTATAAGGTTACGTATTTGCTTTAGGGGTTTGTGTGTATTTAGGTGTAATTTGCCCTTTCCCTGAAACTACTCCCTTAGTTTAAGGAAATATTGCTTTCATAAAGTTGATATAATCTTGTAAAAATCAATAAAATGTATTGGTGTATTCTAGAATTTTGTGGTTTTGATCATTCCATTTACAATATCTTTTTTCAATTTAATGAAATTGTTGAATTGATGCAGCTCCATTAGAGGACCATTGGTTTCAAGAATGATTTATGATGTAAACAGGAAACATTAGATTATTGTTTGTTACTATTTACTTCAAAAACTTCTCGACCAATTTTTAAAATTCGACAAACTTTTACACAAAGGTTTATTATTTTTGTATTATACTCAAACGTCAATCCCTCATCTATTTTATCAGACGTACCAAGTCTGTGGTACATTATCGGAACCCTGCGCCTCTCCCCTCCGTACCTTGTAATTGTATTCTAAATGACGAAAAAGGAGCTCAATTTAGGTGCCTGTATCTATTTCAGCTCGGTACATCGATTAGAAAAGAAATTAGCCACAAGGACCGTTCAGCTGGTCAGTGTGTTTCCATGCGATGTAATTGCCATTTATATGAGAGTGAGAGAGAGAGAGAGAGAGAAGCGTTTATTACCGAAACAATAACATGGCAAAATCACATAACACGTCATACATAATCTGATATTATTATTAAATTTTCTAACATGTGTTCGCTTATACTGCTAATCCTCAGGATTGTCGCAGGGAGTTTTTTCGACTTTTCTCTTTACTAGCCCAACAGTTACATTACATTAACAGTTTTCAACAAAAAAAAAAAAAAATAAATAAATAAAATGTTGATGCTTACTTAAGTAATTTTTCAACTAATTTTATTATAATTTCCCAAACAACGCTCAAACCGATTTCGATATTTTCAAAGAGAACTTGATTGTTTCATGCATAACCTCCTCTTCAACAATAATTTCAAATAATTAATACATAAATCAACGATAATTACAATATAATTTTCTTTTCAATGGTGACTTGGGTACTACAATTACTAACATTTAACACGACATGCCCAACAAAATCTTATGCAACATAAACATTACTAACATATGAAATATCAATTGTAAAATTTTTATGTTCGAAGGGCAGTTGGATGATATCGTCGTAAACATTAACATTCTTGATGGTGTCCTTTTTTTCTGCTAAAGTTCAGGCAATTCATGATAGTGAAATTTTGAACGTGAAGGTGTCCTGTGAGAAGTTTTATTCATTGAAGGGTTGTCTATCAACAATGAACCTTAAACCGTCAAGTAGCGTTATTTTTAAACTTTTCGATTTTCTGATTTTTTAAATATTTCGATCCTTCAATTTCCTCGTTTAAAAATCAACTGAGTGAATGAGAGATTGACTAAGATTTTTGCCGAGATTTCAGTCTCAACTAGACCCTAAATGTGATTTTTGACCAAGTTTCATTAATTTAGTTTCAGTAGTTTCGGAAAATAGCTCCGGACGGACAGATTTTTTAAATTCGATTTTGGGATTCTACACATCTTGAAACGTAAAACTACCAATTCTGAGGGCGTTAAACAATTTTTTTCTTTTTGGTCGATTACAACGGTGGGCAATTGAAAATAATCGATAAAAATTAATCGATGGTATTTGCCTAATTATCACAGTTGAAGGCAAATTTAATTAAGCCACAATTGAAGGTTTTCTATAAATTACGGGCTCTAATTATTAAGAAACTGATAGTGACGATAGTGGTACCACGATATGAAAGCTTCTTACCCGTTTAAATGATTTGATAATTTTAGTGTAAATTATTCGGATCGGACTTTCCGTTTTGAAGTTATGACGGGTGTTAAGTTCTTTAATTAAAAATGACGTCCCGGCTTGAACAATCTGTCCTACGTTTAGTCTATCAACAAATTATCATTGTCGCATTTTCGTTAAATAAGCGTATTTTAGTGTTCTATTACTGTCATAAGGTACGCAATTTTCTTTGGAAATTCGCGCCTTCGCAGGTTTGAATGAAAATCGGAAAATAGCCTGTAGCCTCGCACCAGATGGTCCATGTGAGCTTGTCCCAGCTTCACTCGATGTTGCGTAAAACACCGGTAGTGGGACTCGGTTGTCAATAATGTCGTGTCCTTCGATGGAACCAGGAAACGATCGTCGGCTCATCGTAAACTCGTAGTTGTCGAGGTGGTGGACCAACTAGCTGGACCCCCACGACGAGGGGGGCGGGGCGGAGAAAGTGTTTCGGCCACACCTGTACAGCTTTCACTGAGGGTGGCCAATGAACCTCTCGGCTACCGCGGACCTCGGTCTCGCCGCAGCCTCTAGCGAGGCACGGCCGCCGCATCGGGTTTGGGAGGTTTGTCGAAGAAAACGATGCTATAGCAATGTCTCACAAAAGTTTAAAAAAAAAAAAACCATAAAGTTCATATTCCCTTAAAATTTACTTAATAGCAATTTGTACTACAGGGTGTAACAAACCTTATAGTAAAAAATCCAGAAATCCTTGAGATGTGGTAGAAAATTTAACTTGTTCCAGTGGAATCTTTTTCAGAAGCATGAATAATAATTTTCATCCAGTTCAAACGATCCTCTACAGAAAATTGGAGAGAGTTTGAGAATAATCAACGTTTAAGTATTTGATGCTCGAACATGACCTTCAATTAGTAGTAAGGGGATCACCATCATGCATGGTAGTGTCGAATGTTTTCGTATGCCAATGTTGAACCTAGCGATTTTTGGCCTTGAGATGACCGATTTGTTTACTTTTTCCATGATCATCAGGAAACTAGTATCGTATTAGTGCATTTTCAATTATCTTGACTGTTGACAGCCATTTCAAGAGTCGAAACAACAATACAGTAATTTTGAACGTTCTGTATAGTAATCTACGGACTATTCTTAGGGTATCCTAGAGATTTTAGAATTCCGTAAACAGGGTTGCCCCTACGGCTTAGGACCTTATAAACCGCAGGCGCCAATTCAAAACTCCGAATTTCGTTCAGCTACTGACGGATAGAACGGGACTTTTCCCGCTTCATGGTGTCTTCAGTAGTGTTAATTACTTCTAGCACGCAATAATAAAATGTTCAAAAATTCACCCCGTACACCCCATTCTAGGGTAAATTTCCTACAAAAAATGCTTCGTTGACTTTTTATTTAGAGGCTTCATTTCCGAAGTATTTCACTTTAAAGATTTTTTCGTATTTTCGATCTTGAGTCACTGAAATGGTCATACCTCCCTTAAAAATCTCTTTAAAATCAATTTTGATGGCACGGTTGGGATGATCAATTCAGCCCCTTCTGGCAAAATAGAAAATTACTACATGAAATTGAACGTTGCAAGTTATTCAGAAGATTAAATTCTGAAAATTCGTGAAAAAATAACTTCTTTCCATGTTTTCTTTTCCGAATAATTAGCAGGTGTTAGTAATTTCACATTCCAGGAAAACGCTTCCCAGAATGTCAGTTTTCTAACGGAATATGAAATTTTCACACGCATTTAAAATAAAATGACGTTTGAATTGCAAAAACGTAGATTTGCACCATGAAATCGAAGTTTTTTCCTAAAACGAATTGCTGCAAAAAATTTAATTGGGCGCCAAATATCCACACAAATTTGTTCGTCGATTAAGAGCAGATCGTGGATTTATCTGAACCGGACATCGTTGATTAACCGATCTCCAGTTTATAGAGTAAACTTTGATTAGATTTACCCGGAAACCGGCCCTTAAATGCTGTATTCATGCTACGTCTAGCCACGATATGTGAATCCTGGTAAGTTCTGAAAGTAGATTCATTCATGGTGGAAATGCCTTGGCTCCTGCTGTGGCGAGACGAAAAGACTCCTACCTCCTGGTTATGGAAATGCCTGACCTGGCGGTTCGCTTCCCGGCGAGGGCGGTCCAACCGCGAACGGGAAGCATCCGATGTCAGGAAATTCGGGTCGAAATTTATCGCCTGCTCCCCCAGTTCAGGGGTCAAAGCCCCGGGGAAATTGAATCCGCCAGCGGGCTGACCAAAAATTCTGGACTCCAGAAATTATCTGATACGAAATGTGAATTCTTATTAAGTTCTTCTACAATGGTTCCTACTTTGTTGATACAAAACGTATAAATATTTTTAAATTGATTTGTTGTACAGCCAAGTTGGTTTCAACAACTTATTAGTAGCTCATTTCTAGTAACATGATTTAATCAGCAGTCCTCTCGTATATAATTGGAGTTTCTATTGTTCGGTTGAGGATGGTATTTGTTATTCATCATATTCTATCGGTTTCGCCTTCTAGTTGTAGGCATCTTCAGGAATTACTTAGAGTGAAGGGTGGGTAGGGTCATGATGTCATACTTAAAAATAAGTTTTTACTTCCCTTTTTTGTTGTGTAGCTTAGGGGAACTTCTTTTCAGGGAGACCCTGTTCTCGTTCTTCCTGTTGATGGAGCAGAAAAACAAACTGTGCATACTTGCGTATGCGTCCTCATGTTCTTCTACTTGCACTAATATTAAAATGTAAAAGAACTTGTACTTACCATCTGCACAAGTATAAGTCCTGGTGTTCTTGTATTTGCGTTAAGATCAATAAGTACAGGAACTTGTACTTGCCATCTGTACACTTATGCGTCCTGATGTTCTTGTACACGCACTAAGATTAATAAGTAAAAGTAATTGTAGTTGACATCTGGAGAGGTATGTCTTGATGTCTGGTACTTCCACGAAGATTAATAAGTACTGGAATTTTCCTTCCCATCAGGACAAAGTATGTCTTAATGTCTGGCAGTTGCATTGAGATTAAAAAGTTCTGGAACTTGTACTAGCCATCTGGACAAGTAGGTCTTGACGTCTGGTACTTCCACCAAGATTAATAAGTACTGGAACTGGTACTTCCCATCTGGACTAGTCCTGATGTTCTTTTAATTGCACTCGATTAATAAATTCAAGACCTTGTAGTTGCCATCCGAACAAGTATATGTGCTGCTCTTCTTGTACTTTCACTGAGATTAATAAGTACTAGTCCTTGTACTTGTCATTTGTACAAGTATGAGTCCTGATGTTATTGTACTTGCTCTAAGATTAATGAGTACTGAAACTTGTACTCCAAATTTGGACAAATTAGGTCTTGATGTCTGGTACTTCCACCAAGATTAATCAGTACTGGAACGTGAACTTCCTATCTAGACTGGTCCTGATGTTTTGCACTTGCACTAAGATTAATAAGTCCTAAAGGTCTTGTACTTCCAATGATATAAATATTGCACGTTCGATTTTTCAGCATTGTACCTGTACTTTGTACTTGTAGGTTCATTTATAACAATTCTGCTTCCGTGGATGAGTAATTTCTTTCGCCGTGACTCCTCATCATTTTAAATTGATCGTTTAAACCTTATTGATTTTTTATTTTATTGATGAAAAACCTATTAACTTCGTCGATCATTTATTTCCGCATCACACATATCACTTTATTGACGCTCCTGCTTGCAGAAACCGTTATAAATGCAATAGCAGAAAATACTTCCAGCTTTTCTCTTTTTACCATTCGACCATTTAAAACCGATAAAACCGTACGGTAAAGTTCCTTCATCCAAACCACAAAGAACTTTATATTGCATTCTTTACTGTTACCTTATAACGTCTATAATTTAGCCTCTCCGAATTTTACGGACATGTAGTTACGTCTTCGGACTATTAGATGCTCCCTCCGAAGGCGTGTCCGCCGAATAAAAATAGTCGTTGTAATGTTGGGAACCGCCGGTACGGCGTTGGCGATTACGTACGTTATGATGGCATGAGTGCCTGGTGTAGTTCAAAAAATTAGATAAAATGAACAAATAAGTTTCAGTCATGCAACATGACCACATGGGCGCATTATAATAAAATATAGATATTGAAATAGCTCATCAAGTTTCAGGATACAATTTTTCAAACAATGTTTGGGATACAAATCGGTTTTGAGGTATTTTAAAACTATTTTCTCAGAAGCTTAATCATTTTGGTTTATTATTCAATAATAAACCATTGTAATCGCTCTTGAAAAAAAAAAATTCTAACCCCCCCCCCCCCCGAAAATTTCATGGTTTACGTTTCTAAGGGTGTAGAATCCGAATCTGCAATACAAATTTTTCCATCCGTCCGCCGTACGCACGATTTCTCACAAACGGCTGGAGCAAAAAAGCTGACATTTTCAGGAAAAATCGATGTTGGTCCGGCGACGCCCCAATTCTTGAGCCAGCTCTCTCATTTAATTTAAAGTGCCCTTTAAGGGTTGTCAAAATTTTGTAAAATCCCTAAAAACTTCAAAAAAAGTCGAGGCGGCCTAAATTTAGACTCTTTTTGAAGAACTGTCCACGAGGAATCGAATGAGCCCCTCCCCAGGTCCGTAAGTCAAACCATTCCCGATCTATGGCCACATTTATGGTGCCAACATTTGCGTTATTTTGGTTTATTATTGTTTTTGTTTTGATAGCAGTAACCTAGTGACGTAGTGATGTAGTAATGTGGATACTGGAGTGAACTCCTAAAAGGCTTTGTAGCCGATACACGGATTGAAGCATTTGATAACCATTAAAAAAAACGCTGCAAATTATTTCACTGGGGTTTATTATTCAATTGGCTTGCCTTCATGATTTGAATTTCTACTAAGCTTTGGAGTGCGCGTGTTTCACAGGTGATAGAGTGATTATTGAATTTCAGAAGGCAAACAAATATGATCAACTGATCAATCCAAATAGGTATTTTGGTTGGGAACAAATTTACGTGTTCTATGCATATGTCCTGAAATTCAATAATCGCTCTATCACCTGTGAAACACGCACACTCCAACGCTTAGTAGAAATTCAAATCATGAACGCAAGCCAATTGAATAGTAAACCCCAGTGAAATGATTTGCAGCGTTTTTGGGATAGTGATCAAAAATTGAAATTTAAATCTAGGGAGTGAGAAAAAGAGAAAATTACCAATTAACAATTTATTTTCATTATTTTATGAATGAAGTCATCCTGTAAGGTTATAAATTTAGTTATTGTTCGATTGTTTCGGTAGGTAACACATTGTTGTTAACACAGTTTGTCTCATTGCCTCAGAGACAAGCTCTTTATATCATCTCAAATATCAATTACTCTTAATAATTTAAATCTAAAGAAGACAGGCTTCATTTTCAGTTTCATGTTGTGCATTCCACAATGTTCATCTATCATAATATTTTCAAAACATAAAAAAATCAAATTGTTTATTTGTAAAAGCATTCCGGCGTTACAAGGTTTGCGATCAAATTCAAAACTTATTAACAACTTGATAACAATGGGCAATATGAATGGATCATTCTTGATTCTTTTGAATGAACCATTCTTCAAAATTTGAATGAATCATTTTCTTTATTTTTCGCTCAGATTTATCGGGCGATAAACTTTTTTTAGGAGTCATCTCGGTGGAAAACAATTTTTTTTTTTTGTTACCAGGCAAATAAAAATACTACAGAATATAGGAAGGGAAACGATAGTTGTTGGCGAGAAACAAAAATGTTTTAATGATGTCGATAAGAAAATTCACTCAAAGGGTTAAGCTGCACAACTGTATTTGGTAACTCTCTATGCTTTGAGTAAAAAAGAATTATATCTCATTGATACTCGTTTCTCTCCAAATTTATGGAGAGGTTCTTGTCATGTCAGTTTTTATTTTACCTCTGTTCTGATGATATGCTCACTTCCTATTATCTGATACCCTTTATAGCGCACCGTTTTTGAAAATCTCTAATCTAGATTGGTTAGTTAATTGATTAGATTAGAATGCTCTAGTTTAAAATCAAACTTCTCATATCAAATTTTGGAACCAAGCAGTACGGTTACTGTGATAGCAGATATGGGAACCCTAACAGTTGACGGAATGGACCTAATCGTCGCTTTGGAAGAAAAGTGACACAATCCGGAATTTGACGTTTTTGAGTTTCTGATGAAAACGCTGCAAATTCTTTCACTGAGGTTTATTATTCAATGATTCATGATTTGAATTTCTACTAAGCTTTGGAGTGAGCGTGTTTCACAGGTGATAGAGCGATTATTGAATTTCAGGAGATATGCATAGAGCACTTGAATCGGTTCTCAACCAAAATACCTATTTGGATTGATCAGTTGATCATATTTGTGTGCCTCCTGAAATTCAATAATCGCTCTATCACCTGTGAAACACGCACACTCCAAAGCTTAGTAGAAATATAGGATGGGGCAGTATGGGGGAGTCCGTCTGATGCAGTTACGTGATTTGATAGTTCAACGGGGTTTAAAATTGTGAAGGAACAAGGAAATCCTGATATAACTGCCCAGCCCGCATGGGGCACGTTGCTTGAAATCGGGGCTGCCTCTAGCTTCTCTCGGTGTACTTCTCGTTGGTCCGCCTATACCTGCGTACTTTTGCTGTTCTTACTTCGATTTTAAACTCTATCGAAATTTTGAAAGTAAATCTATCTGTTCATGTAAATCTATTCATTTATTCATTTCTTTACCTTCCTATTATTCATTTAATTTTCGGCCTCTATCTCTCCTGAAACCACCATTCTCCCACCGTAATATGAGACACCCAACTTTCAGCACTCTTAGACACCCCCATTAGAAGTCAGATATTTGGCTTGGGAATGAGTAATGAGCGACTTCAACTCTCTTCAGGGGCAATGTTGGGCCAAACACTATGGGTACCCTAAAACATGTTTTTCTACAAATCCCGTTCATGTAGTTCCCAATATTACTTGCAACAATACTACTAAATTTTGAACTAAACTCTCTCACAAATGCGTTTCCTCCCATTTACAGCCATAATTTCAACAAACCTAATTCAGATTTCTGTTCTGCACGTGACTACCCCCCTAGGTACCGAGCTTCACTATCTTCCGACAATTTCTGAATGTTCAGCCCCTAGAACAGTGTTTTTAGCCGTTGCGCCGACGTCTACACCCAATAGATAATATGCAGCGTTATCAATTCACGTTATAGGTTCCCACTGCTGAAACCCCTTTGGAATTCCATCTCCCGTCGTCTGCCTCATTTGCCAAAGGGGAACGACCTCTCGGTTTCGATCTAGATTCCCCAGTTCACGACCCCAAAACATCAAAGACTTGACTCCCTCTCATGATCGGCGAGCTCCTTGAGAACATCTGTCGTTCCCTGAAACGGAGCCGCACTGCTGCCCAGCTCCGATGCAAAAAATGTTCAGTCATGCACCATCGTCGTATGTGCGCATTTTCCTAAGTGGTATCATTCAGTGTGTCCTTCAAAAAATATAGTTCTGGAGGATTTTATAGAAAATTTAAAGCTGAACAAAACTGTTGTTATAAACATCGGTCCCCAAATAAAGTCGTTCTTGTGGTAGAAGAATGAAAACCTCACAAATCAAAGAAAACCGCTCTTTTCCACATTCATTCATGAATTATTACAATATGGCCCTAATACCAAAAAATGTTTCAAAATCGAACTTTTAGTTCATCAAATTTGGAGTACAATCTCGCCAACCACTTGTAAAGATCACAGTTCATTGCCAAGATATGATTTTTGAAAGAGTACGTTTTCAGGATATTGATGTTTTCCCCATATTTTCAGTTCTGGTAATATTCATTGTTTTTAGAACGTTCCTCTGAAGCAAGGCATTCTCAGTAGAGGCACGCCTATTAAGCCCCGTTAACACTGAACGAGCATTTGCCGCGAGCAGGGGCTTCGAACGAGCATTCGTTCAAGGCTCAGGGAATGTAAATGGTCGCTTTGAGACGAGCAATGTTCGCGCGGAAGGCATGCTCGTGCTCGAGGCTGATGCACCCGATGTCGGGCTTTCGACGAATCGTCAAAAGTGTTCTCGTTCGTGCCGGTTCAGTTTGAACACCCCGGACCGATGTTCGTTGAATCGAATCTACTCGTAGTTCCAGCCAAGTTGTTGAAGGAGTCACATCTCTCCCATTTTGACGTTCACTTTTGTCATTTTTTAAATTGTTTTAGATTTGATTTCCAATGTAACCGCAGCTTTCGATAAGACGAGTGCCATCTGATCGTCAGAAATCGTCGCGAGCGACTGATCGTCGGAAATGCTCGGGCAGAGTCAACAGTGTTGCTCGCTGAAATCGTGCTCTTTAAAAACCGGCAAATGCTCGAACGCGAATGCTCGATGCTTGATCAGTGTAAACGGGGCTTCAGAATTAATTAGTCCAGAGGGGGATGTGGGACAACCCGAACATCTGTTTCAGACCATTCCAAGACAATAGGTGTTTGTCTGACTGTGTGGGTATGATCGTTTTTGTCGACTCTGCCTGGAAACCGATTTACGTGATTTTTCGTGAAACTTGTGTTTTTGCGACAAAGGTTTTTCAAGTTGTGCAACAGGCCGCGGAGAGTTTGCTGTTGGTGATAGAAGCGATTGCTCGACACATCGGTTCAACGTAATTATCTTTAAGCCTAGGGGCTCGAGCTGGGAGGTTGCCCGCACTGCTGCTGACCTTGATTTTTGTCAAGCCGCAGCTGTTGTGGTGAGATCGAGCAACACCAACTGCTCCAAAACCCAGCTCATCTGCAGAGTTAGCTGCTGCATGATTCAGTTGATGACGAAGAACTCCAACAGTGCTCTGAATCCTCCATTTCGTCCCAATTGGTGGAATGGGGTTCAGAGTGCATTGGGGCCTTTTCATGCCGTCCGGGTCGCTACAATAGCCATTGTGGTCAGGTTTTCAAGAGGTAGTCGTGGGGTAGTAGATAACCTTTGCCGTGACTGTTGGGGGAAAATGAGAACCTGTATCATGTGGTGCAGCAGTGTCCAAGGACTCATGGTGGCTGCATTCTCCGTAATGATGCGATAGCCTAGCAGATGGCAGGTGCCTTGTCATCCAGCGGCTGGGATTTGGGGAGAAACTGTATCATATGCCAAGTGACCAGGGCAAGAAACCACATATCGTTGCCACTAGCCCAATGGGTGTGCCATAATCCTGGATGTCCAAGTTGTCTGTGGCAGCGTGGACATGGAGCAGACCTGGAGGGCTAAGAAAAGTAAATATGATAAGAACGACCTGCGGCAAGCTGTATCTGAGCTAAGTGGAGTGTATTGCGGGAAAAGTGCCACGGAGTTACTTGAGCTGGGCATATCGTCAGGATTACTTCGTGGTATCACCACCCGCGTCGTCCGGGGCTCGTTCTTAATTTGGTGGTCATTTTATAGGGGCACTTCCTTCCATCCCTCTCTCCCTCCTCCATCATCCTTGACTTCCCAAATCCCAAGGTCCGGCGTCGGGTAAACCTAGGCGTTCTCCCCCTCCTTTGAGGGGAGATTTTTTTTTTTTTTTAAATTTTTGTAAGCTACTGATCTGCGTAGTAGGCCTGACTAAAACAGAGACACCTTAATGTAATAATTTGTAGCGTTTTTTAAAGCCATATTGATAAATTCAAAAGGCAGACCTCTACTCCGTGCTCTTCGAGAAGATAACCTCATCCGAAGTAGATTCTCCGTGCTCGAACGGCCTCCTGGCCATCCCTCAAGATTTATGGGGAAGGTTCACCTCCGCTCGCCCACAGCTGAGGGAGGGCTTGCCTTGCCGCTTGCGTAATCCCATTATCGCGCGAACGTTAGCGGCCGCTTCGACTGCCGAAGGTGTTCTTAGCTTTCCGCATATTTTCCCTAATGATGACCAATTAATTGTCTTCGAAGTCCTATCCGTGAGGTCACATTCATAGCAACGCAGTTCCCTTTACGATCTACTGCCTTCGTGCAAATGAACACAATCTTTGGAAAATCAGTTTGATCCAAACACCAATATAAAAACAGTAGCCTCATGCCGAATATCTACATTGCACGGAAGTACATAGGAGCTTGGGTAGTTGAAACGATATTGGCGGAGGATCGATTTTTTAAAATAATGATTTATTTGGTTTGAAACTTTTGCATAAGTATTATTCTTCACTGATAAGTGTGTAAGAGCTTAAATAGATAAATGCCGATTCACTTGTTTTAAACAGTTTACATGATTCGAAATACTGTTAGCACACTGGAGGTGTCACAAAATCTAGGGTATGGCGTGGTCTGGTGAACTTTCTGCCAACAAAGGGTGCAAAACTGTTTGTAACGAGAGGGGTAAAATGATTGAAGTAGGTGTCGCAGAATTTTTTCACAGGATAGACGGAGTTCATTCGGCGATTCCATTTCGAAATCCTTGTAGATCGTTGTGTTTCGAACGAATGGAGGAGTATGAATGACGTTTCTTTGAAGTATAGTGTTCTGCTGATCCTCTAGATGTCTATATTGGGAATCCGATCACGTACCCCAGACAGCTAGACCATAAGTCCAATGGGACGTATTAAAGTCTTGTAAATTAAGACTTTGTTGAACATGAAAGGTTGCGATTGTTCAACAATGGTTCTTGTTGAGTCGTTCTTATTTTCGCTCGTTTTATGATTTCCGTTGTACGATCGCGAAACGTTAATTGGGGGACTAGGGTGTTTGTGGCATGTCGGGGACGGTAGTTGATGACCATCATAGTAATGTGGGACGTCTTGAAATTTTCGACGGTAGGAAAATGTCACTGCAGCGGACTTTACGGGGTTGATTTTAAGTCGCCATTTAGTTCACCACTGTCCCGAGTTTGTCGATCAATGACTGCTGGACATAGGAGGCTTCTTCCGGATCAGAACGACTAACGGCATAAACCACGTCATCTGCATACAGCCGAGAAAATTCAGGATCGATGGGATATGTATGTCGAGGCAAAATAAATTGAATAGGTCCCTAGGCCCTAGACCACCCTAGGAGGATCGATTGAGTACTAATATCTTTGTATGATGAAGAGTTATCGATACCAGCGATATCGTATAAAATCATTTATTTATTTTCTTCCAATACTGCGCGATTGTTCGTGTTATTGAGAGATTTGTCTTTCAAGTTCAGAAATTACGTATATTTAATGCGGTTGAATTTCTACAGATCTGGTACATATCCCAGTCGATTTTTCGTCCAAAATTACTAGTAAATGACATACAACATGCATTTGTCAGTAAAAACCCCTAAAACCACTCCTTCAAAATGTTATCTTCAAGAACCCACATTTTTAAATTTTGTGAAAGTGTAGAGCATAAAATTAAGCCTCCAAGGTCTCCATAAATTTTTAAATTCATTGTAAAATAAGAAAGTTTCGGCGTTTTCGAAGTTTCTTGTACGTTCTCTGCAGTACCCTACTGCGTCTTTGTACCACCATCGTCTTTATTTTTTAATTATTTGGCTGGCCATAATTTACGAGTGTTTGGGCATCATAAGGTTTTCGAGCATAATGCGATGTTTACATTGAGTAAAGGAGCGTATCTGAAGGCTAAAAACTGTCAGTTACCTTAGGAAAGGCTCATTTATAACGGGAATCAAGTCACACAGTCAGTAAAACGTATTATAACGTACAAACGGTGACTTTATACTAAAACTTACTGAGCAATTTGAAACTAACTATTTCTATGAAATGATGATTAGTCATCTACCTTTAGTGCGGGACCTGTGAAATCTTCCTAAGGCTTGAAAGACAATTGTTATGAGTAAGATTCTACATTTGAGCATTTTTAGGTGGACAACAGTGATGAAATCCACATAGCCCCTGAAAATTGAATCGATATATTTTCCTCGTTACAAGCGTTACCAGGCCGGGCTGTCAGACACCGAGCCAAGATTCTAAAACATTGTAAATCAAAAATGAAATATACAATTGTTAATTGGTGTCGCCGGTGGAGTTTATGCGTAACACAATGCCTGGCAAGCGTTCAAGACGTGACGGCTCCCGATTCACGTATGTCGACGATTTGATTAAATACCCAGAAACCAAATAGAATATTCCTTGAGAAAATACGTGGAGACGATCAGTAGAACTTGGTTGGCAGGTGAGCATTATACTCTTTTCCGTTTGGCCTTTGGAAGGGAATCGTGACTTCCTCCAGCTCTTCTCAATAATTATTTTATATAATTTCGTGATGACAGAGGCCGCTCGGTGAGGCAACGTTCACTATATTATGGAACGTCTTCCTTTTTTCTCTTTCTTCTCATAAGCGAGGCGAATAATCAACATTTAAGGGCCGAAAACGATGGGGTTGAACTTGGGATCGAAATGTCACTCATTTTGGTATATAAAAGAGGCACAAAAATTACGTTTTTCCCAGTGGAATCTATTTCAAAAGCCTTGAATACTAGTTGTTATCCAGTTAAAACGAATTTTAATCCTGTACAGAAAATAGGAGGGATTAGAGAATAGTCAACGTTCAAATATCTGGCGCTTGAACACAAACTTCGAATTTTAGTACAGGGGATCTTCACCATTTATGCTAATGTTGAACATAAGGCTTTCGTCGTTCAAGGCTGCATTGGATTATATTACAAATATCTGATTTGTTTACTATTTCAACATAAAGCCGCCCCTTTTTAATTGTCTTGAATGTTGACAGCCATTCCAACATTCGATTCAGTAAAAAAGTAGCTTTAATGATCGCTACGGTAATCTACGGACTATTCCTTGGGTGTACTAGGGATTTTTGAAATCCGTAGACAGGGTTGCCACAATGCGAAAATTAAAATCTTCGAATTTCGTTAAGCTCCTACCGGATGGAACGGTACTTTTTCCGCGCAATGTTGACGTCAAACTACATAACTCTAGAAGTCATGATTGATAGAAGAATTTTGGTTCTCAGATGTGCAGTGATGTAATTGATTGTCCTACAGACTTTTGGGTGATAGTCATGAGCTAGGAGGTGAATTTGCTGTTTAGCAAATCATGATTCATAGAAGGATTTTGATTCGCACATGAGCAATGATGTAATTGATAGTCCTACTGACTTTGAGTAACAGCCATGAGTGCTATGGATCACATTTTTCAGCAGGAGAGACGCGCAATGCATAGACTCTCCCATTTGAAGGAGTTGATGTTTGAAAGACCATGCTCCTTGGCTATTTTTCCAGTGAATCGTAACAAGCCTGTATTATACGTCTTTCAAGATTTAGAATCTTTTAATATTGTTTGCAACGTTTTAATGATCTATACATTCATTTTACCGATACGAGGAACCGTTGGCACGTTTTAGATTGCAAGCAATTATGATGATCTCTATTTCACGATCCAAAATATCATCGAAATGGTGAAATTCGTTTGAGATCCATCTCAGTTCAAGTGCGTCCAGTTTTCAATCCAATTTCAATTCATCAAGGTTAGACGAAAATTATAGAAGGTAACTACTCAATTCACGGCTACCATTTCAACAAAAACCCGTGAACGAGAATCGAAAGAAAAAACTGTCTGGAAGTCATCACGCCAACAAAATCTGTTGTACTGAGCACGCACACCTGCATTCTGTATTCCCAAGATGAATTCGCTTCGAACGTGATAATTATTCCCATTAGCTAAGCAAAGGTTCAATTGCCAAGATCTTGTGGGCTTTTTTCTCGAGTTTTCTCATGGAATTTTGAATAATTAGCAGTTTAGAGACGCTGGACTGACAGGGGTTCACTCACTTCCTCCCGCTGTCCTCCGCGTTTCTTTGTCCGATCCTTCGGGCACTTTCTGCGTTGGATACCTCTCACGGTCAATTCTTTCCATCGTGTGGAATCCGGGTTTCTGTCTGTCATGATATCGCTTGATTTTCAAGTTTCAAATTTAGTTGTATCGAGCTACGCGCATTCTTAGATACAAATACCTACCTCAGACGAGGGCCTGTCATATTCTCAAATTCACGAACTTCAATTCATGTATGTACATCCTGCTGGTGGCTACTACCTATTTCGTGAAAATTTCTTGCAACTTTGAGTGGTTGTTCATACATTTCATGTACAACATTCCACGTGATGACCTACAGTCGAATTCCTGACGGACTTGTGTATATTCTTAAATGCCGTTGAATTGAATATTTCATTATCATTTTCCTACTTGAGCGAATGTAATCCTCGTATGATGGTTTACCATCTTTCAATGATAGGTTCGGGATACTTTTATTCTGATCTCTGTCTTTCAGTTGGTTAAAACTGTCTTTGGATTACTTATCAGATACTGATCATCTTGCGTATACGAACACAACTTTTTTTTTAATACTTTATTAGCATTGCACCAAGTTTACATCTTATTAGCAATTTGATTTTGATCTTAATTACTACATACATATTGCAAAACAATGATACAGAACATGTTTTGACCAGTTAGACAAATGATGAATTATTTCATTATTTCACATTCACTGTGCTAGTTCGTGTGGTTTTCTTCTCTTCAATCTTCTAAGCAGGTCACTTACATCAAGCAAATGGACAGCTTCAATGTTCACATGACCTCTAACTCGGTCTTGGTCAGCGATCGCAATCCTCCTGATGGACTGATTGATAGTTTCCACCTCAAGATCTTGCTGAAGTCTATCATTCTGGATGTACCAGGGTGCATTAACTATGCTCATCAGCACACCATTTTGGAAGGTTTGAATAATGTTTCGATTACTCTGAGCAGTGCAACCCCACAGCTGTGCTCCATAGGTCCATACTGGCTTTAGGACTTGGTTGTACAAGGTTAATTTATTTTGTACAGACAGTTTTGATCGCCTGCCCATTAACCAGGACATTTTTCTGAGTTTGAGAGTCAGCTCTGCTTTCTTCTTTTTTACATGCGATTTCCAGCGCAACTTTGCATCTAACGTCATTCCAAGATATTTCGCTTCAATGAACACAACTGACAACAAAGATCTGTAATTATTGCAGCAGTTGATACGTGGCTTGAGCGTTTCTAGAGATCTGCAGACTGTTCAATAATCAAGAAATTATGGGCTACAATTTGGTTAATGCGTCCTGAGTGATCTGTTGATTCATGCATTGATTAATGCAGTTGAATAATCAACAGTTGTTAGCCAGTTAACTTATTCCTCCTTCTTTTACATTCTCCGTATGCTCGCTAATACTGAATAACGTATTCCAAACGACGCATTGCGCATAATGTTCCCACCTCGACATATTCATGTCCTCATTTCCGAACGCCGATACCGCGTCTGGTTCATGAATTGGATCTGACGGATTCGGAAACATTTTCGCACCGGATCGAGACTGGCGTGAGAACTCGAACTGAAAGAAACCTTACGTAACCTCCCTAAAATTGCCTTTCTCGATCACTTTCACGTTGGCTAGATGTTTCTCATTCCCTTTCATTCTTTCTTCATTTTGTACTCGCAGTTGACTAGTTGTGCCGTTCCGTTCTCACGAATTTCATGTGACTGCATTTTGTCAACAATATTGTGACTCCTATTATTACTAGGGGAAATGGTTTGCCACGTCATGTAGGTTTCTACCGTGAGCTAGAAGGAGAGAAAACATGTTTATTAAAGAAACGATATCTCATGCGAGGGTTGCAATAATAAATACATACAAGAAATAAGTAACAATAAATAAAGAACATGATTACGGCAATGGACCTGATGTCCGTCTGCCGGGATGGTACCAGCCGTCTTTTACTCCTATAGAAAGCAACAGTCATGTTTTTGTTTTGGTACTTTTTGAAGCATGAGTGATGTTCAGAAACTTCACCAATTAAATTCATCCACCATGAATGCCCGATATTTCCAAGCTTGGTACACAAACTGCCACAACCAGCCAATGTTCCCTATTATTCAACAGCACCACCCTTCGGTCCAAGCTCAGAGCGCCTTCCCTCAAAAACCGTAATCTGAATTCGCCCAAAACTGCACAAGACCCGAAGAAATTAAGAATGTCTTGAATGTTTGAATTTTTGATTAATCAGTAACGCTAGTGTTACTAGCTTTTTGATTAATCACTAACGCTAATGTTACTAGCTTTTTGATTAATCAGTAACGCTAATGTTATTAGCTTTTTGATTAATCAGTAACGCTAATGTTACTAGCTTTTTGATTAATCAGTAATGCTAATGTTACTAGCCCATGTGTACTCAGTAACGTTAATGTTACTAATTCATGTGTATTTCTAAAAGTCATTTCTGGAGTACCCAGATGTAACTTTTGAATGAGAATTTATATTGATTCTGCTCTTGTTGAGAGTAGGTATGCCAATCAATTCTGACTTCTGATAGTGAACACGATTGCTGATCGAAACGTGAAGGATTTTACGGTAATTTTGATAATAATAATTATAATTTCTACCTTGTTGTAGTTTGCGTTATCATTCTAGTCCGCTCCAGACTAATAATATATATCATGGATCAACATTGTTGTGGTTCTGATATAGGTGGCCAGACGCAGGCACTTTAATTCGGTTTTGGGTACTTACGTAATGCTCCTCCGTCTATACTCGTATTCTTCGGTTTGCAGGAAGGCCAAGATGGAACACCGAGGCTCTTGTCCGTTATCTAATTTATTTATTTACCCGAGGGCTACGTAGAACGTAGAGGAAGATTAAGAGCCGCGTAGGTTTTAGAAATAAAAGTTGAATTGATTTATAACTTCATCCGTCCTCTCAAATTTAATTGAACTTTCAAATTATGACGAGAAATCTCTTGGAACCAGACATGGAAAACGTCGTTCTTGCTTTAGGAATCGAACCTCAGACTCGGGGTGGCCATCTCATGTTTCAAGGGTTACAACACGGCATCCGACACTCATATGACATAAGTGTACAGATTAGAGGTAAGAACTCCTCTGTGCTCGTCGGAAATTGTATGGATTTGACGCATTTCTGTTCCATATGTTTCTTTATGCGTTATTGTAAATGTAAATTCAAAAATGTGATAATTCGTTTCGCTAGAGGAACGGGACGGGGAAAATTCGTTTGGACAAACCCCTCGTGTCACCTCCAGTCTTTGCCCTTTGACCTTATCGCATCCCCACGCGATCGCACTTCCCTTACCAGAAATCAGGTTTAATTTATGATAGCCTGGTTTTTAGCCCCATACAACAGTACAATTCCTAATGAAGCATTTACAAAAAAGGACGGAAGTCATATTTCGTTATCAATTCGTTGATAAGGTGTACAACCATAAGCGAGGCTCAAACAGAATGTAATTAATTCAGTCTCTTTGAAAACTTTTGAAATAGAAGGATTCGTTTTTGTGATTGGTTTTGCTAGATTTCAGTTCACTGAGTCGAATGAGACCACCCAGGGCATCGTACGACCAACCGTTCGAGGTTCCAGTGTTGGAAAGAATACAAATCGACGTGTCTGCGAGTCGCAGCACGCGTTTTGCTTGCGCGAGTTGTTATCATCGTTATAACTGTATATGCTTGTATGATGCCTGACTGTATAATATATATTTTTGTGTACCAGGGTAAATAGGTGCAGAATACCGGTTAAGATTCATTTCTGACCATTGTTAACACTATTTGTGGACTATAGCACATCGCCACTCACAAAGAATGCTTCCATAACTCCGGCATACATCGTCCACTCTCTTCCTGGAGGGAAAATAGGGGATGATAACGTTATCACATCAAATCAGCTGTTTTCCCAAAGTTGCCCAACTTTCTGCTATTGCTCCGCATCAACTAACAGTTGAAAAAACTTAGTTAAATTCAATAAACAAACAAATAAGGGGGAGAAAACTAACATATTTATTTTAAAATCGCCCTAATGTTGTCTCCTCCACAGAGTCAAAAGGGGTAACGTTCGAATTCATGCCACTTGGTTTTCATGATCGAATTTGTCAGGCATGCCTTGCCCCCCAGTTCCATTGTTGTATTAATTCGTTGTCATTCATTAACGTTTCTCCAGGAGAGAAAACAGTCCGGGTATTTGAACCAACTTGGGCTCAAAACCTACAAGAAGAACTCGCCTGACATTGGACCGGACTCTGTGTCCTTAATGTTGGTTAACATGGGCTGTAGTTTCTATTAGTTTCACGTGATGTCCCCATTGCTCCCAAGTATGAGGGTGAATCAAGACTCTACTAATTCAACTTGGAATAAACAGCATTTGAAACAAAGTTGCTCAAATCGGCGTTGGAATTAACTGCTGTGTTTTCTAAAAGTCGTTGTAAATAAAAATATTAAACCTTTTCATATCTATTAGGGAGAGAGGTAGCTGTGCTTAAAAATCTCTAATGGCCACTTTCACCAACACTTTGATCCAAGCTTAAATCGCATTTCAACGCAGAACTTGACCAGCGTTCAGTTTGAACGCCCGATCTCGAAAGGTTATAGGGGTGAACCTGGATCAATCGTTGTTGTTTTTCAGACATTTATGGCTTACGTCGTTTTAACATCTTGCTCAAGTGTTTTTCCCAATATATTCCACAAGGAACAGTCGGAGCACTATAGAATGGAATTGAAACAGTGGTTCAAGTACTATGTACCCATTGAAAGTTATTCCAAACCCGTGAACACCTGGGTTCCACAAATTGATTGTTGAAAACAAAAAATTTGCACCAATTTTATTAAGAGAATGTACCTACCACACCCAATTACAAAATAGCCTCCTCAAAGTAGCTGGAACCATTTTCATGGAAGAAAAAATAAGTGCAATTGGTAGGATTTTTCACCAGTCAACTGGAATATGCAATAAAGAAGACCTAAATGACATTTTGGACATTTTGCTTTTTGGTATCGTTGGATACACAATTTCCAGCGCTAACTGTTGGTATTGAGAAGTTAATAAGTTAATGCATGAGTAGCTGACGTAAGTATCAATTGAAATAAATAGGTATAATGTTGTAAAATATGAAAAATTAACAGTTTTTTGCCTCTCCTGAAAAACTGCAAAAAAAAAAAAAAAACACTTAGGTCACGTTGCCACTTCACCCTCGAAATATAATTTATTTCTGCTCAGAAGGCCATCCTAACTTACAAGCAAAGAAACTTTGGGTAATAATTTACTACGTGTTTTAACTGTGACGTCAGCATCGCATTTCGAGATTTGATTGCATCCTCATTGTGCAAGCTAGCTTGGCTCCCATTCCCTCTTCGTGGCTCTAAGATCCTGCTGATCCGAACTACATATTTCATAGTACCTACTCGCTATTGGGTCAAGAGCTCCCCGCACGAATAGCTTATTTCTTCTTTTTTTTTTCACACGGTTCAAAGACCCATAACGTGAAAGCGGGGAGCGTCTTCAACTGTTCTGACGTAACGTGATCTTTGTAACGTTTAATCACGAAGCTCCGGCGGATCGCTTTGGCGGGAAACCTTGCGGATGATTGCTCAAGTGCATAATATGTATAAGCTCGTGTCGGCAACTCCTGAGCGGTGAGTATCAGTATGTAGGTAAGTAGACGTTCGATTCAGGTGGCACTGCCACTACGAGCCCATTATGTGTTGTTAGAGTGGAAGCATTTCTATACCTTTCACGCAACTGAAGTAACTAAAGGTTCGTTCCCGGCTGTCTTCAGAGCCACTAACTCCATTCGTGACTGTGCTTGATGGGCTTGCACATCACAAGGCTGAGACGTGTTTTTAAATCTGAACTCTTTATAGGTGTCAATCTAAACTTGTAGATGTCTTCTTCTCAAACAATCGTCATGGTCACAGAAAACATCGATCGAGTGCTTCAAGTACCACTGATACAGCCCGACATGGGTAAAATACAGGAAGAGAGATGACTTTCCAATATAATTTCGTGTTTCTGGTGCTGGGAGTACGGTCATTCAATCTATTCACTTCCATTCGAAAACTACGAATGAAGCTGTTTTTTGCAAATTAAGCAGTTATAAAAACAGAAATCTAACTGATTCAACAAAATAGAGTAGAACTCAGCTGCAGCTTGTTTGTCAGCGGGTACTTGCGGTTTACATTTCAAGAGATGACTTCTTTGCAACCAGCGTTTTACTCGCAAAAATGTGTTTCACAGTCTCTCGGACCATAATTTTTAACTAGGTATGTATACTGTGAGGTGATGGAGAGGTATAGTTGCCCCTTCCATTAAGCTGAATGCGGTAATGCCTGCCAAGCTCAGAGGATGACGCAGACGCTTGAAGGCGTCTGATTCATCTCCCAAGGCGAATGATTCAAGAATCGGGAAGGGCCAACTAACCATATCTATCACAATACCTATATGGGTCATTTCAACATTTCGGTCACATTTGGATAGGTATCGACTTTTCTAAAATAAAAATAAAAAATCTGAAACTTGATCAATTTTCTTGTTTCTAATCAATTATTGCGGTTCTCTCGACATATTACCCAAGTGAGCACCATCTTGAACCGTAATGCTGATACGGCATTTAAAAAAAAAAAAATTGTAGGGAGTGAGGTATATACTACTATTTTTTCCCTCTTGAGCCTCCAACCTCCATGGGAATCACCGCTCAAGTCTTTCAATTTAGGCGAGTGGAATAGCACAAATTAGCTTAATTTTAGCTACAGTAAATTCTAAGGTTTCCTTGCCAAAATCTCACTTGCTACAAGCAGATCCCACTCCCTACAAATTACAGCCATTGGCTGGATATTGTAGGGAGAGAGGTTATAGCCTTTCACTGCCTTTACAGGCCACAAATCAATTGAAACTGGTTGAACCGAAATGTTGTCAACGAACTTCCAACTACTACACTAATTGCCAACAAGTGCGATCAAGTTTCACTTGCCACAGTCAGAATGTTATTGGAGTAGGGAGTGAGAGTTAAATACCCACACTGCTGTCTCCAGGGATGATTTTCCTGATAGAACTGACAGGGAAGGTCTAGGCAAAATCCAACCACCAGCGTTGGGACCATCTTGAATAAGGGATGTCAACAAAACAGAAGCAACTTCATAAACACCCTGCCTGTTGGGGGCTACTTTTCAAAACATTGTAGGGGTGAGGAAAACCCGCGTGACACTGAAATAATGGGCTGATAAGGCTACTTGATTTGATCCAATTTTTTTTTTCGAGGCGGATATCCATTGTAGATGGTATGTTCTTTCATAGTGTAAGTGGATATAACAGCCCAATAAATATTTCGCTGAGTAGTGACGATGGAAGTTGTATACCTCTGGTTAGTGACAGCTGTAGGGAGTGAGAAATACGGACTTTGGTATTTTCTCCTGAGTCCTGTAGGGACAACTTTTACATACTTTTCCATGGAACATGTGCATCCACATAGGGAATTTTGAAACACTTACGACACTGTATTTAGTTGAGATTTGACGGCAATACTGATCAGTGACATAAATGTGACCGAAATTTTGAAATGGCCCATATACTTTAATATTGTTACATAAAGGTTCTGCTATTGGGTGAGATAAACCATCTCCATCCAGTTTTCCTTGTCCACTTATTATACCGATGTTTCCAACACCAGTAATTAAGTCACTACTGAGATTCTCCACAAGCAAACATAAACTAAAACTTTCCTTGATAGGCTTAATTTTATTTCCCAACAGTCGAAAAATGATGGCGATATTCATGTTATCCGTTTTGTGCTACCATTCATTAGTGACTGACATGATTTTTAAATATTTTTCCACCTTGTCACGTCACTTGGAACGCGATCATATCCACAGTATGTTTCCTGTACTATATACCCACAAAAGTATAATTTGGAATGTAGCATACCCGGTGTTTAATTTCAGTTGAATTTCTGTGTGAGTTTCTGGGTTTACCTAGGATGCATGGCCTCTGGTTCTACAGTCCAGTTCTGGTAGTTCGGTGATCCGCGTGGAGGGTTGTCTGGTACAGACATGATGAACCTTGTGTAACAATTTGCAGCGCTTTTTTAACCTAAATAAGAAACTCGAAACTTGCTCATAAACTATACATAGGTAGTTGTACATTGAAATTTCGTAATTGGCTGACACCAGACAAGTGTTCAACCTTGATTCTGACCGAACTCGCATCGATATATTGAGAGAATTTACGACCGATAAAATATGAAGTCGAGGTGATTGCATCTATACGGAGGGGTAGATGTGTTTTGTGACTATGCTAATTCGAAACCCCCTATCACGCCCATGTAAGGGCAAGGAACACACCCGGTCGGCTATGGGTTCGAAAGCAATTAACCATTATTCCCCCGGCGTCTCAATGACATTCCGAGCAGTAAATTAAGACGGTGGAATGGGAAATGGTCGCAGTACATCTTCCACAGGTGTGTGGCTCCACTGATCTCATCCCCTAGAGCGCTCGCTCCCTGAGCGCCTACCGATATCAATTATCTCTTCCTCGGCCTTCGTCCTTGAGACTGTTTCCCACTCTTAACCCCGAGCTCCTCCTACGACAGAAAAAACCTCCCAGAAGAGAGAAAACTTAATTAAATAGCTATAGACGAGGGATGGGAATCGATTAATCGAATATACATTATTTTGGTGAAGTTAATTATTGAAGTTTTAATGGAAAGAAAAGGGAAGCTCCAGTCTCGGGCAACATCGTACAAGCAAATTTTCTTATTGTATTAATGTTGTGCAGCATTAATCAATCAATCAAGTTTCATTTGTACGGGTCAATAGACACGAAATACATAAAAGAATGTGCTGCCGCCTGTTCTCCTCAACTGAATTGAAGCTTAGGAGATAGCGTTATGTACAGCATAATCGTATACCACCAACGGAGCTATATGGTCTGTCGCCAGAGACTCGGCTCACCAGCTACTTGTTAAAGAGCTTTAGGGCTCTGCAGTTTTTTGAATGATGAGCGAACGGATGATCGTAATACAACCGGAGTGGTCACATTCGATTCACGGGACCAATTATACTTTATTATATAGGTAATAAGTATAATTAGGTGTACAATATCATACTTTTATAGTTTATACCTACTTTTGTAGTTCCAGAAAATTTTACTTTTCTAGTCTTTTCAGTTGCAGTTTTTTGGTTGCAGACCTGTGCTATAATTATAGCATGAATTAAGTCACCTTTTTGAGTTGCCTCCTTGGAAGTTACATTCTGTGACATTTTCTTCGAAGATATCACCGTCTAATAAAATCAATTTAGAAAAAATTTAAATGGGGCGGTGAATGGTGAAGTTTACCTGAAAATGGTGGAAAATGGCGGGCTACAAAATTCCTGAGTGATTAGTTAAGCATGTTCAGCAATTAACGTTGGCTTCATTCTCTTGGGACCATTTTGAGAGAATTCATCTGGCAAAATCATCTGCCAGGAAATGAACGTGTACGCATTCCCATGGGCTTTTTTGGTCGTGAAAATACACATTTTTACTTGTTTGCATACGATTTTCCATCTCTTGTCACGAATACAGATTTTTAGTACAGAAGAACCGCGGTATCATATTGCTAGTTCAACATCATTCTCCTACATCATCTTCATCGCTTAAATCAATTTCCTCCGTTACAGTGGCGTATATATGCAATATTTTCGGGTGGGGGGGGGGGGGGGGGTCCGTGAATACCGGGGGGTCTGGGGGTATTCCATCAATTTTTCAAATTAGGTGTCTAAACTCACATGTTTAACTGTTCTAGCACTAAAAAAAGAATGATAAAAAAGTAGTTATTTTCCCAGGTGAAAACATATTTTAGGCCTAAATAATATTCAGTTAATAACTTGGAAAGGTGTAAAAAAAAATACATGATTGAAACAAAGGTTCCATTTTATTAACATTATTTTTAAAAAAACTGCAATATTCTGAATGCAAGGGAATAGCATAAATGTTGAATAAACGAAAGTAACATAGCCTATTTAAAATTGCTGCCAGCAACCGGAGAATACCCAGGCACGTCGCTTGTTATTGCTGACGTGAAGCAGGATGGAGCTACAATTATTGCAATGATGAGTTCTTTCTTTGTTGAGGTGGCAGGTCCCAGCCGTCCAAGTTAGTCAGGTGTTTTCCACCGTAGGACCGAAAAATACAAGATTAATTTATATTTTCCAAATTTCGGGGGGGGGGGGGTCCCTGCTCCGTCATCCGTTTAACGCGTATCTACAGGTAGAGAATATGGGAGACACACGAAACAGATCATTATCTTCACTAGTGAGGAACCCTGAAATCCACTTCTTCATCTTCGTTCACAACCATTCTCCTACATCTCTTCGATGGTTTCCCCTCATTATCTGATAAAAGCACTGCAGATCTACTAGTATAGAATAGGGGTGACACCCAAACAGATCACTCCCTGTCGAAGGTTTCATAAATCGCATTACATGAATATGCGATCGCTACTATAACCAGAGGGGCTAATCCGATGTAGATTATTCATTCCAAGCCCTGTTACATTGTCTACTCTAAGAATTTTTGCTTTATTTCGTCCTCCGATGTCGACTGCCTACACACCCAAGTACTAAGTCACCTTTGAATCCCCGAGTGAACTTATTTCACTTCGCCGCGAGTATTTTCTGTTCAGTGGATTGCACTGTTAATCACATATAATTGACGTTGTATGCCAATTTTAACTAGGATTATTCTTTTGTTTCAGCGATGGCAAAGACGGTGGTTCGTGCTTTACGACGATGGGGAACTTAGCTATTCTCTCGACGAACATGTAAGTAATTGGTTTATTCAAAAGCAAACATTGTCTTCAGAAATTGCATATTCGCTCTCCGCAATATAGTTTCTCAAGCTAAATTTATCCCTTTTGGTGTAAAAAACAATTCGTATTTAACTAGACCGAAAACGGACCAAAAGCTACCAACCTCACTTTTCTATCTTAAACATAGAGGGTTATGATTTTTTTCCCCCAAGAAAATCTGGTTGTTCGCCATTAAAACGTCCATTTTTGAACTTGAAAACAGCTTTTTTTAAGGACTTCTAAGTACTAACTAAGTAACTCACTCTTCTAATTGCAGTTCAAAGAGTTTTGTTAAAAAATATAGTTTTATTACATATATTCTTGAATAAAAAACATGTTCCCAACATTTAGGAGTTTTATTGGTCTATTGTCAAGGGGAATACCCTATTAGCAATAAATTTAAGGGTGTACTAATTGAGAAAAGAATTTCATACATATTTAGAAATAAATAGGAAGGGATGAACATTTTTACGAATTATGATGTTTGTATTGAGCTTATGTACCAAAACTACTCATAACAGACAACAATTGGGTTTCTTTTCCAAAAGATACTTCTCCCACCGGTTCAACTATAGAATCGGTCATTAGCTATGCACACTGCTGACTTAAACTGGGATCCTCCCCGTCAAGTTGGTACATCTAAATTTATTTCCGTATAATTTTTGTTCATCAAGTGTAAGTTAAAACTGTTCACATATTAATTTTTGTTCCTCGTTATATTTTATTATTATCTGTTGGTTTATTATTAATAATAAACCATTGTAATCGCTCTTGAAAAAAAAATTCTAACCCCCCTGAAAGTTTCATGGTTTACGTTTCAAAGGGTGTAGAATCCGGATCTGCAATAACCATTTTTCCCTCCGTCCGCCGTACGCACAATTTCTCCCAAACGGCTGAAGCAAAAAAGCTGAAATTTTCAGGAAAAATCCATGTTGGTCCGACGACGCCTTAATTTTTGAGCCGGCTCTCTCACTTAAATTAAAGTGCCCTTTAAGGGTTGTCAAAGTTTTGTAAAATCCATAAACCTAGTGATCTAGTGAACGTGGATACTGGAGTGAACTCCTAGAAGAGTTTATAGCCGATACACGGGTTGAAATATTCTGATAACCATAAAAAACGCTGCAAATTCTTTCACAAGTTGCATGAGAATTTATACTAAGCGGAGTGTGCGTGTTTCACAGGTATAGATTATTGAATGTATGATCAACTGAACAATCCAAATTATTTTGATTGAAAACAGATTTACGTGCTCTATGCATATCTCCTGAAATTCAATAATCGCTCTATCACCTGTGAAACACGCACACTCCAAAGCTTAGTATAAATTCAAATCCGCAAGGAATAATAAACCCCAGTGAAAGAATTTGTTTTGATACATAAGCTCATTACAAACATCATAATACTTAAAGCTGTTTACTCCTTCATATTTATTTCTGAATAATTTGGAAATTCTATTCTCAATTACAACACCCGTAAGTTTATCACTAATAGGTTATTCCATTTTGTTTTTATGTTAATAGATTCCCCTTGACAATGAAGTAATAAAACTCCTAAACTTTGGGAACAAGTTTTCTATTCAAGTCCGAACCACAATAAACCTCAGAAGCTTCTTCTGAATAGCTATACATATAGATGTGTGTGTTTGTGTGTGTGCCACGGAGTTACTTGCCATTTCGTCGGGAAATCACCACCCGCGTCATCCTGGTCTAGTTAAACTGGTGGATACTTTTACTTTGCATAGTTTTTGGTTTTTTATATTTTAATGGTCTTAATGGGAGAAGATTTAATGGGGGGAGATTTAAAAAAATGTGTGTGTGTCCGTCAGTCCAGACGATAACTCTCGATAGGATTGATAAATATAGGATAAAAAATCGATAGGATAAAAAACATTCTTGAGCCAAAATTTTCCAAAAGGTGAGTTCGTTGGTCTTGGACCTTCACGAAGCTCGACAATATTAGTTTTAATAGAATACATTTCGAGTATCCCTTTGTAAGTTACGGGGGTTGATACCTGGGAGAAACCTATTTTACAGCCAATTTAGACAAGTTTGCCTATTTTGGGCGCTTGATTTTGGCTAAACGGCTGAATGCAACGTTTAAAGAGGTAATTCGACGCATAATTGTATGCTCTTCAACTTTGTGACCTAGAAGGTTTTCTCTGCGATGCTTGTTTTCAAATAAAAAAACTGGAGAGAGTCCGAAAAAAATCGTTGTTTTTTGCCGGATAAAAGTTTTTCCGACTAAAATGTTGCTATCCGTGGTGATATTTTGTTGTTCGAACCCATAACAAACAATTTTAAAAAAGAAAAGCTTCTACACCTTTTCTTGAAAGGTGTAATTTAAATTGTAAACCTCTCTCGGCAAACCTACAATCTTTATCGTTTAAAAAAACTCGGATTCCTCATAAAATCAATGAGAACTCTTCAAATCATCTTCAATGCTTCGCACATTTACATAATTGCGTCACATTTTCTCAACATGATTGCAGTAGTGGCTGCATAGTTTATTCTAGAGGTAATTCAATGATAATTTAATGTGAAAGTTATTTAATAATAAACTTCCAATTTATATGCGCATTTACAAGCCGTTGGAACATTAACGATTGGAAATGAGGGATTTGATTTACCGTAAGTACTCAGGACTATTCGCCTTCAGAGATGGTACTCGTTGGTAGGTGTCAACGTTTTCTTATGCTACACCCAGCTCGATTTAATGATTTTTAGAAAGGTACCTAGGTAGCTTTTAAAAATTCGTGTATTAAATTATTAAATCTAACGGTGAACACAAATCCACCTTATAGAAAGTCTGAGGGTTTTCTTTTCGTATTAGCTCTTTCCTCGGAAATGTCATTTGTCGTGAAATTTCGTTGGCACAAGTTCTATGAAAGTTGAGAATGCCCGCGGTTGACGGCCCCGTCTGTTATTTAATTGTTGCCGTAAAAACTTGACTGTTTTCGTCGGGCTTTATGAGAAATTACTGTTAGGAGACGACAAGTTGTGGTCTTCAGCTCTGGGTGCTGACGGTTTATTTGCATGCCACGTTTTTTTATGCTCATGAGAAAACTTTTTTCGTACTTGAGTTTCGGTTTATTATTATTTTCATCGTAACTGAGCAAGAAAAGCTGTTTGTGATCCTCCACACCCTTCTCAAAATTTGTTGGTTTACGTTTCAAGATGCTTAGAATCCAAAATGCTGCAAATTATCATTCATATCAGTATTATTTAGTGTTGCAAAACCTTTCCACTTAGATCATTGATCTATTTAACAGACGTAGTCTGTGGCACATTATCTAAATTCAGAACTGAATTACAGTATTTTCTCATAAATCCCGAATCGTAATTCCATTCTACAACGCATAAGAGCGTTGCTTACATTTCAGAACGGAAGATCGATTAGGGAAGGATTCAGCCACAACAGCCCTTCAGCTGATGAGTGTGTCTCCACACCTTTGTAATTGACTTCTAGATCCTTTGATTAAATATAACTCCGTGAACACCAAACTTTTCTAGTCCCTTTGTACGAAACAAAATATGATGCCTGCGAAGGTGTGAAATACTTTACATGCACACGACGTGGAAACCCAAGAATAGAACAACTGAAATTCAACTAGATAGAATGTAACACCTATCTACGCTTCACTCGTCCATAATATATAAGTAAGTTATGAAAAACTTGATCAGAGACTGCGATATGGCTAATATATTCATATAGTATCCAACTTGCAACGGGTTTGTCGACAGTCATTTTTTTAGCATCCACTCTTGCGGTTAAAGACAGATCTGAGATTTGTGAGCGAATGGATGATCGTACATCAGCCGTAGTGGTCTCATTCGATTCTCGGAACTAATTTCTATCTGAATCAAACAAATGAACTGCCCTCTTACTTAGAAAGCTTTTTTAGATCTCGACGTTCTAATAGTTTAATCCATGATATATTATACTTTAGCGTTTATTGGTCAAGGTGTCGAGATTTTTGGCCCATCACGGATCGATGTAGGATATTTGAGCCATTTCATGAGCCATATAAAGGGTGGAACAGAGGAGCTTCAATGTCCTTTCAGTGTGCCTAACTCCAAATAGTTATTTTAATAATCCACCATACACTATATCTGCAGGCCAGTGACTCATTAGTGAGCTGTTAATCAACGTTAGGTAACAGCGTTTTCCATTCACAATCCTCAACCACCATTTTTTAGTATATTCATAGACCTGCAAAAACAAAAACCAAAATTGTTGAAAACTTGATATTTTTTTAGTAATATTGTAACATTTGAGGGGCTGTATAAAAAAGGACGTCTTTCCGCAACTTGACCAAATAGTCTGCAACTATGTTTTGAAAGTTTTTATAATACAAACTTCTTTAATTACAAATAAAAACCTGGTTAATGAGATTCTTCATCAATTTAATCCGCGTTTATGGCGTTGTACTTCCTTTCCTGCTTCTCCAAAAAACCTCTATTGCTACTTTTCCTCTTGTGAGAAACGCCTGGATTTCCTCGGAAAAGCACCTAGTAGTAGACTCCCATGATATTGACGTCCCATCTGACCTGATATCTGTTCTCTAAGACCTCAATGTCCTGATGGATAAGACTCTGCTCCCCATAGTCGACCTCAAGTTTTCTAGGAAAAGATACTAGATGTGTGAGGCAAAATTTTTGTAGGCAAAACCTATTTGTTTGAAAGAATTCCAAGTATTCCTTTCAATTGTGACATTTTATATCACTTTTAGGTTGAGCTCAATTGTTTGATGAACCCCAATTTGGTATCAAGAGGAGAGAGGCACATTTACTACGATCAACCAAAGCTTCATGAAATACCTTTTGGTTTATTATTCAATAATAAACAATTGTAATCGCTCTTGAAAAAAAATTTTAACCCCCCCCCCCCCTGAAAATTTCATGGTTTACGTTTCAAAGGGTGTAGAATCCAAATCTGCAATAACAATTTTTCCGTCCGTCCGCCGTATGCAATACGCACGATTTCTCCCAAACGGCTGAGCAAAAAATCTGAAATTTTCAGGAAAAATCAATATTGGTCCGACAACGCCCCAATTCTTTAGCCAGCACTCTCACTTAATTTAAAGTGCCCTTTAAGGATTGTCAAAGTTTTGTAAAATCCCTAAAAATCTCAAAAAAAGTCAAGGCGGCCTAAATTTGTACTTTTTTTGAAGAATTTTCCATGAGGAATCGAATGAGCCCTTCCCCAGGTCCGTCTCAAACCATTCCCGATGTATGGCCCGATTTATGGTGCCAACATTTGCGTTATTTTGGTTTATTATCGTTTTTGTTTTGATTCCAGTAACCTAGTGATGTAGTGAACGTGGATACTGGAGTGAACTCCTAAAAGGGTATATAGCCGATACACGGTTGAAGTATTCTGATAACCATAAAAAGAAAAAAACGTTGCAAATTCTTTCACTGGTGTTTATTATTCAATTGGCTTGCGTTCATGATTTGAATTTCTACTAAGCTTTGGAGTGTGCGTGTTTCTCAGGTGATAGAGCGATTATTGAATTTCAGGAGGCACACAAATATTATCAACTGATCAATCCAAATATGTATTTTGGTTGAGAACAGATTTACGTGCTCTATGCATATCTCCTGAAATTCAATAATTGCTCTATCACCTGTGAAACACGCACACTCCAAAGCTTAGTAGAAATTCAAATCATGAACGCAAGCCAATTGAATAATAAACCCCAGTGAAAGAATTTGCGACGTTTTTTTTTTTTTTTTCACCTTGTCCCAAATTTTGTCGAGTTGGCCACTCTTTCCTACTCCTGTGTTCATTTCTTGCTCTGCTATCCCATTCACAAAGAAAACTTACTGTTTCCTGACTGCAGATCAAGCAGCATGCCCAGAACTTTAAAATCGCCGCAAACAATATATTTATGTTCAGCGCCTCAGTCAAGTGAACGTAGGTTTCTTTATGTTGAACAGATTTGGTGCCCTGAAGGAAGAGTAGCACACTTGTTCCCATTGTGCAAAAGTGCAGCCTCCAGGCATCTATTCGAAGAATCAATGAAAAACCTCCAATCCACACCTTTGTATTTTACGCCAAACTTCCGGTCTAAACTAGAAATATTACGATGGAAAACCAAGTCGTCAGCTTGCTTTAAGTTGTCAATAAACTCACGGTGTCGAATTGATGAAAAGTTGTCCAAGCAGTAAGAGGTGTTTTGTCTTTTAGTCTTGAGCCCAAGAATTCAGCCTTGCCCTTCGTAAGTGGTGGTGGAATTTTTGTATTATTTGTCACGGATTCAGAAGCCAAAAATCTATCAATTTCGCCTGAAAGATTTAAAAAGGGTTTCTAATCTCAGGCCCGTATTATTAACTCATTATGTTTTCTGATTTTGCAGCCCGAGACGGTTCCTCAAGCTTCCATCGACATGAACAAGGTCCTGGAAGTGGCGGCTGCTGACGACATCACTGGAAACCCTTACAGCATCGCCATCACTGCTCCCGACATCGTGCACTTTGTCAAGGGAACCTCCAGGGAGGAGGCCAGGTTCTGGAGCGACGTGCTGTCCGTCTTCCCAAGATCCAAGGTGAGCTGCATTATCCATTCCGATTGTTATCTACTAATTATTGCTGATTGCTCCAGCTGACGATGGTTGGCGATTCTTGAGAGTGCAGAATTACTAACTGTCCCCTAAGAAACAATGTCAGTTTCTTCCTGATGCTTTCGAATGTTAAATTGTACACTGAATAATATAAGGCACCGATTCAGAAATATCTCATGATTTCAATATTGAATCAAGCAGGAAAAACAAACTGTTTTCTACATTGGGTACATTATTTCCAACAGTAAGGAAAACTAAAGTCCCTCCACAGTTTTTGATTTACATTGAACGAATGTTGGTTGGTAAAATACCGTTTTCCTACATTGAAAATAGCTCGAAAATCGCTATTCATCCGACAACAGTATTGAAATCTTTCAACTGTTTCAATGAACCTCATTTGACAACAATCAGTATCTCAAACACGTTTGACAGAGAGTTCAAATTATGTTTGTGTCTGTCAAATTTTGACGTAAATCGTTTCAAAGAATGTGAGAGCAGCTGGTCCCCTATGAAGTAGAATCGATATGATACAAAATTCAGTAACCTAACTGCTGTTAATAATGATTTGGCCCATTTTATTGTCTTAGGCACAGATACGTAAAAATTTGTCGTACGCACTAGCGAGGCCTTTAGCGGATGGTAACCTGTGGTACCTGCCAGAAAATCAAATGTTGGAAATCTCTACTTTTTCGCTCGCCCATAGGTCTCCGTGATCCAGAGTTGAATTTTTGCCTGTAAGAACGAAAATTGCTCCCCGCGTTACAATCATAAAATATTTTACGCTGAATGTTCCTGAAGAAACTGACGTTTGAATGGGGAAAAAAACGATTGTTTTTACGGTGAAAGCCACGTTATTCATTCAACGTTGACTTGCACAATTATTTTGATCTTGGATTTTATATCATTTTTGCTGAATCTATTGGTGGCCCTCAGGCCTCCTCGCTCAACAAATAAGATGCTTTCAGGCCATTTGCCCTGGTTGGAAGGGCTGCATTGACTTTTGAATACTTCGTTTAATAATTTAGTTAAATTCATTTTTTCACTCTTTTTGCCTGTTCCAAAAACTTTGGTTTTTCATCAGCGAGACTGGGAATTGAATTGTCTTTCAAACGGTATAATCAAATTTGAAGCTACCCCTGCAATTATGGAAGTTTTGCCCTTTTCAGTGAGTTAAGATCGAAATCAGGGGATCGAAATCAACTCAAAAACTAAGCGATATTAAACTAATGTTAGATGACAGCTTTTGCGGCTTAGTTGTACGATCGACCTCTGGGCTGTGGCTGGTACCCTGCATCAACGTACATTCAACGTTCATTTCTTATTGCAATATTCCTATGTTCGAACTTGTCTTAAAATTTTGCTGTACATTAACCGGTGTTTTGTGCCTTAATCACGTTTATAGCCTCAGAGGTGTGACCTCCTTTTTTTCCTTCCCATTAGCGCGTTTTCCCGATCATATCGTGAAAAGAACGCGATATCAGTTCCTATATCCTTGAACTGAACCGTCGTATTGTCAATCAAGAAAGCAGAAAGGTTTCCGGGAAATCTATTTTTAATTTATTTCTGCCCGTGTCTACAGGGTAATCATTATGTTATTAAGGTCAGAGCGGCCTCGATTGGCGAATTATGATTGGTATTATCCTAATCACTTCGGCGAATAACATTCTGATCCTATATCAGTTTCACGGCTTTGTTCTTGTGGTTTAAATCTTGTTATTTGAGTTAGATTCTCGAATCTTTCAATAGGTCACAGAAAACTATCCTAATAGAGAGTTTTTGCAGCTAAAGCACGCGATTTTAACTTAGCGGGGCCCGTACCCTTCGTATTTAAGTAGTAGAACGCAAATCCCTTAAATAGTCCCTTAAGTATGGTCATAACAACTTAATTTGTAAATCATTCCTAATAGAAAATGTCGCGCCAAAGCTATTGGTTTGCTTGGTTTGACGAAAAACCCTACAGTAACGCTGCTATAGCCAGTTTTTATCAACATGACGCAACTCACATCTTTTGGAAATCTAAGACGCTTATCCACCCCTGAAAAGTTGGCAAAAGTGAGATGTGTCATGATAGTACTTACTTTAGCCATGATGTAAGCAATAATCATCTTTCCTTATTTGGTAGAGTTGGTTGTTGTAACGAAAACGTATTTTGAATTCAGTAATATTGTTGTTATTCTTTATGTGCTGGATAGTGTTCAGATGAACTGGGATCTCCTATCAATGATGTAAGTAGCGGTTTGATTGAACCTTAGCTCACAAACCAAATTCTTAGTGCATTTCCTACCCCGCTTGTTGAATTATTTGTGAGTTTTATACTTAACTTACGTTTCGCCTGTAGAGTTACACGATGACGGTGCGTGACCCAGCGCTCACCAGTGCACTTCACCATCTGGGTTCCACTAAAATGAGTTCACGACAAACTTTTTTCCTAATACCCCCTTAGTTAGTGACAAATGAATGTATTTTCCCATTCACCGTTGCATATAAAAGTTGTTCACTTACAATTATAATTATCTCTCATATGCCTATAATTAAATATAAAACTTCCTGTGTGCTTTTGTTTCCATATACGATATGAGCGAAACCGAATACTTCAGTACTTGTACTCTGCCGTCCTAAGGAAAAGCGCCTCATCTCAAAAAATGGCCAAAAATTGAGTTTTTACATATTTTTTCTTATTTTGAAACGTTTTGTCCATTGATTAAGTCCAATTTTTGAAACATACGGTTGAAAAACCTCCAAATTTTGATATTGAAAGAAAAACCGAATGACATCTATCGAGTTGATGGTGAAACTGAAGTACCTCTCTATGAACTACTTGGATGGTTTATTTTACTCTTAAAGGAACCACAGAAAATAGAGAATATAGAAAAGTTAAACATATTCAATGTTGAATATTGGTTCCATATCATTTTTTCATTTAGAGATACAATATTAATTAACTGGAACTTAGTTATTGAATTCTTCTTTTGGTTACAATAAAAGATGAATTCACATGAGGCTTGGCCGTTTATCTTGGTTGTTTTCAAGAGGCGATCAATGTCAAAACTCCTATGGGCTGTTTTCCTTGCCCTCCAGGGCAACAATTTGCGTCAAAACATGAGATCAATAGGTTAACAAATTATTTAGTGCTTGTGCCATAATTTGATATTAGTATAATAACCTCTCATAGTTGAGTAATATCATTTTTATGATAATAAAGGGACAGTTTAGACGAGAGTAGAAGTGAAAAACGGTATGGTTTTATTATTATTATTATTATAGATGAGGCGTTTTTCTTAATAAATGAGCCAGACAGGATGAGAAGTTTACTTGATTCGGAAGATATTATTTTAAGTCGCTTGCCAACTTGCCCATTGCCTGATGTCCTTGCCTACCTCATTGTGTTACAATTTAACCCACAATACCGCCTAAGCGATTCTGTTTGATTGAAATTTGTTATTATGAACCTTCTGCTACCAGACCGCTTCATTATCATTGAATGAGGTTGTAATGTTTAGTATCCACACGTATAAATTTAGTTCCTAACGGTAGATACACGTTTGGTTTTCTTACACCTAATCTCACACATAGCCTCCTTTAAGCCATGTGTTATTTCACATTGGAACCCCTTTTTTGATGAGAAGGTGAAGGGCCGACTCGATACTCAATTGGTTGACTTTCACTCGACTTGAAAAAGAATAATAATAGATTGACATTATAAGCACCTCATTTGGGATAATATGGATAATATAAGCTAACTTTGTGGTATTACCCGAGAGGGGGGGGATATGTAAAATCAATAAACCCAAAGAATTTGGCTGTACTCTAGTTTCACTCTATTAGTACATTAGTAAATTTTAATACGATGTTTTAAAATTTAAAAGGTCGAGTAGTGTTTTCTCACTCATCAACCCTAGGCACACAATTTTCAGTTGTGAAATTGAATAAGTAATCTGTACCTTTTTGCGGATAAAATCCATGGTTTTTAAGAAATACGAAGTTTTTTTAATTAATTATTTTCAATATTGAACCTTTGTAATTGTCCAAGATTTCTGTTGAAAGTCAAGGCTTTACATTTCAAAGAGAAGATTTTCCCATTTTAAATCAAAGATTTCACTACAACTTTGTCGTTCAGTCTTTTGTTGAAAAATCTTTTGAAAAACATGGTGAACTTAAGTATTATCAATTATCAAAACGGAAGGTTTGATTTTTTTAAAACGAGTAAACTGTGTCATCCGATTCGGCGTTTCTCCTGTTCCTAATGTTCGGATGGAAAATTTAAATCGATGCGGCTCACGCAAGTAGAAGTTGAATTAGTTAAGTTCCTTTCGTTATGCGCCTTCTTTCCTCATCTCTACTCCCGTCTCGTATCGGTCGATACGCAACCTAAGGATTCCCCTCACAGATTTCATTTCCGTTTCGATTTGATGCCTAATAGTTTTATGTTTGTATACATCATTAACAGCGACAGTGGTTACATATTTGTCACCGCCAATCTAGCCGCCGAACGATCACATTCTTCAATCAATCAATTAAAGAATCAATCTGTCGGTACCCATTAAAGAAGGTATTCAAAGGACCAAAAAGTTTTGTATCTGAAGCTATTAGAGGAACATCGGTCCATTAAAGCGGCCGCTATTTGTGGTTTGTAGTAAAAAACCTTTCGAAAACGTTAGTGTTGTTAAAAGACTTTCATTAGGAAAAAAATCATTTAGTTTGAAATGGAAAACCTTGAGCCTGAGTGAGGAGGCATTGAATTTGGTTCCGAAAAACGCTGCAAATTCTTCCACTGGGGTTTATTATTCAATTGGCTTCCGTTCATGATTTGAATTTCTACTAAGCTTTGGAGTGTGCGTGATTCACAGGTGATAGAGTGATTATTGAATTTCAGGAGGCACACGAACATGATCAACTGAACAATCCAAATAGGTATTTTGGTTGAGAACAGATTTACGTGCTCTACGCATATCTCCTGAAATTCAATAATCGCTCTATCACCTGTGAAACACGCACACTCCAAAGCTTAGTAGAAATTCAAATCATGAACGCAAGCCAATTGAATAATAAACCCCAGTCGTTGCAGCGTTTTTTATGGTTATCAGAATGCTTCAACCCGTGTATCGGCTACAAAGCCTTTTAGGAGTTCACTCCAGTATCCACATTACTACATCACTTCATCACTACGTCACTAGGTTACTGATAGCAACACAAAAACAATAATAAACCAAAATAACGCGAGTGTTGGCACCATAAATCGGGCCATAGATCGGGAATGGTTTGACCTACGGACCTGGGGAGGGGCTCATTCGATTCCTCGTGGAGTGTTCTTCAAAAAGAGTACAAATTTAGGCCGCCTTGACTTTTTTTGAGGTTTTTAGGGATTTTACAAAACTTTGACAACCCTTAAAGGGCACTTTAAATTAAGTGAGAGAGCTGGCTCAAGAATTGGGGCGTCGCCGGACCAACATGGATTTTTCCTGAAAATTTCAGCTTTTTTGCTTCAGCCGTTTGGGAGAAATCGTGCGTACGGCGGACGGACGGAAAAATGTTTATTGCAGATTCGGATTCTACACCCTTTGAAACGTAAACCATGAAATTTTCAGGGGGGTTAGAATTTTTTTTTTTCAAGAGCGATTACAATGGTTTATTATTGAATAATAAACCAAAAGTAGATATCACACGTCTTAGTATTAATGATCCTTAGCGCTAAAAGTTCGGTAGTCTCATCAAATCAATTCCTAACAATTTCGACAAAATTGTTCAAAAACATTTTGCCAATTCGTTCGACTGAATTTCACGTAAAAGCATGCTCAGCGATAATGACAGATTCAATTGAAATAAAATTTATTACCCATAGTCAGTCAATCACATTGAGTTCATCAACATTTTTTTGCTCGTTCGCCGCTCAATTCTTGGCAATTTTATCAAAATTGGTCCGAAACAATTCAAAGTTTGCCCTGACACTGAATTTTAGTTCGCGCTTCCGCCACAGGTGACCCAATCGCGATGAAATTCGTGAGCAATCGTTTTGAGTTTATCCTTCAACCCGTTCCGACGATTTCGAAAGAATTCAGGTCATTAGATCGGCAAAAGTGGATGTTTTCTGGAATGTCACGTTCTCCCATACACACATGTAGGTAATTATTAGCCCATCGGTGATAAAACCTATATGAGCCAAACTAGATAATTTGCTCAATCTGTGAAAACTTCATCAAAGCCTCACTGGGGTTAAGATTTACCCCGTATAGTCTGTTAATGACGGCAAATCAAATTTGTTCTTAAAATGTGGGAATCGCGGAAACCAAATTGACGTTCTTTTAACTTCAGTGCCTGGTAGTTTGTTCAACCTTGTAGTGAGGAACCAAAATGTGGCCATCCTTATGGGAAAGCATTTTGTGCATTTGTTTCACACCTGGAAACAAACTGTCTCTTATTTTTTTCAATTTCCTGCTTTCCTTGTACGCCTCTTGCAAGCATTTTATTATTTTTCGGAATTGAAGATAAATACAATCGGATCTATTGTTAGTATCAATAAGGTGGTCTAGTACAAGAACACGATGATTCATCATTTAGATCAAAAGTTAGGCTTCTCTTAGTTGCTAGAGGAATTGACCGGTAGTTTTCAAGATAGCGTGCAGGATTAGTCCAAATATAAACCTTGTGATGGATATGGTTACTTGGCCCCTTCCCGATTTTAGAATCTGCCTGCCTGCTCTGGCAGTGCATTATCAATGCATCCAGCTGATTGGAAGGGGCAACTAAACCATTCCATCACCCTCACAACCTACATTTTAAACCTACCCTCTCGGTTGGTGCCTCCGCAAAGAAACAAACTTGTTTAGGGTTATTCTATCATCTAAGATGTGTTTGTATATTATTTCGACGTGGTTTATTATAAAATTCATTTTTCTGATTGTTCATGATCATTCCAGGGGCGGCACAAGAGGAATGCAACTTTCCCTGGTACACAACCGTCAACGAAGAGCAACATCATGATTCACTCTCCGCACATCCGAGGTTCGTACTGATGTGCACAGATATATCTGTACTAGGTCCAGAAATATGGATTATCTGCGACAACAAATACTTAAAACTTGTTAACTTTAACAGCTTTTATAAGGTACACCGGGGTAAGTGTAACCCGATTTTTTGTTAGCTCGACTTTGAACCTTTCCCGAATCCACAATTTTGAAGCAATGTCTCTCCAATTTTTATCGAAGGTCCTTCAACTTGTTGGCAAACGAGGAGTAAAATTTGGAGTAAAAGGAGTAAAATTTGGGACATCACGGAGTTGGGACACCCAATTACATTGGTACTTAAAGTAATTCTTTTCAAGTAGGTACTGGAGAAAATCGTCTAATATTTTTCAGAACGATGAGGTACAGCTGCAGAACACGCCAATTACGATCAAATAATTTACAATTATTTGTACAGGCAATTTCACTTTTAGTGAGTACACAATTAGATTAGGTGCTTGTAATTCTACTTGCGATTCTTCAAGTATTGTATCTGTATTCATGAATTGGAGAGTCATGTGATCTATCCAGTCAACTTAAACGATCTTTCCAATTTTAGCATTTAGAGAGACTAACCCCTAAGGTTCGAGCATCTTCTACCAGAGTGAATTGGCGTCGCACTTTACAGATTTCCGTGGGGGGTTTCTGTTCTGTACAAAGTATTTTGGGTGTCTCAAATTAGAATTATTTTAGATGGGAGGGCCGGTAATTCGAGAATTATGTGCTAGTAGGTACATTTTTCCCAACCTTGACACATGCAGTCCGTTGTAGTGAAGGGTTCATTTATTGTCTGTGATTTTAGCGTCCGAATCGATGTAATATTGTAACTACGAGTATATATTTTTTGAAGATAGACGTTGTTGATTAACTTACAATTTTCTTCTTCTCATTCCGTTGTAGGAAACGACATGCCAGCTAACGAATCCGTTCGAAATCAGTACAACACGAGAATATCGACACCCGTTTGGGAAGGTGACGACGTGTTTCCGACCAAGGAAAGCGGTACGCCTTCTCCGAAATCCTCTCCGATCGAACAAATACCTCAAAACAACTCGAGCCCTGAGCCAAGAAAAGGTGAAGACCGGAAATTTTGTGTTTACTCTCATAAATTTAGTTATTAATACTTTTCTACCTAGATGGGTAAAAGCGATCTCACTTTTTTTCTTGAAATGAAGATTAGGGAGAAATTACCAGGAAGTGTATTCCTACCAATTACTGCAGTGTCTAGAGCCTCTCTAGGCTTGATTCGGTTCTTTAGATGAGATCTGCATACAGATGTCGTCAGCAAATTGGCTTATATTCACTGATTCAGAGAGAGAATCGTCAATTTCAGAAACATTTATTACGTACAATGAAGATTGAGAGAATTCCACCTTGAAGGAGTCATGTATTTGCTGTTTTTGGACCTTGCAGCCGGCCGTTTACAGGATTGATCATTTTGTGATTAGATATTAGGAGAATTATTTGGATACGTACAAAGGATGAATACTCAACCTGATAAGTTTTGAGCTGCCCATATTTTATTAATAGTGGGTCATGGGTAGTGGAGTGAATACATTCATTCCGAATCTCTTAATTTGGAGCGTTATATTTGTTTATTCACGTCAGAAACGTTTCGTCCCGCATCTCCTCAGTCTATACCTAATCATAAAATTCATTCTTTAGTATAATTTACATATTGTGTATATACACATATGGTCAATTGATCATATTTCTTTCTATAAATGGATTGTTCAGCTTATATACCAAAACAACTTAATAATATTGCTTACCAAACTAGTGCCATAACTACTGATATTTTTAGATGAGATTGACATAGTGGTGCACCACACATCTCTTTAGTCAATATATAACATATAACAAATCATTAGTTTCAGTAACAAACAAACTGAGAATGACGTTTATGATTAGGTATAGACTGAGGAAGTCCTTGCAGGACGGCCGTTTACAGGATTGATCATTTTGTGATTAGATATTAGGAGTGAATAAACAAAGGATAATACTCAACCTGATAAGTTTTGAGCTGCCCGTAATTTTATTAGTAAGAGAAGGAAAAGTGGCTCTTATCTTGAAACAATTGATTTCGACTCTCCCATGTGCTGATTCATTCTTCGAATTTGTAGAACTTTAAACAATCTAATAAGGAAAATGAAAGTCCTTAACAAAACTAAAATTAAACTCCTTAACAAAGATTTCAAATCATCTAACCCATCAACAGTAATTCTGGTGAACGACTGAATGAATATTTCGATAAGATGTATGATACATCAACTTGAATAAGATTACTCTGAAGACGAGGCTTTAGCAGAGAAAGTACTCAGTAATAGAACACAATAAAGAGGAAGAGATACTTAATTTCTTCCTTTACACCACTTCATTAAGTTTGGAGCTCTGAATTGATAAATTCATCTTGTCAAATGCTGCTGCAAACGCTAGGAAGAGGGTTGAATGATTTTTTAAATTTGTGTAAACTTAGTTGGATTTGGCTAATTAAATTGTGGATGACGTCCAATATTGGCCTTTTTGAGCGAAAACCCATCCTTGCTGGAAGGAGCTCTCTGTTTTCTAACGACATCACAAACCTGAGTTTAGCCTTTGGTAGACTACCAGTGAACTGTGCGGAGATGCATGGGTTTTCCTGCCATCTTGATCAGCACCACAATATATTCGCTCCAGGTTATTAGGAAAGAACCACATTGCCACATTCTATTAAATCACTCCCAAAGTTTCCTCCTAAAGGCTGGTGGTAAATGACTTGAGTACTCAGTAAGAAATCTTGTCCTTCCCCTGAGGTGCATCTGAGTTCTTGTCTAGCACCTGGTTTAGTTCCTATTCGAAAAGGGCTCGTCAAGAGTCCACCGGATACAAACTCGATTGGGTTTTCGTCAGAGCGGTTTGAGTTTCATTCATGCCTGTTGTAAATATAAAAGTAACTTAAAGCTTACAAGAGCTTGGGACTGTTGGGATTTACTGTAAGCGTAGGCATTAGGTATCCATTCTATCAGATGTTCGTTCTGTCAGTTATCTTAACGATGCACAGTTAATTCAAATCTGTTACACGTATGTTTCTATGTAACTTACAGTTTACATGGGCTCGCCTCCTACGAGGGATAAAATGGACGAAAAAGTCCGCAGCCGCCGAGTCGTCAACCGCGAGAAGAGGGGCCTCAAGACAGGGAGAAGTTTCTCTGAAGATATCACTAAAATGGTTCCTACTTGGCAAGACAAACCATCTAACCAAGGTTTGTTATCTTCTTGTCCTTAAATCAACTATTAACATTAATAATGTGAAGACTTGCAAAAATTGTAGTTTGTTTATTAGAGCACAGTGAAGAGGCTTCAGCAATCTGCAGTTTTCTGGTGTAAATAAGTCCAAGTAAATGTTTAGTCGATTCTTGCTTATGATTGACTTCTTAGAATAATCCTACATTAACTTTAAAATGAAAGGATTGTGTATCTTCACTCGTATCTGTCATGTCTACATAATACCAATGTACCAACTTCAATTATTACTGCTTACTTCAGGCCACTTGGATGTCTCTCACCGGCTGCTTATAGAAGAATATGAAACGGAATGTAAACTGAAAGACATCGCTGACTCCATCACGCGCCCCAGATCCAGACCTTTGCCGCCTTCTAGTCAGCACTGCATTGAACCGACAAGAGATGGAGACGTCACCTCTCAAAAACAAGTAATGAGAATTGCATTTAATAGCAAAAAGGTTTTATCAATCAAGGTTTGGGGCTGGTTTATCAATCGTTTGTTAGGAAGTTTGAATGCCCATTATCGATAGATTATGGCTATAAAGAGTAATGAGCGAATGAGATGCTGTTTATCAATACACTATAGTGTACGAACGACTATCAAACTCATACAAACTTGGAGGTTGATTTGAATCCGCCATTAGCTCTTGAATCCTAAATTAGGAATCATATTGTGGAAACGGTCTCAACTGCAAGTCTCTGCATTGACATTTCATGTTTTGTCTGCTGTCTTTAGCCAGTTTTGTTTTCCTACATGGTTGTTTATATTTAGTTGGTGAATGTAAACTTTACATTGTAAAGTTATGGGGAAATAAACTGAGTGGGAGAGGATTGCAGACCAATACTTGGGAGTGTGCTGTTGTCAATTCAATAAGCCATCAACTGAATTTCAACAGCACGTATTGATTCCTTCTGTCATTCTCGGTCGTAAATAGGTTTCCTAATTAATATATGTATTATGCAAAATTGTTATTAACGTTGGTTTCTGAACCATAATACGTATACGAATACTCATGTATTCTGAATCATGTAGGTATTCGAATACTCAAAAAGGAAAAAGCTCACTTTTCTATTATATCTATTCCTAGTAACTTGTTAGTTCTCGTTCGAACCTGTCATCAAGTATTTTCATTTTATACAACTTGTAATTTCCTGATAGAGCTGTTATAATATTAGTGTGGAGCATTGTGGGAAGTTAGTGTACTTCCATCTTGGATGGTTACCACTACACGATTAGTACAGAAGTGAACGAGTAAAGAGGTCGTCCCGTTCAGATGGGGGGTTTGTTGTGGTGGTACCCGTGTTTCTCCATCCTCCAATTCTCTTACAATAGTAAGAGCCATAAAATGGTTGCCAATGACCGATCAAGTTGATTCTCGAATTAGTTATTAAGAGATTTGATAGGATACGATAAACTGGCCCTTAGAATACTTCTTTTCAATATATTCAAATTAACTCGTCCATCTTGCGTTCTTATCGATGTCACTCAGCGGGTGCCTCACGCAATACTTCCCAATATAAGTCCCAAAATTGCTTAAATACAAACTTTTTAACCGGTCAAGAGTGGAAAGAATTTGATTGGTGATTATTTAAGAAATGAATTCCTGCTTCATAAATTATTGAAATTACCTTCTACCAAAAGTATTTCATATTCAATTTGTAAACTTCAAAACACTCAGTTAACCACATGAACTATTTCTATCACCATATGAACTGTTAAATTATGGGATGAAAATAAAACAAACATTTTTGAGATTAATAAATCAATACGTATTTTCAATCATATTTTTCCATACTGATTAACTTTGAGAATGGTCACCATTTTTTCTACTTTTTTAAAAACATTTTTCTGTACAGTTTGGGCAAAATTTCTGAATATTCATCTTCTGAGTTTTGCACAAATTGTTGATTATTTCTTTTAGTAGCTATTAAACTCGAGGCATTATTAAATAAGAATAGTAATTCAACAACTTGAAGCCATTTTTGCCGATTTCATTCATTCGTAAACACCTTTCTAGAAATTTCAGTGCCTTGGATCTCCTATAAAATGACTCACTATCTATTCTGCTCTTAGTTTGTTATTTTTGCTTCGATTCATATTATTCCAAACACCTTCATTCAACACTGTTCCTTTACCATTTCTTATTATTAATTATTCTTTTTTGTCTCAAAAGGGCCGTCATATTATTTCTACAGTCCTACTGTAATTTTCTGTTGTAAAGTTAATGAACAGTCTGATGGGAGGGGAAATATGAAAGTCTGGGCGTGAGATTGTTCATTCTTTATTTCTCTCTCGTTCTTTTATATCCTGGATTTTAAAGCGTTTTACCTCTGTAGGCATTCTTTGCTCTAAGTAAAGCCATTCCTATTCCTGAGGTCTGTTGGGGTTAATTGGTGTAGCTCGTATAAAGACAATCTCAAGTTTAATGTCAATGCTTCTTTCTTCAGTCTGTAATTCAGTACGTAATTGCTTTTTAATTCAATACTTTCTTCGATACTTTTAGTATTATAATTAAAGTTTGAATTAATCAATTTCTTTCGAGTGTTAAAAGGTGGTTTTTGTATGTTGGTGGTTTCTTATCCCGTTATACTGAAGGGAAAAATTGTTTTCAACACAATCCTTACCTGTAACATTGGAATGTTTTAATTCGCTTCTATTTATTTGCTATTGTACAATGCATATAAGTATATGCAGCCATCAAAATCTAAAATTGAATTGTAACTTATAAAGTAATAATCAAATAAAATTAATCAACACGGGTATCATGTGTAATATTTTCAAAAAACTAAATGAATCTCCGAATTTTCACTAAGAACTTATATAAAGATTGAAATTAAAACGCAGAACCATGTCATGAGGAGTGTCCTCGAACGTTTTCCTCGAGGCCTTCAGACCTTAATTTAAGTTATTTCATTATGAGGTGTTGAATCTCCATCTTCGATGTTACAGATGGGATTATAAATTACATCGACAAATCAATGCTTTTAAGTGTCGCCCAGTCCATGGTTCATGTTTGCTGTAGGTTATATTTGTAAATCATGCGGTTTGTGCGGTTTTCGTAGAAGTTCCTGTTTGAAGGGTGGCTGAAGGCTGAGTTCCATTTTTTTACCATCTATATGTAATATAGTACACATAGATGGTACCAATCGATTTCCCCAAAATCACACTATATAAAGACGAGCTTATCAGAGTATATCCGCTTTTCAGGGGGTGGTAACGCTGGGCGGGTGGAATTCTCCCCCCCCCCCCCCCCCGTCTCCCAGGGCAAGCGACGTGGTCCTCTCCTCGGGGTTTTGGGATATATAATTTTTTGACTTTGCATATTGTTATTATACTCCCTCATTGTGTTATTCACCTATTTCTTTTTAAACTGCGTAGCAGGGCCATTCAACTAGTTTTCTACAAAAATAAATCACTCAATAAATGTTTACCTACCTTAGTAAATGATCGAATCCTGATTGAGGTCTTTGAATGCTTAATATTTTTCAAATGTCTGCAGATCCGAGGGGATCCCGATGGTTGCGGTTTGGATCCCAGCATGATGAGATATTCGCCGAGTGACCTCCGAGTCGATCTTCCTGCTGAAGAACTCCTGAACATCAAGAGAGGCTGGCTGATGAAGCAAGGGCAAGATAAGGTGAGCGCCCTAACAGCTAACAACTGGATTCTATCTCAGCTTTCACAAGCTCAAATGACGATGTTTGATCACATGCATGCTTCATCACATAATGTACAAGCCTAGCTTGGTTCATTGAATCACGAATTTTAAGAATCCAACTTGAATGAAAAAGTGTCATGTTGATTGATCAGTTCTTGAAACTGGAAAGTCCAGAATTATTTTCTTTTGAATATTCCTCTTCAAGATGGTTAATTGCTGCAAATTTTAAATTCAATTCAATCATTTTTCATACCTCATAATGTTTGTGTCGTGTATACATGAAAAACAATGACATTTAGCGTAAAATTATAGTAATGGGGCTGAATAAAAAATAGATTCAAATATTTGAGCTTGAAACAAAATATTTAGGTTAAAGTTAAATATAGTGACAGGGCAGAAATCAGAGATGCCAGATAGATTGAGAACTTTAGGCAAAGGGATAACCATGGCTGATTTCAAGAAGTGCTTACATTCTTGTACTTACTGCTTCATGGGCTCTTGTTAAACTTGACTTTTTCTTCGCAGGAATGGTCGAAACATTGGTTCGTTCTCCGAGGGAATGGACTCTTGTACTACAGGGACCCCAAAGCCGAAGATCAAGGGATATTGGACGGCGTCATCGACCTGTCTGGGATAAGCTCGATCATTGAGTCTCAAGTTCAACGGAATTATGGCTTCCAGTTAACGGTAATTAACAAATATTCGTGAACAAAACTTGTTTGCTTGTTGAACTTTATTTTCTACTAGCAATTAAGTTGTAGATGTTCAACAGAATGACTTAGTATCACTTCTGGACATTTGAAGTTGTACTGTGACGTTCGTCAGGTGCTCATCATTTGTACAGGAAGAAATCAAGTTCTCTTGGCTCACTACTTTCATGGCATTTCACAAAGCATTTATCCATCATTATGCATGATATTTGCATTAAATACCTACTCCTAGCTTACCAACCAATCATTATACTTTTCTCTATGGAACGTCATCTACGTGATGGGTTGTACGCCACAGGTTTCAAACTTGATACCAATGCAGTACCTGTCAACTTTGTATATTTTATGGATTTCATTTCATATCTACTTGATATCTAAGTTGTTGATCGATATTATAATAATTTGATCAACTGTTATGCTCTCAGACGTGGGATGGAAGACAGATCACCTTGTCGGCCCTTACTGGCGGCATTCGAGCTAATTGGTTGTCAGCCCTTAGGAAAGCAGCTGGAATCCACGAATCCCCCATAGAACTGCCTTCGCCTACTCAGTGAGTATCTCACCATACCCATACTGATCGATGCCTATTCCTTGTTTTGTGATCTTTACTTCATGATCTCGCGTTATTCAATTTATGCATTTTCTATTAACAGAGATCAAGATTCAATCGTATCCTCGACACCTCGATCGATGTTGTTCTCATCTGACGACGAGTATAGGACGGCGTCTGAGAATGGGCGTCGGGAAAGCGGCGAATGGGGAGAAGCCCTTCCGCCTTCTCCGCCCCTGAACCGCACTCCAATGTCCAAAGTCAAAGAAAGGGCCAGGTGAGTGTTAAATTATAGTTATTAATTTATAATTTGGAAAATACTTGTAAGTTTGCTTCATTTTCAAAAAACGTGCTAGAAGCTGTCCAATTTCTGGAAAATTTGCGAATTAATTCAACTTTCTAATGGTGTGGTCAACTGTACGATTCCTTATCGATTCCGGGGAGAAATTCTAATTTGAATGCCAAAAAACAGTAGGCACCAAGATATGAGCGCCTAGCTGAAAAAAAACAAAGGGATATAATTCAGATTGATAATTTCAGGGGTACTAGGGTAAAATTAAACTCTCGTCGTAAGTGTAAGGTCGTTACATTGAATTTCAGTACAGAAAAGACAGATGTCACCAAACGAATGTACGAACAGTGTAGGTGCGCGTATATTCGTAAAATTGCCAACAGAATTTAGTCTTCTTTGAAATCAGCCAAACTGAAATAAAAGTTTACATCCAACAAATTCAATGACGAGGATGGCTGTAGTCGGCAGGCTTGTAATTAAAACGTATTTTTGGAAATGCCCCATGGTTTTGAACACAATCTCTTGGTCTTTTCTTCGACTTGAATTCGTGAGATTTTATTTATCAACAAGGACGGTATTAAGAACCTTTGACTACACTCGCATACATCAGGAAATCACGACAACACTTGTTCTAGGTGTTTCTGTAGGTGCCTGCTGTTTTTTCCCATTCAAACTTGAAGTTTTCCAAGAAATTGATAAGGAATCACAAAGTTCACCATATCATTTGAAAGCTGATCAAATTTGCAAGTTTTTTTTAAATTTGACAGCTTTCAACACGTTTTTTAAAAATGCAGTTAACCAACGATTATTTTCAGACACTTGATTGTTCTGATTGTTACATGTTTGAGCTGCCATTGCGGTCCTTAGGAGTTCGTTTTTTTATTATAAATGTGCACTAGGCGTACACGAAATTTAACGCTAAATCCGAGAATGTTGGTTTTCTGGAAAAAAAACTGTTTAAAAATCGTATCTTGGCAACGGATTGAGATAAACAGGTGTGGTTGGTGGCTTTCTGCTCCACTTGATGTACTTTCACCCAATTTGTTTTGTCACCCTTAGTCGAATCCACCCTGTATGGCCGGGTTTTGCGGTTGTATTCATTACTTGGATTGCCAAGAGTAAAGTTCCTTCAGTTCCCGTACCTGTTTCATTAATGTCTCTGCTAAATATTATTTAGCATAGACGCATCAAAATATCGAATTACAAACAGGTTTCAGTAATGACTCTCATATCAACAGCCTCAAAGTCTCGCACCATCAATTTTTGACCTCGAAATCCAATAATGAGAATCGTTGCTAAGTCACCGATTCCTTGGTTATTGTATTCATACGCGGTAAGGTTACCTCCTTGCTTACTTCTCTTACGGCTCTTTACTAATGTGCGAGTTGGTGCCTACTGCTTCATGTACGTAATGTAGTACGGGCTTGCTTATTATTTCTCCTTCCCTTATATAATGAGAAGAGAAAAGCAGTCTCTCAAACTCTTCATGTGCTTGATGCAGAAAAGTGATCAGTTTACTTTTATAATATTGAAGATTTGAATGTATTAACACTTTTAAAATATTTTGAAATGTAAATGAATATTCTTGTTTCTCCAATCATCTCTTGGAATGGGAACCCTGAATACCTTCTAATTGGTTATTAAACATAATTTTATTTAATTCCTGCTCCCTTGAAGAAAACAACCTCTCAGAGGAATGGACCCCGTTACATGTTTCTAGGATCTAAACGTCCTTCTGTCTTCCTCCGAACTGCTCTGAACTGGGATGCAGGCTACGGGCTTCACCTAGAAATCGTTTGCAGCGAAAGCGATGAACCTCCCTAAAGACTCCTCCTGAAGTTCAATCCGAATATCCTGCTCTTTCGTCGATATGATGGTTCTGTACGAGCCACGCTAGCCCCTCCCAAAAACAGGATCGTGTGATGGCAAACAGCTAATTACCTTTACAAAGCTTGCCACCATTTTCTGGCCAATTGCTCTACCGATTCACGAAAATACCTTCACAGGGAGTGGATGAGGGCGAATGATCCATGGAGTTATGACATCGTATTTTCGGTGCTTTGCTCGGACGGCCTCTTTTGCTACCGATATCTAGTCAAAGTTTGGAAAAGGAAGAGGCGTCAACGTTTACAACACGGATATCATAGCCTGATCCCTATTCCAAACTGCGTGAATCCTGGTATCCGCTACCAGTCTGGGTTCGACTCAACTGTGCCTTCCCTCATAATTGACTCCACCACAGCCTCTTTGAACGCTTGCAAGGTTACACGATTTCTCCAATTTACCCATGTTTTACAAAGCCTGATGCCCTCCTGTTGGCCCGAACCACCACCTCCACATTATGATACGCCCCTTGGAGCAAACAGTTTGGTGACCCCCGGTCTAGAATATGATAAATTTTTACTATGCATGTTTGCATTTAGCAGCTCTCCGAGCTACACCTATGGATGGAACAGAGATTCACGAGATTACAATGAAGATCTCTACAGCCTGCTCCGTTGACTTTAATAGATCACTGACTGAATGATGCTACTTGCTGTGTCTAGGTTCGTCATCTTTGCCTTCCCTCATGACTGACTCTACCACGACCCCTTTGAACGCTTGCCTTGGCTTGCTCTAATTTGCCCAAGCCACTCCTCTGTTGATAAGAGCATGATTAAATTCATCTCCTTCCACATCCTTCAAAAATTCTGTAAGACTGAGAAGTGATTTGAATGTCTCGTGCATAGAATATCATGAAATTGTGTTGGGGAGAGTTCAAAGTTCTTAGCCGTCAGGGAGAATCATTTTGAGCCATTGGTTATTTGTTTTTTAATGATCACTTAGGTTTAGTGGTTACGTTATTTACACTTGGGTGTTTAGTTCATTTATTTGGTGATGTTATTTGTTCGATCCTGTTTCATCTTATATTTTGATATTTTGCAGGGGAGTATCAAAATGGAGAGGAATGGGTAGCAAGCGATCTCGTTCTTCTCCACCGAATTCGAGGAGGTCGACTCTCGACTCTGTTTCTAGTCAAGAGCTCTCATCTGCCTGTAGTTTTAAGGTGAGCTCAAGCTAACATGGTTTTCCACGTTCACAAACATTCTACATAATGTCAATAATATTTAGTAGCCATTGAAATTGAGACAACCAGACGTGATATCGTATATCGTGGTTTTCACCCTTGAATTTAATGTTGTGATGTTTACACAGGCCAAAGAAAATGAAGACAAACCACCATACTCCAGTTTTGCCGAAAAAGATGAAATCGTCCAAAAACTGCGCACACCTGAAGTCGCTGCCCTTGAAAAGAAGGTTAATGCTGTCTTGGTTTACATTTTCATCAAATTATTCTACCATATTTTAATGCAGAAGTTATCCTTCTGCTACTTGAAACTCCAAAATGTAATATGTTTTCCTGAGGGAATCGATTAGAGGCTTTAATATTTCAATATGAAGTTGAAAAGTTAATCATTGGTGCTTTCAATTCGTTATTTCTCTAGTACCCGCTATCTCTATTTGTACTTGTTCCTTGTACCGTGGGTTGTGCCTACTTCATTGTAGTCCTTTCTATTAATTTCAGGTTGAGGATTTGATGAAAACTCAGGGAGAAACGGAAAAACTGAGGGCTAAAGATTCGGCCGAATTGGAAGCATTGAAAAGCAGGTTTGTGGCCATTACAGTTTTGTAAGTAATATTGTTAGATCTGCTCAGATTGCTCAGGCATTTTCACAACGCTCGTCTTTCTTGAGAACTTAAATTTTAAGTCTTAAGTTTCAAGTCCTAAAAGACGAAGTCTTCACAAAGATTCACTTCTAATTCCAAAAACGGACATAGATACCGATCTTTATGCAGTATTTTTGTGAGCAAGATGCGATAGCGAGGTTGACAGGAATTTACTTGAAATAGGCATTACAATTATATTCAAGGTAACATAGAAGACTAAGGGACGAGGTAACGGAGTTAGTTAATGTGAATTTTGCTTCAATGTTAGCTAAGATCGTGGATGCAATGCGATCGTTTTCAAATATGAAATGTAGTGATTTCTACTCTCATTTTACGTTTCAGGGGTTTTTGAAAAAAAACGTCAGCAAAGCTTTCCGAATAGCCCATTCCTGTGAACTTCTGATGGGTTATGTTGGTTAGGGTCCATATGATTTCATGAGTTCAATATCATTCGTATCTAAGCTAGTCACCACCCTCTCACAGTAAGGGCAGTTTATAGAAAGCGTATCATTCCCTAAATTTTCGCCTGGTTCCAATGATTTTAATGGATTTAGATAAACTGTGTACTAGACGGTACGTGACGAATCTTATCGTTATGGGATTGGTGCCCGCTATCTTACTAGCCATAAATCATTGCAAACATGGAAATGTTCATAGACAACATTCAATTCAATTCCAATAGTTCCAGGATTTTTTCTGAACTCGTAGTTCGACGCAAGCGCAGTTGATGGTTACCTTATCTTCCCCATTCATCATCTTATCGAATCACGTTTCTTTGCCTTTTTGCTTTATAAATCACTTACTTTATACCGTTATTTCTGCCGCTATGAATAACTCCATTAATGTTGATGGAAGAGCATTTCATATTCTTGTAGATAAGTTGCCAATTCCTTTTCCTGAGAGTCGTTTTGCTAAACGCAGGTTTTGAACCGAACTAATTGGGGATCGTTTGCTGAATAAAAATTGTTGTTCATGGGTACCTACGAGTCAGATCCCACCTGATACTGGGAAAGTTAAACCTTAATTGAATTGCTTCACAAAGAAAGGGCCTCAGTCCTAAAAGCAAGTTTTTGGGAAATCTGCCGTCCATAGTTTTTGAAACATATGGCTGGAATGGTCATAATTTGTTACAACCTGTTACTACGATGTGTCAATCAAGTTTTGGGTGAATATGAACTATGAGGAATCTATTTTTTTTTTTTTTTTTTTTAATTTTTAAAGTCACAGACTGAGGCCATTTCTTTGTGAAACGATTTTGTCTTACGGAATTTGGGCCTTTTTTTGTAATAACATTCATTATGAAACGAAATAATGTATTTAATGAAGAATTAGGCATAAGAAGTTGTGGCCAACCATTGTTAAAAAAATTCAGATTATGAAATCGCAACGCAAAAGTCTGGACTCAGGCCCGTCTAACTTAAGACACTGCAAACAAGAGGCTCAATAGTTCATGAAGGAAGCGTTGTACGTCCCATAAGTATAATCGAGAAAAACACTCTTTTTTGTGACTGAGGCCCTTACTTTGTGAAGCAATTCTATTGTAAAGCAGGGTTCAGATCCATCCGGATCGTTCGGAAATACGATGAAATTTTCAAAAGCATCTATCCATTCAGCCGAACACAAGTCAACTTTTATTTTCCCGCGCTTCCTTCAACAGCTAGTTTGGTTCAATAGTTGAACATTCCGTATGCGCAGTAGTGAACTGCGCCATCATAAAGAAAAATATTTGAAAATCAATATTTACAGTTCGTTTTAAAACTGCCTTAGTCAAAAATAATTTTCAATGTCCAACCAATCAGCTGCTCCTATTCACTTTCCAGATAGCTTGCCGGATGGATGTGAATCCAACTTGAGAGGAACGTATGTGATTTTTACGTTAATTTGAGAAATTTCATGCTTTTAACGCCTAATATACTTGATTCAGGTACGTCGAAGAGAAATGCAAATGGGAAAGAGCTATTCAAATTTTCGAAACGGAGCTTGAAGACGCCAACTCGAGATGCGCCAATCTCTGCGCGGAGCTCACGGAGAACAAAGACGTCGAGAAGAAACTTCGCTCGGACTTGCAGCGGTTAGAAATGAGGTTGACTTGCGCTATTGAGGAAAACGAGGCGCTGTACCTTCGGGTGAAGGAGTTGGAAAAACCAATTTCAACTGCACGAGACCGTGCACGTAGCGTCGATTCCCTAAGTGACCTCACCAACATCGATCTTGATTTGAATTTGGAGCAGCTAGACAAAGAAAGGTAAAGTACATTTTTTTACAATTTCATTAGAAATTAACTTAAAAATTGGGTTACTGTATCACCACTGCCCTGCACAATCAACAAACAGTTACTACAACAGTAATTAATTATTACTTTCCCGTAATTTGTGTACAGTTAGCGGCAAACTCGTGATTTGCTCGAAGTATACAATTCCTGTCCTAGGCTTCTCCAGTTGTCACGATTTTCAGCAGCTAACAAAGTGCCTGTTACAAACCATATTAACTAAAGTTCGAGAACCGAACGAATCGGTTGCGAAGGGTTGCGCCGTTTATGAAATATAAGGATGTTTTGGAGGTTCTGACCTAGCCCATGCTGTAAGCTTTCTGATAATTTTACGACCGCTCAAAATCGGTTCGACAGTTTAGAATCTATTGGGAACATGAAAACGAAATTTTGAGTTCTATGTATTAGATAGTTCAGTTTGAAAATTCGATTTAGTACCTAACCAGAGGAATCTAGATTTTCCTCACCGATTGCATGACATTCTTGAATGTAAATTTGTTTAATACCGTAAGCAAATGAATTCTCTTTTCAAATAGACGGATAGAAAATAAATTACGACCTCGCTTGAGTAAGAGCTATAAACTTCATGTCTCCCTTCAATCCTACTCGAATGTCACGTTTTTGCCTCCTAAAACCTTGGATGATTAATGTGATTATTCATAAGAATTGAGTGTCAATCGATGACGGCATTTTCTGAAACGTGTGAAGGAACAGAAAATAACCCACTCATGATGTTGAGACAGAGCTCAAGTAAATGTTTATTCAAGATGAAAAACTTCATCGAATTCTGGTACTTAGAAATTCTTGAAATAAAAGTCAAGCTTTCATCTGTAGCGTTATTCGGGATTTATTCAATGTCTTATTTTTTATTTTTCTAGAATCGCTGAGGAGTATATGGACCTTCGAACGCGTTTTGAAAAGGCAGTGAGTGAAATTCGAGCTCTCAAACGGGAGCTGCGAGAATCTCAAGCTGCTCAAGATTGGTTGGAGTTGAGCGTTGTCAGTGCTCGTCAAGAGGCCAAAGGTCTGCATGAAGAAGCCGAAGCTGGCAGCAAATTGATGGCCGCCAGAATTCAAGACTTGGCTACTAAACTTTCTACTGCAGAAAAGCAGGTAAAATTGATCCTATATTCTTACTCACTGAGTTAGTTGTTAAAATCTAAAGATTCAGGAGTGCATTAGTCTTCAAAACTGTTCTATATCCCCAGGATTTTTTATGGTTTCAGATTCGAACGCTCAAGCAGAAGCTTACAAAGACCGATACCAAAGAAAAAAGGCGATCTCTGTCGCTCAAAGGTCGAGAATCATTTAGTATTTGTAAAGAGCTTGAAGAGAAATTGGCAGAACTTGAAAGTAGAATGAACGTCATCAGTCCTACGTCGCCAACTGCTCCTATTCATCCAGCTCCTCTCGCTGTGGAAGAAGACACTAAGAGAATGGATAAAGTTTCAGCTAGGCTGAGAAGGAAATCATTGGATAGTGCAACTAGTTCAGAGCCCCTTAAAGTATTGCTGAGGTTGCGAAACCTTGAAGCAAAAGTTTCTCAAGTAAGTTCGTCTGATAACAAAAAAGTGGAGCTTAAGCTGTTTAATGGAGAGTGTGATGAGGTCGATAGCTCACAAAAACCTGAAGTGATCAATGAAGTCAAGAAGATGGAAAATTTGCTTAGGGCTAAGCTGGTTGTTTTGGCGAAAAAGAAGGAGACGCTTGTTTCTGCTGGTCAGTGGACCAATGAAGCCAAATTGAATTTACTAGCTGAAAAGTTAGCTTATGAATCTGTATTAATTGGGAGACTTCACGATGCTGTTATGGAAACCCGATATTTGGACTTGAGTGATGCCGAAAGACTTATTACGTGCCTTGACAGCAAAATCAATGGAGGCAAACCAAGCATGGAAACGTCTCTTGATTATCTTGTAAAATCGTTGGCCAAGCATTTAACTCAACAAACTGTTAAAAGAGTCAATAGGAAACCCAAGGAACGGAAAAAGACAGACCCAGCATTAACTGAACTGCTTAGCAAGAAAAGCTTCCATAGATTCCAAAGTAGAGCAATATATCAACGAGGTCGTTGAGAAGCTGGCTCAGGCCTTTGCTGTTGAAAGCTTGGTGGATACGGGTTCAGATAAAGCTAGAGAAAAGATCCAATCCACGGCCATTCAGTCTATGGCCCGTGAGGCTGTTAATCAGGAGTTGATTCAAGAAGAAATAACTCAAGTGCTGAATCAGTGCACTCAGACTTATAGGAATTACGTTGAGAGTGAGAATCAATCGAGGTTTGCAGGTATTGTGAAGGAAAGAGCGAATTTGGAACTTTGGGCTTCGCTAGCTGATGAGAATCTGAATAGTAATATCGGGGTGGCTATCAAGAAACTCCAGGACGCTTATTCTGCCAAGTTGTTATCGCTCAAATCCGAGAAGATCGGCGTTGTGGCATCTTCAGAGGAGGACGAGTCCAAATCGAGAGAGCTCCTTCAGCATTTTATCGATGTTGTAGCTCATAAGTCTTTGCTTGATGCCAGAGTGTCTTTATTATCAAGCGGGGAATACACAGAAAGTGAAACGTCGGAACCTGTTCCTTTTGAAGAAAACAGTCTCCTGTCGGAAATTCAATTTTTGTACGTCAAATTCTGCCGTGAGCTCTCTCAAGACTCGAAAGACGAGGAGCGGTTGAAAGATGTTGTCGAGCGAATGTCAAAAGAGGTTTACTTCTTGGCGCGTATACTCAATCCAGAATCCAGCTTCCATAAAGACAAATGCGAATCTAGTGCCGACAACTGGGTTGACTTGATGTGCAAAAAGTGTGAGAACTTGAAAGAGAAATTAGTTTCCATGCAGAAGTTCGCTGAAGACAAGAAAGAATGCAACAGCTGCGCTGTGCTTCAACAAGAACTATCGAGGTAGGACATCTTCATATCCTTTCTCCTTTGTTAAATAGTTTGTTCAGCATAAATAGAAAATTATGTATTCTTTCCTTATATAATGCGTATACTATCGTTTCAGAATTGAAAATATCTGCAAGTCTGAAGTTAGTGAACTTGAGAAGAAACATGAAAATGAACTAAACAAGGTTCAGTGTGAATTTGAGGAGCAAAAGGCTAATTTGGTGAGTTTTTTGTGCTATTTAGGCTTCCATTGCAGCTTCCTTATCACTTTAGTTACATAAATCATTTTCTATTGACCTTACTCGCCAGTGCATCATGCATTTTCACTGTAAAAGGTTTCCTCCGTCATCCTTATTTCGATATGTTCACAGGTGAAGCATTATCGTGAAGAAGAAGAAAAGTTGAGAGACAAGAATTGGCAACTCGAGAAGCAGCTGGAGTCCCTAAACTCTGAGTACACGCAACAAACCGAAGATTTGAGAAATGTCTACTCCAAAACTTTATCTTCGTTCAGTTCAGAATTGGAAGAAGAGGAAAACCTTAAACAGCGATACCAGGCTGAAATTCAACATTTGAGAGTACGGTTTTATACATACCATTCAATGGATTTTTTACTCCTTACACTAACCTTACTGTGCTTCCATCATTTTACTACTTCTCGGAACAATTCTAATTGTAGTTAACAAGTGCACACTTTAAGTTAGGTATTCCATGTTCTGTAGCAAAAAAGGAATGCAGATTATGGAAGGTGAATTGGCTGGAAAACATTGCATGAAGGATCCCAGTCAGACTGACTTCTGCATACTGTTGTGAAAAGAAATTTCAGGCCCAGTTTCTTGTGTTTCACTATTATGGGCTCCTTGAATAATTGGAGGCTCCACAGTTGCACCATTTCTCAGAATTTATTGCTTAACTCAACAAATGTTGCAATTCTTCCAATCCTGGTGTTTAAGAAAGGGCCTTTGTATTGTATGATCCCAGGTACTCTTTCTCAGACCATCAGAATCTGTCTCGTTTTGGCGTCCCTCACGACCCAGTACCCAGTTAACATGAACCTTACCACGATACGGTGTACCGAATGGGGTTAATTTATCTTCAGCTCCTTTCACCAACTTTGAGGCTATTGCAGGGTTGATGCTTTGATGCAGACCTGGATATCTGGATTTACTATTGATCTTATTCTCTAATATACTGTCCGCATATCTGACGATGGCTTGTAGCTCCCTTTGACTTACTTGACTTATCTCCTTTAACTCCTAGAGGAGCATAGGGGATCCACAAGAGTTTTCCATTCGTCCCTTTGGGCAGCAGTCCTCCCAGCATCTTGCCAAGTTTTGCCTTTCCAGTTCAGCTTCTTCTCGGCCGATCTGCGCCATGTTGTCCTCGGCCTACCGCGCCTCCGCTCTCCCTGGGGGTTCCAGCGCAGGGCTGTTTTTTCGACCGCACCATCTGGCTTTCTTAGGGTGTGGCCTATCCACTTCCACTTCCTCTTTCTTATTTCCTGATGGATCGGTAGTTGGCTGGTAGCTGTCCATAGGTCCTCGTTGGATATTCGTTTTGGCCACCAAATCCCCAGGATTCTTCGTAGGCATCGATTTATGAACTCCCTTTAGTTTACAGTAATGTGTTCTTCCAAAGCACTCATATTTATCCAAGTGTGGGATGCATTGTCCATCCCCTGTTCTAAGTACGTTTTCAGATCCCATCCTAGAACTATCTATCAAGTATGAAGGTCAGCTGTGTATTCTGTCCTACTTTTCTCTCTTACCTATCGAGTAGATTGTTATATCTTTCCATATAGAACTATTTCTCAGGTCATGTGGTATTTCCACTTCTGGAATACCCCCTAGCGTAGCTATGACCTTTATGAGAATCTGAGATCGTGGATAAAGAATCCGGGTCAAACAAAACTAAATTATAGTAATAAAACTTGAAGTAACATATATGTCATTTTCCAACTAATTTGTTGATTAACATACTTAGATAATGGTCAACAAATTGTGTATGGGAAACTTTATTTGTCAGTAGAAAGGAAGAAGCCTTCCTGGACTAATTTTGAGTAAAATCTAATATGTTTTGTTTGACATCTGTACAGAATTCCAATTAATTACATACAAGTTTTCTCATTCAAGTCTCAAAAAAGTAAAGTTTTTGCCTGCCCTAGACCACTTTGTGTTTCCCTTCAACCGCAATATGTTTGAGTGTGTGAACTGCGATGCGGGTCTATATTTTCATTGCATATAACAAATTACCAATTACCACTCATGAGGCATTTTTTGATTTTCAGAACGTCTGTGAAAAAGGATTGGTTGGAATGGAAAATTCTCATCGTCGACAAATTGCTGAGCTGCAAGCTAAGCACGAGCAAGAATTAGCTGCTCTCAGACAAGAAAAAGATCAAGCATTAGCTGAGGAAACCCACGCTACGTTAGCAGGTAAGTTTTGTGAAACTCTCTTCTGTATGCATCATCTGCTGTAAGAAAACTGGAAGCAAAAACGAATTGTTCCTTAACTCATTAACTGCTACGGGTAGAAATAATAAAACATGCTTTAGTTTTCTCTTGAAACCATTTATTCGATGTAGTGTAAATTTTAAAAAGCATGATAAAGGGACGGTGCGAAAACACATTCATAGCACATCTATGATATTTAGATTATGTATATATAGCACACTTTATCAAAATCCTCCGAGTTTCTTAGAATGTGAGTGATGTCGAGTTAAAAAAAAGAGGCATTACCCACATTTAAAAATACCATAACTATCTTTTTGGGGAATTGGTATTCAACTGTCTCAGGATGATGATATACTTTAATAAACAATTGTACACAAATTTAGCTTGCAATGTTGGTGCAAAAAACGTTATTTTCCGTTCCTGGAAAAGTTTAAAAATAATTAACTTCGATATTTTCCTATGTTGCTTCTCTGGCGACGAATCGGCACAAATTTTTATTCTCAAAAACTTATCTTGTTTCTTGAATGCTTCTGGGATGGTCATATTGTCAAAAATTTGAATGGTTTGTCTTCCTACATTTTCACAACTATGAGTAGTTATACGATAGATTAGTTGATCTCTTACTGTGCTGGGGATGTTATAATGTGAGTCCACCTTCAAACTGTGGTAACCAGCCTTGGTCACTATCTAGAATCCTTGTGACATTTTATACAATGGAAAAATCGCTTTCCTATAGTTAAGAGCTGGTAGATGAATTGTACAACTGCTAAGTCAAGATTCATGACCATAACGAGAGGAAAACAATCCTCCTACAATCGGTTGAGGAATTGAAATGCCTGAATTTGTAGAATGCCTCTCTGAAGCAAGGCCTCATCAATACAGAGACGCCCATTAGAATGATCCGGGGGGGGGGGGGGGGGGGTATTACACAAACACGAGAAAAAATAACTGATTACAAATCCTTTTCAGATCATTCGAAGATCAAATCCGTGACAAAAGCAATAGGTGGATAGGTATTTGTGTGTTTCACAAATTTTTGCTTCCGAGTCCACCAAGGTAGCGGAAGCATTGTTTTCACTTTCGGAATGTGAAAATTTTTTTGTCTCCAAAATCAAAAATTCCACTCGGATTTTGCGTTTTAGACCTTTCTGAACAATTTTGGTTCCCTGTCTGTGTGTGTCTGTCTGTCTGTCAGCAAATCCTTGTTACGGTTAAAACTACACGAAGTTATAGTCCGATTTTGATGAAATTTTCAGGGATTGTGCGGGTTGGGTTGTAGATGGTCCCCTATAGGTTTCATGACCCCCCGATCAATAGTAGTCTCTGCGCATGCACAAACGTGAAATCCTTGTTATGCTCAAAATCCGGGAGTTCCTGACCAATTTCGATGAAATTGTCAGGGATTGTTCGGTTTGATGTATAGATAGTCCCCTATGAGTTTCATGACCCCCGGATCAATAGTAGTCTCTGCGCATGCGCAAACGTGAAATCCTTGTTACGCGCATAACTCCGGGAGTTCTTGACCAATTTCGATGAAATTTTCAGGGATTGTTCGGTTTGATGTGTAGATGATCCCCTATAAGTTTCATGACCCCCGGATCAATAGCAGCCTCTGCGCATCCGCAAACGTGAAATCCTTGTTACGCGCATAACTCCGATGAAATTTTCAGGGATTGTTCGGACTGATGTAGCTTTAGTCAATAATAATTTTCAATGATCTATACAGTCATGTTATGGATACGAGGAAGCTATGTGCCACACCCACTTGGCAACAAACATCGCAAATATTGAATTTTATTACGGAAGAGAGGAATCGGAAATTATAGTGCCGGAAAATCATGTTTTCTCCGATTCTCAACCGATTTTCGTGATGCTAATTTTGATTGATTGATTTTTCTTAACCCAGTTGTAGTGTAGATGTGCAACAAACTGAAATTTTAAATTAAAGAGGTGATAGAAAGTCCATTCGAGCACAGATTATACTGCCGATTTATTCTTTTTTTTTAAAGAATTTTGATCTAGTTTTGAAACATTTTCAAAACTCTTAAATTCAATTGTGGAAGAGGGTGAATGCGATTAATAGTGATAAATCTTTTCATCTTCACTATGTTGCAGCCGATTTTCGACATTATCTTTTCGTTCAACTAATAACTTGGTCTAATTGTGGAACTCATTTCAGTCTCAAATTTCATTATGAAATGGGTTGAATGGAATTAGTGATTCTATTTTCATTTTTTTTTAAATAAACGGGTTGTAAGCGGAACCTTTTATAAGAGTAGTCTTACAAAAACCGGACTTGAAGACTTCCCTGTTGAGCATGCATTACAGTAATAATTGGTGAGTAATTATTACACACCAATATGTTTTCCTTTCTATTCTGTTTGAGATTGATTTTAAATTGTGATCTTTTTCAAGCTCTTGATGCTATGAGAAAAGCCCACGAAGCAGAAGTTCAAAAGGAAGTGGCGAAGTTTAAAGCTGAGTTTGTGAATAAGATCCAGTCCAATCAAGACCTCACCGCTCTCCACAAGCAACATCAGTAAGTTTATAATAGGAATCAATATTCCAAGACTCATTATTGGGTTATCTATAAATTAATGTTATCCCCATCTCCATTCTTGTTGGGGGTTTTCCTTTATTAAGATTCCAGAATATTCTTAGCTTCAATGTTGAAAATGTCTTTTCAATTGATCTAGGGCCGAGATGGAAGAAATCAAGAGGGAAATTCTATCTTTATCTGATAAATATTCCATCAAGTGCGTGGAAAGTGCGTCTTTAGAAGACAAACTGCGAGCTGCCAATCAGCAACTCGCTACTGCACATCAACACATCGTTCAATTAGATGCGAGGTAAGTTGTGCAAATCGGATATTAATACAATTTTATGCCCTAAGTTACACGTAACGGGTAAATGTTATTTTTTGCTCAAATATTCCGTTTTTAGTTAATTTTACCGAACGAAACGTTTTATTACAAAGTCATCTTTTCACCATTTGGGTGGTTTGCGAAGACTGTGTATTGATTTTTACCTGTTTGCACCTTTGTTTGTGGCACATCAATTGGGAGTTTGACCATATGCTCCCAAGCCGCTGAAAACGGCCCGTTATGCTCCCAGTCGAGCGAGCACCCCTGCCGTTATACTCCCGCCAGTAGCGTCCGTCAGGCCGTTATGATCCCAGCATCCCCCCGGTCCAGGTAGACTATTTCCTCCCCAAAATGGTCGGTAGGCTGATGGTAGGCAGAAGGCGTCTCTAATTTCTCCTGGATCGCAGTATGGCAAACCGAATGCCCTATGAAGCCATCGTCCAATGTCAGTGTCATCCTTGTAATCGTTACTGAGGCCAAGACTTTGTATTTTGCGATACCTGAAAATGCATATGTTGTGATACCAAAGAATTTTTCTGCGCAAGAACGACATTTGGAGTGGCTACACACATACTAACTATTACAAAAATACTAACTGTGTCTTACCATGCTTGCCTTAGATGAAACTTGCATCCTACTAGTGTTGTATCTGGCCATACTATTTTACCGCTTGTTGCATTGACTGTTCGAAGTCAAAAATACACTTTTCGGGCTTAAGTGGGGCCTCAACGATCGCATGGCATTTCTCTGTTATTGCTTCTAAACATTTCTCGTATATGGTTCTCTCCTTGCTGGGTAAGAGGCAGAAAACGGGCAACGCGACTGACTTGATATGGTCAAACTCCCGGGAAGATGTTATCTCCAAGCAGAGATCACTCGCTGGGAGCATAACAGTGCTATGCGTGCAGAGGTTTGAGATCATATCGTCCAGCCCGCCGTTTCGTTTGGGAGGAAATAGTCTTTCCCGCGAGCGGAGTTTTGACCTCTGGGAATCAATTGTATTGTACTTGTGTGCGGCACATCAATACAATTGAGGCATTTCAGGAGGTCGAATAGAACACAACACCCTCAGAGGCCCATAAGTCCTCCTTAGGTGATCTGTGCTCCTCCACGTCTCATAATTGTACTCTAGATGCCTCAAGGAGCTCCAATTTTAGCACCTTTTTTGTTGTTGTTGATTCAGTACTTGCGCAAACGTTAAATCCATCAAACGTCTTTTTCTCAAGTCCTTATTGTTTGGATTCGCTCGAAATTTGACAAAAATCGTAGGAGGGTGGTTTAAACACTATGGTTTCCCCCATCCATAGCACCCCCTATGGACTCTAATAAGCTTACATAAGAAACTTCAGTGTAACAACATTGGACATTCACTTTACGAAGCTGTGGAACCCATTAGCCACAATCAATTTGAGAGACGTTTTTCTAACTTCAAATTCCCGATCTGTCCCGTCGAGTGGATTCAAGTACATTTCATAAGTCCACAGATGCTGGAACTTCTTGATTCTATCTCAGGTTCACTGAAATTCATGTTCGTTTACAGGAATCGGCAGCTGAGGGCTCATTTGCTTGTTGATTCAAATTCAGACTCCGTTCCTCGACTTCACGAACATACGGTACGTACCTCTCAAATACATTTCTTACTCCTTAATAAGTGAATAATCTGAACACTAATGCTTAGTTGTCTTGCGTTGTTGTTATAATCGTATTCTTTTTCATCCTATGCATACTCGTTTAATAAAATTCCTTCTACCATTTAATTCAATTTAATCGAATTCATACGATCGCCAAAGATGAAATCAGGAGTTTGATGGACGCTCTTTCTTCAATGTAGTTTTTCAACAAATTGCTAATACTCTGTAAACTTATTGGTTGTGAAAGTCTATGCAGTATTATTTCACTTCAACTCAGTAAAATATTCATACACAGCTCCATGAGCCTGTATATCAGTGTCATAGTTGTACAACTCAACTCTTCACTCCTAACACAATCATTTAACGTTCAAAACGGTAAATATAAGGTGATGAATCACCAACCAATCATTCAAGCAAATATCGTCGGCAAACCGTACTTCCAACAAGAAACTTAGTTGGCCGTCTTTCCTGTAGCTCACCTGTGGTGAAAGTTCATCCTTCAGTTTTCCTGCTTTTGTTGTGTTTCCAAGTAGTTGTTACGCTCATTAAAATGTGTGACAATAGAGAAGGCATTGCATTCACAATTCACTCTGTCAACTCTACGAACAGAATTATTGTCCGAAGTCAAAATTGTATGTCGCAGTCCTCCTCCAATTGTCAAATTTGCTTTTAGTGTGTTAGTTTTTAACAACGTTTTTCTTAGTAATATTGTAGTATATAAACTGACTAAGGCAACAGTAAGGGTGAGTTGGTCGATTGATTCCCTTCCTTTTTCTTCTTAACAAGAGCAGTGCATGATCGCATGTTGCATCGATTTGCTCTCAGCAAAAGTTCGAATTTTTAGGCTCTCCTGGGATCACGGTTGTAAGTGGTGTACATACAGTCTTCAAAATGTGGAGGTACAAAAGCTACAAATCTATTTATCTTCCAGCATGGTTACTGCATTTTATTTATTTATTTTCTATAATTGAAAATAGGATATAGCTCAGAAAGTAGTCTTTCAAACGTATCCCCTATTCCTATTTGATTCGTGATGGTTCCCAGTAATCGACCATTTTCCTGAACCCAAGGCCTGATATTGCTATTATAATGCAAAAAGTGTTGAGTTATAGAAGATGTAGGGTCCAAATTCTAAAACATTGCTTTTTAAAATACCTACTTTTAGGTTCATGTTAATAATAATAAATATCATAGTAAATAGCAGAAGAAATGTACTAATTACGAGCAAAATTCTTCCTTTAAACGTTGGGGTGGTGGAAAATTAATTAGCTTCTAAAACTACCCTGTAGTTACCCACCGTAAGAACTCCACTCCCAATCTAATTAAAACAAATCTTTGCAGCAGAATTTGAATGTTGTTATGTGATCATAGGATATCTGTCACATCTTGTTGATCTTTCTATGTTTACTTTTCGTGGTTATAATGAAATGAGTAAATAATGAATAACATTCTTGGGGTTAGCATCTAATGAGCGTCGCCCACGTATTTTCTTTAGGTGTGGAATGGGAGGCTACCAGTAGCAAGTGCGATCTCGCAGTAGTGTTTTTTTTCTTTTTTCTCAATAATCTCCCCTCAAAGACGGAGGGGGCATGCCATTAAATAAAAACTAAATGAAATAAAAGTAGGGAGGACGCCCAGGTTTACCTGATGCCGGCCCTTGGGATATGGGAAGTTGAAGATGATGGGGGAGAAGGGAGGGATGAAAGGAAGTGCCCCTATAGAATGACCACCAATTTAAGTAAGAGCCCAGGATGACGCGGGTGGTGATACCACAAAGTACTCCTGACGAGATGCCCAGCTCAAGTAACTCCGTGGCACTTTTCCCACACCACACTCCGCGCCTTGACTTTGCACTAAGTGCTAGTCACTCATTTGCTTATAATCTATTTATGACTTATAGGCTCGATAACCAAGTGGCTGGAGCAGTATATTCTCATTTTACTTTTCTGGTTTCAATTCGCTGAAGGAACTGATTGTTTTTTAGGGTTATCGTAGATTTATTAGAGAGTGAATGTTAAACAAGCGTGATGAGAGCTTTCACCATCTTCTAGTGCAAGCAACAATGATGCTAAATGCCTAGTTGGCTAAGACAGAGGGGCCCATTTACTTAGTGTTGCCATTTGAGGTGACTTGAAGGATGGTGAATTTTTATGGGCATTTGATAGTGACAGAATACAGAGTAGAGAGTAGAGTAGGAACTAGAAAGTAATCAAAATCGAACAACTAACTGAAATTGCAAAGTTTAAAGGCGACATTTCAGATTCAACTGCAGTAGTTCACTACTAGAAAGTTCTACGTCTAATGAGCCTGGGTTGGCAGATGGGTGACGTTAAACAAACCATTCTAACGTTCTGTCAAGGTCACATAAATGTGGTCCCTTCTGGGTGACATTAAGGGCCTGTTAGTGGCTGCCAAAAACTCTCTGTACGCTCGTATCTGTATTAGGAAGGTTATTACTGTCGGTTCAGAAATGGTCAATTTCTCTTTACATTTGTTGGGCTTTTGGATGGCTGAAGGGCGATTATAGTGTACGAAGGTGGACAAAGTGCCCTCCCCTCAACCTAAAGACAGTATTGGCTCTCAATCATCTCCCAATGTCCTTAATCAGCCCTATACTTGAATTTTAAAGGGTTAACTCCACTCACTATGATAACAAATATCGAGTATAAATAGACAGAACAGCAAATAATATGCGTACGTAGTTCCATAGAATGCTACAAGAATGCACTGATCTTACTCTTGTGGTATTCTCCAATTATTTTGTTTTTGCAAATGAAAATTGACTCCTTCCCAAGAAGTTAGACACCATTCCCGTCTCCTACAATGAGCAGTTTTTTTTTAATGAGTAAATTTTTTGAAGTTTCTTATACCTACTAATAACGTCATCGCATCCCTCCTGCCTCGTGCCATTGTGGTGTTATTAATGCGGGAAAATTTGAAAATTCAACATAAACTGCTCATATTAAGACTGTGCAGTTGGTATCAAACATCAGGATGAAATCTACATTCATTCTTGACAAATTTAAAGCACTTTTCCCCCTCCCTAGAGGTGTCACGCTCAATGTTCTCTCCCTAGTTGCAAACTCTAAATCGAGAATCTCAACTCGCTGAGTACCTGAGATACCTTCAGTCCCAATTCCCATTACGGACCCTGGTATGCATATCCCCCCATCTTTGAGCTACCTTTTATTATTATTATTATTATTTCTTATTGTACAATAACTGGTGTCGATATCCTAACATATAGAAAATTGGCTTCCAATTTAGACTTGCACGTATATTTAAAATCTTATAAATTACAATTCGGTTACAGTATATAGTGATGGTGGACCCATATAAAAATGTTAGTCTTGTATTATGTACAGAAGTTAGTTAAAATAGTCTACATTCTAAAACTTCACACTGTTTGATGTTGAAATTATTTGCCTTCTCTTTCCTTTTGATAAAATTCTTTTTTCTCGATTTATACCACAAAATATTGCGAGTACCACTAAAAAACTAAAGTTATCTTTTTGTTGCGAAATTATAACATTAACATTTTACTCTTCTGGTTGGAAGCCAATATGTGTAAAAACTTCATAGATGGGTATGGCAGTTGTAATGTTTTAAATACTGGTTAGCTGAGAATGATGACATTTTCTTGTTCTATGGAGACATAACCCGTTCATCAGTTTCTATACTGTTAACATATTGGTTTATATTAACGAATAGTAGAACAATAAAGATTGATATGTTTAGTGTAAAAGATGTTCTAACTTTTTCCGAGTAAGCCTGTGGTACGTAAATCTTTCGTACAGATCTCATGGTACGTTACATCTATCAGCTAACATTTTCTGATATCTAAACTACAATCAACAAGCGAAAAATGCGCATGTCCTTTTAAAATTGATTTGTGTTTAATTTGGTTATTTTAGCCAAGTGTTTCTTGCATTTCCTATTCGCCCTCAGTCGTTCACAAATTCAATACTGTAGGCAGATTTTTGAGGCTATTGAAAACATTAAAAATATCAGCTGTTATAGAAAAATAATAGAATACAGTTTTGAAATACCCTTGATTCTATAACATGTACCTACTTTATTGGAGAGTAGTTGCCGATCCTCCATCCATTGTAAAATTATGTACATACTATATTTATTGTTCGTATTAACTTTGTTCGAAGTTGAAAGCTTCACGTTCAAAATTGTCAACCTGGTATTGTTATTTGCTTGTTTTCGCTTTTGTTTTGTTTTAATCTTAAATTATGTGTACCATTATTGGTCAGTAGCTCCTATTTCCAGACAATGAACGACGATCATGATTTTAAATGAAAGTAGATCGTATGTTTGATATCAACCACTGCTATAACCGCAGCCACAAATGCTGTATTTGCCAAATACCGATTATTTGGCTCTCGTTGAGTGCCATTGAAAAACACATAGACCGAGCAGCAAGAATGGATGATGATTGTGTCAATCAGTTTTTAGTGGCTTACTGGAAAGGACACAAATGCTCGTCAAATGTTTGTCCATGTTCAGCCTGCGCTCGAAATTTGGCAAATCACGAATGTGTGAACTGTGCTTTTTTAATGGGACCTGATGAATGCCAAATAATCGGCACTCGGAAAATACTGATGTGTGGTTGCAGCTTTAACCTGAGCCATTTTGTGATTGTTGCATCAGAAATTAGGGAACGTGCCTTTCCCTCAGCGTGAATGAGTTTTATTCTTGATCCTTTGGGGTGCAGCGATTGGGGATAAAACTTTGAATACCTCATTGGCATACACTATAGTTGTATCGAAGAATATTGGTAGCTTAAGATAACTGCTATCTGCCCCACCAACTTACTGACAACTTCAGCTCAACTATATGGCTCTCGACTGAAGTTCTGGAGCCAATAGCCATTCTTCATAAAACTGAGGATTCCTCCTAGAAAGTAGTCAGCTGATACGATCTCCCCTCGAGATTCTGTACCATCTGCCATACCGAATATGGGGCATTCAAGGAGCAGATGGGAGGCTGTTTCTTAGTCTTCTTCTCAAAATCTACATACTGGATCACATATGCACTCTCCAACTCTGTTCAGATGTTTCCCAAAGCACCCATGCCCAGTCACAATCCTCAGTACGATTCCCATACTCTTTCTAGATGGACTGTAAGCTGCTGTACTCCTGTGGCAGTACAGTTTTCCATGCTTCTGTCCTGGCGAGTTTCCCCAAGTTCCGTTTATGTTTTTTTCTTATGCATTCTCACAAAGCGGTCGGATTGCTTTGACTTTGAGTGTCACATTCCTCTACTGACTTATGATGGTAACCTTACCTTGCCCCTTGTGAAGGTGATGGAATGGTGTAGTTGCCCCTTCCGAGGAGTTGGATGCATTAATTATGCTCCGCCACGCTCAGAGGATGATCCAGACGCTTGCAGGCGTCCAATTCATCTCCCAAGTCGACAGAATCTAAAATCGGGAAGGGGCCAACTAACCTTATCCATCACACCCTACACTCCATAATAGTGTTCTTCTTCCCCTTTCTATCTGTCCCCATCAACCTACCTGCAATTTCCCCTCATCTTTCTGACATAAGTTTCAAAGCCAATCACCTTTCTTCGCCAAACTGAGGATTCCTCTTACAACTTAGTCTGCTGATGGATGCAGTTTCCTCTTGGTGGAGTGTCCCAAAGATTCCAAACTGTCTGCCAGATGGGAGGCTTTCTCTTCCTCTCCACGCAATCCACCTGCTGGAAGACCTCTGTAGTCTCCAATCCTGTTCAGAAGTTTCTTGAAGCACCAATCCCTAGTAAACGTCTCATTTTCCTCCTAGAGGGACTGAAAGTGTCTGTTATCCTGTAGCTGCATAGTTGTCCACGTTTCCCCACTTCCTGTTGTGCTTTTTCCCTACTCTCCCACCAAGCGGTTTTATTGGGACTGATTTTTGAAGACGACTGCAGTATTGCGGCGTCTTGGCTCTACGTTCCTTAGTAGTTTTCTTTCTCTGATGTTGGGATTTCGATTTTCTATGAATATTGGAGAGCTCAGCGGTAGGACGAAATCGTGAAATTATAACTTCTAAGAAAACTACTCCTGATTGTAAATGGTGGTTATGTTAAACTACTATGAAATTATCTACTTTCATTTGAAAATATAAAATAATCATGTAGGTGTCCCCATTACTAATTCCTGTCTATGAACGCATCCTGTAGAACGAACATAAGGCGGAAAATGATCACAAGTAGATTTTGAGTGAAGTGTTGAGCAGTTTTTTAATTATGTTTTTGATGTTTCTGATCTATTTGGTTATGAGTTAATTTTATTTTGAGTACAAGAATGTTATTAAGCCGTACAAAATCAAGTGAAATAGATCCAGAAATGAAACAGAGAGAGGCTCGAAATTGTTATGCCAACTTACTTATTGATAACGTCTATAATTGCATTTTAAGATCATCTCAAGTGGGCAGGGACGTAACTAGGGGGGGGGGGGGGGGGGCTGCCCTGGGCGCCAAATAGGCAAAAAAGTGACAGCTTACCAATTTCTTTTAAATATTATGACCGTTTGGAGTAAATTTGAAAATATTTACTAAAAGGAAACATAATATAAATAAGTAATGCAATAGGCCTACAAGAAAGGACAAAAGATTTAGAAAACGTATACTTCGCGAGGCGAGTATTTAGGGCAGTTGACGAGGCGAGTCTACTCCATTCGAACTTTTGGTTTATATTTGCCAAAACGGCCTCCACGACGCCTATCCCAATATAACCACAGCTTTGAGAATTTTTCTTACAATACCCGTGCGTGTAGCATCGAATGAAAGAAGTTTTAGAAAACTGAGGATAATAAAAAACTACATCAGGAACTTGACAGGACAACAACGACTAAGCAACTTGGCCATCATATCAATAGAGCACAAAAGAGCTTCAGCACTATCTTTTTATGGTATCATTAAAACATTTGCAGCAAAAAAAGCCCGACAATTTTCATTTTAAAGTTTGTTTAGGGCTTCCATTTCGTACAAAAATTCATTTATCATCTATTAGTTTGTTAAATTTAATAAAAATTATATGGTATTTTACATTGAGCACTTACTTACCAAACCTTCCTCCTTTTAGTAAAAGAGTTTATACATTGTGAATAAATCAAATTAATTATATTTGTATTTTGGTTCATTGGTATATTAAGATGGTATGAGTCATGAGATATCGGGTCTATGGGGGCGCCAAATTTATTTCTTGCCCCGGGTGAAATATGGGCTGGTTACGTCCCTGCAAGTGGGTGCTCACCTCAAGCGTTAGAGTAGGTACCTACTTCTTCAAATCTTGCTTTTTTTGCAGTCTTGCCAACATATCAACTTAATTTTCAATACGCTTGTCCAGTATTTTCTCCCCTCGATTTTTTTTGCAATCTTTATTAATATTTTTCTTTTTTTCATCTACGTATTTGAATGTATATAAAGTTAAGCACATTGGCTGCCAGTATTTAGGGCACTGTAGTTAAATGCATGTATTGTTTAGCATGGCGTGGGTGTACCGAGTAGCCAACCGCGGGTAGTAAACTTCATACCCAAAACTAAAGGTCAGTATGCATCATTTTCTTCTCTTTCATCCTAAGGTTGAACATTTGTATGGTACCCTTGATTTTAAGCTTGTTTAAAAATTGCTTCATGAATGATCACTAAGATATTAATCATTTGCAATTAACTAACAAAGACGCAGCTTTCACATTTGCTGGTGAGATCCGTTCGTTGAGTGGTTATGTTATGTGATTTCCTTGAAATTCCGTGCCTGTTTAATTCAAATGTTCGTGTATTTTATATTTATAGGTCCCAGTGGATCAACGCCCAGCGCGAAGTCCAGTATGAGAATCATCAAGCACATGGAACCGTCACCTCTTCCCAAAGCAGGTTTCTGTCATTTAATTCACAAATACCTACTAATGGCCCCCAATTTTCCTAAAGGCGACTTTTTCTCATCTTTTCGGTTGCTTGTTGTACTGAGTTTTAAGCACCCCAATCAAATCAGAATGAATTTAAGGGGGAGTTATGAAAAATGTTTGCTGTACGATACAATGGCATATTATCGAAAATAATGGACCAAAATTGTGGAAACGGGGAGATTTAGCAAAAACATTATTTGAGGGAGTTTATTTGGTTTCGGCTTGCTATCATGGGAGGGGGCACTTTTCCATCGATACTGAACTCTTCAGGAGTGGGGCAGAGGACACAACTAAAAATCATTGTTAACAAACTTGAAAGATTCCCTACGAATGATTGACTTTCTAATTCGTTTGATTTTCTTATTGGTTGTAATTGCTGTAAAATTTGGAGGAATTTAGTTTTATCATTTAAATCTATTGAAACCAGTTTGCACAGTCGCATACTATCTTATATTTGGGACTCGAGAGTCTCCTCCTCCATGCAACACAGAACTGTGTTCTTTGGTGAGGGATAGTTCCTGGTTCTAAGGATTGAATATCATGTGACAGAGTATGATGATTTGTTTTGTAAACAAGTATCAGTGGCGGCTCCTGTCCTGAAACGGGGGTGCACCGAGACCTTAACAGACAACCACGTAGGGATCGTGAGACAAAATAATAGCTTTTGCTGCCCAAACACAAATTTCAACTATCAATATGCAAAGAGGATCAATCTTGTTCGATTTCTCGGCTTCAAATCGTGAAACAAACGACTCAATCCTACCTTTTGAAGAATTTCACTAGTAAGTACGTAAATACCTTTAAAAAAATGGAAATTTTGAAATGAAATGATATTTTGAAATAATGGCATTGGCCCAATGCCATTGGGCGCCTTGCGTCAGGAATAATCACTCTGCTCCACCAACAATTTCGTGAACTCACGTTTTATAGCACTTACTGTATTCATCGCGTATTTAGAGCTAAGACAGTTCAGTCACAAGGGTTGGGGTCAATCAACTGATAATAAGATAAAAGTGTGTTTTGGTGATTCTAGTGCACTCTAGCGGGTGTGCTCCTGTGTAAGGTCTCTGAAATTTTGCGCGCTTTATTTCGGGCACTCTCATTGGTTCGTTCTTTGCACTCAGATCCAATCAATGCTTTGTTCCCCTTCCATTCAGAGCAGAGACTGGGTTTTGTTCCTGGACAGTGAACCCCTATCTCCACCATCCTCTCACCCATCCTGATGCTCTGTTAGGCACGTCGTTTTGATACTCTACTGCTGTTCAATGAGGATTCATGAGGAAAAGTTGGAAAACAGTACGATAATATTATACTTGAGGAGCTTACTTTCAAAAAGGCACATATCCAAATCTGGGAAAAAAAGTTTTTTGTTGAATCAGATCCCCCTATCATTTCCAAACAAAACAGAACACATCCACGTCAATTCCGGGGCTTAAGTTATGTGTTTGCATCAAAAGGTAACAAATCCGTCCCCTACATTTTTTTCAGTGCCTTGCAATCGAAATGGCACATATCCTCCAAATTTCGTCAGGCGATAAGTCGTGGGTTTCCAAAAAGGCACATATCCAAAAAGAAGCATTGCGCCTTCGTCTTGACGTTGAATATTTACACGAGACTCGATAGATGGCAGGCATGACAAATGGAAATATGGAGTCAGTTAGGTTACAGACCCAGAGAGTGCGCGTGCTGCCCCTTTCGGCTGTATTTATCTGTGCCTTCTCACACATTACTCCGTTGAGAAACTGAAGAAAAACATCTCCTCTAATCTGCAAATCGTTTTTTTCACTTCCTGAACATTTTGTCGGAATGGATATGTGCCTGTTTGAAAGTAAGCTCTTCACTTATCATTATTATCAGGGATCATTTTCATTTTGGCCAGGATGCGCTTGCGGTCCTGTCAGCAGCTGCCCCTGTACACTTTATGAAGGGATTTATTAACTTCATTTCATTTTATGGCTAGTTAGGTAGCTTTGAGGTGTAATATCATAGTATCGCCATCCATCTTCGTTTGAATGTTTTTCCTCCAGGGAACTGTACCAATGTGTAACTGGTTTCCATGTGTTCCAGAGGTGAACAGGTGTCCGACCCTCAGCCTCAGCGGAATGGTGTCGAAGAGGAGAAAAGAGTTTGAGCGGATGTTCACCGCTCCCGCCACTTGTACCCCCACAAGCCGCGCCACCCTCGTATGACACCTTCCTCACAACCCCCTACCCCATATTGCGCCCCTCCCATAACAATTAATTTCAAGTTTTTTCTTTTTGTTTTATTTTTTAGGCAAATTAATAAGTAGAATATCGTGAAATTGAGCTTGTTTTTATTTACTAACATCGTTAGAATACTTTTTTTTGAGTTTGTGCCAAATTTTGTGAAGAAATTGATATAATTGGTGGAAATTATTAGTTTGAGGAATATTTGACAAATCTATTCACTACTTTTTCCGTTTACTACTTCGTCTTTGAACAGTTTCTTGTTATTTTCGTTAAATATTCTAAGCTAATCTGAAATCAACTACTTGTGTTACTCCTCTCTACCTACAACTTTAAGAACCTACTTAAATGCAAACAAAATCTACTACTTATTCTATGATCCTCCCACGTACGTTTTGTTGAATTGTTACCACTGTGCATGCAGTATAAAAGATGCGTAAATGTTTCTATTATGCTTGAAAGAAATCTTGTTACTGAGAAATAAATATTCTTAACGAATGTTGAATTATGATATTGCTTTATTTAAGAACAAAATATATATATCTGAAAAAAAGACATTAGAGACGTTTAAAAACAGTAATACGATGCATCGCCTGTTTATAATGTAATTACAATGTTGTTGAATCCGATTTAAATAATTTTGTTGGTTCCTTGTGTTGGACTTCGTTGTACAACAGATGAATCGCAGATCTTGTAAAATACTCTGGACTGAAATGGTCCCCGCCTCGAAAGTTGAGGAAGTCATTTTCCCGTCAATTAGAAAGATGAATTATAATAAATAACGTAAATACTCAACAAATGGAAAAATTCAACATTCCATACTAAATGAAACAACTCTTTTGCTCAATGGATGCTCTGTAGAATGTAACTCATCTTACGCTAGTTTCCATTGTGTCGTGGAGTCCAAACCGATAATATCATGTTGAACGTTTTTCACTCAATTATAAATGCTGTCATATAAATATATACATAGCCTTTCATTATGGTATATCTTGTACATAACATAGGTCATGTGTATTAAAATGTAATGATTAGCTTAATAACTTGTACCATTGTAAATGTAGTTATGTACTGTCGTAACTTTTTATATTATATAGAAAACAAGAAATTTAAATCGTGTTTTTGCTTTATATTCTTCCTAGTTCTGGTGAGTTGACAGTTACGGATGTATTCAACACTAAAATCAATCTACCTAGTGATCAACCTGTAATGGTTTGCTTCCGCAAAGCCCAGGAAACAACAAGCTTAACAAAGCCTGTGGTAGACTTTCGACCCTCTTTATTTGCCCAATCTGCGTCAGCATAGGCAGAAACAGGAGTATCTCAATCATTTCTAAACAACAGTCCAAAATCCATAGTTCCACGAAGATATCGTAGTACTCTTTTTGATGATTTCCAGTCTGCTTCGGTGGAATTACTCTAAAAACGACTGTGATAGTTAACAGCAAAGCACAAATCTGGGCGACAAGCCAGTGCTAGATGCATTAAGCAACCAACTAATTCCCTGTAAGGCTTCTTCTCAATTATGCATGGTGCTGATGGATCTCTTTCAGGTAATTTAATTTTTTATAGGAGTCTTTACTGGGATACTGTCTGCCATTTCAAAACGCTGAAGAACACGTTGGATGTAGTCACTTCGAGATAACATCATTCTGTCTGATCCTCTCACAACTGTCCTTCATTCTGAATTCACCACTTAAGGAAACCTTGATTCTTTTAATCATGGTGAGATCATTAAAAGGTATCAAAAGATCATCTACGTAGAGCAACAAGTAGACTACACTTACACCTGAACGAAGAACATAAAGACAGCGGTCAGCCTGGCAACTAACAAAACCCAAACTGGGGAGAAAACTGTCAATTTTTGCATTCCATTCACAAGGTGCCTGCTTGAGTCCATAGAGAGTTTTATTCAACCTCAAAGCAGAATTGTTGCTAGGCTTCTCAAAACCAGGAGGAAACTTCATATATACCTCATCCTGAAGTTCTCCGTACAAATAAGCGTTGCTCACATCCATCTGAAAGGCGTCGTAATTCTTGTGGCTAATCAATTACAAGAAAGTTCTAACAGTCTTGTAATGGCAACACGTGCTCATGTGTCAGTATAATCAAAATCTTTGACCTCCTAACACCTTTGTACCACTAACCATGCTTTATAGGCATCAGCATTTCCACTGCATCAGGTTCTGGGCCCATAACCTGATATTTATATGGTGCTTTGGGTTAAGCAGAATAATTTAGGTAGTTATATGGAAATATAAATGTATATATTGGAGGCAAAATGAACAAAAGTAGAGTTTAGACAAAATGGCAACGACTATAACCTATACGTCGATTAATTGGTGCAATAAAATTGAATAAGATGACTAGTTTCTAAAGCCTATTTGGTTTGTATTAATAATTCATCCATATTGGATGGTGCAGAGAAAATACTTTTTTAAATTACTTTTTTTTAGAGGTGTATCAAGTATTAACACGAAACGGTACAAAAAATCGTGTCTACATCTCAGCTTTTCAACGGTATAATCTTGATTTTACTTTCCCAATAATTCCTTTAATTATTAAAGAAAGCAACGGTTTTCGTTGAAAATCCTTATTTTTTGAGGCTTACTATCCTAATTTCAACTCATGAGGTTCCTTCTAAGAGGCTGGGACCGAAAATCTGTGGTAATTTATGGAGCTGGTTTGGATTTTGAAAATTTAGTTCACTCTAAAAGCCTCTGTTTGCCTCGCGAAGATGACTAGAATGTCACATTTAAAAGTTGTTCGTGAATAATTTCAAAACTGAATGCTGTCATTTTCTATACGTACTAAAGTTAAATTTGTGGATCATTTTACAAAATCGATTGAAACCCAAAACTGTGTATTAAGGTAGGTCGTTTAAAACACATTAAATGTGCTCATAAGAAATTTTCTTACAAACAAATATTAAAATTGAGCTGTCACCTTCAAAACCACCGAGCCACCTCATTATCACCTTTCTCTGACTTCGTTTATAATTAAATCGTACTGGACGTTGAAGGGGCCAGTAAAATACAAAAACTCGTTGAAAATCATTTTATTTACAGGAAAAAAAGTTACTACTCCTAATATAAATATCAAAATACAACAAAGGTTTATCACATAAATCATACATCATTTTCAAGTACATAGTGCGAAAAACGACGATTCAATTCAACCTATCGATTTTAGGATAAAATTCACTTCAACAAACTATTGCAACATTTTGACTAGATTTAAGATTATTTACGCGTAAAAAATCACACTTAATGAATGTTTATTCTGTCAAGTTAAGTACACACGCTAATAAAATAAGCAACTAAATGATCAATTTCTAAAATATATTAACAACGTTCGAAAAACCCAACAGTTTCGGAAGGAAGGTACCTCTTATTTAAGATTCACGGCACAAATGTTACTATCCCTGCGATCCCGTGAAAATGAGTGCTGTTTGTTGCTATGAATTCGCAGGGGGAGTTTTCTTATGGAACGGGTGGTTTCTTTCGTTTTCATTTTACGTGCCTTGAATTCTTGGTCCCTTTCAAGTACCATTCAGCTTGCACCTGTCTTTTCCGGAGGAAGTGCTCCGACAGTATTATTTCTAAAGTGGAAACAGATTTGAGATGTGTATTCAAAGCGGTTGTGCAAGTACAACCTGAAATATTTAATAGTGCTTTAACGGAAAAATCAAAAATATTTTCGAATTGCAGGGTTTTGTAGGAAACTGAATAATAGGTCTGCAGCAATTAATATGGTTTCTGCAGCTTAGCATAGCTGACAGCATAAGGGGCAGTAACACCAGGGAAAGAAAAGTGAAGCGCAGGCCCATGCGGAAAAGCTCTCCTCACGTTGTTTGGAAGGAAAAGCACCAAGGGCAAGTTGGATGGAGCAGGAACTGGCTGCTCTGAAGTAATACTATAAGGCCACACCTGCGTTGGATCCGTATTTCCCCCGATCCAATCCTGCGTCGGCTGACCATTGTGATCCAATGACTTCCAAAGTCGGCGCCTACATCGTCCACAACGTGATCCGATCCAATTCAGGAAATCAGTTTGAATGGCAGCGAGCACTTGGGAAAGCCCACTGTTTTACCTGCATATTATCAGCGGGTCTGACAACTTTCCTGAAGAGACGCTATAGGAAGACATGGGTCCATCAGTTGTAGTGGTTAGACCTGGACTTTTTTTACCAATTGACAAAGTCCAGGAGTTCCATCGAATGGCCATTGAAACCGTCGACATCATTCATGAAGGAACATGAAAATACGTAATTGCCCAATCCAATTTCAGGAAGTGTGTCAGCCCTGAAGAAAAACTCCCCTGCTCACGTTGAATCCAACTGCACCTCAATCGACTCCCACACATGCTCACGTGTCCCTGCTGTGGTAGGCTTCATTCTGCTGATCCCAAAGACCCTTACAAGTCGAATTCCCCCATTTCCTCCCATTTTCAGCCCTTCGGCCTCTGGAAAGAAACACGTTTGAATGGCCAATGGGTCAAAACGAATAGGTCATTGCAACAGGATTTCTTGTTCCATTGTGCGCAACTACATTACGCTCTACTTCTTTGTTTTTCTCCCAATTCCATCGGACAAGGGAGAATACAGATACAATGTAGGTGTAGCCTAAGCCATTTCAGGGCACTTTTCAGAGGAAACGGACTGCTTTTCAGTCGGTAGCGAAATCATTTTGGTACAGACCTCGATACAGAGGGCAGTGGATGCTCAACACCTCCCCCTCTGTCAGCCTATAAATTGGGTTTCCAGTTAAAATCAAATCAAATAGGTACATCTTTTGATGGATATGGTTATGAAGAGTTAGGGAGAACAATGTCGGTCTACAATTTATTGTTTATACCTTGACAGGATTCTGACTCCTATCTTCTAGAAAAGTTCCCTTCTAAATTCTTTATCTACCAGGATGAATTGACCAAATCTCTCCTACACCACAAGAGCTCGTCTGCACATAACAGCTCCCGGGAGTCAAATATGAGAAAATGAAGATAAGCAATGCGGATTCAACAATTGTTCACTGAAAAAAGATGTAGGTAAACGTAATGATGTATTACATAACCTTATCTGATTATCATCTGGTTGGTCGCCCCCGTTACCTGCAGAAATCTTCAACCACCAAATGAAAACAGGAAGAACTCTCTTCTCAACACCATTGCTGTCTTCTATTTTTATTCATCTAAAACAATTACTCTATAGTTTCATTAATTTGCTGTTTCTCTCTCGTTAAACCCTTTCCCTACTTTTCCTCAGTTCTATAGGCAGTAGGTATCTTTTTCACATTAATTTACAACTGTTTTTGTAACGGATAATTTTCTATCATCTAATCGGTTTCGTAATTTGGGGCATATTAAAACAAAAAGTAGAATAAATAAACTTAAATATTAAATTAGATTACGAAATAAATAATTTATTGATTATAGTACATACATAAAGGCTGTAGGTACATTAAAACGACCCATAATCGTCTGGTGGCTCAGTCTTGATTTTTACTTCAACTTGACTCAGGAGGTCGAGGATGTTATCTTCATCAGCAGGCTCTTCCTTTATCTTTATGTTGGGGTCAAACTCGAAGTCTTCCTGTCGTTGTGCCGTGATCAGTTCGTTGGAGTCGAGTGGATCCACTTGTTCCAAGCGAGGACGCTTCGCGTTGGAGAGTCTCTCAGACACTACTTTGGACCATCGGCTCTGGAATGCGTAACAAATAATATTCAAAATTCTCGTAAAATATCAGAGACAATGCATATACAGTTTGATTCGTAATTTCTTAACATTTTTAGAGAGTTGCACCAAGTAATAGTATAATAGTATACATAGGGATGTGTAACAAAGGAGCATGATGGAATGGTAAAGTTGCCCCTTCCAAGGATTGAAGCTACTATTGCCCGCAATATCCAGAGGAAATCCCACATACTAGAAGGTGTCTGATATATCTCCAGAGAGGGCAGTTTCAAGAATCGAGGGAGAGGAACTAACCATTTTCATCATACTCCCTGGGATTTCAAAAAGCAGGAGGGGGTTCGAATTGCATGCTTATCTGCAGCTGGAAAGAGATATCAAGCCCTTCAACCAGCTGTACAAACGATTACTACATATTATCTCCAGAATTCAAACTCGTGCCTTTTCCCGAAAAATATTGTCACTTTCATCCGTTGTGTTCCATTAGATACCACTAAGGTATCCTATAAATTAACTCATTTCTGTCTGAATAGTAGTGATCATAATCCAGAATTATAATGATATCCAACATCATTATGTTAAACTAATGCTGTAGCCCAGAGCAGAGGGAGCAAACAGATCATTCAGAGAGTTGTTATTGGAACATGGAGAGATTTGTTAGTGGTGGATATACTCGCAGTTCTGTAAAAGCGTTTGCATGTTTTACTGGGATACCGTGGCACCAGGAAAAGATTTTTGGGATTTGGAAATAAGGTGAGATGTTACGTTCTGGGAAAACTCCGTGTTTTTAGGTTTGAAGGCGGAACATCATTTTATCTGAGAGTGAATCTGTGATGAAAATTTTCGATAAAGTCCTACCAATTGTTTAATGAAACAAGCATTTTTCTAAAAAGTAGTTGTAGTAGTTGTAACGTTGAGATCCTAAGAAGGTTTTTCCTTAAGAGAAGCACCACATTAAAAGGTCAATAAACCAATTCAAAACAAAAGAATTGTGGCAACTTCTCAAAAAATTTCTTTCCGAGATGATAGAGATTCCGTGTAATGAAATTTAAACGTACGCAATAAGTTGAGGGCGTTTGGTCATTTTTTGCCGCAAACATTAGGGAGGTTGAAAATAATTAACGTTGGAATATTTGGAGCTCGAACTTCAAACAGAAGTACAGGGGATCGCCACCATTTATGGTAGTGTCGATCTTAGGGATTTTTGACGTCCAGATGGCTGGTTTGTTTACTTTTACGCCCATTATCTTTAGATATCTGCTAAATTACCCTGTTTTTAATTGCCTTGACTGTTGACAACCAACAGTGGAGAAACGACTCGCAATAATCACTGCAGGAGTATTATAACTTATTCGAAGGGGAATATTTAAATGTTGAGCCTATGGGGGCTACGTGAAGGATTCTGGACAATTTGACAGCTAAAAATAAAGGGTCAGTGGATCTTAACCACGCTCTGAAGCCACGTAACATGGGAAGTGATGGATGTCATAGCTCCCCACGATGGATGTTACAGGGGCAGAGACCATCCTGGCAGGCAGTTTCGAACTTGGGTCCAGTAACAAAAGCGCTATTGGCGATGTTTGAAAATCTGCAGGTGGTGGATGGTATGCTGGTTCGAGTATGGGAGGATGAATCAGGGGCTTCCTCTTCCAAGGACAGAGGAGATTGAATCCAGCACACCCAGAGGATATCCCAGATGCGGGGGATTCAAGAATTGGAAAGGAAGCTATCATTATCTTTCACAAACTTAGGTTTAAATGCTACATAGGTTCGCATTTAATGATACCACCAGCTCTATATTCACAAAGAAAGGAAAAATGCAATTAACAATATTTATAATTTGGAGGTTTTTGTTGAAAGGAATTTCCAGGTAATTTTAACCACATTTTGTTAACATCTACATGTATGAGGGAGACTCACCTTGATGCTTTGTCTTATTATACTTTCCGTGACGAAACTTGTGTCGATAGCTTTCTGCTGATTGGGTCGCTGTGTCCTCATCGTCCACAGAGGACCAGCACTTGAACTGATTGTTTCTTCTTCTTGTGGAGGCGGGTTATTATTGTACGTATCTCGCTGATGAACTATCCGAGTTGGGCTCCGTCGTCTTGTTCTGTGAACCAAATCAAGTTTTGTGTGAACATTTTTAAATTTGCCTTCACGAGTATTACATAAATGCGATAATTCTGATAAGATTCCTTTTTCTGGCTCAAGACAACCCTCTCCAATCAGAAGAGCTGACTTGCATCAATTGATTATGCAAAATTTACATCAAATTCGGTGCAATGTACCAAAAAATCAATTTAGTAACTATTTTATTTATTATTATCATTATTTTATTTCGCTTTAGGTCGCGGGAAGGAGGACCTGTCGGTTGGGACACAGCTGATGTGAGCTTGTGGGCCAAAATTCTTTATTTCTATAAAGGCATCAGGGCCCCGTCCTCCAGGCCAAGGCAACTCACTTTCCATCGGCAGCCGCGGAGACGCATGGATAGTGCCCTCAATACTGCTATCTGGGTTTTCACACGGACCCAGCTGGTTACCTGGGACAAAGGCTTCGACCACTTTTCGGCCAAGACTTCGGCCGCCCGTTTCAGGAAACGGGAATATACCACGTGCAAGGACCCATCACAACCCAGCACTAGAAGTGTGAAAGAACCTCGCAAGTCTTCTGCCGCAGCGTCATATTTCCGATGTTTTCATTGGCTGCATTTTGTGAGATCGTTGGCCAATCATGTGAACCATAAGAGGAGGCGTCTGGGTTTATGACTCTGGTATCAAAGTACGCCGTTCTCCCATGGCCTCAGACTCTATCCCCAACCAGCCAAGGATTGCTGTCTTCTCCTTCTACCAGCACTGGCTCAAGACCTGTTGAGTTGCACGCGAGACTCGCCATCCTTGCGCACTGATCCTGAATTTGATCATGACCTCGTTTGACCAGACCACCCTTTATACAATTCAATCCGTGATTGAGATCCATTCGAGCGCCACAACCATCGCATAGATGAGGCAACCCGACAGGTTCTCGTCCGTACCTCACACACAACCCATCCCGGAACTCTGTAGCCAAGAGGTCTAAGCCATCTCTTTGCAAAGGAGCAACTGTGAGCCATGGTGATGTGCCACTTGCCGCGATCCTATCAAGAGCCCTCTTGCGTCTCTGGGACAATGTGCTCACACGGAGAAGTTGCTGTCTTTTTGCTTCTGCAGCCGCGCCAATTAGTGTTCTCTCTTCCGTTTGAACATCCTTCACACGGTCCTCATGATCTTGCATCTGAGGAGTTACTCCCGCCTGTAATGCACTTGCCAGGATTGAGGTGCCACACTCTGAAGAGGTGTAGTTTAGTAACTATTCATTTGGAGAAAATAGACAACACATCATAAACTAAAATGTGTTTTCACGGCTCCGTCAAGAGTAATTTAGCTTGTTACTGACTGATTCTTAGCCGTTCAACTAAGGAGGATCAGTAATAAATATTACTCCATAGTTATTCCTGTTGACTCGGGATAAACTTTCCTTTCACCCAAGTAAGGAGGGAATGGCCCTTAAGATTAACAGTAGAAGTTCTTTTTCATGCTTACCTTGGTATAACTGTGTTGTATTTTTGGTGAAAGTTTCGCATGTGCTTGTGGTAGTCCTTGGGGTCGATGTAAATGCAGGAACACGCATCGCACCTCAGGCAGTCCTCCATTCGAATTTTCGTCAGCCCAACTCTTTTAGCTGTGGAATGAAAACATATAAAACTGAAATGATTTATAACGAAATCCACAAATTGATATTTGAGAAGAGTAACAGCGAAAACAACAAGTTTTGGAAAATATAATTTTAAATGTATCTGACCCCATAGCAATAGCTTCATTTTCTATTCAAAATTTGCTAAAATATTTTATGAATTACTTGAACTGAATTTCATTCACCGGACAGAAATGCCGAGAGACTTGTTTTGGCAAACATAGACGCCTTCAAAAGGTTTGTCAACATGTCTGTCGCGCTAATTCTATAAAGGGTTCTAATTCTATAAAGAAGAAAATTCTATAAATGATGATAACATCGCGTTGAAATGGATATGAAATTATTATATTGATCTTCCCTGACTTAAAAACTTGAGCTGCTCGATGGATTTTACGTTGGCGCATGAGAGCAACCCGTTAGTTGTGCGAAACGGGGACCCGTTTCGGCAAACGCCTACGAGCTATTCAGGGCTCGTTTGGGCGAATATCAACAAGTCAAGGTGCAAACTCAACCTTTCAGTTTTATATGGTTTCGGGTTCAAACCTTTCGTTTAGTCTGACAGTTCGTGTCGGTATGGAAGTGTGTGGATTCAAATTCGTTCAAACACAAGTTACGCGCATCAGGAAGGGCTAGTGACATTCCGCTGTTCCAAAAAAAAATCAGTTTAAAGCTTCCATAGTAACGACGCGAATGCCTCCCGTGTAATATCAATAATGTTCACACCCATGATTCACTACCGATTGAAATCATTGAGAGGGAGATGTTTAGAAGTGCACTAAAAAGGAAAGACCAGGACGATCCATGTACGAGCTGGGCTTTAGCTGGGATAGATGAATGCTTGAAACAAATACAAGATTCGCGGATTCACATGGTCAATTATATGTGAAACTACACGGGAAATCAAGAGTTTACAGAGAGGAAGCCAGAACACTATCGGGTTGTCTTTTCGCCGAAACGGGAGCCGCCCTGCCGCATACCTACGCCAACAAATATGAAGATTTCTGAACAATGAAATACATAGGGGTAGAGTGACTAGGAGCTTATTTACAGCTTAACTTGCGCACTCCCTGAAAATTGAATCAAAATCGGATAACAACTTTAGGAATCAGGCTTGTGACAATATTAAGGAAAACAAAGCAATTGTAATGTTGTAAAACATTTGGAAATTTCACGTGTTTTTAGATTTTGAGGGAAGTGCTATTTCTCAATTACTAAGAAAAGGAGTGGAAAATTCATTCATATTGTCATGCAGCAAAACGGCAACGTATAATTAGTTGAAACATTGGAACCCCCCTTTCACTGGTAGCAAAAGAAAATAATCGTTATTAAATCTTATGGCTCGAATTTAGAACTAACTATTGTAATAAAAAATAGATACATTGCTATGATATAAGCAATGCTGTAAGTAATTTTTAAAACTTTTATTTCATTCACCTTTTCTGTTATATGTAACACTGTACATTGAACGACCATGGCTGCTGGTTCCCTAGTTTTGATCCTGAGTAGCCCTTGCCATTCTACCAACTTGAGTAAGTTTTTAAAGTTGATCAAGGGAACTCTTCTTTGCAAAGTGAGCGATGAAACGAATAGGTAGGTGGTTAGTAGGTAACTTATCGGTTATGAATGATGATAATTTCGTCCGCTTCGGGAAGGGATCAAACATCTGAAGAAGATAACAGTGGTCTCCCAAGAGAGGAAATCAATAAGTTTCCTGGCGGAAGGCGTAGGACCTCCCGATCAATAGCCGCACATTCCGCTCTGTTTAGAAGGACCTTTTAGCTTCCGATAGCGTTCACGTTATCTGAATCGGAACTGCTAACACATATTTTTGTTCTCATCACCAAAACTGTTCATCTTAACCGTTGTTACCGATTCTTTATTCGTACAAGAGGTTGAAAATTGTTTGTCCTAAAACAATAGAACTACCCCAGAAAATTATTATATTATTTTCAGTAATAAATCTTTGTAGTCGACCAATGAGAAGAAGAAAAAAAACGTCTGCCAAGTGGGTGTGGCTCATAGTTTCCTCGTATCCATAACTTGACTGTATAGATCATTGAAAATTATTATAATGGTGCTATTAATAATTTGCAAACCCGTCTTTGAAATGTTCGTATTATTATGGAAATCAAAATGTTGATGACACTCCCGCGTAACGATTTTTGGGTAGTTAGTCCAAGGCTCATTTTATATTATTATGATTTGGGTGGATCTGCGCTTCACAGGACTCATAATATGATTGACCTTGGAGTGCTATGCGATGGCCAGTTTACTTTTTCTGGACACATTGATGCATTGTGCGCTCAGAGCCTTGGGTTTTTTGGAGAGGACCAAGCGTGATTTCTCCACCGTTGAAGCAATTGTACTTCTGTATAAGTCCCTGGTTTTACTACTTCTTGAATACACCTCTCCAGTTAGGTCGCCCATCCACAAGTATTCCCTGGAGAGAGTGCAGAGAAAATTTCTGAGGTACATCGCTTATAAGATTGGTGTCTTGGCCAGCGACGTCGATTATGAGCCTCTGCTTGAGTTGTGCCAACTGCTGCCCCTTGAGACTCGCAGATGCCTGGCAGATCTTAAACTATTCCACAAACGGCTCAGAAACCAACTTGACTGCCCGTCTCTCTTTGCTAAGGTGAATCTTAGAATTCCCAGGATGTCAGCGCGTTTGTCTCCTCTCTTTGAAATACCCTTTTCTCCAACGAACTCCCAACTTAATCAACCCCTTCATCGTCTTCCTCATCTGGCTAATTTGTCACTCTGTGTCACTTTGTTCATTGGTTGTATCTCCCGCCCCCTTTCACTTTTCTTGTCCAATAGGATTCAAGCTCCCTTCACTTCTGAGACTATATAAGATGAGCTCTCTCAACTGCACATTTAGTTATTTTTTGTTACTGATGATGACCTAACAGTCGAAATCGATTTAACTTTGTAACTCAGTATTTGGTGGAAATAGACAATTTTTTCTTTAAATTCTGTTTTAATTTTTTTGAAATGGGTTTCCACAATTTCATCGCGAGTGATTTAGTTCGTATCACTCAGAGAAGGTAGGTATAGATCGATTCAATTTTATTCACACCAACTTTCCTCATTCCTTCTTTTCCCCTGCCGAAGGTACAGCTTTCCCGTTGTCCTTAGGGAAAGCAAGCGAACGAACGTAGAGAAATTCAACTGGACTCGTATTGGTATAATTAAATTAAGCTACAGTATCTAATATTAAAAAACTTAAATGATCACATACTTGGAGGGTTGTAGATTCTCCTGGGCTTGTGATGCGGCTTGGGAGGGGAAAGTTTAACGTCGTCGCCGAATTTGGGCTCGTCCTCTTCTTGCTGTTTCTTCACCTCCTTGTAGAAGAGTTTCCGTCGCAGGAGGATTTCCTCTTTCGTGAGACAGTCCTGAGGGTGCGCCAGGACGTGGAGGTTTCTTTCCGTTTCTGTTTCGAATTTGAGGTTGCATATCTGACACCGGAGATCGTCTGAAAATCGAGGATTTCCTATTAACCGCAAGTTGATCAAGTTTGCATCAGCTCAAACGCAGTTGAGTACTGAGAGCGTTAAAAAGCCAGGAATTCCATTTTATAATGAAAATACATTGCCCCGGCTGCAGAATTTTGTTAACAGGGGTGCTCTTATTGGGAATGACGAGTTGCATTGGTTTTTACTAATTTAATGTGACCGAAAATTTGAACCAACTTACTGACAAGATATATCTGGGTACCTATGTGAAAAACACTCCGTTAGGTAGATACTCATCTTGTTATCGCGTTGCACAGTGAATATAACAATTCTCGGAATAAAACTGCAGATGCTTGATAAAAGGATTTGTGCACGCTCATGCCCATTGATTACATTACATTGACAGTCCTACAGACTTTTGGGCAATAATCATAAGCTAGGGAGTAACCCCGATCGGCTATGTGATCCTTGTCAGCGATTTCTTTCCGATTAGCCTAAGATATTGACATTTTATAAGGAGCCTGTATGTACTGCCAGCGGTATTGATGTTGCTTTTTTCATTACATTTATACGGCAGGCAAGTATACAGTGGTATACACAGGATACTGCACCATTGTAGGAGTTGACATTCCATTCGCCTGCCCACTGGGAAACGTAAGCTCACGTGCCCTGAAAAACTATAATGGCTATTCCACAGCAATTATATCACCTGCTTTGATCCTCATTTGATACTAGGTGATTTATCACGTCCAATCACGTTCATATTCACATTCTATGTCTATAAAACTTCTATCCCTTGGAGAGAGCGAACGGATGAACGTAGAGCGGTCCGAGTGGGCATTCGATTCTTTGGAGGCACGTCTATCAGTAAGGAACATAACCACAATGGTGTTATTTCGAAAGTTTTTGATGTTCGGGTTTTTTAAATTTCAGCACTTTGATTTCAAATTGTATGTAGCCCCAAGAAAAAAATCCCAGAAAATACCCCAAATGGGATTATTGACCCAAGTTTCATAACTCTGGTTCTTTAGCCTTGGGGAATAGCGGACGTAGGGTTTTTTAAATTCAATTTTCGGATCCTACTACAAGTCTTGAACGTAAAACAAGAAATTTTGAGGGCGGAGGGAGATGTTCAAATGTTTTTTCTTGGTCAATTGCAAAGGTTCATTAATAAAAATAATAAACCAACAAATTATTGTTCATTTAACTATTTTTATTATCGTTTATAGATGCAATAAATATGTTAATAATGTTTTATAATTATTAAAAGAACATTAGGAGACAAAATATATCTTAAAATGTTTTAGATAATCTTGTTACAGCGATTCGCGGGGCAGTAACACGCACGACTGTTGAGTCGCATTTGAAAGGTTAGGCAAAATGTACTGTCGAGCTAATTTTGTAGCAGGTAGAATGATGGTACGATTGAAATTGATATTAGATAATTAGAATCTTCTTCACGACTATTTTTAAAATGTTAGCGCAATCGAACCATTACAATCAACCTGAGGAAATGGTGCTTATTGGATTTTACGCAAGCGCAGGGTTATGTACCTTTACGGAATAAAACGCATAGGAGAGCATGTACATTCTAACCGGTATATTCCCTGAACGTTTCATCAGAATCGGATGAATACTTTAGCAATTTGGTCTGCTACAATGATGCTATTGCGTATTTATGTGAGATCATCAGGCATTTGTTACAACAATCTACGCATGCGAAAGCGTAAAATCTACCAAAGATAATTTTCTTGGGTTTCAGTGGAGCGATAGCTCCCAAACTTTCACGGTAGTTGGGGAAAACCAGATAATTTCATGAAAACGAGTCCACTGCTCAGAAACCTATAGTTGTATTAGTGCTTAGTGGATTTTACGTTTGCGCGAGCGCAGAGTGACGGACCTTTCCCCAATAAAACTCATAGGGGAGCTTCTACATTTTAACCAGAATATTTCCTGAAAATTTCATTAGAATAGCATGAAAACTGTGGCAATTAGGCTTGTTATAAGAATTTCCATATTAACACTAGCACAGTGGATACTAATGATCCTGTCGCGTTGACGTTTATGTGAAATTATCAGGTCATTGACACAACAATCTGTGCACGCGTAAACATAAAGTCTACCAAAGATAATTCTCGGGTTCTGGTGGTGCGATTGCTCACAAACTTTAAGGGTAGTCGGTGAAAAGCGGCCTGATCTCCTCATGTCAACACGATAGCATTTTTAGTTGCTAACGTGAAATCCTTGCAACAATCCTAATTGCTACAGTTTTGGTTTATTATTCAATAATAAACCATTGTGATCGCTCTTGAAAAAAAAAATTCTAACCCCCTGTGAAAATTTCATGGTTTACGTTTCAAAGGGTGTAGAACCCAAATCTGCAATACAAATTTTTTCCGTCCGTACTCACGATTTCTCCCGAACGGCTGAACAAAAAAAGCTGAAATTTTCAGGATAAATCCATGTTGGTCCTCCAACGCCCAAATTCTTGAGCCAGCTCTCTCACATATATTAAAGTGCCCTTTAAGGGTTGTCAAAGTTTTGTAAAATCCCTAAAAACCTCAAAAAAAAAAAAAGTCGAGGCGGCCTAAATTTGGACTTTTTTTTGAAGAACTTTCCATGAGGAATCGAATGAGCCCTCCCCAGGTTCGTTGCTCAAACCATTCCCGATATACGACCCGATTTATGGTGCCAGCATTTGCGTTTTTTGGTTTATTATTGTTTATGTTTTGATCGCAGTTACCTAGTGATGTAGCGATGTGGTAATGTGGATACTGGAGTGAACTCCTAAAAGGCTTTGTAGCCGATACACAGGTTGAAGCATTCTGATAACGCATGAAACGCTGCAAATTCTTTCACAGGGGTAAATAATAAATTATTCAATTATCTTGCGTTCATAATTTGAATCTCTACCAAGCTTTGGAGTGTGCGTGTTTCACAAGTGATAGAGCGATTATTGAATTTCAGGAGGCACACAAATATGATCAATGATCAATCCAAATACGTATTTAGGTTGAGAACAGATTTACGTGCTCCATGCATATCTCCTGAAATTCAATTATCGCTCTATCACCTGTGAAACACGCACACTCCAAAGCTTAGTAGAAATTCAAATCATGAACGCAAGCCAATTGAATAATAAACCCCAGTGAAAGAATTTGCAGCGTTTTTATCAGAATGTTCGTGTATCGGCTACAAAGCCTTTTAGGAGTTCAAGTATCCAAATTGAAATTGAACCATTACAATCAACCTGAGGAAATGGTGCTTATTGGATTTTACGCAAGCGCAGGGTGATGTACCTTTACGCAATAAAACGCATAGGAGAGCATGTACATTCTATCCAGCATATTCCCTGAACGTTTGTTCAGAATCGGTTGAATACTTTAGCAATTTGGTCTGCTACAACGATGCTATAGCGTATTTATGTGAGATTATCAGGCATTTGTTACAACAATCTACGCATGCGAAACCGTAAAATCTACCAAAGATAATTTTCTTGGGTTTCAGTGGTGCGATAGCTCCCTAACTTTCAGGGTAGTTGGGGAAAAACCAGATAATTTCATGTAAATGAGTCCTCTGCTCAGAAGCCTATAGTTGTATTAGTGCTTAGTGGATTTTACGTTTGCGCGAGCGCAGAGTGATGTATCTTTCCCCAATAAAACTCATAGGGGAGCATCTACGTTTTAACCAGAATATTCCCTGAAAATTTCATTAGAATAGGATGAAAACTGTGGCAATTAGGCTTGTTATAAGAATTTCCATGTTAGCACTAGCGCAGTGGCTACTAATGATCCTGTCGATTTGACGTTTATGTGAAATTAACAGGTCATTGACACAACAATCTGTGCACTCGTAATCATAAAGTCTACCAAAGATAATCTCGGGTTCTGGTGGTGCGATTGCTCTCAAACTTTCATGATAGTCGGTGAAAAGCGGCCTGATCTCCTCATGTCAACACGATAGCATTTTTAGTTGCTAGCGAGAAATCCTTGCAACAATCCTAATTGCTACAGTTTTGTTTTATTATTCAATAATAAACCATTGTAATCACTCTTGAAAAAAAATTCTAACCCCCGTGAAAATTTCATGGTTTACGTTTCAAAGGGTGTAGAATCCAAATCTGCAATACAAATTTTTCCGTCCGTACGCACGATTTCTCCCGAACGGCTGAACCAAAAAAGCTGAAATTTTCAGGAAAAATGCATGTTGGTCCGACGACGCCCTAATTCTTGAGCCAGCTCTCTCACTTAATTTAAAGTGCCCTTTATGGGTTGTCAAAGTTTCGTAAAATCTCTAAAAACCTCAAAAAAAGTCAAGGCGGCCTAAATTTGGACTCTTTTTGAAGAACTTTCCACGAGGAATCGAATGAGCCCCTCCCCAGGTCCGTAGGTCAAACCATTCCCGATGTATGGCCCGACTTATGGTATGGAACATTTGCGTTATTTTGGTTCATTATTGTTTCTGTGTTGCTATCATTTACATCAATTTGCAGCGTTTTTTCTTTAGTCAGGTTTGTGCGGAAAGACCATGTACAGAAATTATAAACCGTTATTTATTTAGCAGTGGGATAACCAACGGACAGTGTATGGAAGAAAGTCAATTTGTTGTTTTTGAACTATACTCGTACATTTCATGAAATATAATTAATGAAAGTCTGTCAAAAATTTGATGTTGAAGTGATTTTGGAAAATTCAGTTTGTCTAGTTTCATGTCCAGTGAACCTCAATTCACCAGAGTTGGATAGTAAAAGTGAATTATTCAATCGAAAAAAATGGGGAGGTGATTTCGAAGTTCATTTGCCATGTCAAATTCTTCGGTAGAAATTGCCCCCCCCCCCCCCCCCGGTGAAAACAGTATTTTCGACTACCAATATCGCGCGTCTCCATCTCTTAACTTTCGATCAAAGTATTTAATCGCTCTAAAACCCATACCTGTACGTCCCCAAACCCCTTTATTGTGAGTTCCTTCTTAGAGACAAGTTCTCACCAGAAAATAGAGCGATGAAATTCTTTGATCGAAAATTAAGAGGTTGAGACGCGATATTGGTGGTTGAAAATACTGTTTTCACCGTGGGGAGGAGTACCGAAGAATTCGACATGGCAAATACTTCGATAATCCCCCCTCTTTTTTGTAACTGGTCTTGAGTTGAGATTTCCCCTTCACCATCCTGATTCTTGGCGCAAACGTACAGTGATATTTTTTTCGTTTCACTGGCGCATTTGTCCAATTTCGGTGGCAGGCGCAAATGTCCACCAAATTCTAGTATTAAAATCACCTCTGTCGCAAACGTCCGACACGGAACCGGTTTTCACGATTCTTGTTTCGTTCGATCCTAATTTTAATCTAGTCGTGCAAAAAATCTTTACCTTCAAGGAAATTTACCTACTGGTGGGTATTTGACCGACCCCCTCAGCTATCTTACCAGAAAACAGCTAGGGGAGCATGCGTCCCTTTCCCGTTACCTACCATTGTTCACGTCCCACCCCTTTCTTAGCTTATCCCAGAGGATGACCATTACCGCTATATCTACCGTCGAAGCAATGACCAGTGTGGCATCGTACAGTTCAGAACTCTGCTTGTTTGTATGTATATGTGTATATCGTTCTTTTGATTAAAATTATTATATAATATATCTACCGTTGGTATCGAACCGATTCATCTTTATAGTTAGGTACTTTTACCATCTTCCCGCGTTTGAATACCAGCAACATTTTTCTGCAATTTTTTCATTTCGTAATTTCATTTTACCTAAATGGTTTAAATACAGTTCTTCATTGATTTCACTGCCCACATCCACAATAAAACTATAATCAAGTGATTATTTTATGAACAACCTTAAAATTGGCTCTCTCTGAAGTATTGAACAAAAAGGTTTGACAAGAAATCAGTTTTAATCCTCAGGTAACGAAGAAAAAAACGTGAAAGATTCAATATTTAGGGCAGGTGGAAATTAATGCGAGGCTGGAAGGGCTAACAAGACTGAATAGGTAGGAGAACTCAACTCAGCAATAGAAGTAAAATAATCATTATGTAATAATTTGCTCAAGGTTTCAATATTTTAATATTCGCTTTACAAGATCCTATACAGTTAAAAATATTGATGAGTGGTTGTGGAAATCAGCTTCCATCCATTTCGGTGATTATCAATGGAATGCAAACCCGCTGCAAATGGTTACACAACGGTTTATCGTTTCGATCCCACATAGATATCCTTCTAAAATTCATCTACGTTTATTAGGCTTGGTATGTCGTACCTCATTTAAACTCTAGGGCGTAGGGCCTCCATGACTTTAAATGGTAATCTAGACGCCTTAAAGAGGGATCAATTTACATTTCGGCACCGTAGATCGATTGGGAAAGATATCGGCTACAACGGTCTTCAGTTGATCAGTGTCTCCATACGTTGTAATTGACTTTTAGACGTCAATATCAATACCGAAACACCAAAAATGGTGCAACGTACCCAACTATATCAAACGCAAACATCCACGAGTGGAACAATTGAAATTTAACGAAGCATAATAAAACACCTACCTACAATTTACTCGTCCGCAAATACTTACAGGTAACAAAAGTTATGTCAAAAAACCGATTTCAAAAAGAACTCTTGAAAACGAAATTCCATTGCAATTATGTCAGCAAGTCGGATCATAATAATTTGCAAGTGGATTTTGGTTTATTATTGAATTGGACCATTGTAATCGCTCTTGAAACACCAACTTAAAATTTCATCGTTTACGTTTCAAAGGGTGTAAAATCCGAATCTGCAATAACAATTTTTCCGTCCGTACGCCGTACGTACGATTTCTCCCAAACGGCTGAAGCAAAAAAGCTGAAATTTTCAGGTAAAAATCCATGTTGGTCCGACGACGCCCCAATTCTTGAGCCAGCTCTCTCACTTAATTTAAAGTGCCTTTAAGGGTTGTCAAAGTTTTGTAAAATCCCTAAAAACCTGAAAAAAGTCAAGGCGGCCTAAATTTGTACTCTTTTTGAAGAACTTTCCACGAGGAATCGAATGAGCCCCTCCCCAGGTCCGTACGTCAAACCATTCCTGATCTATGGACCGATTTATGGTTCCAACATTCGCGTTATTTTGGTTTATTATTGTTTTTGTGTTGATATCAGTAACCTAGTGATGTAGTGAACGTGGATACTGGAGTGAACTCCTAAAAGGGTTATAGCCGATACACGGGTTTAAGTATTCTGATAACCATAAAAAACGCTGCAAAATCTTTCACTGGGGTTTATTATTCAATTGGCTTCCGTTCATGATTTGAATTTCTACTAAGCTTTGGAGTGTCCGTGTTTCACAGGTGATAGAGCGATTATTGAATTTCAGGAGGCACACAAATATGATCAACTGATCAATTCAAATAGGTATTTTGGTTGTGAACAGATTTACGTGCTCTATGCATATCTCCTGAAATTCAATAATCGATAGTAGAAATTCAATAATTACTTAGTAGAAATTCAAATCATGAATCATTGAATAATAAACCCCAGTGAAAGATTTTGCAGCGTTTTTACTACGTTCCAACACATTGCCATTATTGTTAACGTTTTTTTCTGACAAAGTCTTTTAACAATATCTTATGTCTATATTTTGGTTCTGTAAAAATGGACGATATTAGGAATTTAGCGGATGGACAAGGAGGGCAAAAGGCAGAAACTGTATATATTGGGAAAATTATAATAAAAAAGTAAAAAAGTAATAGTAATAATAGTACCTTTGCAATTTTTGTTACACTTTTATGGTTTAATTAGGTAGGTGCAAAAGATAGGGTTTTTTTCTCCCTCAAACTGGAATTTATCCGTGAAATCGCAAAGCTAATATTTTTTTCGGTTCATAAACCATTTCACTCTTCAAAAACGGTTTTCCGGATTCAATCATTTTTCCAATTTATACCGTTCAAAATTTTGTCCCCATCCGCAAACATTTTAATTTCGCTGATTAAATTTGAACGCTTTTAAGAAATTTGATACCTTAGAGTATGTTTTTTTGGGAAAATGAGGTCAAGTATTTCCTGGGACTCATTCATGTTTTTAACTAAATAGAACACATGAAATCAATTAAAACACATAAAAGCAGTCGGTGTCCTTAGTGTTAGCTTCTGATTGTGAAAATGCACTAGACTCTGATAGATTTAACACTGAATTCAAAAATGTTGGCTAAAGTTGAAAAAAGTAGAGAAACGTCGGTTTTTACTGCAAAAAACGAGATTTTCTTTAATAAAAACTTACACAAAATCATATCTTGACAACAGGTTTTGATAGAAATGCGCGGTTACCATCGTTTTGGTCTAGTTTCGAATATTTTTTTTTTTAAACATTACATAGAATTTGTTCTAAATTCCCAGATATTAAGATTGGTTGGAACTAACGTGAAATATCAATGAAATGTTCTGAATTGTTAATGAATTGTACTTAGTGGCTAAATGGATACATTTTAGGATATGTACCAAGTAGGAATAGAATTTATATTTCAACTTGTTAATTGTCGAATCTCTGCAAATGACTAACCCTCATCGTCGCTGCTGGGGGTAGTCGCTCTTCCCGTGGCCTCCTCTGGCATTATCGATCCGTCGTTTGCTCCTCGCCAAATCTTCCTTCGAACAATTTTCCACGGCAAACGCGACAATCAAGGCGTTTCAAAATGTATATATTCCGGATCGCGTCGATGATACCGTGACAACGAGGGCTGGGCCCTCCAACTTGGCCACAACTGGCTCTCTTTTTGAAAAATAATGAAAACGATCTATTTCGGTGAGGCAGAAACCCAACGGTGGTGCACTACTACTAAAAATACACCGCACATGTCCCCCGTATCGGGTCGAAGGGGAAGGCGCCCCCACTACCGCGTTCGCTCCCCTAGCGTTCGCTTCGCCCAACGGCCACCCCTATTTCGTTTTTACCCCCAGCTGTGCTTTATGGGGCTCTTGTTATGGCCATATGGGTTGCCAAGGGTTACACGGACGCCTCGGGAAGTCCCTACCTACCTACCTTCGTTCAATAGGATAAGTTAGGGTCATTTTCACAGTAGCTACCGGTTTACGCGGTCTACCTGTTCCACTTTTTTCTAGTTATAACGTCCCCTAGTACTGTCCACGGCCTATTGTAGTGCATTGTAGTTTAATTTACACATTCATTCTTCTTTGGATCTACAATTGTTGCCTCAATCCTTAGAACAAATTCACCCCGTGATTTTGTTTGCCTCATTCAAAACAACTTATTCTATTTAATTAAATATAAGCAAATTTCCACCAGTTACATGCACACCTACCTATACAAGGTGGCCAAAATTTAATGGACCAGGCATTTATCTCCGTAATTTCCACCTAAAATAAAATTTCAAACAGTAACTTCACTAATTTTTAACAAGAAATTCAAATATCACAATTTGCACGCGCGCAAATGCACGGTTTGCGCATCAACTTTGTTATTTCAAATAGGAACCCCCATTTTTTATTGCCAATCCGGATTCTACGCAAAATTTTATGAAAATTGAATCCCTCAAACAATCTTTTTGATTGCTTGTAACCGGTTCAGCGAGCACGCAAAGTTGCGCAACCCCAAAATTGTCAAATAGCGAATGATGGTAAACTGTAAAGTGTGGCACATGAATTTTCATTGGTTTTTAACGCTGATTCACGTGATGCTACCCGGTTTTTGATTTTACTCAATTTTTGCCGAATAATGACAAAAATTTGTTCATTTCGTGTAAAAAATAATTATTTATGACGACTTTTGACTCTCAGATTAAGATGATTTTTCCCTTGATCACTGAAAAATGTTTGAATATCCTGTTTTCACATTCAGTTTTAACGAATTTAACTCGAGTTTTAACGAATTAAACTCGAGTTTTGACGAATTTAACTCGAGTTTTAGCGAATTAAACTCGAGTTTTAACGAATTAAACTAGATTTTTAACGAATTAAACTCGAGTTTTAACGTATAAAACTCGAGTTTTAACGATTTAAACTCGAGTTTTAACGATTTAAACACGAGTTTTAACGATTTAAACTCGAGTTTTAACGAATTAAACTCGGGTTTTAACAATTTGTACTCGAGTTTTAGCGAATTAAACTCGAGTTTTAACGATTTAAACTCGAGTTTTACCGATTTAAACTCGAGTTTTAACGAATTACAATATTTTCCCATTGTAATCGCTCTTGAAAAAAAAAACGCTCCAAATTCTTTCGAGCACTGTATACATTTTCTGATAGGAAAACAAACCATATTTAAATTAATTACTAGATTCATTATTATTCACTTTCTATCTAGTGAAGTAATTGATTTTGGATGTCATCACGTTAAACACTGTTTCAATCAACTTTAACCCCCCCCCCTGCTCAAGAAATTGTAAATATTATTACTATAATTATCACAAAGTGGATGCTGGATCAACGGGCGACCTAAGATACACTCCCGACTGGCCGCTTGGAAGTGAAAGACCGCTGGGTCGCATTATGATACACACCTTTTATCATAAACACCCTACAGAGCTTATTTTAAAACATAAGCCCATAGAGCTCACTGCTGCGTGTGGCCAGTAGCAATCATGAGTTCAAGCGAATCGCAGACTGAGTGAGTGTAAGGCGGTGCAAAAAAGGAGGAGACGTTGTTTTCCGCGGTGATTTCAAGTTTGTTTTTCAAAAAGAACTTGCAAGTGGCGAACTGAGATGGACGTGTGGGGATAGGCAAAGGAAGAAGTGTAATGCTTACCTACGGACAGCAGGTGGAGAAGTGCCAAACGTTGATCCAAACTCCATTTCAGCCAGCAAAATGTGAGACTGACTTCGAAAAAAGTATGCAGTGACTCTCGTTTGGCCTGAGGCTGTGTTGGTTGGGTGTAGATTTTATCTGGCTCAGGCTGGCTAATAGCTCACATCGGGTGTATAACATATCCATATACACCAGAATCTTTGGAAGGATGCACATCGTAATGGCTTTTCTGGCCTGGGTTTGTGTGTGTATCATAAGATACCCGGATCAACTCCGATCTGTTAGGGGATATCTGGGAAGCGGTAGCAAATTCACAACATTCAGTATGCTCACTAGGGTATCACGGGGAAGCAGTTTCAAAACTTGCAACTCGAAACTCAGCAAGGATAGGGCAAATCGCCAAGGAGGCCAGCCCTCTTAGTTGGTTGATGGTATATGTTACAGAGCGAGCAAATTTCGATGTGACCGTGTTCTTCGGATGGCATTTAACTCTGCAAAACCATTTTTGACTCTCCATCAAATCAATGCACCACACATTCACAACCAGGTGCCTATAAAAACGACTAGTTGAGGCCAGTGCTCTTTCCTCGATTGAAGTCATTTATTTGTTTGAGGGTGCTCATTCTTCTACCCTCCTATCAGCATCCGCCCCTGGAATACGCCCATCACTGGATGAAGGAGGAACAGGATTGACAGAATAAAAAACATGCAAATTCATTTCTCCAATGTTTATTTTGTTCAAAGCAATAAAAAGTTATAAACATCAAGGTTTTATTAAGGAGCACTATAAATAATATTTGAGGGATACAATATGATTCGTCATCCCGTCAGTCACGATATAATAAAATATGACTAAACTGCGTGTCCTAATAAAATGTACATCCACGATAAATTTCATTGGGAAGAACGTAGATACTTGTTGATAGTAGCTACTATTTACAGTGGAATTTGGAAAATGATGTCGAGATTTTCATTTTACTCTCTTCTGTTGGCGGAGGCGGTAGATGTCGTTGACGGGGGGAGCCATACTTTCCTCGTCGTCGCTGTCTTCACCGAGTTTTCTTCTTTTGGCGGCGTTCGCCTCATCGGTGTCCACCACCCAGTGAACGGACTTGGCCAAATCGAACAGCCTCGTGTCCAGACCGTTGTCACCTTGAGGTACAGGCGCTGGAAAAAAATTAGAGAGAGAAAGGATGAAAACAAAGCTCAAACTAGATACCTATTCATTAATTCATTGCGTATGTCATAGTCAATGTGTATAATTTCTTCATTTTCTCCAGATGTGTATACTAGGAAGGAATTCGGCTTATGGCACACTAGAGTTGACGTAGCAAAACGAGTTCTTTCATGGTGGGCTAAATTGTTAACAATGAAAGATTCACATTCCCCGAAAAGATGTTTTTTGCGTCTGAAAACCCTCCCACCTGCGGATGATATCCGATATAATGGGTTCACCAAGTCGAAACGTTGCTTGGTGAGGAGGGGCTTGAAGCCTTAAAGGAGGCCGAGATTAAAGCGTTTCGGGCCCATGTAGACAGGTTGATTTCTGGGCTGTTAACAGAATCATTTGCGAGGATTTCATGAAGATTCAGAAATCCAGATTTAATACATACTTTTATCGAATGGTACCAAGGGGGGGGCGAGGCACGTCTACTTCCTAAGATTGTAAGAGATTGGCGGACAGTGGCGAGGCGTGACATTTTCGCTAGGTCATCTCCAGTGGCGGCGATTAGTAACCAGAAGTGGGGGGGGGGTATGGGGGGCCCTCCCCCCAGCAAAGAAGGAGGTCCTCCCGCGGGAAATTTTGAAAAATTACCGGTCAAAAACGCCAATCTAAGGTGTTTTTGACGTCTGAAATTCACAAACCCCGCCTTAGGGCCAAAAATCGTCTGCTACAGCAACCCTGTCGTTGTGACTTTGAAACAAAATTCCACTGAGTGTCACTGAGAAGTCACGAGAGCTCCCAAAGGTTGCCAGACTCGCTCGAAGATTTGATTGGTCGATATTTTGGAGGGAGTAAGATGAGGGGGCCCTCTGCAGTGGGTGTGGGAGGGTGTATGAGATACGTAGAATGACAGCGCTTCCACACAAGCGCTAATGTCGCCAACTGCGAGCATGAACAACTCTTTTTTATAAAGAGGAAATCGAATATTCAACATTAGTATCAACTAATTCTCTAAATTCAATAAATCGTCTGGTCATCGCCGAATCCAGAGATGACCACAGGCTTCGCCACTGTTGGCGGAGTATGCTAAACGTTGGTAGCACAGATTCAATTGGCTGGACAGCTTTTGGACAGGAACTGAAGAGCGCTGAGTAAACGTATTTCACACATTGCCTAAGAGGCTGCAGTCATTATAATATAATATAGCTTCCTCGTATTCGTAACATGAATGTATAAAAATGTTATAGATGAACATGAACAATATATAACTTTCGAAAATAACGTTGTTGCAACGGGATAAAATACGAATTTATTTAGTATCAAGATGTCAAGTATCAATGCGATGCCAATGCGTTCTACTAGCAATTTTTGGAACTAAACAGTATAACTCTCTATCAACAGATTAGTTTACTATAATCGATCACATGACTGAATAGATCACATGGCTGTGTTGTTGTGTTGTGTCTATAGAATGACTAGGCATTTTATAGAATGACAGAGTTCACACATTGCCTATAACACAAATACACAATTATTGTAGGAATTCTTAAACTTTAAAGATAAACATAAATTTGGCTTGCAACAACCACAAAAATAAGGTTTTATTACATTTTACCCCACTTTTCTTAAAATAGGGAGTAGTACAAATCCACAAAGTGGCACATGCTGAACAACAGCGGTTTTTTGGGTTTGTTAATTTGAAAATTGTGTGTGCAATACCAACTCTCCCAACTAGCAGCTTGGAGAAATGCAGAGGTTATGTTTACAGGTGCCTCTTTTGACACTGTTCCAAGAGTAAGTATTGAATCTTTTGAAAACTAAAGCTTCGACATTTCAACTAACTGTATGACAGATAAAGAACAAAGATGAAATAATTCGACATTCAGGAGCAGAAACTTACGACTGTCTGGCAGAGTGATTTTAGTGAAAACGTCCACCAATCTGTCAATAGCAACAAAAGGACCGTGGAAACAGGTAGGGGGAGGCAGCAAGGAACAAAGATGGCCAACAGCTGGTGGCATCGGGAAGGCTCCACCTGTGGATAAAATGCATTGTCATAACGAAACTTTGAAACATTGATAACAACAATTTCAGATTCAAACAAAATTCACAAAGGCTGATGTATAAAGCAAAAATTAATACGATACCTGGTACTGGATGTTCACCAGGGTAGGCGTTCAACTTGGGTTTGAAAGGGATCATTTGAGAAACGTCAGGTCGTGGAATCAATCTCTGCGCCCCTTCTTCATCTATTAGCCCATCAGCAAGGAATCCAGGGGTGGAATGTATCGAATTTTTTAGATTTGTCGTTCTGTTGGTAACCTCATTATAACCAATGGATCTAGAAAGTTATAGGTGATTTAAAACATTTTTACTGCTGGATAATAATAGTTGTCAAGAATTTATCATCACTATGAATATATTCAAATAACTCAGGATTTCTTCCGAATGAAGTAAGCCAAAAGCCTGGGAAGCCTCCTTCCATTTGAATTATTAGAGAGTTCTTGCTTTACGCAGTCAGTACTGTACGCTGCTGTCACAAGATCCAAAGGTGACTGAAGACAGCATGAATGAGGCCAAATGACTCCCAATTACTGTGGGGCTGCGCTAATGAACCAAGCTAGGAGCTATTAACACGGACTACTGCTATTACTTCAGGGGTATGGAGTAATACGTGCCATAATTGCAAACCCAGGAGGCACAATATTCCATCGGATGACGCAGCACCTGGCATATGCTGACAATGTTGAAATAGCGGCAAGGTCGATTGCGGCTCTGTCCAGGTGTTTGAGAGAGCCGCAAAAGATGGAGGACTGAGGGTTAGCGAGCAGAAGACCGTATACATGCAGACGTCAAGAGCCCAGCCAGACCAACGCCCTGAGTCTATTTAAATGGTTGGCTACAACTTCCCATATCACCCGCAGTTCAAATACCTTGGTTCGATGGTGACGAAGATAATGACATCCCTGCAGAAATAAAGGCCCAAATGGAAGCAGGGAACCGATGCTTCTGGTCACTCAGCAAAGTACTCAAGTGCAATTCTCTTCCAAGAACAGCAAAGCTGAGGTTGTACAAGACCACAATTTGGCCAGTGGTGACGTATGACTCAGAATCGTGGGTCCTAACAAAGGAATGGGAACAAAAGCTCCGTGTTTGGGAACAGAAGGTCCTGAGGCGCATATTTGGGCCAATCTTTGACCCTGACGAGATGTGCTGGAGGATTCGGACAAACAGGGTGCTTCTTGAGCTGTACCGTGAGCCCAATATCGTCACCTTCATCAAAAATGGCCGACTGCGCTGGATTGGGCCAGGTGGAACAAATGGATTCGACCCGCGTCCTTTGCAAGCTGCTCTATGGAAAGCCAGGTGGTAGCAGGGGAAGAGGCAGGCCACGCACAAGATTGGTCGATGACGTCGAGGCAGATATCATATCACTTGGCGTTTGACGGTGGCAGACTGCAGCTCTGGACAGGGATGCATGGCAGAAAACTGTTGAGGAAGCCCAGGTTCTCTAGAGGACCATAGTGCCACAGAAAGTAAAGTAAAAAAGTAAGGAGTAATGGCAGGGGACAAGGGCGGTCACTTAAAACCGCATTAAGCTGATGGTAAACCCTGCGCCAAGTTAGCATCTTTCATGTTTCCCTAGATTTACAGTCAAGGTACTTCCCAGCCGTGTGAAGCAAGAACTCTATCAACTTGGGGGAGACCCAGTTACTTATAACCTTAGGAGAAGGGACGTCTATTTAAACAGAAGTCCCATCCTAGGTCACTTTTCACACAGCTACCAACTCCCTTCAATGGAACTAGCTCTTGATTCTACTATGCCCCAAAAATATTGATATCTTTGACTGAGCTTGAACTCATATTCTTACTACTAAGGAGAAATTTCCCTTTAGTTGAATTACTCTAACGGACTGAGCTATGAGGCCAATTTAATCAAACCTCTACGAAGGTTATCTTCCCAAACCAAAAACGTCAAGACAAAACCAATTAATTACTTGATAATCACATTTGATAGAACGAAAACTTCAATAGAAAAAGGCAAAAAGCGGGAAATTGACATCTGCTGAGCGGTGGTTAGATTGTTGTAGCGATTTTATCGTCCAATCGGTTTAAATTGTCCAACTTTGGTTAAGTATTCTTCGTTATTTTAAACAGGATTTAGGTTGGCCATAGACACCTAATTTCTTTCAAGGTCAACTTCCTCACGGTTAAATTTTCTGGGGAAAGTGGCTATTAGGGAACTAGTACGTCAGATTCGTCTGGAAGAAAATGTTAGATTTGCCTCTAAAAAACATTATCTTTTAAAAACAGCTCTACAATTCTCTCCCAACTGGAATACATCAGATAAACAAGTTTATGAGAGAAAAACTCGCAACAACAATAATACCAAGCCCAACTTATCTTACAACTAAATCCTTGTTTCATCAGTAAGTTTATCAGAAACTGCTCAAGTATAAAATAACCAATGTAACAAAGGGATGCAGGAAATTACTTTAGTTCAGCCATCGAACATGGGTACAAATCCAAGAATCGATATCTGTCTACTAACTGCGCCGTTTCTTTTCCCTCGAATTCAGCAATCTGGAAGGAATAAAACACGAATCAGAACGCGGCAAAAAAAAAAAAAAAAAAAAAAAACATAAAATTTATCTTTAGTATGCTCACGTACACTTGTAGAACCTTCAACAATTTAGATTGGCAATTATGAAACACTTTTTATCCATTTAGTAAAAAAGGAAGTACCGATTTAATGTGTTCAAATTTGACGTATTTTACTCTCAAGTAGCAAATTCTATTACTTATTTTCAAACAGAATTTTGAGGGTATATGCAAAGATTGATCAATTACAAAGAGATACAAATCAATTACAACGAAACAATCTCGATATAGGTTATGGGTATTAGTAATTACCTTAAATTTATTTTTATCGAAGTAACCTTAAATAAAGAATAGGATAGGACTGTCATGAAAGAGTGGATAGGAGAGCATCATGGAATTGAAAAAATGATTGGAAAGTTGGTAAGGAGAACCGAAAGTCTGCAACTGGTAACCCTAAAGTCATCTCCTGACATGGTGACTGAGTTGTGGTTAGCTTGCACTATTGAGAAATGCGAAAAGGGGAGTTTGACAATGCACTTCTTAATTAAAATATTGTCACTCAAGTACCAACATGACGTAGATCGTGAAAACAGTAATTTGTCTAACGCCTTTGCTTTTGACTACTGCCTTGAATACTTCATTACTAATAGACTGGATTTTCAATCATTCAACCCAGATTCAAGTAATTATTTAGAAGGTAAGACCCTGTGCAATAACAATTTGTGGACATTACAAGCTGGCATTACAAGCAGTAAGATACTTACAAACATTTGCAAAAGCAAGCGGAGGACGTACCTATGTCCTATTTTGCCAGGCGGAATAGGACATACGTACGTCAAGACATCTTGACACAAGATAATAGGACATACAAACATCAACTGGAAACTTTGCACTACCAGTGATTTGATAATGAGGGGGGATATCAACGATAATAAGTTTTTTTCTTCCATGATTTTTCAAATTTTGGCAAAAAGCTCAATCATCTGACCCTTACCGCCTGGCAGCCCCTGCCTAGAGTGACGTCAAATTTTGACAAGTTGGAAAAATCGTAAAAATCCAAAAACTCATCGTAGAAAAGTGCTAATGGTTCCAAGATGGTTGCTAGATGGATTTCCAAGATTCCTGAGAAGGAAGAAGACTTTCATTTGAAAATAGTAAATGAAAGTTATTCAAGTTCCATGTCTAACCCTCACTATGGTCAGATTTAAAAGAAGTTAAGTGCTAGGGTCAGGCCATCTGGATAAGGTGCATGCCATACGTCCCACCACCTCACACCCAAATGAAAACTGCCTCTGCGATTCGAGAAAGAATCACCTCTGCTGAACCATAATTCTGTGAGGAGGAGACTGTAAAGTGCATGAAAATCCAGGCCTTGGACTTGTACAACTGGGACGCCAAAAATTATATAGAGATCTTGGCAGAATTTAAACTTGAAATTTTTCGTCGAGAGAAGAAACGGGGAGAGTGTGCAATCTAAACCACACGGCTACCAAAACCAATTATTCGAAAATTGAAATTCCAAGTTTCCTTGAACATACCACTACTTGTATATCCACGACTCACACTGCTTACAAGTTCTAGAAATGGCTTTGCGGGTATTCACAGATACCATTTTTGTAAGGTAGAAAGTAAAACCTGATCAAGAAGTTCGTCGCTGCCGTTTTCTATAAGTCTTGGTGGAGCTAAGGGAGCGGTGGTGAGGATAGGAGAAGGAATTGAGGGGCAGGCGGTGACATCTTTTTTTCGTGCGGCACGATGAATAGATCTAATCTATAAACATGCAAATTGGTTTAATAAAAGCAATTATTACTAAACGTTGTGTATGGCATGCAACAACGAACTATACTACTGGAATGAAAACTGGGCTGGTGGAGGGAGGCTCACGTGGTTGGGCTGTGGTTTGCCTTTCCCTTCCCCATGAAGGCTTCCCATAGATGGCGCCTTTGTTTCCAACTTGTATCACGTTTTACCGCGGGGTTTTGTGCTCGAAAATGAAACGCAAGCCATCATGAAATACTCTCCTAAAGTTAATTTATCCACTTTTGGTTTATTATTCAATAATAAACCATTGTAATCGCTATAGAAAAAAATTCTAACCCCCCTGAAAATTTCATGGTTTACGTTTCAAAGGGTGTAGAATCCGAATCTGCAATAAAAATTTTCCGTCCGTCCGCCGTATGCACGATTTCTCCCAAACGGCTGGAGCAAAACATCTGAAATTTTCAGGAAGAAACCATGTTGGTCCAATTCTTGAGCCAGCTCTCGCACTTAATTTAAGGGATGTCAAAGTTTTGTAAAATCCATAAAAACCTCAAAAAAAGTCAAGGCGGCCTAAATTTAGACTCTTTTTGAGGAACTTTCCACGAGGAATCGAATGAGTCCCTCCCCAAGTCCGTAGGTCAAACCATTCCCGATTTATGGTGCCAACATTTGCGTTATTTTGGTTTATTATTGTTTTCGTTTTCATATCAGTAACCTAGTGATGTAGTGATGTAGTAATGAGGATACTGGAGTGAACTCCTAAAAGGCTTTGTAGCCGGAGTATTGATTTGTGAGTAATACAATCATAGGGAACTATTTAGAGCCCTACCCGAAAAATCCCTCAACATATCATTACAATCAGATGAAAACTCTGGAAATTATACTCGTTTCAATGATTTCATATGAGAGGGTTGCCCTCGAGAAGTGGAGGAACCCCTCAACTCAACTTGTCAGACAGCACTGTGCAGATGGTGAGACCGTGTTCCAGTAGTATAGTTCGTCGTCTTCAAAGCAGAAACATCACGAAAGACACAATATTCACTACTCATACAGGGTGCGGCAGCATAACTTCCTTTTTTTAAAACTTAATAAAACGCATTGTATGAGTCAGAAAATATTTATTCATTTTTTATAATATAGGCACATGCATGAAGTTTTGTTTTACCCAGTTTTGAAGATCAAATCAGGTAGTTGACGTCCCCCATTCTCCATACACTGAGTAAACCGATTTCTGGCGTTTGCCATGACTCCAGCCAGCATAGCAGGCGTTATGTTGGCAATTTCTCCCTGGATGTTGGTCTTCAAGTCTTGTAGGGTCTTGGACGGTTCACATAAACACGGGATTTCAAAAAACCCCATAGAAAAAAATCACAAGGGCTCAAATCGGGAGAGCGGGCCACTCCAAATCGCCCCTAATTGAGATAAGGCGCTCTGGGAAGTGTTCCCTCTCTTCTACGATGCTCTTGAAGTGTGTGCCGTTGCACCGTCTTGTTGGAACCAAATGTCCCTTAAGTCCATCGATGACTGTCTTTGAGGGAACACTTTGATCCCTTATCTCAAGTTTGAGAGATTTTTTCTATGGGGTTTTTTGAAATCCCGTGTTTATGTGAACCGTCCAAGGACCCTACAAGATTTGAAGACCAACATCCAGGAAGAAATTGCCAACATAACGCCTGCTATGCTGGCTGGAGTCATGGCAAACAAGAAATCGGTTTGCTCAGTGTATGGAGAATGGGGGACGTCACCCACCTGATTTGATCTTCAAAATTGTGTAAAACAAAACTTTATGTATGTGCCTATATTATAAAAAACGAATAAACATTTTCTGATTCATACAATGCGTTTTATTAGGTTTTAAAAAAGGAAGTTATGCTGCCGCACCCTGTACAATCAAAATACATATAAACAGCCTAAACCGAAGTGTTTTAGCTATTTTAAAAGTTACCTTCCCAAGGACGGCACTCCTTCGTTTTTCAACTTTTACTATACTCGCGAGATCTCCTATATTACATTCGAATTCAAGAAACCGATTCCAGATTTCCCTGTAATCAATTCAAATAGTGATTATGTTTCTCAATTCATTCAAAATTGAAATTCAATATAGACTGACATCAGATTGAATACATACACGGATTTTTCAGGTTCCAAACTTCCTGAAGTCAAAACACGTTCAAAAAGCACTCTTGTGTTGTTGTCCTCTGCAAAGTTAAATAATGTAGTAAAATAAAGCTAAGAAATTGTTTAAACTTTCAAGAAACTAGAAATACGTGTAATTACGCAATATCAATTGAAATGTTACCATTCAAGTGAGATAGGTAGTCGATGTAGGACAACACGTATTGGGGATTGCTAGCGAATTTCTTCAATCCGAGTTCGAAAATTCTGAAAGCAATGTTTTTGTCTTTGCTGCAATAGTATTCCATTAAGGCAGCCGCGACAAAGGCCTGAAATTGAGGGAAAACAATTGAGCTGAGAAAACGCCATCAATAAATCTAAGGACGATATGTTGACATGTATGGAAAGCATTAATTTTTAATCAAATTCGCCCATCATTAATTATCAAACAGAAATTCATATCAAATCATCACATATATTATGAGTGACCCCATTCCAGCTAATCTGAAGATGTGGACACTTTAACTTATGCATTTTTTACCGACCAGTGGTGAGTGAGGTTAACTCGAAGTATTGTAATTAACACCAGGTATTTTTTGTTTGTTTCATTACTAGGTCGAAAATGTATACTGGAAAATTATGCATCAATTATTGTTTACACACACGGAGCAAATGTACATCAACATGTAAACATGTATGGGTCATTTCAAAATTTCGGTCACATTTATGTCACTGATCAGTATTGCCATCAAATCTCAACTAAATACAGTGTCGTGTTTTAAAATTTTCTCCTGTGTGGATGTACATGTTCCATGGAAAATTATGTAAAAGTTGTGCCTACAGGACCCAGGAGATACCAAAGTCCGTATTTCTCACTCCCTACAGCTGTCACTAACCAGAGGTATACAACTTCCATCGTCACTACTCAGCAAAATATTTATTGGGGCTGTTATATCCACTTACACTATGAAAAAACATACCATCTACAATGGATATTCGCCTCAGAAAAAAATTGGATCAAATCAAGTAGCCCTATCAGCCCATTATTTCAGTGTCACACGGTTTTTCCTCACTCCCTACAATGTTTTGAAAAGTAGCCCCAACTGCTAGGAAAGGGTATTTATGAAGTTGCTTCTGTTTTGTTCACATCCCTTATTCAAGATGGTCCCAACGCTGGTGGTTGGATTTTGCCTACACCTTCCCAGTCAGTTCTACCGGGAAAACCATCCCTGGAGGCAGCAGTGTAGGTTTTTTAACTCTCACTCCCTACTCCAGTAACATTCTGACTGTGGCAAATGAAACTTGATCGCACTTGTTGACAATTAGTGTAGTTGTTGGAAGTTCGTTGACAACATTTTGGTTCAACCAGTTTCAATTGATTTGTGGCCTGTAAAGGTGGTGAAAGGCTATAGCCTCACTCCCTACTCTCTGACTCCCTACAATATCCAGCCAAGAGCCATTAAATTGTAAGGAGTGAGATCTGCTTGTATCAAGTGAGATTTTGCTTCTTTTTTTTAAACTAATTTGTGCTGTTCCACTCACCTAATTTGAAAGACTTTAGCGGTGATTCACATGGAGGTTGGAGGCTCAAGAGGGGGAAAAATAGTAGTATATACCTCACTCCCAACAAGTTTTTTTTTTTTTTCAAAATGGCGTATCAGCAGTACGCTTCAAGGTTATGTCAGCTCACTGTGGTAATATGTCAAGAGAACCGCAGTGATTGATTAGGAACAAGAAAATTGATCAAGTTTCAACTTTTATTTTTTAGAAAAGTCGATACCCAAATGTGAGCGAAATTTTGAAATGACCCGTATACCAATGTCAAGAACAACCAATGTCTAACTATAACATCTGGGGAACAACATATTTGGGCATCACCTCTCAATGTGCCAACTGTACAAGATGTAACGAAGATCGTGTGATTTTGTTTGTTTTGTGGTTTAGCAGTTTTCTTAATTTGACCAATTTAACTAAGAGAGCTTAACTAGTCCTTCAATATAAAACAAAAGTTATTACAAACTCAATTACTTATAAGATATAACTCCATTGAAATTATCTCAGCTGATTCCATCGTCTTAGTTTACATGGGGATTTTTTATTCATTTCAATAGAGGGTATCACAATAGTCCTCATTTCCGACCAATGTCCTACTTTCCGCCTTCTACTACTTTTTTTACTCCGTTTAAAATGCCACTTTTTCACATTTAAGTTGTTTGCATGTTTTTGACCTTACTGCACTAAAACTGTCATAACTCCCTTAATTTGGACAAAAAATTCAGATTTGAAGATACTGCTGGAAAGAACGCCAAATTTTCTGTCCTTTTATGCCTAACAAACATTTTTAGATAGAATTGTGGCATGGAAATGGAGTCCACAGAGTACATTTTGTGATCATTCCAAGGTACCTATTTTTCAAACGCTTTGTAATCCTATTATTTCTGTAGAAAGACTGTGCAGGTCATCTAAAAACAATGGCAAGAGGTCAGTTTTCCAACTCTTCTGATCTATTTATTGTTGCAATAGAAAAAATCATTAAGATGAGGAGAACCATGTTTTTTTTCTAGGCCAAAACTTGGGGATTTAATAAAAAATTTATTAATACAGTTACTTTTGGTGAACTATTGAGTTTTGTAATACTTGTAAGGAATTGTTATATCAATTCTACCTTTACTTGATTACGATTTCTTGATATTATTCTCCTTTTTCACCTTATTAATTACTAAGATTATTTTATATACAGATATATAAGGTTCAAGAAATAATTATACGCAAGATTTTGGAAATAGATATAGTTGTTTATTCAATAAATGTATTTATTGCTCCAATAATTACTACGGGGCTCCTATTAACCACGATGTGGAAAAGGTTTTGGTATTCCTTTAATATTTTTATTTTTATAAAATAGCACCGCAGGTGGTATTAGGTAAGGAGTTCAGTTAATAGGATGGATCAGGGATATTAATATCAATTTGATTCAAATACAGAAATTGAAAGAACAGATTACCTGGTCGGATGAGAGCTGGGTAGAAAGTGGTAAGGAGAGGGGCTTGTCGCAAGTTTTCGTTATCTCTCCTTCCCCCCCCCCCCAGTCACTCCTCGCCTCTCCTCTCGCAATTGTTCCGCTGATAGCCGATAGATGGTGTCGGCTATCACAGTTTTGACTAATTTGACTCAATTCCGTGGTGTATTTAGGATAAATAACAGTTTTTGAAGTCGAATAAAAACTGATTTCTCAGTCGATTACGAAGGATTTTAGTGAAAATAATGAACAGAATGTAGGACAGGGTTTGAGTGGCAAGGAATGTTTTCTTGAATCAAGACGTTATTGCTAGTCAGCAGTTAGGCCTCTACTTTTATCAACTATTTCCTGACAACTCCCAAATCCTTTTTTTTTTTAATCAGTTCAATCAGTGATTAACAGCAAGGAGTGTTCATGGCAAAAACCTTCATCTACACCCATGAGCAAGTGAGCTGCAGTCATATTTTTGTGACAATTTCAACTATAACACAGCTGACATTATTTTAGTCATATATCTGTATATCAATGTATACCATTTCTTAAAATAATGTCCATTTTCATTGAAAAAAAAGGTATTAAATGGTAAATGTTGACATAAAACCGTGGCATGGTGTGTGAATTAACAAACGAAACCAATAACCTGAATAACGAGAACTTCAAGATTTCATAATTCAAGGTTATATAATTAATTTTAACACATAATTAGATTTTGGATATGAGTGAAATAAAATGGTAATTTACTTGGTATTTCGAGCGGGAGTCTTCTCTCGCTCTCTTGAACACATTTCTGGCGGACTTGATTCCTTCAGCTCGTCTTGCAAATTTCATATATTGCACATAAGTCTGCAATAAGAAAATGAAGTAAATCGCTTGATAATGGGTAAAGGGGTATAGTTGTATGAGGGATTTTCTTAAGCTAAGTCTAGATCACTCTATAGTCACCAACGGTATCACGTGTACTAATTTTACTGGAAGTAACAGTTCTGAATCAATCCTTGAAATTTGTCTAAGGAATTGTTACTTGAACCGTCCCAGAGAACGACGAAGGAACCGACCGCCGTCCTTTTCTTTCCACACAACCGAACCGATGTCCTTCAAGGCTAAAACTCGTTCTTTTTGCGCGAGTATCAAATACCCATTATTCATAGCCCTTCACATTTTTACCAATTACTATCCTGACCTACCTCTACGGTTATCTTCTTACTTCATATTGGGTTATATTCAAAATATCTCTAATACAGATTGGACAGGAAATCCTCCCTTTAGTACCCTTCTTAGAGCGACATTTAAAGAAATGGGAATTGAAATTTCCAAGAGACTAAATTTTATATCTCATTCAATAAACATTACCCTTAATCAATATACAAATATGATGTATAGAAACAAGAAACTTAATAAACACAATCTCTGGATTGTTTGAAATCTCAAAAAGAATACAATTTTAGAGATGAAACAAGAGAAATAAATATGAGAGATGTAAAGGGCCTTTCGAAGACAATGTTAAAGCTTCTGGAACCAACTCAAAGGATAATTTGTTAGAAATAAGGTCTTTTGGGAGAATTCAATATACCAAAGGAAAATTTGCTACATCTGTCACTCCTGTCTTAATTGGTTCGCCAACTTAGTTTACTAACAGTTGTAGAAGTCTGCAAATGTTATCCATTGTATCCCCCGTGGAAAATTAGGTACTTGATATGAGAGGCAGAAACAACCTGTGCTTTAGAATCATTCAAATACCATTTGAATGAATTGTGAATACGAATGCCCCCCCCCCCCCCCCCCCCCAAATTGTTGTTTAGTGCTCCCAGGACATCATCAGAACATAAATTAATTTGAGACCAGTGATGGATATGGTTAGTTGGCCCCCCGATTTTAGAATCTGTCACCTTGGGAGATGAACCGGACGCCTGCAAGCGTCTGATTCATCCTCTGAGCGTGGCGGAGCATAATTAATGCATCTACCTGCTCGGAAGGGGCAACTATACCATTCCATCACCCTCACATGGTAGCAGAGCGTGGTTACGTCCATTGGCCCTTTTATTGTTAATTGTCCTGTTTATCCTGCTGCCCCTATTTACTCGCAATCCCCCCCCTGTGGATGTATGCCCTTAAATATGATTAATTTAAAATTCCCCTGCCCAACTCATTGCAAACCCCCCCCCCTCCTCCCTCGGAATGAGAATGTACAATCCATTCATGCCCCCTCTTCCCCCCCCCCCCCCCCCCGCTGTGGTCAATTTGGTGGTGTTTGTGTGTTAATTTTGTTGATAAAAGCTTCCCCAAAACTTTTCGCTTAATTAAAGATACTTTTATTAATCATAGCCCAGGGAGTGTGATGGATATGGTTAGTTGGCCCCATCCCGATTTTAGAATCTGTCCCTTTGGGGGATGAACTGGACGCCTGCAAGCGTCTGATTCATCCTCTGAGCGTGGCAGAGCATAATTAATGCATCCACCTGCTCGGAAGGGGCAACTATACCATTCCATCACCCTCACAGACCACAAAAAAGACAAGATCAACATACACACATACTTCATTATACAATAAAACGAGCTCAGGAAACCGCCATTACCAAAGTGGGGTCGACGTCTTGTATTTCCAAAAATCGTTGGTAAATTTGATGAACTTTTTCGTATTTTAATCGTCCCTCTTCAAAATCGGCGTAAGCGAAGTGTAAAAGCATGTTTTGCTGGAGGACTGTGCTAGTTGCCCGGTCGAACATATTGCCCGCTTCGTCATTGAATAGTTTTGCAGAGGTTACATCCTGTTAAATAGAGATATCAAATACCAAACCATGATCACGTAACAACATCGAACAATAGAATTTTCAAAAATTCAACTAACAATGCGTTTATTTGTTAAAAATTAAGATACGCACGCCTTTTTCGGTGAGGAGTTTGGAACTATAGTCAAGGAACTGAGCGGCCTCGTACCAAACGTCGGCGTGGTGTCCAAGGCATAAAAGGCACTGCTCGAAAGCAAACATTACTCTACGAGTAACCAGGGCAGTGTCTTCACTTCTCAGGGGATTGCTCTTCTCCCAAGCAATGTATTTTTTCCACAGTTCCACCTGAAACCAATACAAAATAGTTCAGAAAATGGATCAAAATGGATTGAAAATCAAGCGAGAGACGACTACCGTTCTTTCATTCAATACTGATACATTGTTTTCGGTAGGATGCCGTTTTTTCTCCAAAAAGGGTCTTATCCAAATACCAAATGTCTAAATCAGCACATAGAAAATACTGCGAAATGCCTAACGTCTTCATTTCCACCACTCGAACCAAGACATACTCAGTAAATTCAGTAATTTGGGTAAACCATCAAATTTAATTACTGCCACTAAGTTAATTCCTCATTTAATAGTTGATTTAATGATGAAAAACGAATCATTTGAACATTGGGGGGGGGGGGGGAGCGGGGGGCACAAAAGGGGATGGGCATGGATGGGGGTGTGGATTTTTGGGGATTCTGTAACTGGGGGCTTGTACACTGACTCCCGGGCGCCACTCTCGAGACGTACTGACTCCCGGCTTCTCCAAAAATGAAGAGGACCCTACTGACTCCCAAAGAGGCAGTTACGTACTGACTCCCGGCTCCGCTCAAAACTGAAATGACGTCCCTACTGACTCCCGAGGAGTTGCTAGAACAGAGTTGCACAAATTTTCCTTTCCACTTTGCAGACTGAGGACTGTCTCCACGAAAACGTGAAGGTGTGGTTAAACATTTGTGGTTGGTATCAATGTTGAAGAACATTTCGTCATAAAAGTGAAATATCCTAAACCTAACATAAAAGTGTAACGCTGAAAAAATATTTCGTCAATAAATAAAAATCATCATGCTGGAAACAACATTAATAAAACTCAAGCATCATTTTCGTTCTCGAAGTGCAGTCTCAATTTGTTCGATACTTTTTTTACAAATTTGTAAATTGGATACCCTTCAAACTGTCAAACTCCAACCTAGCTAAACTTATGACCCCAACAAAACCAGACCTACCAATGGTAAAATGAAAGGATGAGGGTAGACTATAGTTACACAAGGATCATAGTGCTTCCTCGTTCTTCATCACTCCGTAATTCATTGATTTATAATTTAATATTAAAATTTTCATAGGTATTATTGATAGAAATACCTATCCTTTTCAATATGCTCTTGTTGCAGTAAAAGAAGAAAACAGTAGAGAGAAGTTTATATACATTCAGCTTTCTTAAAGTTTGGATTCTCTGAAGCATTGCCTCAAACTAATTAGTCTTGGTTACTTTAACAACCGTGTTAGTTTGTCATTCTGCATGTTTCAAAACTTTATCGATTGGAGAAGAGTTGACAATTCACACTTCCTGGCTCCCTTCAAATAGAAACCTCTTTGGTCGACATGGTTTTGGCAAACTGGCATTGCGAACCAGCAGAAGTAGGTATGTTCTCATTAAACCAGACCCTTGAAACTAACTTCAAGACACTTTAACGAAGACGTGGTAACAATTTCAATAAAAAATTGGATTCAGTAAAAGTAATGCCTTTTTTCCATCTTCTGGCCTTTGAGGATTAGTGTCTTTTCACCTGAGACAATATACCTCATCAGCTGTGCCTCCAGGTATTCTCTATTCCTGATGATAACCTAACCATCAACATTTAACAACAATTTCAACTATTTTTTTAGGAAATGGATAACCTTCAACTCAATTCATTCAGTTATTTCAGTTCCAGAAACATTTTTTTCAAACAAGCTGTATAATTTTTCATTGACCCCAAGGCTAATTGAGAAACTACGGTATTACATGCAAAGACAATCACCTGTTTAATTTCTTCTAAGCTTCCTGTAGGTGGGACGGATGGTATGCTCCGACTTAACCCCCTCGTGATGGCTTCGAACTCTTTAGCGACTCTCCGAGCGTTCATGTAGTCTCTACTTCTCTCCATTGCCATTTTCTCTGCGATAATCGGGTTGATTCCCTGCTCGTATGCCATGTAGTCCTTCCAGAGGTTCTCAATCTTCATCATCGGATTCACAACGCCCCTTTGATACACCTAGCATTTTAAAAAACCAACAGTTACCACATGGAAGAATTTACCAATATAATCTAATTACTATTGCATTGTCACAATCATCTTCCTCGACAATAATTATAAATTTTTTAACATTTTTGGACAAGGTTAATACACCTTTTGTACACATCTTTAGTCCAATGTTGAGATTACGCCATTCTCCTACGTGGTCAACTTTTAGGAAACGTAGAAATATACGAGTACTAGCGTGGATAATTCAAACGAGAAAGCCTTGTAGAATCGAAAAGAATAGGGTGAAATTAGCCTACTCCTGTCTGAAACCTATTTATCCTAGTTGGGGTTGTGCCAAGTTTCAGGTGTTCTCATTACAATCAATCGACAAGCTACCTGATTTTGTATCGCCAGCCTGCCTCCTTGTTGAGATAGGTTTCGTGGAGGCAGTGGTTGAGCACACCCCAGCCCATGGATCTGCCCTAGGTGGTCAGGGGTAGAGACTGCATCATTGTACCCTGGTTATGTAGCTCGGCATGTGAAAGGCTCGAGCACTTCTTTTTTAGCTGGTAGACCCAGCTAGAAGGTTCGACTCAACCTGTAGTTCCTTGGCAAGCTGGTACCTTTCAGGGAAATTTCCGAACTAGGTCTCCTGAATGGATGAGCCATACCCATTTCTCTCGCCCTTCCACGGTTTAAATGGTTGTTCTGCCTGCTGGCAGTGCAGTGCGGGGAGAGAAGAGCAGTCCAAGAATGGTATGATTTAATAAACATATACCAACCCGTCTGCAAATCCTTGCTACAAGCTTATTTTCCACAATTTCTATTACAGTTCTAACAGGATGAATCTGTCAACAGGAACCAAACAGAAATGGTTATAACGGGTGTCACACCATAGAGCAGCAACTCAACTGCACCTGGACTATGGCCTCCCAGTGACCACTTTAAAGAACAAATTTGGTTGGGTTGAAAACTCATGGACTCCGGGAGAAAACAACAAGGTTACCTTGGAGTAGGTAATGGGGCACGCAGGAGTAGAAGGCAATGAACTAAATAAATAATGCTCCCAAAAAGGGGAGCATGAATGAGCATGGGTAATCAGAAAACATCTTAACAGAATCGGAGCTTGCACGGGTGATCTAGTGAGCCCATTGTGAGTAAAGGAGGAAGAAACAGCCTCTCATCTGTCTTTGAATGTAATTCACTACAAGCCAGATGGTTCAGAACCTTCAGGACCCTCAGCCCAAAGGTTAGCAGCTATGGTAGAAGAACTTGTGGGGAGGAATCAGCGTGATGGAAGCTGGAGACTAGCTCCAGAACCTATAAGTTGGGAAACATCGAAGTAAACCACACAATAAACTACGGTTTTGGTGCAGTGCACAGATACGACCATTTATTTCACATGGAAAAAGGCCAAGTACACAAATTGTTGGGAACACCTGATTAGTTTGAAGAGAAGGTAAAAGTCTGAAATCCATAATGTTTACAGAGTTAACAACTCACTTGGGATAAACACAAACATAGTGCATTGCCGTATGGGCACAACAGAAAAAACTATGATAAACACTTCCTTACTGTAAGTACTTTAGAGAGTTGTCGACTTCTTCATTTCATCAAGGAAGTGTCCCATCAAATTCTAAGGTCAAATCACCAAAAATTTGTTACCTTCAATATTAAAGTTTGTAACACTGGACTTCAGCAAAGGTGACACTGTATACAGTTCGTGATGTACCCTTGATTTGAAAATGGGAAAAAACAAAAATCGTTTTGAAAAGGACATGTATTGTGGTTTTGTATTATTTTTTCTTCATCCAGCGAATTCACTAAATTGAGAAAGCATTAATTTGTTACGGAAATCCCATTGCAACTATTGAACAGGGAACAACTCTCCTATAATTGGAAACCTGGTAGGCACTCACCTTACGAACGGCAGTTATTTTCTGATTCTCAGCATACGAGCCCACAGCTTCAACTCCCTTCAAGAACGTGACGTAATCGTTCCAAATACTGAAAGACTGGATGTCCATGCCGATTTTCTCCAAAGCGAAATCGTACGCTTGCGCCATTTTCTCTCTGCAGAAATCATTAGATTAAGCTACTGATGAACTAATAAAATGTTATTACTAATTAAATTTGATTCCAATTACAACTACCCCACCTCACCCCAAAATCAAGAAAATACTCACCGTACGAAATTAGTAAAAAACATTTGTGAAGGTAAAAATTGGATAGAATGAATAAACATTTCTACCAAAGAAAATAGGTGGGTAGTAGTGCTGTTCAAGGGCAGAAAACATTTCGGTGTTTGAACCTAAATGTCAAGAAAAAAGCAACAGCCTATTCTAACTGTTGGAGAAGATGATGATGAAAAAACTTGGTCAACTGAAAAATTTCCAAATTCATTTATTTTAGGAAACCTAAGATAAATTTCATAAGGACTTACCGATTGCGTATGGGCAGAAGGTATCTATACCAATCGATTAAAATTAATTGTGACTTTGATTATGTTATGTGGGATACTCAATCTTGGAAGGGATAGGTTTTCTTGTATAACTGCATTTGTAGATATTTCAAGGTAATGGCTGTGTGCCACTAGAAGTCCACTGAAAAATTGGGAGCTATATTCTCACTGCTACATATAGCTTTTCCAAGTCAGATTCAGAAATTTCCAAACCAATTTCAGAATTTTCCATTTCAATTTCAGAATGTGATCAATATCCGGGTGGGAGAGGTTTCGGATAATTCTGAAATTGAAATGGAAAATTCTGAAATTGGTTTGGAAATTTCCGAATCTGACTTGGAAAAGCTATATACCAGGAGATGGATGTCATCTTTGCTTGTAGGAGCAGTAAATGTAATCGATGATGAGCTGGGAGAGAATACTGAAGTTTCTGATTCATGAAGAATTTATACAGAGGTAAAACAGAAGAGAAGAAAATTCAACTAGATCCGACAATGGAATCACTACAAGTGACTAGAGAATGGACTTCTAATAGGACATTTGCAACCCAAATCAATAAACCAAAAATATTCTTTAAAAAAATCCCTCCACTGAAGCCAATGAAACAAGAAATGCCTTACAGTGCTTGAACCAAGGCATGAAATAGACCTTCCAGGCTCTGCTTGGAATGCAGTTTGGATGGGACACTTAACCAGTTGGAAGGACGAAGGCACGTGCTCCAAGTTCAAACGATAAAATAAGATGGAAGACGGAATATCAGTGCATTATCAGTTTGAATTGAAGCGGGCATATGCAACTGACCAATCAGAGTTTTAAAAACCAAACATGGAGCACAGCTAGTTCTTTGCTTCCAGCTTGGGGAATCCCAGGCATAGAAATCCTGGTAGGAATTTTGATCTTATCATTTCATTATCAATGCGCTCTTACTCAAGTGAACTCCTTTACCTCAACCCAAAGTAATAGTAGAGCTCAATGTTTATTGAAGTAATTTAATGTAAAAACCTCTACTGTTGAGGACAGAGTGCAAAATGAAATCCCAGTTATGAAACACCCACAACCTAATAAAAGATGAAGAATTGGGATCGATATCAGAGGACTAAAGTTGATGAAGAAGGAAACAGGTATGGCTATGAAGAAAGGACGGTACAGATAGAAAGAAACTGTGGGTAAGATATTGGTTTTTGTAAGGAGCGCCTCAGGGCCACTGGAAGGATAAGAACATTTCAGAAATTCTAGGGTAGATCTGAGACGTCCTCTTTGAATTTAACTCAGAGATCGTTGATGAAATTCTTTCTGTCCACAACTCGTTACCCTAATAAGGCTCACCAAAGAATGCAAAATGGTTCGAAGTGTCGAACGAACTTGACAAGAAGGAAAATCCGCATAATGAGAACCTGTACAGCCTTGAGTAGCTTCATTGATTGACGAGTAGAGTGTTTGTTATAGAAATAGGGAATGTTCTTCAATGGCTAACAACACCTCATTCTTAACCCAGAAAGCTGGTGACACAGGCTAACATCCTAACAAAGAGAGCTATAACCGAAGCAACTATCGCTTTATTTACTAATCGAAATCAATTTCAATGTGACTGGAAAGGGTGACCCCAAATGATATTGGAATGAGAGTCCTAACTGTAGAAACCCCGAAAAGAGATGAGATTATCGAAACAGAGCGTATAGGAAGCTAGGGATCTCAAACTGTTCGTGGAAACTTGTAATACAAATACGGAGACACTTTGTTTCCAACTTCTTATGCAACCAAGGCATTCAGAAGTAGGAGAACAATATTCAAAATTCTATGCACAACTTGATACAAGATCATAGAAAACGCATGGCAAAATATACACTTAATAATTTAATTTTGGATAAAAAAGTTGGACGAGCTAATGCAATACTAAATCATTAATTCCTGTACATAAGTAATAGGGAGGTGTCCAAGGATTATTAACAAATAAAGGTATTCAATCATTTCGTGTATTTATAGAAAGAAACATAATCAGCTCAATCAATAACTTCGATATGGAAGGAGGGAAATAAATAACAGAATCTTTTGAAAACTTTATTAAGATAGAAAAATTTGATTTTGAAATCAATTCGACGATAGGTTTAGGGCTAAGGAGGCCCATGAGCCTCTAGTTTACACTGAATCTTATAAAGCTGTAACACTAGTGTACGGACTAGCTAGCACCGAATCAATTTATTGTAAACAAATTGAAAGATGAACCAAATTATTAGATATACGGGTGAAACTGTATAAAATGTGTATATGACATTATTGTGTTCAGAACATTGTGGGTAGTGGAGTTGGTTTTGGAGATTCTGCTATATCTCCCAAGGGCGCTGAAAAACGTGTATCTCCCTTTTAGAACGATCAAAACCTTTTTTCCTATGAATTCGTATCACCATGTGTGATTTCGAAAACTCAGTGATATCCCTCAATGAAAAATCCGATAGAACAATGGAGTATTTTGTGGTAGAGTAACCTTTAGGGATTCCCAGCGACAATGTTTCTGAAGGTATGTGAATGTAACCACTACTTTTTTAAGGAATTATTAAGGTCTTAAGCAAGCATAGTTCTTAAAATCAATTTTTGAGGTTTACATTGAGAGAAAATCTTGAAAAAAGTCCAACTCCCAACGAGTGCTGACATTATTATTAGAGAGTCCCTAGGAGATTCAGACACCGTGGTATCGTATCTAGTCGGTGGTGGTATCTAGGGCGAGCACAGCTCTGGTTAGCAAAAATGGTGGCGTTACCACCAACTCAGCTGAACTAGTGGTATCTCTGATCCGTATCTAAGAGTCACGTACGTTTTGCTTTCACGTCACTATAAGAAAACGAGCAGTCTGTTTGATGCTTTACAAGATCACTCGTTCTTTCGTTTTTTTAACCAAAAATGCAGGGGGTGGCGACTTTTTTGAATATTGTGTTAACGGATTGATTTCAACTGAGGAGTTGCTGTTGATTTTTCGAACGTATTTGGAGCGGGAGAGTGTGAGGGAAGCACCTCGACGATTAAGCCTGCTCTATGGGGGATTTTCCCTGGATGACATGAGCGAGGATGATGTACTATTTTCGTTCCGATTTAATAGAGAACATGTACATTTACTCCGGAGGCTCCTTCAAATTCCCGCAGAAGTTACGACAGATAAGTACGCTTGGAATCAAAATTGATTTGTTTGTAACTGTGCAGTAAGGTGTGCAGAGAGACCTCCATCCTGCTGAATGGCGCTAACTTTCGTTAAGATTTCTGTTGTGCTGAACTGAAGGTTTCGAGGTATTTTTCCGTTTTGATTAATGCAGATGCATACCTGCATATCAGTGGAACACACTTCTTCATTATGTATTTCACACCCACTGCCTAACCAACATTTTGTAACCCTAAAATGATTTTGATCGGATTTTTCGAAATTTGGCCCATCATGAAATAAGAATAAATTATTCGTTATTGGAACTGGGGATGGTAGGAAAATAGAGGTAAACGCAACCATAGATAAGGTAGGAACTCGCAAATGTGAGAGCGCTGGACTATTCACTGCCTACTGGTAGGGACCTCACCACATTAAACACACTACGCTTACTGCAGAATCCCAACTTTATTGCATAGGTACAATTGAAGCAAAGATTCAAAACGTTATTCCTAACATAACATTCAGCGAGAGATTGCGAAGTCCCAGTTGTTTTCACAAGCGAAGATTATCTGTCAGCTTGCATCGCCAACAACTGGACGAAGAAAGGGTAATTGCATTAATTGACATTACATAAAGAAATGTTCGACACTTACTTAAAAGTTGGGAGAGCGGCTTTGGTTTCTTTAACATAAGCAAGGTACAGTTTCCACAGTTTAATATTAAGAACCTTTATAAGACATCTCTGAAAAAGCTGAAATGAAAGAGAAACAGAATACATGTTACTGGAAATAGTTTATTTAGCCATCGATGTATTTGACTACACATTGCTAGATACAATTTCGGCCCAAGTACAACAGAACACTTCACAGGCAGAGGTTGGTCGTAGATATTTCCCAGGAAGATAGCATTCCCAGGTCGTAGAGAAATAACACATCGTCTAAATTCAATGGCGGATTGAAATAAGGTTAGATTTCATGATATGGGTGGGTAGGATGAAGAATTCAAATGTACTAATGAATTGTTTATTGGAGTAGTTGTAGGAAGTACAAGGATGCAAATTAATCATAAACACGAAGATTTTCATAATCTATCCAACATTTAAGTCCGCAGAACCGTAAAGATGTAGTAACACAGCTCGTCTTTGGTGGATAACAAATATTTATATAAACATCGTGTGTGAGATAAGATTTGTTTCCACTAAAGCTTCCAAGGTTCAATCCTTTTAGTCCATGAGCCATTGTAGAAAATTGTGAGCAATGTCAGGAGAAGGGGTAAACAATGTTTACACATTGCAAATTTAGTAGGCTCTGAATGAGAAATCTGCCATTTTGGAACTGGTGGAATACAAAATGGCGGCCTCCCAAAGATGGTTGAAATGTCAAAGCTTTAGACATTCTTATTGTACCAAATTGTTATGCTATTTAAAAAACACGATGATACTAGAAAACTGTGATTTATCTTCAAGAAAGTTATAAACATTTGAAAATCAAGCTGAGTTCAAGCTGTGTACTCTACTTTTGAGTTTCAAAATCACCTACCAACATCAACATTGGTCTGATTCAGGTCTGCCAAAGTTCATTCGACTCAGTTTCAATTATTTTCCAAGGTTTATATCGTGCATGTTTTAGCTCTGGACCTTTTCCACCATATTACAACAAGAAAGCTTTTTGAGTTAAGCTGTAATGGACTCAGAATGGACTAAAATTTTGAAATCTAATCCCAAACATTTTGAAACGACTACAGATTTTGATCATCGTCGCCTGGACCATTTAACTACAATCACTATGACTTGCTCAATGTCTCAAATAAATCAAGGGCCACTACGAAACAACAACAACAATTAGCAAGAAAAGCTTTATTTCCCAAATCCAACCAATCACGTTCCAGTTCAATGTTTCCGTTTATTTGTCATTAAATAAATTATTGGTCAAATGTAAGCAACAAACAGGATTACATTATGTATTTAATGAGATGAACTACTAATCTCTTTTCAGCATACTTGGCAATTTTCATAGGTTGTTGAAAGTACTTCAACATCAAAACACAAAGACCTTTGAAACCCTTTGAGAGCGCTGGTTTTAAGGCAATGATTAGATAAGGACTATGGAGATAGGGAACATGGTTATCAATGCAAAGTTTCCAAGTTTATTGAGAAGTGACATGAATCAAGAATTACCATAGTTACACAAACAACCAGAGAACATGAATTAGTCAGAGAAACTGACAGTACCGTGAACTAATTACTACTCACTTACTTTCTGATTAAGAGTGGACGAATATAGGTACCTATTTTGAGAAATTTTCTTCTATACATCGAATGGAAGTACTATGTGAACAGGTGTGAACCTGTCTAAAAGTACCCCTCTATGCATTTCAAACTCTTTTGCTAGGTAAGCGTACTAAGAGAATTTTCATGGGTGGCTGCCTGAAAATTCCACCATTGTAATTCTTTTCAGAAGCTCTTCGCCACCAGGACTACAATAAATAACAGCAAAACGTTGAAAAAAACGGTTTCTGTACCCACTTACTGGATCCAAACAAGAGTCTGATGACGTCTTCTCGTCTACTACTTACGATGTATTAAGAAACCAAGATGTATGTGCCTAAATACAAAGATACATTTGGATACTTCGAAGCTTGATACATCTAACTGCGAATGGTAAGATACAAACCTCTCACCATCAAAGACAAAATAATTTTATTCAAAAGTTAAATTAATTTTTAATCATAAGTACCTAAGCAGCAAATGCAGACTTTAGCTAATGTTGCATTCATAGCTCGCAGATTTACCCAATTCTGCCTCACCAATGGGCAAGAACCATTATTTGGTTTGTTTGTTTTACTAATTGCCTCGTTTAATTGTCTTTACTACAAATTATTCAATATGAAGTTTAGCTAATCCTGGTACACTTACTGTAAGGTAAGTACCTACTTAAAAATAGGTAGACACTTAATATTCTACGGTATTTGAATTCGAAAAATAACTTGTGCGAGTGAGTTGCCCACATTTGAGTAGATTTCCAATATGGTCGAAATCGAAAGTACTTAAATATTATACTTCACCTGTTTTTCATGAAAAATACCCACCTACGATGGGTTTCATAAATTCAAGCTTTCTTCACATTAATGAGTCTCTCAGCGCATACATCTGAGGTCCAATACGTGTGTACCACGCAATTTCTATAGAACAGAATTGTTTCCTACGTTTTAAATAAAGGTGGACAAACTTTTCCGAATTCAAGCACTTCTCCTCTAGTAATACTACAGTGCTCTGAAATCCTTTGGTCAATTTTGGTTTAGTACTTTCAATAATCGACCAAGAGCAAGAGAAAAAAATTGTAACTCCCCCACAAAATTTTTTGCTTAATGTTTCAAGATACATAGATTAAAAAATCCAATTAAAGAAAAAACTTAAGGTTGATTGATGATTAGGGTTGACTTTAAAACAATAACAGAGTGGATGCTTGAATGGGTGGCTGGCAACAGACCCTGAGCATGGTGGATACTATACTATTCTAATCATCTGCAGTTCTCTGATCTGCATAGGTGGGCTATCCGAATCTTCTTGGAGCCACCAACAACATGGAAGATAACCTCAGATTAATTTAAATTGACCTTTTTTCCGTTTCACAGTGTGTAGATTCCAAATCTGCAATGTACTTCCCCTGTAGACCCTATGGTGTAAGGCCTTAGACGTGAAAAATTCGGGGTTTTTTTCTACACAGACTCACTAGGTCATTGGCCCTAATGCCTCAAATGCTATGGCTCAAAAACTGGAGAAAAACGAGCTTCTTCGAGTTTTTGCTGATATCAGCAAGTGGATGTCATTTTCCTAGTGATTTCGGGAGCAGAATCGACGGGATGGGTTTCAGATCCTTAGAAATTCACCCATAGTCATCAACGTTCAAGATTTATTTCACCTTTTGTCTGTTACACAGTTATATGGAATTAAACGACATACAAACAGAACCATGATTTTACAGCATTGGATGGGAATTATTGTCAGTTCTGCCCCCTGTATAAGCTCAAAAATCTTACATTGATCCAGAATGAGCCAGTAATCTCGCCATTGTCAACCGTAAGGGAAAATATTTAAGGATTAAACTATTTAAAAATTGAAATCTCAAAAAATAATGGATGAAAAGGGTAGTTTTTTGGTTAATTCAGAAAAAAATTAGTTTTGACTGCAGATCCCTTTTTTACTAATTAACGCAATTAATGACAACGAATAATAAATTTTTAATCATGACTAGTTCTTATATAAAGAAGGATGAGGGAGCAATTAAAAAACTTCAACTGCCCATACTACAAGTAATGAAACAAAGTGAAGGGATGTGTGGTGACACCACCATGTCTATGCCATAATTCTGCATGTATGGATGACATAATAAGACTGATGAAGTCCTCGTTGAAGGACGAAACGTATCCGCCAGAAAATAAAGGCTTATGCTCCAAAATAAGGGATTAGAAAAAAAAATTTCCAGGCTGCAGTTTGTGTAGGATCATCCGTTCACTCAGCAATTGAACGGTCAGACTGCAGAGCGGGAAACCTCTTGGCTGGCCACAGCCTAAAAACACCGTTGATGTTATACGATTTTACTAATCATAACGCCATCTCCCAAGCTTCATTCCATTGAGGAGAACAAGCGTAAGCATTCTTTTTGCCTGTATTTTTATTTTCTCTCGTTAGATGTAAACTAGATTTCTACGCATTTCCGTGTGTACCTAAGTTGCACTGCCTCGGATGTACAGCCCAGTTCTAATGGTCGGTCATCTACTCAGGAGGGCTCTCTAATGCAGAACTAAACCTTTGTGTAATAATTTGTAGCTTTTTTCGTGTAACTCCAAGAAAGATGCCATCAATCTTGCATTGAAATAAAACACGTCCATAAAATGAAGTTTTCACAAGATAGTATCCTTCTTTCTGGAACTCTATTGCAAGCAATATAGAATACAACGCCTCATCTATTTTATCAGCCTAACCCGTTTAAATCAGCCAGTATTACATGTAGCACGGTTGCCAAGTTGGGGTTTTTCCTCCTAAATTTAGGGGTTTTTTTAGGGCGGAGAAATGTTTAGGGTTTTTTTTTTTTTTTTTTTGCTAGTCAGGGGGAATTAAGGGATTTTATCTGACCAATGTTTTCGTCTCAGTTGGCCATCAGCCGATGATACAAAGACAATGGTCGCTGAAAGTGCATCCCAACAACTCCAGCATCGAGAGTTGATAGCGCCAACAACCCCGATTCAGACATACATCGTCATTTGCACTTTCCCTCATGTCCTTACCAATTTCCAATGCGTTCGTTGAGAGATGTTTTTCCATTTATAACAATATCAAAAACAAGTTAAGGAACGGGCTCTCGGTTGATGTTATACAGAGCATTCTGATGGTGAGATATTTTCTCTAAAACGAGGGCATCTCTTGCGTTAATTTTGTACCCACGGAGGAGATGATCTCGTTGTTCAACGAACAGTTGTACGATCACATCAATAGCGAAATGGACAGCGCGATAGGACCTGGAATGTGATTTAGATTTTTGAATTTGTTTTATTTTTTGGACTGTTGGTTTAAAATATATATTTCACTTTTTAGTAGAAGGTAGGTGTAGGTAATAGTATTTTAGATTTGAAGTAGGTAAGTTGTAGTATGGAGTTGACTTTGAAATCATATACCTTCGCATGATCTCATTCTTCAAATAATAATCTCGTTGAACTACTATTTTAGATTAGGTACTAGTATTTTAGATTAGAAGTAGGTTGTAGTATGGGAAAAGAGGGCAACGAGGAAGCTGATCGCCTTGCTAAAAAGGGATCAGAGTCCAACCCAATTGGACCTGAACCCCAACTAGGGGTTACCAAGAGTTATATAACTCAACAGGTTCAGAAATGGGAGGACAAAACACGCACAGAATACTGGCACAACACTCCTAAGCAGAGGCAAGCCAAGCGGTGTCTTACAATCTCAAGGAAACTCACAAAAGCCCTTATATCATTGAGGCGCAAAGACCTTCGCAAACTTGTGGGTCTTCTTACTGGCCACTGCCCCCTAAGGTATCACCTAAACAAAATTCTTAAGGCCAGGACAGTAGAATGCCGGCTCTGCTGCGAAGAGGCGAAAACAGCAGAACACATACTTTGTAATTGTCCTGCTATTGCATCAACTAGATTCCAGCATTTCGGGAAGGGTGCCCTAACACCCTCTGATATTGCCTTGGAAACACCTGAAAACCTCCTACACTTTGTGAACGAAGAGGTTATTAAAAAGGTTATGAATTAAAATGGGGACAGCGTCACAATAGATCCTAGCGGTCTCAGTGACCAGGGGCTCCTCCCATCCCTTATCGGGGAAAAAAAAGGTTGTAGTATGGAGTGGATGCCTGGTTTTATCTGTAGTTTTTGCTTGTTAAAACAATATACGTTCAGCGTGATGTAATGTGCATTAATTCTCCTGTTCTGATATTCCGCCAAATTCGTCCTGCTTCTCAATCCAGGCTATGATGATACAAAGAGGTACGTATGCCTTAGGGGTTTTTCTAGGGATTTTCAAAATGGATTTAGGGTTTTTTTTAGGGATTTTTATTTCCCGCTCAAGGGGTTTTCTGAAAAAAAGTTGGCAACCGTGACATGTAGATGCGTTTTACCACCATCTTCAGTAATGTATTACTGGTATGGACAACAAGGCTTTTACTAGTAAACAAAATTTGAATATAAATTTTTGAGCGTTTATATCAGCGCAGCAGTCAGGTAGATATCCTGGCCTCAACTAGGCACCAATCAGGTTCACAAGCAGATCAGCGAGCCTGCCCTCAAAATCCATCCAAGTTTGTAAATCAGACGAACACGTCATAATAAACTGTGAAGTTTCCTAGCAGCCAAACGTCTGCCTGTGCTGTCACACAGGTCCCCAATGTAAAAGTGCGACTTCCCTCAATTCCTGAGAGAACTTAGTTGAATTAGATGGTTTAAAAAACGCGAAGGACATGTTTTACACGCTTGTATTTCCTTCAGAATTGAATACTTCATTATTATGTTTGTTTAACGTTAGAACTACTTGAAATATTACGATACTTCAACAGTCTTTGTCTAGTATAAAATACCCATACGCCTCCAGTGATTTAGACAATTTGATTAACGAGCTCAGCGACTCTTCATATGATTGTAAAAATTCTCGTCAGGAAAACTGTAAGATGATCAGAAAGGCAATGAGCCGAAGATTTGACATGAGACCACAAATGCCTGATCACGTGAATTCAACAGGTTCGTCCCTTGTTATAGATACATTTAAAAACAACACTAGTCAAGGATTTAAATGGTAGTCAGCTTAGAAAATGGCCTTACTGCGTTACTAATGCTCAGATTGGGTTTATTAAATAATGAAATTAAAGCGATGTCACTATACGACATGAAGGCATTGTTATAGAATATAATTTTTTATAGAATCAGAGCAAGTCTTTCACAATAAAGCCATCTCCCTCGCTTCGAAAACGCTTTTGAAATAAAAATTCCCTGCGTTTGCAAGAAACGATTGTATTGTTTGATAAAAGTATAATAAGGGTTTGATATATGACACTTCACATACCTTTTCAACTCGTTCAAAATTTCTCCCTTTCATCTGAAAAAATAGAAATAACAATTACCACACGGATTTTACATCACAGAATTTTTGAGCTTCACCGAACACTCATCAATGCATTTACAAGGTTGAAAAACGGCGAATAAATCCGCAAGTGATTGGCAATGTAGTGCCACATAACTTCAACTTCACCGACAAATTTGTAGAACCTTAATGATGGCGTTTCACGATAGGCTTATGGTGAAAATACTTAGCGTTAGGCAGGGATCTTAAAACTTGAACAGTAAAATTTGCTAATGAACAGTAACATTTAATATCAACTGATCGTTTTCAAGTGGAAACTATCTATTTAGAAAATATCTAAATTGAATAACAACGAGGAGCTTCACTGGGATGATGAAGAAACGTGAGGAAAAAAGTTACATCCTTTTAAAATCTTAGATATTTAAGACCAGTTAGAGGGTAATTTGCAGCCAGCCTACCCGACAATTCATGATCTTACAGATTGTTTCAATTGGCTAAGATGTTGTTACCTCTATTATGGACACCAAGAAAGAAACAATCTACAAAAACCACATAGAGCTCTGGGTAATGCAGAGAAGTCGGGGTCACCCTCGGTTACCCTTTCGCAAACCTCAGAAAAAGTTTGAGAGTCAAATTTTATTTATAAACGCAACTAATCAACCAAATATTAAGGTTTGATGACGAAAAGAAGGAGCGCTAGGGTCTGATTATATCTTTATAATGGGGTTATTCTTTAAAATACTGCTCAGAATCTCCTAGATGTGAAAAGAATAAATTGCAGCGGTTCGATTTCCGAAATGGCACTTTACATATGGAATTAAGTACACACAGTGCATCTTGGAGTACCTACATAGCTGAAAGGTGCATACTCTACGTTTTTTGGTCCATACCTCCTGTTCAATGTAAATTTTCCAGTACCTCCCAGACGTTGGGAAGGTACTGACGAGACGCTCGAAAAATGATCGGACGTCGTTGATCCATCTGTTCTGGGCTTCTCGGATGAGCACACCCCAAGCTTCAATATCCCACTTGTTTTCATCGATTGTGTGCTGAGCTTTGTTTAGCTTCTCACTCCCCCAATCCTGCACAAAGAAACAAGATAATTTATAAAATAGAGTAGGAGAGAGACGCTAATCTACGTTCTCAACATGCATCCAGGGGAAGACAGGCACTTAGTGGTATATGTTACGTGTAGGTAAGTAGCTTTACCGAGTTGTTTGATTGAAGGGTGATCACTTACCATCGAAGATGTTTCTTCTTCCACATTATTAGCAGCGGGTGCCGGAGTCGGAGTGGAATTAGACATTTTTCAACAGAAGTACGCACTGCGTTCGCACAAACTCGCTCAAAGCTTGAGGTGCACAACAAAATCTGTAACACCCTCAACAAACACCTCCTCGCAGAATTCGAGCCAACTGAAGAAAATTGCGTTGTGGATACGGTTCAAAAATAAATACGAATTCTGTTAATGCTTCGAATAATGCGTTTTTGGTAAGTATTTAGAAAGTAAAGTCAATATGAATCAAAGCGGTATTGGTAGCCATTCCATAGCTGCAGGGAAGAAGCCACAACCACAACGCACGTAGAAATAAAAATAAAGACGACTGACCAAGTCAGGTGTACCCAGAGTTGCCAACATAACACCTAGCGGTTCTGAACTAAACCCACTTCAGCAACATACATTTTACAAGAGATTATTCAGCGATAAAGGCACAGCAAAAATTGGAAACTTTGAGTAAGATATGTTAGTAATCCAAAGAATATTTTTTTTTCGAAAAAGAAAGAGTAAACTTATAACTTTACACACGAGGAACATCAGTGACAGAGCAACAGTTTTGCAAGCGCTTCTAGTAGCGAGTTACCGCACTTTAACACAGATGGATATAAAAAGCAACTCTACCATACAATTATTGTATTGTATCATTCATGATGTTCAACTACTTTCTTGTTGAGGACAGCTAAGAACTTCATGAAATTTCATTGATTCCAAGGACATTTCCATAATGCATCAAAAAGGACATACCTCATTCGAAACCACCAAAACTAGATTTTCCCATCTGAACTCTGCCAATTTTGCCCTTCTTTCCTGAAGGAATTTCAAATTCCTTTTCCTAGCAGAAAGAATGTTTTAACAAACGGTGGTTGTAATATAGGATACAACTTCTAGGTCCCTGCCTACAAGAACTACCTGATAGAGCAAACAATTTGATCTTGATTTGATTTGATGATGGATCTCACTTTCTCCAATTGGACATTCATCCTGACAGCCAGAACTGGGAACTGCCTCTTCCATACCCCAAAAGTTCTTTCAATCGATTTCTCGTTCTCACATGAGCCTCATTGCAGAGGTTTTCTGGTCAGTTGAGGGTTCCCGTGGCGTCAATCAGTGTCATTATGTATATTCTAAAAGGGAGACATTTCGGAGTAATATGATAAGTACATATTCCTCTCAATAATAATCATTGTCCTACCTACTGCCATAGGTAGAATCTGCTAACAGAACTGAATTCCAATGAATACCAGCCTTGAAATGGGCCCTGATTCGGCTGTGATCAAATATCGTCCATCATGCTACGTCAAGAACTCTAGATTTGTTGAATGAGAACACTCCTTTACCGTTCTTCCAGTATTCAGCATTAGGTCTCCCTGCACTAAAAAGATTGGCCAGTTTCAAATCTAGTGAATACCCACTTCTTCCATAAATACATGTGTCGCATTTGAACAGAAAAAAGTTAATTATCAAAGTCCACTCACCTGTAGTGGCGTTTATTAGTAAATTTAACGGAATGCTGTATATGTGTGATTAGTGTCATAAAGAACTAATAATCTAAAAATGGAATTGAGACAAAGTATATATCGGTGAAGCCTCATCACAGTCAGTGGTAGGTTAATCCATTCGTCATCTGTAACGCTAGCGGCAGTCTTCACGACGCTACGTCCATGTTGAATGGTTGTCTGCAATGAATTTGACGAAGGTACCCAAATGGTAGATCACCTACTCATCCCAAAAGTTTTATACAAGTTATGATGTTTTTTGATGACCATTTTCGTCGAGTTTTTGTGTTCGGTGGTGCTTAGAAGTGACTTTCTTCGTAAATTCTTTATTTATTATGGACGATGCCGCAATGGATGTCATCCCCGCTGATCTTAACTATTTTCCTCAATCGGTCGCGATGACCAGACGAGTTATTTAGAGATGAAAAGCATTCCTGACGCCATCTTTGCCTACGACAAGCATGATAAGTCAATTTTACGTTGTCTAATTAGTCAAATTGTAAGTTTATTTGTGTCCGAAAAAGATATAAGCAGTTAGTTCCTCTGAATAAAAATCTTGACTAAAACAATGATGGGCCCCAACTCCGACAAATTTTCCGAATTGACTACCTGTTCGTGTCCTCACATCCTTGAACTTGATCAAGAAAGTTTGGTGCAAACTCAGGAACACTTCGAGGAGCAAATCACTTCGAATGATCTAGAGTGTGAAGTCTGTCTGGAAACATTGCCCAAGGAAAGTATCAACAGTCAAAATTTATGGATGTGCTTGCAACCTGACTGCCTTCAGGTTGTATGCTCGGACACCATTCCTAGTCATTCGCTCCAGCATTACCAGAATCACCCTAAACATGCTGTACATTTGAACATCAGCAGTTTGAGAGTGTGGTGCCATGAGTGTGAAGTCGACATTATCATAAGTGATGAAGAACCGTACGATTATCCTAATCGTAAACCACAAAGGCCTAGAGGCTTGACAGGTTTGCAAAACCTTGGGAACACTTGTTACATGAACTCAGCTCTGCAGGCGCTCGCAAATACCCCTCCCCTAGTTAACTACATTCTTTCCAGAACGTTTTCTGATGAAGATCGAGGCAACAGATCCAGGATGTTGATTACTTCTTTCCACAATCTGATTACTGAAATGTGGTCACCAAAACGCCATTTGTACATTCCTCCACCCCACATTCTTTATGCTATTCGTGCGACACATCCGATGTTTCGGGGTTTCCAGCAACACGATTCACAAGAATTTCTTAGGTGTTTGATGGATCAGCTTCACGAAGAGATGAAATCCCCATGCCCGGAACCTCTGCAGCCTCAGTTGACTTATGAAAACGAATCCGACGATGAAGGTAATTCGTCTGAAGGTGAGGAGTATGAAACCTGTGATTCTGGAGTCTCGGAAAGATCCTCATTGAGTGAAGACACCAATCAGCTCAAACCGATGTACCTATCGCGATCACCTACTCCCGAAGAGAACGTCAAAAGAAAAACCTCCCAAGGCAATCAAACCGGGACTCCTGCCAAGGGCAAGAAAACATACTATCAGAGCATAATATCAGACATATTTGACGGAAATCTACTGAGCTCAGTTCAATGTCTCACTTGTAATAGAGTCTCTACTCGAGTTGAAACATTCCAAGATTTATCATTACCTATACCAAACAGAGACCACCTTAATATCCTCCATCAGAACAACGTCCCAGGCCCACCCAAATGCACTCATCTCTACTCAAGAGAACAAGGTTGGTACAGCTGGTTATGGGACTGGTTTTGCTCATGGTTTTGGGGGCCTGTGGTGTCGCTTCACGATTGCCTTTCAGCATTTTTTTCTGCTGATGAACTGAAAGGTGATAACATGTACAGTTGTGACAAGTGCAATAAATTGCGGAACGGTGTCAAGTATTCAAAAGTCCTCAAAACTCCTGAGGTTCTTTGCATACACTTGAAGCGATTTCGTCACGACTTGGTTTTTTCATCAAAAATTTCAAGCTTTATTAAATTTCCAATGGAAGGTTTGGACATCAAGCCATACGTGCACGAGGATTGTCAAGGTGGGATCACTAAGTACAACCTCATCAGTGTTATATGTCATCACGGTGCTAGTGGTTCTGGGGGACATTACACTTGCTATGCTTTGAATCGTGACACCAATCAATGGTACCACTATGACGATTCTAGCGTTACGAAAGTTTCTAAGCAAACCGTGAACAGTTCTCAAGCATACGTTCTGTTTTATATGAAGGATCCAGTCAAGGCGTATCGTTGGAGGAAACGATTCAATCAAATTGAACTAGCAACAGCTTCAGAACCCAAAACTCATCTGATTTCATCCCACTGGGTGAACAAGTTTTTAACTTTCTCTGAACCTGGACCGATTGACAACAGAGAATTAGTTGAAGGGCCGAACTGGGTCCCAACGGACGATGAAAATTCTTGCGAAAGGATTTCTGCGTCGGTTTGGAATTACCTCGTTGCCACATTCAAAGGTGGTCCTCCTGTTCTAGTCGAAAATTACTTGCATGCGATGAATCAAAGAATAGGCTTCAACGGGCCTACCTACGCTGTTCCGGTGTCCTGGCTGAATCAGTGGGAGTCCTTCAAGAAAGGGCTCGTCTCAGAGCCTCCTGGACCCATAGACACCTCGACGGTGGGCAACGGCCCGATCTGCGAACTCACTCAGACTCAGTGGGACGTCCTGGTCGGCGTGTACGGAGGCGGTCCGCCTGTCTTGATAAAAGATGGCAACACCCACAACACCACATTAGAACCGACTTACTCCCTGGAACGAGCTGACAGCGGTCTACTTATGAATTCTGACGTTAGCACTCAACCATCTATCAATGAAGACAATACCAATGCATAGATATCTTCGTCATTCCTCTTATATTAATTGAGAAGTGTTATTATTTATATGTATTTATTTTAGTTGATTATTTCTTGTGAAAGCTACACCTTCCTATGAAAATCTATTAATTTTCTTGTTATGAAGTTCTATTCTTATTAGAATAAATGGTTTGAAAAATCAAAAACCTTTATTATTGATCAATGAGTTTCTATTAATTATACGATTGTCCAACAATTTTCTGGTTATACAATTGAGGAGTTGGTCCCAAAAGGTACTAAAGACCTTTTTTTTTTTCAAAATCGTGTTGTCACCTTCACTCTTAAAAAAAATGCAATCAGGTTGGAGATAAGATTACTATGTCCCCTTGAAAAACTAAGTTGAAAATTCAGTTTTATTTTGAAAGGTGCTATATCCATCATGAAAGAGCGCTTCCATCTGTTTGGGTTCAAAAAGTGCAACATCCATTAAAGACTATCACAATGGCTACGATATTTTGAGCATAGATTACTATATCCATTATCTTACAGGATTTATCAACTTTCAAGCCATTTTTGAGGGTTTTCAATTATTTGAACCGTATTTTTTTAGTTCTTTTTCGTATCAGTTTTAATAGAAAGAATGTTGACAACCATGGTGAAACCTCTGAAGGTGGCTTCCATAACATTGTCACTATCAAAAACTGCCACTCACTGCTTCGATAAAGCTTGGTATTTGGTGCTTTGTTTTTCGTTAATTTCAACTGAACATAAAGTGCGCTGTACCGAGGAATTCGTGTGAATTGAAAGAAAAATTGGTTTTCTGTGGAAAAAGTGCGGGATGTAGGAGGAGGGCGGCAGCTCCCTACAACTACAAAGCTTGGGAATGTCTTTGCAGCAGCTTTGGGATGATTAATAAAGTCCTTGACAGGAGGAAAAGATTTCTATGTCCACTTTGTTTGGTTTCAAAAAGTACTAAACGCCAGGTTTGACCCAAAAGAATACTATATCCATAATCTTGACATTTCAAAGTTCCAGACTCAGCCTTCCATTTTATCATTCAGCTCATTCAGTGCCCCATGCTGTCCAACCCTCGACTGAAGTTCCTATTGCCAGTGCTCGCACTACCATTGTCGTTTGAAGAACAATATAAACGAATTCTTATTCCAAGTGATCTTGATATGACCAACAGATTGTTTTTCTATTTAAGAGAGCCCTGTGAGATAAGACTTCCAATTACTAGCTCCTAAATAGTCATCCATTTATTTTGTTGTGAGTTTTGTATCCCTGGACTCTGGCTAATCTGAGAAGACACATTTTCCTTTTATAATTTATATGAGCACCTGTCATTTGCATTACTTTTGCTATGGATGTTTATCCGACAGGCAATAAAGAAGAATCTATCTATCTATCTTGACATTTCAAAGTTCCTAAATTAATTGACGTCTTTTAAAAATAATTCTAGTCTTGCAGCATGATCATATGAAAATTTTCCTACACTGTAGTGTTTTCTCGTCAGTTTCTATGTTATATTGAAAATATGGTAATTTACCGTTTTAAATAACTTTTTCTAAATAATATTCTGATATTCAAACTATGATTTTAGAGTTCTTATCAATTTGTTGCACATTTTAAACAATTTCTAAATGAAAGTCCCTACTTCTAGACAGAATGATCGCATCACTCCAGGTGCTCACATTCTAGGGACCAAAAATTACTCGAAAACGAGGTTTTATGATGACTTGGTCGCCAAGAAAAGGTGGCGATATAACACAGCTTTGTGAAATAATTAGCAGCGTTTTATCTTGATCCAACTCCTATCTTTAAATAATTTTATATTAAAAATGTAGGAGCCATTGTAAGACAGCATCATTTTATTAAAATCCAACAAAACCTATGTTTTTGGAGTTCATATCGATTTTCTAATGAGTAAATTTAAATAAAACTTGGTTACATTTTTCAGCACGATTTAGGGAAAATGGTTGAACGCTTTAGATTAAAGTTTAAATTTTCCAAGTAATATTCAGTCAATGTGAAGGCTATAGGCTGGTTTTTGTCACTTTTAGATGTTTTTCTAGTCCGTTACCAATTAATTTTGCTCAAAATTAATTTTGTACAAAATGGGGTGGAATGTTGGGTTATTTGGGATTTGTGAAAAGTATAAATTGATATGCCAAAAGCTCGAAGTGGTAGGCCAGAAGTTGAAATTGAGTCGTCGAAAGTTTAAATTGAGATGCCAAACATATTAAAATATATTTGTGCCAAAATTTTCAATTTGATAAAATGCCAAAAATTCAAATTGATGTTGCTGATCTGATTTTCTTTTTTCCTAACTATATATATGTATGTAAGTACGTTGTGTGTGTGTGCGCGTGTGTGTGATTTTGTACAAAATTCTAATAAAATCAGCTCAACATATTGGGCTGATAGACTTGGAAATACATTTTCAGATGCTATCGAAAAACATCTAGGCACCTGAAAGATAGTCTTCCTAGCATGTCAATATTTTGTACCCTTGAAATTAGGATTGACAGGTCAATTTCGCGGAGAAATTTCATTTGTTCACATTAATTAGATCAACAAAGTTGGTTGGAATCAACAAGAGCCGGATTTAATCAATTCGTCGTGGATGTAGTTTTGTAACAAAAGCGGCGGATGGCTTTTTAAAAATTAAATTTAGTGTTAAACTTATTGTTCACTACAAAGTTAGTTATTTTAAACAAACCAAATAGCAGGTGAATGTGCAGAGAAGTGCAGAAGTTGTCTGGTTAGGAAAAATCAAATTGAGCGGGCTCATGCGACAGCTGAATAAGCACCTGTCATCATACGAGGAACGTGTCTCGTCGCGTACTATTCAGAAAATTGGCTATGCTCACGACATAAAGATTTTTTTATCTTTTATTTAGACCATTTCCATATAATTTTTTGAATGAGTTTAAATGGATATCAACTCAAAAATTGTCAACCTCGTTTTGCCGCCAGATTACTGATAAGTAACGATAACAAAAAGGCGGTTGAAATAGGTTCAAGTAGCCGTTTTTAGACTAAAATTTGCCGTAGTTCGTGGTGGCATTTATATTATAGTTGACATGGTTGTGCGGAAATATTTCGTCAATACTCCTGTAGAGCCCCCGAATACAGAAGATAAAGACGCTTGGAATGAATGGTTGGAGAAATTTCGGCAAGAGAGTCAAAAACCCCTAAACGGACACGGAGATTCAGAAAACTCCGAAGTAAGTGACGAATTTCAATATCTGGATCATTTGTACAAAATTTTAGTTCGCGGTAATGTCAGAGAAGACAGGACTGGTGTCGGTACTTTGTCCATATTCGGGGCTCAAATGCGATATTCGCTCGCCGGTAATACTTTGCCGTTGTTGACGACGAAAAGGGTGTTTTGGAAAGGGATTTGCGCCGAGCTTTTATGGTTCATCAGAGGTAGCACGAACGCCAAAGCTCTGGCGGACGAAGGGGTTCACATCTGGGACGGGAATAGCTCCCGGGAATTCTTGGACTCTATAGGACTGACCGATCGAGAAGAAGGCGATTTGGGACCAATTTACGGTTTCCAGTGGAGGCATTTCGGGGCTGAATATGAAACCATGCACGCTGATTACAAAGGTAAAGGGGTCGATCAACTGAAAAACGTCATTGAAAGGATTAAAACCAAACCGGAGTGTAGACGACACATAATGACCGCCTGGAATCCTTGCGACATCGACAAAATGGCCCTACCGCCCTGCCATTGCTTGGTGCAGTTCTACGTCCACGACGGGAAGTTGTCCTGCCAGCTGTATCAACGTTCGGCCGACATGGGGCTCGGAGTTCCTTTCAACATCGCCAGCTACGCCGTCCTAACCCACATGATCGCTCAAGTGACGAATCTCGAAGCCTGGGAGTTCATTCACACTATGGGAGACAGCCACATATACACCAATCACGTTGGTCCCATCCTCAAGCAGATGACACGGGCTCCGCGGCCCATGCCCAAAATCAAGTTCAACCGACAAGTCGCTTCCATAGATGACTTCAAGATGAGCGATATCGCCGTCGAAGGGTACGACCCCCATCCTTCTATCGCCATGAAAATGGCCGTGTAATTTCTTGCCCATCAAGTACACAATTTCATTAGATTGACTTGCTTCTAGTTTCGAAGTCAAATTATTGTGCCCCTGTATATATTTTCTAGTTTTTCCTCATGCATTTACCTTAAAAAAAAGAAGAAAATAACAATTACTTGCCTTACCTTCATGGTTTTTAATACCACGTATTTCATTCTAGATTTTTTCCACTGCCTAATTATATGTCATTAAGTTTTAAATATCATTATTGAGACTTGCTTCTACTTTGGAAGCCAAATTATTGTGTTCCTGTGTACATTAACAAATTTTTTCCTCATGCATTTACCTAAAAAAAATACAATTATCTGCCTTACCTTCATGGTTTTTAATACCACGTATTTCATTATAAATTTTTTCACTGCCTAATTATATGTCATTAAGTTTTCAATATCATTAAAGAGACTTGCTTCTACTTTGGAAGTCCAATTATTGTGTTCTTGTGTATTTTAACAAGTTTTTTCCTCATGCATTTACCTAAAAAACACAATTACCTGGCTTACCTTCATGGTTTTTAATACCACGCATTTCATTCTAGATTTTTCCACTGCCTAATTATGTCATTAAGTTTTAAATATCATTAAAGAGACTTGCTTCTACTTTGGAAGTCAAATTATCGTGTTCCTGTATATTTTAACAAGTTTTTCCTCATGCATTTACCTAGCAAACAATGATTTGCCCAGATTTTTTATTGCAACTCATGCAATAAAAACAATTATTGTTTTTAATGGCTCAACGTATTTAATTCAAGAATTTCCCGTATGATAATTGTGAACTTTCGGATTTATACCTATGTATAACCGTTTGTTTATGAAAGGCACATGTACTTAAAAATAGGTTGATGTACCAAGTAGATAGGTTTGTGCAAGACCTATACCTTAATTCGTTTGTTCGTAATGGAAATAAATGGTGCTTTTAAACAAAAAGATGTGACTTATTGTTACTATATTTTATTCCCTTTCAGCAAACATAAGAGAGATTTTCTTTCAAAATTTTACTAGGCCAATGGGTGAATATAAATCAGAACTGTATTAAATTACCCATCTACGTGAGTCACTTAGGTATCTATTTCAATGAGACTACGTCTATCTATTTCGTCTTCGTCTACGTCTATCCATTTCAATGAGACTACGTCTGACTATGTACTGTGGTACATTATAAATTATTAAGATAGGCACTTATAAAACTACCTTGTTATTGTGTTCTGGATGTAATAAAACGTCTGCATTCATATTTAGCACTGTGGATCGATAGGAATTAAATTAGTCTCAAGGGTCCTTCAGGTGATCAGTGTGTCTTCATACCTTGTGATTGACTTCTAGAATGATTTTGCCTTAAATATAACCCCTTGGTTCCCAAACTTTACTAGTCCCTTTGTAGGAAACAAAGGACGTTAATAGTCAGGACGTTGTGATATGGTTAGTTGGCCTTGGGTTCTTGAAAATAAATCGTCAGAATACAAGTATGTTAGAGAGTTTTTCCTCCCCACGGTGGCAAACGGTGTTGAACGCAAACCTAGGGAAACGAAAGGCAGATGCTAATTTTTCAAGAGGTCACGTGGTCTCCTTGCGGTGTCTCTCCCCGTCGTCAAACGGTCTTTATCATAACCTGACATCCATGTTTTGATTTGGCCGCCAGCGAAGTTTACTTGAGTTATAAATTTGGCTCACACGAACATCTCAATCAGAGTAAGTTGCCTCGACGTCAACTTAGCGTCGACACGGCAATTGTCACTCGCATTAGTATTGTGTCCCAAAACAAAACTCGTTTTTATTGAAAAATTAGCTGGTTATAAATTTCTAAATTACACTTAGGACTGATTCGGATAATGGGTGCTCCTGTCGGCATCTCTCGGCATTCTACTGTACTCAGTACAAGCTGTACTCTACGATACTCGTACATGTATTTCCTTATATACATTTGATTTCCTTATATATATGTACTACAAATGTAGAGATAACTGCAAAATTGCAGAGAAAACTGTATGCACTACAGAAAAATAACCAACTTTCCTCATTGATCGGGGTGAATTTCGATTTCATCACCAGTGGCTAACAGGTTGCATTTGAAAGCAGTTTTGAGGTCGTCGTCGTCAATCAGATCGCCGCAATATAAACCGATCAATTCAGCTTCCATCATAAACATTGCTTAATAAATAGTACTAAATAGAATTGAAAAAAGCAAAGACGATTGTGGAGGTTGAAAGAGTTGAGAGATTCTCAGGTGAAGAGGGCAATTATGGTTCCGAATGCACTCTAGCGGGATTTCGTCCAACCATTTCGTCCACTCGCCTTCCCCGTCAATTCCTCGTGAATAGTATCGTTCCTTGTGAATAGTATCGTTTTTGTAAATTAATTTGCTACAAAAATCTGTGTGACAATGTCCTCCCAGTGCTCCGAGTCATTTTCTCTTTCTCCATTCAAGCTCAAGCTCCAAAGAGAGCGGAAAGAAGATTGATGGTTGGACGAAATCCCGCTAGGATGCAATCGAAACCCTCATCGCCGAAGAATCTGAAAGAGTTTCAAACTCTATAACACTGTTATCAGTGAAACCTTCCTTGAGACCATACGGTCCGAGCCCACACCGCTTCGAGCTCCGAGTTCCCAGTGCGTCCCGTTGTGAAAGGTCTAAGTCAGTCGACTACCACTAGGTTTTGCTAGTATCACACCGCATAATCGCACCGTACAGTCGCCGACCGCGGGGAGGAAACCATGAGAACATTAGATAGAAAGATAGTTTATTTACATAATTTTAAATGTTACATTCTTCAATCGAATAATAAGTGATGACCGAGCTGGTTAGTGAAACACTGTGGCCTAGCCCGGAGTTGGTTCTTCTAATTTTTTATAAAGTACCTACCTATAAAACCATATTTACACTACATTAACTATTAAAATTTAGATTCCACTACCACGGAATGATGTACATAGTAAATACGCCATTTATATAGCTGCAAATTTTATTTAATCATTCATTTTAGTCCATAAAGTACTCATATGGGTTTCTATAATTAATTTGCAAGTTTCTTTTTTGAATAGCTGTTCACTATTCATCTTCAATTAGATTTCCAATTTTTCCAAAATCTGACTATTTGCATGCCTCTGTATTTTGTCGTCATTTAAGCAAATGTATTTTTTACGCTCCGCAACTTGAGTCCGTATGATTCTGATTGCCGCTGTCTCACATCAGAAAAATATATCTTGTGTTTACGAATTAGTTTGAGCACATTAAATTTTTACAATTGGTGGGCAGTTAGCAAATTCAAATCATGAAATAATGTATCGCTGGGATGGCGACTGAGCTTATTGAACAATGCCCTTAATGGCATCTTTTGAATCTAGATTCATAATCTTAAAATATAAGTAAAATGGCACGAATGAAAATGAAGTTAATACAATCACGCAACCACTGTATTCACTAAATTTAACTAACATAACTAGAATTGAGTAAATTTACTGCGCAATGGCTGGACGATGATGATGATGGGTAGATTTGTATGGTACAAAATTATCAAGCACCAAAGGTGTGCTTGCAAATTTCATTAAAATTATGAGTGTTTGAGTGTATCCATACATTGATATCAAGGATCTGCTTGAAAAGTTTTGAACATTTTGTTAATTCAGAAGAGGTTGTAAACCATTAATAATGCGTGGTTCGTACGAAATTATAGAAGAATCACCTGGGTATAATCCTCTAAGAAGGGTAGATGCAGAATTGCTAAGGCGAGAATTCTTTATGTTGCCAATTTCCTTGAGAGGCCGATTACGGCTGGATCTTGCTCGTTTCGTATCGCAGTTTTTAACCTGAACAAAAGATCAAAATGACACATATTCTTATTGTCACATGATTAGATGGATAAAAATAATAGATTCAATTAAACTATAACATAAATTCAGAGACTTTAAACAACTGTAGGCACTTATACATCTTCTGAATGTAGTGGTGCATAGTGTGTGTTGTACAACTGATAATAAAGAGTTTTTAATGCTAATGGGTGACAGAAGCTAAACGTCGAGCCTGTTCTTTCAAAGTGACGTGAAGGACTGTGAACTTAAGCAGGGTTCAGATCCATCCGGATCGTTTGGAAATACGGATAGGGGAAGCCAGTTAAAAAGCAGTGGAGGGGATGGAGGGGAATTGGCCGAGCACACGCCAACAACTCGTTTCCCGCGCTTCCTCCAACGTAGTGAACTGTGCCATGCGGTACGAAAATATTCGAAAAATCTGATGCGTACAGTTTGCTTCAAAACTGCCTGTCCGGAAAAAATATTCCCTCTCCCCAGCTGGTGTCCAACCAATCAGCTGCTTGTATTCACTTTCCAGAAAGCTTGCCAGATGGATGTGAATCCAGCTTTACGCTTTGGCTAGATTTTTCAAGGTGAAGTTTGTATTGAAGGGACCAACTCAACAAAATCCCTAATAATATTTTGAAAAACACTATAATTATGACATTTTGTCCTCACTTGTTTCTGCAAGGTTTGTGAACTGAACAAGTTTCTTGACACGCAGAAAGTTAGTTCCCAGGTGCCTAGGTAGCACGTGAATTATGACGTGTTCGTGATTTTCGTTCGTCTCAGGGCCGTTCATTCACTGTTTTTCAAATATTTTGACCAGTTGGACCAAGGTAGAGAGGTTGGCAAAAATAGCGGCCGCCAGTTGGTACAGGTGGGGAGTGGTTAGATGCCTGTTTTGACAATAGCAAGTCTAGCTAGAAGTCAAGCTTCCTTATGATGCGCTTACTGCTTCTTTACATTCATGTTGATATCAATGAGGGCTGTCCATAAATCAGTTTGGTTTTGTTCTGTCAAACAAGGAGAATGATTTTTTAAATTATTAAACTCTGTGAACATCTAGAATCACGTAAAACGAATGAGACTTTCCATCAAAAATAAAATCAGGGGAGGTAGTGTTGGAAAAAAGCTCTTAACAGCGGGTGGAAGGATTTTTTAAAATTTGATTTTTGGATTCTACTCATACTGAAATACAGACCAACGAATTTGCAGAGGGGTTCAACTTTTTTTGGTCCTTGGTCGATTACAGAAGTTCATTTTCGAAAATAAACCAAAAAATTAAGGACTGTCATAGGGCTCATTTTTATCCTAAACCATAGTTGAACATAAAGAAGAATTACTCACTTTGCTAGATTTGATGCAAGAAAACGTTTGTTCATCGGTGTCGTCCTCAGTGCCAGTGAACAAGAACACATCAATAGGATCACTCGGTGATTTGAGGGAGAACTTGCAAACATCACTCTGTACATAAAACACATACTATGAGATTTCAATAATCAATATATGAATGGTAAAGGGGTAAAACCATAAAACTCATTTTTACGCTGAAAATCCCATCCATAAGGAAAAAGATTCCAAATTTTTTTTTCAAAAACCTGATAATTATCTAGCTATTAGAGAACATTCACCTTTCTTCAGAGAAGCTAGAGGACATTCTTTACTGCTTACTCCTCGTGTCAACAGAACTGTTGTGGCGGCCGAAGGAAAGCTAAATGTCTCAACTGGAACCCCCCCACCTACACTGTATACCATTAAAAAAGCGTTAAAATCCAAGAAACGTATCAGAATAACGTTGATTTCTATGCAAACCTGAGTTTTAGGGGAGGAATGGCCACTGATTTAATTGTAAATCGGAACAGGCATAAAACCAATGTAGTCATAGGTAAAATTGCTTCGAAAGTTTGGCAAAGAAAAGGAAAACTCACGCACTCAACGATAGTCACAATGGTTCTTACTCTCTTAAGTGGCAGTGTTGACAGTAGATGATTCTCTTTTGAATTTCCCTGGCTAATGCAAAATACAGATCCTTCGCTACATTGAGCTGTGTGCCTACGCCAGCTAAATGTTTTCAGCAGCTTCCATAGGAATAAAATCATTTCTCTCATTTCCGAGGGTAAGTATCAGCAACACTTCAACTACCCTTTATTATTCATGATGACACTGAATGAGGTGACTTAGACATCGATGGTTCTTGTACTATTCATGATGGTTTTTTTAGTGTATAGTTTTGGGCCATAACACCTAAGAATGGGAATTATGGCAGATTGTTTGCTTCTTCGTTATACTTTATTAAACTTATATAAGTTTTCAAGTGCTGCACCCATTTCCTAAGTACATAATGAATGTTTTGTGAGAAAGAAGAATCAGTTCGACAATAATTGATGTGGATGGTTTTTCCCCTCTATCCTTCATGAGTGAGCACATTTGGTGTTTGTGCAGTAAGCAAAACAACTGCCTTTAAAAACCATTCAGATTCTCTTATATAAGGAGTTTCCATACTCCAGTAATTCAAGCATGCTTACTGCTGTCGGTACTAGAAGATTTGAATTCGATGGTCCTCTGACGAACATCACAGTTTTGTCCTTGCACAAGGAAGCAGCGTCTTCCTTAGTGAGGTACGCTTCGTCGAAAGTGCGTATTTTATCGATCAAGCCCTTCATATACTGAAAAGTGAGAAATTATCATTTTTATCCAATAGTGGGCATCTATATCATTATAAATATAGGATGATTTAAAACCTGACTAAGATTTAAAGCTGCTGGCATTCCACACTCACCCAAATTATTCTCTCTGATACAGCAAACTCAATAGATCTCATGTAATAAAACGCAGCAAATTCTTTCACTGGCGTTTATTATTCAATTGACTTGCGTTCATGATTTGAATTTCTACTAAGCTTTGGAGTGTGTGTGTTTCACAGGTGATAGAGCGATTATTGAATTTCAGGAGATATGCATAGAGCACGTAAATCTGTTCTCAACCAAAATACCTATTTGGATTGATCAGTTGATCATATTTGTGTGCCTCCTGAAATTCAATAATCGCTCTATCACCAGTGAAACGTGCACACACCAAAGCTTAATATAAATTCAAATCATGAACGCAAGCCAATTGAATAATAAACCCCAGTGAAAGAATTTGCAGCGTATCAGAATGCTTCAACCAGTATCAGCTACAAAGCCTTTTAGGAGTTCACTCCAGTATCCACATTACTACATCACTAGGTTACTTATTATTATTTATTATTCAATTGGCTTGCGTTCATGATTTGAATTTCTACTAAGCTTTGGAGTGTGTGTGTTTCACAGGTGATAGAGCGATTATTGAATTTCAGGAGATATGCATAGAGCACGTAAATCTGTTCTCAACGAAAATACCTATTTGGATTGATCAGTTGATCATATTTTTGTGCCTCCTGAAATTCAATAATCACTCTATCACCTGTGAAACGTGCACACACCAAAGCTTAGTATAAATTCAAATCATGAATCAATTTCAGGAGGCACACAAATATGATCAACTGATCAATCCAAATAGGTATTTTGGTTGAGAACAGATTTACGTGCTCTATGCATATCTCCTGAAATTCAATAATCACTCTATCACCTGTGAAACACGCACACTCCAAAGTTTAGTAGAAACTCAAATCATGAACCCAAGCCAATTGAATAATAAACCCCAGTGAAAGAATTTGCAGCGTCTTTTTTTTCTTCAAAATTAAGTGAGTATAGTGTTACACCATACTGCGTTAAGATAATCACGCTACAACTGCAGTAAAATTTATTGTGAAAGCAGAGATCGAGTTAAAATTTCCATTCACGATTAAATACGTATTTACATAGGACAAGAGGAAAAAAATCAAGTCACTAATATCACTACAAATACAAGCATACACATCAGGCCACACATTCTCAGTGAGGCCATCACCATCGAAAATAAATTAAGTAAAAACCTACCGCCAAATCTCTGTCAATAATCTTCTCAGTGTCCAAAAGTGTTGATATTTCCTCCGTGAGTTTAAGATTATCTTCCTCAGGGTTATAACCACTAAAAATGAAATTACAATTACAAAATACAACAATTACAATACAATTACTACAATTTAAAATTTTCCTAATTGGAATAAAAACTTAATTTTCATGTTTGCAAGTTGGTTTTCAATCTACTTATTGAATCTAAATCTATTTAGAAATCTCATTTCATCGTCATTCGAATAATGGAATTAAGATAAGACACGAGAGAAAAATAAAAACGACTTTTTAATTAGAGGGGTCGAAAAAATTGTGACATAGGAGAACAGACTGGAATGTTTCGTTGCAAGTGGGTGCCCTGTGTCTTAATAGGGTATTTTCTCGTTCTGGGAGTAGAGGGAACCTTGAACAGCACTCTTACTAACCGTCATGAACGGTTTCTGGTTGTTCTGCAGCGCTGAAAGTATGTTGTAGGGGAAGTTTTTCAGTTTGAGAAATAGAGGAGGGGGAGGCAGGAACAGTATGTTGAATTATTGTGGCAGAACGAAGGGGTTTCGAATATTTGCGTACCTCTGTGGTGGAAGACAGGCACAGAACAGGAGTACTGCGAAAAGATACCAACGTTTGTTGGGCTTGTGATGTATCAGAAACATACAATCGGTAGATCAAGGTAGCAGAGGTGGACCTCGATATAAATTGAGAATGTAAAGATGCACCAAGTTCCGTCCTTCTTAAGCCGGGTTCCCACGGCGCGTGTTGAGACGAGCCGCGCCACAAGCTTGACGGCCCTTGCGCCGTGGGACCAGAGAAGCCCGGGTTGGTGCAGGCAGGCCCGAGGTGGTACGACCAGGCGCGCCTTCTTCCCATGATTTGTCAGGCGCGTCTATGGGTTCAAGTCGAACTTGTGATGGTGTTCCGATGGCCTGTAGTTGCATTCCAACGGCCTGGGGTTGAATTTTCTCGTGCTGTCAACGAGGTGCCAATTGTTGTTGCCACTTGCTTTTTGGAATTTTGGAAGAAATTGAAGAGATCCACCTCTGGGATGAATACATAGGTTCATTATTCAGGGAATAATTGACCAAAATTTTGATCGCTGAGTAAATATTGTACCTATTAACCTTTCTCAACTTTTATACAGTTTGGTCATCTACCAACGCCTTTTCTGGCCTTTCTTCCTCCGTCCTCGTTCGTTGCAATAATTTATAATCACATAAGCCGCAAGGGCACACACATAATCATCTTCACTATCCGTTATGGCACTACAGATTTGGCCGCACTAGCAGCAATGCTGCATCACCCACGGACGGCAATGGACTGGACGCGCCTCTACGAGCTTCTACGGGCCTCCTCTATGAGTCTCCACGTGCCTATACGGGCCACGAGCCTACTCAATCCGCAGGCCGTGGGACTGGTCGTGGATCGTGAAACTGAGCCATGTCGAACCACCTCGTGCCACAGGCGCGGCTCGTGTTAACACAGCCCGTGGGAACCCGGCTTTACTCTAGAGCCTCCCAACATTTCTCAAGGTATATCAGAAACAGATGAATGACAAGGCGACATTGGGTTGGGAGGGGCAATAATACAAATGTATACACTTGCACTTGTCTCTTACAATAATGAAGAGAGGATTCTGGACTGAAAGGGAGGCTATAACCGTTTTATCAAACCTTGGCAAACATTGGGAGTTTCTTCATTGATTCAGTGTATGATGGTAGTTGAGTCTTGGAAATATATTTTATACAACTGTATTAGTTTTGACCTCGTTCGAACAAGTTTATTGCGGTGCGTGATAAGCTGTGAGTCTCTGGCGCTCTAACATCAGAAAACTTGAAAGGATTCAAGAGATTTACATTGTTGAAGGCTCTACCATCCCTTCCTGGCTTCCTGCAGGAGCTGGTTGGTCTGGTAAGAGGAAGTCCGTATTCGCAATCAGAGCCAGATGAGCCTGTAACTAGCCTCAGTAGACCCTCCTCGACTTAGCTTGATTTTTAAATCTGAACAGCTCTGGTCGCCCACTTCAGTCTAAAGACAGCCAAAAAAACGAAAAATTGTTAACGGACAGTATTCTTCTTCTAGATGGACATGAATGAGTTCATCGAACACTTCAGAGTCAGTATAGCATGGGACACAAGTCGACCCAACAGTATATGCTAAGTCTGCGGTTCCAACGAGACAAAGGCTTAGGAGCTGAGCATCGAGTTTGGTCTTTCTGTAGTACTGTGGGCATCATTCCAGGATGAGGACGATCGTTTTACCAGAAAACTATCAAAAAGTAATGAGGGAGGTTGCAATGTAGGCTACCAGTTCTGTACGTGTCTGGACTAATCCTATCGCTTCCCCTTTCAGGATGACGTCCTGTCATGTACTGGTTCTGGATTCTCAGCTAAACCAACTTTCTGTAGAGGCGAATATAATGGTTGTGAACAGTAATCACCGTCGTGGTTGGAACAAACCTACGTTCGAACCTACATTCCTCTCATGGGTGTGCAACGCCGAGGCACCTAAAATAGATTCCCCCTCGTTAGTACAAGGGTAAGGTAACTAAGCAAATATACTCACGTCCAAGCAACAATATTCTGTCGTGGTTTGGTTACCAATCCAGCACCTAGAAGGACAGCTATTATGTCGTACAGCCTCCGCTTTGAAATGATTTTTTCCAACGATTCAGCTGCCTGCAACACAAAACGTAGGGACAGTCAATTAAAAATCAGCTAAGGCCTCAATACATTTTTGTAAGTTAGTTGTGAGAACGGAATAATAAATACCTCGTTTATTTGCACTCGCCATCCTGGGGAGTTCAACAGATAACGTACGAAGTGACGAGTCAGAGTGCCAAGAGATGTATCACAGCTCTTATCCTTTGCTCGACCATTCCTCCTGATCGATTTTCGGGAAGAGCTTGTTTCAATTAAACTACTGCCATCGACGTGCAAGTCTTCGGTAACAGTAGTCATTGGAGAAAGGACTAACGAAACACGAACCGAAGCGGTACCTACCATACTATACACATACAAAACGTTGAATCAAAACGGTATCAATGTACTACACCGCGTAAGTATCAAGTTGATACTATCAACCTATAAGTGCATGTACCGATAACGACCGCACCAACTGCAGCAATCTTCTGTCACCCAGATGAGTTCAAGTATATTGAAACTGTCAAATTGAACGTGTCACTCAACGATAATTTGAATGTTGGCGTTGGGCGTGACAGGAAGAAACAGTGTTGCCACAGATGTGTTCCCATTCCCAAGATTGCCCAAGTTTCATCCACTTGAACATTAAAATGGGACTTTTGATTACTTTTAAAGTCTTAATTCGCCCATAACTTGTAATAATGAAGATAAAAGAAAATACATGCGGTACATTTTAGAACTAGAACCACAAGTAATTGTTTTCTTTAATATTGATTTCGCCATTAAGTAAGCTCTCTAATGTATTCGAATTTGCGTCTGGCAATCATATTTTGGTCCATAAATAAATATATTGATCGGTAGTTGCAGAATATAGCAATTAAAGAAAGGATGAGGTAAATCCAAAGAAGAATTTGTTTTTGGTTTATTATTTTCAATAATGACTTTGGTAATCGACCAAGAAACACAATTGGTGTAGCCCACTCAAAGTTTGTTGTTCAACATTTCAAGATATGTAGGATTTGGGGTTTAGTTGGGTGTAAATTCAATCCTGTCAACTCAGTCAATCCTGAAGGGTGAAAAATTGAAATTTCTGAAATCTGAACACCAAAAACTTGTGAAATATCACCATTGTTTTCATGTTAGTTATTGATAGATATAACTTCAAAAGAATCAAATGAGCCTACGCAGGCGTTACGTTCATCCATTAGCTCTCCAGGAGGAGTTCTGGGAACTTTCACAGGAAAAACAACAGCAACAAGAATGTGCATGTTCTTGGACATGGTAAAAATTGGGCAGTTTCACGTGAGGGTTGTGTCAGCTCATGTAATTGCTGCGGGAGTTTCGAGATTTTCTTTTGAAATTGATTTTTCAAGTCATGTGTAATTTAATAGTGTACAAGCGATGTGTAGGTAGGAGTTTTATGTTACCCCACTAAATTTCAGCTTTTCTTAGGAATTTCCGTGTTGTCATACATAGTACTTTGCTCCATTGTAGGTTTTGACATTATCTTTTGTAAAGTAGATTCATACTGGAATTTTATAAAGTAGATCCATGCTGACATTAGACAAGGCTGAAGATCAGGAAGCAGAAGAGGAAGGTTTCATAGTTTGATAAACAAACCCTCGTGCTAGTGCGTGACTCAAATTTAGCGAATCTATAAAATAGTTGATGTTTTTATTGAACTTAGCTGCGTTATTTATTCTCCATCAATCTGCAAATCGTTCTCCAGTAGAGATGTTTTGTTTGTAAGTACATTCGAGATTATTGCTACTTTGTGTGGTGGGAACTGGGATCATTCACCCATTAATGCAGCAGATCTGGGCTACTTGCCATCGGTAGCTCCAATTACGATTAAAACTTGGATTAGAGTGTCTTTGATTTGTTTAAAATTGCAAGTAACAGCTTGATTTTTTTTAGACTTGACAGAAAATCATCAAAATTCTATCTACTAGTTTGCCTGGTTGTTGTCGTATATTGTTGAACATAAGTATACTGCTCGAAGACTCCATTGGTCTTTCCTTTGAAAAACCCATCAAATTTCTCTATTTCCTCAAGCTCCACTTCTGTATTGAATCCGAAGATGTTGAATAAGTCAATTACTTGCTCATCTAACGCTGACATAAACTTGTAACTCATTTTTCAGATAGGACAGAGGCAATGTAGTAACATGTCAATTGCTACTTCCATGTTTTTCAAGTCGAAATCATGCTAGTATCCAAGACAACTATTGCCTTGGCATTGGGATAGTGGATTGGGCAAACATGCTGTTTGCTTACCTTCTTATTGTAGTCATCGTCTTCCAAGCTCCCTTGGTTTTCTTTTCCCCGGGTTTTGGCACCATGTCAGTAAATTACGAACTAAAATCAATTCACTGCACAGCTTGAACGATTACTGTGAACCTTGAGATATGAACCAATTTTTAACCATCTTATTCTTTAAGGTGATATTAGAGATTCTTAGATACCGGTGCTTTGTTGAGGTTGACAATTGGAGCACCTGATCAATTGATTCCCAGTGTAGAAATAGTCTTAATTTTCATCTGCAACACCCAGAATCTAAAACCTCTGGAGCTAAAAGACGTCAAGTTTATGTTTAGAAGTAGCAGTTTCTCGGAAAGAGAAAAGGGAACTATCCATATCCATCACAACTAGTAAGAGATCCTCTGCAACTGTGCAGTCATTAAAATTGTACAGACTCGCAGTCAGAGTAAGCTGCGTTTAATATCTCTGTGATACCTCTTGGAATGACCTTTTTTTCGTTTGTGTTGGATGCTGAGAAAGTTACTTACCAGGATTATTATAGAATGGTAGGGCAGAATTCAAGATCAAAAATGCATGCAAGTTCCCCTTACCGGAGCATAGGCAAGCTAAGCCATTCCTTAACATCTCTAGGAAATATGCGAATTCTCTATTGTCACTGAGGCGTGAAGACCTAAAGCAAACTTGTGATCACCTTCAATTCCCCTTTAAGACACCCCCTTAACAAAATGAGCAAGGCCAGGGCTATTGAATGCTACGGAAACAGCAGAGCACGTACTCTGTGACTGTCCTGTTACTGCGTCAATAAAGGCGCGTCTACACCAGTAACAAAACATGTTATAAACGGTTGTATAGCAAAAGTTATGTAACTTGTTAGAGAATTCAAATTGAAAATGTTATATAACTTGATGTTGTGTAACTTTTTTCGTGTTATATAGCAGGTTACATGTTACCCAGAGGTTGTCGGTAAAGATCAAAGGAAGTACTTGGTTGTACAACAAGTTGCAAGTTCGTCCACACACACAGCTCCCACTTTGTAACAACTCATGCCCTGCCTTCAGGGTGCCCCCCTGCAACTTCAGGAACAATCTTCGAAATACTCTGCTTTGATATTTGAATAAGTAGAAAATTTGATACGAATCAACTCGCAAAAATCTCAGAGTCACAGCTAGTCTTTCTCTTGCAGGTAAGCCCATCGGTAATTGGTGTCCTGCTTTGCAATATTTTGGGCAACGTTGTTCAAGAGATACTCAAAGTCGGAACTGTCACGAGCAAAATTTTTAAAACTTCCATTACCCTGATTTCCCCACTAAGTGGATCTCTCCCATCTTCCATCAGGTCCTCCATCAGGTGAGTTCCACTGTACCGATTCGTGCTTCCAGGAAGGTCGCACCCAGTATCTGCGAATGTAGTAGGTTTCTCGCAAGATGGCAAAATCACGCAGGCAAGTGCGGCCAGCAGCTTCCTCCGAAGCCATGATTACTACTGAATCCTCAAATGATTGAAATGTTGCATTTCTTTGTTACATTGGTGTGGACAGATTGGAGGGGAGAGTTTTGTAACATAGTTGTATAAACAAAAGTTTTAAAACTTGCTATGTAGCATGTTTTATAACAAATGTTATGCAACTTTGCTATTTGTTACTGGTGTGGACGCGCCTTAAGATTCAGGCATTCTGGAAATGGAGCCTGAACTCCCGTCAATATATCCAAGGAAACGCTTTTAAATGTACTTCACTTGTTGAATAAAGCGGTTATAAAAAACAATCTCAACTGAAATGGGAATGGGGCCACAATAGATCATCGTGGCATCGCCAACTCATCAACTGTCGTATTTCAATCCCTTCATAATAGCTCTTCGATTTTTGATTTTAGGAGTGGTTTTTATGATTCTGTCCCAATTGTCAGAGAATTTCTCTCAAACTCATGCCAACGGATGTTCTTTAATCGTTATCATCCCTGAAGGATAGATTGAAAGGCTAAAATATTGAAAAGTCGAGATCTGAAAAACTTCGAAGTAATAATGACGTTTTTTTCTTGTTGTTGCTCGCTGTTATTCACTTCAATGAATATAATGAGCCCATCAGGTTGCTGTAGGTTCACTCAACCGTTTGATCTCCATAAGATTTCGAACTGGAACAAATACGACGTGTGTTTTATTGAAATCACTCGTAAACATAGTCAAACTTGCTCTTTGAAACTACGTGCATCAAACAATCCATGGTAAAAAGAAATTTTGGTTGGTTCTTGCACTGAACATGATAAATGAAAATTTAGAAATTAATCGTTATATACTTGAAATGTGAAAGAAGAGAAGTTTTTTGGTCTCCTGAAAAATTTACGAATTATGACTTATGCCCTTTCTGAATTCAGTTGTTGTATAGTGATCTGCGTAGAAGTCCTATCTAATACAGAAATGATACATTTTGTGAATCAATTTGTAGCGTTTAAACATTGGGATGATCAAGAATTCACTACTTAACCTGTTTCATAATTTCAATTTTTTGTTTCAGTTGACGAGTATGCTATTTCGTTCGTACTTCCACACATTTTCAAACCATTAACACTGTGCTGAAATGGAAATAGAAGAGAACGAACGTCGAGTCCTAGCTCGGTTCAAGTCTGACGCAGGCGAGGAAGTTGGTAACCTCGTTGACCTACCAGTTTCTGTGACTACAGAACAACTCACTTCTTTGTGCAACAATCTACTTAATCAGGTTTGGATCGATGTTACACAGGGTGTCCCAGGAGTTATGCACAATCCGACTCCTACGTGTTCTACAACTCTTTTCCGAACAGAAATGCCTCCTAGCAATTTTTTGTCAGAGGCCTCGTTTACGAATTATTCGCGATTTAAGATTTTTTCGTTTTTTTGATCTTACGTCATTAAAACTGTTGTCTCAAATTTGATGACACTGTTGGAAAGAGCGTTAAATTTTCTATCTATTTGATGTCAGAAAACATTTTTTTAATTGCATAGAAGATGCGCAATTGCTGCGCGAAATGTCAGTTTTGTCAAAATCTTGAAATCGCCTGTTTTTCATCTACCCTAGAAACCCCATTAATGCTTGACGCAGAACTATGCAGGCCTGGCAAAACGTGCGCCAAAATGTCAGCTTTCCAACGGTGTAGTCGTTTTGGTTTTTAAAAATATTATATACGATTATGTTTCACGCTGGAATGTTTTTCCATCTCAGTTGTTTTTATAAAGTTCAGATTTATCCATTTTATTACATCTAATTGCGTATTGTTGCGGGCGGACATTGCGTATTTAGAATCTACACACAGACGAGGCTTGGAATCCAACATTTGAAGGGGGTTATAAACAATCTCTTGTTATCCGATTATGAAGGCTTATTATTGAAAATTATACCGCAAAGGTCCGTTAGACTGCACTTTTTAAGCGCTGTAAATTGGTAACATTTTATAAACTAAATCGCTAAAAGAACTATGAACTCAAATATCAACAAAATTAATCACATACATGGTGATACTGAAAACTTTACTTAAATGTAATTAAAATGACATGAAAACTCCATAAAAATGCAAAATATTTAAGAATCCAAAATACTTGTTTGAATAGAACGAGTGTTTTTGCTATGGGTTAACCATTTGTTTGTACTCAATTTAAATCTACGATTATGTTTCACGCTGGAATGTTTTACCATCTCAGTTTTTTTTTTATAAGGTTCAGATTTACCCATTTTATTACATCTAATTGCGTATTGTTGCGGGCGGACGTTGCCTATTTAGAATCTACACACAGACGAGGCTTGGAATCCAACATTTGAAGGGGGTTATAAACAACCTCTTGCTATATTGTAAATTGGTAACATTTCATAAACTATGCTAAAATGCCGCAAAAAAAACCGCTTACAGAACTGTGATGATCTCAAATATTAACACAATTAATCACATACATGGTGATACTGAAAACTTTACTTAAATGTAATTAAAATGCGATTAAAACTCCATAAAAATCCAAAATATCTGTTTGAAAAGAGCAAGTGTTTTTTCTATAAAATGTATAGGTAGGTGTATTTCTTCGTACAAAATTCAAATCTATGTCACATAATTATGATACGATAATTTATGAAAATTCGCTCTTATGATTATGTTGCAAGCTGGAACGTTTAACCATCTCAGTTATATTTTAAAAGTTCAGATTTATCTATGTTATTACACCTAATTTCTCATTATTTTCACCTAGGAAGACGAGCCCACACCTTTCGTATTTTTCGTTGACGAGAAGGAAATAGTTAAAACTCTCGAAGGCGTTTTGGATACAAAAGCTGATCTCAATGTTGAAAATGTCGTTGAAATCGTTTACCAACGTCAGTCGATATTCAAAGTTCAAGCTGTCACAAGATGCACCAGGTACTGATTTTTGCCTAGTTTCCTCAATAAAATTCCGTGGCCATGGACAACCACTCTAGAATTATCTCTTATTACATTCGTAGTTAACAGTTGATTGAATAATTTTTAAAATTGCAGTTCTTTGCCTGGTCATGCCGAGGCCGTGATTTCTGTGAAATTCAGCCCAGATGGTGAAAAACTAGCCAGTGGCTCTGGGGACACCACCGTTCGTTTTTGGGATGTCGTCACTCAAACGCCTCACCACACGTGCAAAGGTAAAACCTCAATAATCGAAAGTAAAGTTCAGTTAGGGATTCAGAATGCATTCATGTAAACCCCAGGTTTTTTTCGTTTGTTTGTTAGTCGATAAGAAACCATTGGATTTTGTGCTTCAACCCCAGAAGCCTACATAACGTACTTTCCTTTGAGTTTTGCATTTCATCAAGAAGACAGCCCTCTGTTGAGGGTTGAGGCCCTTGATTAGTACGAGGCATGTCCAGAAAGTAAGAGTATTAGATTTTTCAGTTAAAAAAAAAGTTCTATGCAGGTTTTGAGCCTGGGCACAAGCTTTTTAATGCCCTCTTCAAAGAAATCTCCCGCCAACCCCTTCTGCCAATTCAGGACCTCTTTTTTAGCTTCCTGATCGGTTGAAAATCGTTTTCCGCCCATGTGGGTCTTTAGAGAGGTGAAGAGATGAAAATCTGAAGGGGCCAAGTCGGGGGAGTATGCAGGGTGGTTCAAAATGTCCCAACAGAATGAGTCCAAAAGCGTTTTGCTGGCATTCGCCGTGTGCGGGCGGGCGTTGTCGTGCAACAAGAACACTCCTTTCGTCAGCATTTCTCTCCGTTTGTTTTGAATTGCCCTCCTTAACTTTTTTAGGGTTTCGCAGTATCGTTCTGCATTGACTGTCTCCCCTTCAGGCAGAAATTCCACGAGAATGATCCCTTTTCGGTCGCAAAACATCGTGGCCATGATTTTTTTTAACCAGAAATTGAGGTTTTGAATTTCTTTGTAGAGGGGGAACTGGTGTACCGCTATTGCGATGACTGTATTTTCGACTCTGGAGTGTAGTGGGCCACCAAGGTCTCCCCCAGTCACAATCCTCCCCTTCCAGCTCAAATCGCCGATGAAATTCCCGAGCACTGGCGACCCGATTTGCTTTGTGCAGATCTGTCAGTTGTTTTGGGACCCATCTTGCGCACAATTTTCTCAATCCCAGTGTTTCGGTGATTGTCTCGTGCAAGAGAGATCTGGATGTTTGTGGGAACATCGCAGAAAGTTCGTCAACTGTCAATTGGCAGTCTCCGCAAACTGCGTTCTCAATTTCGAGCACCAGCTCATCAGTCAAAATGGAAGGCCTCCCACTCCTCTGATCATCGTGAACATTTGTTCTGCCTTCACAGAACTCACGGCACCACTTGAACACGTTTATTCGGTTCATTACACTTTCGCCATACACAGCCTTTATCCCCGAAAAAAGTTCAGTTGGCGTTTTTCCTTCCGCGGTCAGACCTGACGACTGAGCGCACCTCACACTTGGCGGGATTTCTGATGGACATCGTTCACACGAACTGACACCAAGAACCAAGTTTTCATACTAGAGAGGTCTCCTGGCGCTCATTGTGTTCAGGAGAACCCCCCTATCACTTAGTATGTTCAACCTTGGAAAAAAAGTCCACAGTACTCTTACTTTCTGGACGTACCTCGTAGTTCCCAAGCGCTAAACTTCAGGTGATGTAGATGAAATCGCAGGCGTACAAATGTTTGAGGCCAAACATTTTATCATGGTTTCCAGTTTGCATATTGCACCATTTTCTTGTGGTGTTGATGCTCCTTCTGAACGTTGTTTTTTGCTAAACCAACGCTTGGAGAGACCCTACCTTCTTGCAGGGCCGTCTGCCTTTACATTGGCAACTATACCTCTATGCTCCAGCACCCACTCCAGGAGTACCAGGCTGTGTTGGCCTAGGTTGTTGAGGGTATTAGTAGGAGGGGTTTGGAGGCTTTCTGGAAAATCCTCGCTCCCATGTAATCTGTACGAGTATGACGCTTTTGATATGAAGCAAAGTTGGATTAATCAACTTATCCATGCTCCTTGTCAGGTAACCATGTACGTTTCCATGTCGAGGATAAGCGTACATTTTATTTACAAATCTCACCATTGAGGCCATTGTGCACAGTGCAGAGAGGATTAAGATCCCCAGCTACTAAAAAACAGACGTCATTGTCAGCTACTTATCTTATAGCAGCTTTACTGATGTAATAGTATAGGAGGCCCACCCAAGATGGCATATTTTATAACAAACGAAGGCTTTGCTTGGATCAATCCACGTCACGATGTTGGCCATGATAAAACTAAAATCTAGAGATACTTATGAAACTTCTTAATATCACCAAGTGTGCAGAATAGATGTTGTCTAACCATTTTTATCAATGAATCATTCTCTTCATGAGCTCTTACCATTTCCAGGTCATAAAAACTGGGTTTTGTGCATCGCCTGGTCTCCTGATTCGTCAAGACTTGTTTCTGGATGCAAGAACGGTGGCATCATGCAGTGGGATCCGGTTACTGGGGAGCAGAAGGGACAGACAATGAAAGGCCACAGTCAATGGATTACATCCCTTGTATGGAAGCCGTATCATTCTGGTAAGTTACGAAATATGTTAGATACCCTCCAAAATTTCACATGAATGACGAAAATTCAAAACACTCATAAAACTACTATTTCCGAACTTAGCATTTTGTAATTTTTATCTTTTTTGTAAGTTTCTAACCTACTTGTCTGGGAGCCCACAAAGGAAAATCTATTGATTGATATAGAAAGTTCGGGGTTACATTTTGAAAATTATCTCCATTGTGATGGGATGATCTTTGTCTGCCATCTCCCAACAGATAGAATAGAAAATGCAAGTTCACAAAGAAAATTGAAACTGCACATTTCCAAGTTTTTCAATTATAATTCTTACAATGATTGAATCGAGCAACCAAAAGAGATTTACATAGATAGTTGTACAGTATAAAACTTAAAGCGAATAGACCCCAAAAATGTGCATTTACTTCAAAAATAAGGGAATTAGAAACACTGAACTATACCCATGTATTCTTTTAGATGTTTTCATTTCAATGGTGGAATTGGGTTTGATATATATTTCGTTGTCAGTGTTTCCGGGTTAATAGTAGTATGTTTGCATTCGGGCCGTTTGTTTTGTTTCAATTGTGTTCAGACCCCAGAGAGAGGGGTTAGTTTTTTATAGGTTTTGCGTTGGTGCCCTATAAATCCCTGTAATTTAGGTGCAAATCTGAGAATAATCAGTGTGTTCAATATGTGAGGAACCTATATTACCTACCCAACTTGGTAGACTCAAAAAAATTAATTGATGCGTTTATTTTTTGTTACAGATCCATCTTGTAGGTATTTCGCTAGCAGTTCTAAAGATGGGGATATCCGGATATGGGATGCCTTTTTGTGTAAGTGTATCAAAATTCTGACAGGTCATACAAAAAGTGTCACATCGTTGCAATGGGGTGGTGCGGGCCTCTTGTATTCTGCCTCACAAGACACCACCATCCGAGTGTGGAGAGCTGACGATGTAAGTAGGTTACCCCTCCATCAATTCTGCTCTATCTATTTATCATCTTTTCGACCAGATTGATTTTTTGCTTGCGATTTCAGTCTGTTTCTCATTGTAGGGAGTTCTCTGTCGAACGTTGAAGGGACACGCTCATTGGGTTAATACGTTGACCCTGAACGTGGACTATGTCTTGAAAAGAGGTTCGTCTTTCGACCCAACTGTCACAGTGGATCCTAGCAACAGTAAGTAACGACAGATTTTAAGATTCAATTACCTCAACCAAACATAATGAACTGGGGCACGCACAGTGGAACGATTGGCCTTAAAATGTGATATTGGCTGACAAATCAGTGTGTTAGGCAGATGGAAAACCTAGTAACCTTGGAACATGGAAATCCAATGGCTGAGACAAAAAACAAAATCAGATTGGAATATGTACGTTAGAATAAACTTGAGTGGAATGGGGAAATCTGCGTAGTTTGGGCAGATGATGGTAATTTGTTAACCTGGTCGCTGTAAATTTCATGTTTCTGGTTTAAAATAAATTGATATGAGTGGGTTTTTCTACGGTTGTTTCTGGTTGATAAAACGGATTTTGGATGGTTTCTACTATTTTTTGGACTCATATAATATTTCCAATGACAGCAAATACAGTTGAATTTTTCGGGCGGCTACCTTTTTACACCTGGGTGATTAAAATTGAGCTAGCAAAAGTAACAGTTGTTTTTGTTGGTGTCCCTTTTACTCCCAGCCTTGACTAATATACACAGCAACGCTAGACGTTTGGGCGATTGCTGGGAAAACTGCTCTAGTGGCAGCCCTAAAAACTATAATTTTTTTCGTCGTGGAGTACTAATTTATAAGTCTGAGGCCACTGTTTATATGTTCGTTTGTGTACCGCCTATTTTGGTTTCTGGATGCTCTTCTCTTAAAAAATAAATTAATTAATTTAAAAAAAAAGCAATCCTACAGCAATTCTTCCAGTTATGTGTAGATGTCTCTGCGTTTTGGTGTAAAAACCTCCCACATGGCTTTGAAAATTGGTTGATTTCATTATAAAATAGGCCACTTTCCAGTAGGTAGCTTACGTAAACTTTTTAGTAGGATTATTTTGGTTTCTCTAGATCACGGTGTCTAGATGCTATGATAAAGAAAACCTCTCCATTGCACAATAGCTAAATGCTTTTTGGTGGGCTGAAGTGGGTATCGAACGTTGAGTGTTGTTAGGCAGTATTTTCAGTTTCAAACGCTTAGGAGGTATTAGGAGGGTAGTAATCTGACAAGAGCTCTCCTGTACTAGCCCTCATTTCTATTAGGAATGTTGAGCAGTATTTTCAGTTTAGCAGGTGGAGGGAAATCTGACAAGAGTCATGTCACTCAGGCGCGGCGGATGTTTTTAGTATTTTCAGTTTCGCAAACGCCTAGGAGGTTTGAAGACCGCGGAAGAGCTGACAAGAGCCTCTCCTTAGCCCTCCTCATTTCAAGGATGTTGGGTAGTATTTTCAGTTTCAAACGCTTAGGAGGTATTAGGAGGCTAGAATCTGACAAGAGCTCTCCTCGCCCTCATTTCTGAGGAAGTTGGGCAGTATTTTCATTTTCAAACGCTTAGGAGGTATTAGGAGGGTAGAACCTGACAAGAGCTCGCCTCTCCTTCCCTCAAATTATTTTTTAAGAAATAATATTTGCCCTTGTCGCATACTTATCTAATAGGAAGATCAAAATATCCAACTTATACCGTTGGCTTTGAAAATTGGGTTAATATTAGTTTTGCAAGTGATTTCTAACAACAAATATCACGTTCTGTTATCATTTAAAGTTATTCTGTTTTGTGTTTAGAGGAGATGGTGCTGAAAGCTGCTAAAGACCGGTATGACCAAGTGGTGTCTGGGAATGGCGAACGTTTGGTATCTGGCAGTGACGATTTCACTCTTTACTTGTGGAATCCAGAAAAAGAATCTAAACCTATCGGTAGGTAAATGGATTTTCACTTGTTCTTCATATTGACATGGAAATCACGTTCGTGAACGAATCCTGTAATATAGAAATTCGTGCAATTTCCACAGCAAGAATGACAGGCCACCAGCAGCTAGTCAACGATGTGCGGTTTTCTCCAGACACCAGATTATTAGCTTCAGCGTCATTCGACAAATCCATCAGACTCTGGGATGGGAGGAACGGGAGGTAAGTGTTTACAAATTAAAGATAAGGGACAAATCAAGATGTGTTATAGTTACCATTAGAATCAGGAAAAATAAGTAAATTTGCATGACACTCACAAGTTGTGTTCTTCGGTTCTCTTGCGATGGTCAAAACTAAGGAAAGCATCCCCATCCGTACATTCTCATCATCGAAGTTGCACCGTTGCCAGACATATTGAATTTGTTAACAATCATTTTCTGCTATTCAAGTTATGATCCTTTTTCCAGGTCTGTAAATGTCATTGATGGCCTACATTTTGGCATCAAAAATCTTTTCTTTTTTTAATGTTTAATCCCACATTCATGTAGTTATCAACTGTGTCCAATGCGTTTTGTTCTATTTGGGATAGGAGCAGCTTGAGGGTAGTTTCGTCCGATTTTTCAAATTGTGGCATCAATTGTTGACATTTCACAACTCCAGTTCTTCAGAAATTCCGAGTTCTGTTCCATATTCACTTCTTTGTTGTGGATAAGGTGACCTACCTGAAGTTTGACTGGCAACATAAACGTTTATACCTACCTGTTAACTTATATTCATTAAAATTCCTGAATGACATCTATTACTTAGGTTGAGGAATCGTATCCTGAAGTGAAAACGTTTTTTTGCAGTTTTTTTCGTGCTCGAAACGGCTAGAAGGCTTATTTTCCCAGATTTCTCCTTATTTTAACTTTGGAAATTGGTTTTTCAACTAATGCATCTAATCTGAACAAAAAGATTCAAAAACTTTTGATACGATGACTGCGCCATTTATTGTCTGTGAATCACATCAGAAGGTCTTAAGAATCCTCTCAGTATCGCTCATAGTTCCATAATTATTGGAAGTCTGTGGAAACAAGTCACTGATGGAAATGCTTGTAACATATTTAATTGAGCCACTCCCAGATCGTACGACCAAACGGATTTTTTCCTTGTTCAAAACAAATGTAACAATGCTCATATTATGTGGCGAGCAAGTTAACTTGTTTACTTGTGGGAGATCAGTCTGCAGGATGTTTGCACCACTTTGTTCATTTCCCTATTATCACTCAGGCCTCTCCAAGTTGTAAAATGAAGAAGCACCCCTTCAAGTGGCAAACTAAGGCGTAAAACGTTTCATTTTCTAAAAAAAAATACATTATCATTTCTGTGTTTACATTACCTAAAACCTTTTGCACTTCTTGTTTAGGTTTATCACAACATTGAGAGGCCATGTCCAAGCTGTCTATATGATTTCGTGGTCTGCTGATTCGAGACTCCTGGTCAGTGGAAGTGCTGACTCTACCCTGAAAGGTATGCTCTTTATCTCAAGTAGATTTGATTAATTTCGACTATAGTACGAACGATCCTTAGGACCAATTCTATTTAAATTTGTTATTCATTTATATTTCTACAGCCATGTAAATATTTTTGTAGCAAACAATGAGTAACAAAATCCAAGCTCGTGAATGGTCCCCTGAAGTCTTGACCTTGTCCAATGGACAGTTGTCACAGAACTAATGTATTTATCATTAATTCACCGATTTTATAATTTTTAGGTCGAGATAATATAAGAGGCATCTATGTCTAGATGGAAACTCAAAAATTTACAAACTAACATAAAATTGTATTTGTGAAAAACAATAATAATGTTAGAACAGAAATAATAATTGAGAAAACATAATGTACAAAACTTACGTAATAGATGAGACTTACATTATTACTAAGGGCGAGTGGGTACCTTGAATGGAATGCTACTTATCCCCCAGACCCCTATCCCACTGCTTGATTGGATAAACTCTTTGAATGGCTAGGGCAGGTGGATGAGAGGAAAATGGCGTTGTATGGAACTTTTCGGTGGTCTGCAGACATTTGGCAGGAACCCAATGAAAAACATGAATACAGTAACAACAAAACACCCTATGGTTTAAATGTGAATTCGCCAGCTTTGGCTCAGGGGACACAGGATACTCTGATGAGGGCAGAAGATACCTGGGTGACGTGAAATAATATCTCAAGTTGCCATAAATATTACTCAACAAGTGACTCATGGAATGAAAATAGTTCCTTAAGATAATGCAGTGGTATGGAGGGAAGGGAGGATGCACGATTCACAGCCCTAGTAAGAAACTCTTGGGGAAGGCACTCCTGATAAATCCAGATGACCTTTCCTAACCATACCCTGTGATACAGTTACTTTTCGTAGATTACCTCTGCCTCGAGCTCAACTTCCAGGGCAGTTGCCTTTGGGGGTAATTCTGTTTCTAGACACGAGCCATAAGAGTGAATACATCAATCAAGTTCGTATGTTTGCAAGAAGTCAGTGTGGTGGCCAGATGTAAGCGCCCTTTATCTCTTTAAAGGTAATTCGTTGACTGAACAGAGTAAAGAGAGGCATACAGTGGAGGTGGTACCCTTGGAAATTGCCAGCTGGAAAACTCAGTGGAAGATCGAGGAACTAAAATTGGTTGTTCTCACAGGTTGCTCGTTGTTACGATCTAATTGGAATCTTTATCAGTAGAATCAGCACAATGAACAGTATCATTATCCCCGTGGTTCAATCAAGGGCCTTGGAAACCCTTCTATGACAACCTAACCATCCCTTTCTCATTCCCCAGACTCCCTTCGTAATTGGAATAATGAGCCAGATGGGATAATGGCCCATCGTTTTCATAGGAGTAAATATACTGCTTTAAGGCTGCTTACACATGCAGTACGTGAAATTGGAAAATACCAGGCTGGTTTCATGAGAGGAAAGAGCACCATTGACCAAATATTCTTGCTGAGGGTGATGCTGGAACAAGCCCAAGAATACGGCTTCTAAACCCATCACCTGTTTGTCAACTTTCGGGCAGCATACAACAGTGTGAGAAGACTCACACTCTATGTAGCCATGCTTAACATGGGGGTTCCTTCAAAGCTCATTAGGCTAGTCCAACTGGCCATGAAATCAGTGCAATGCTCGGTCAAAGTAGATGGTGAGCTCTCAGAACAATTTCAAATGCACCAAGATCTGCGGCAGGGTGATAGCCTGGCCTGCCTGCTGTTCAATTTTGCACTAGAATGGCCAGTGACGGAATTGGGTATCCAGGTGGGCTGGACCATTTTTAATTGCTCCTCACAAATATTAGGATTTGCAGATGACATAGATGTGGTTGGGAGAAATTTTAATGCTCTGAGCTCAGCATTCTCCAAATTAAGAGCGGCGGCCGCGAGGATGGGCCTATTAGTGAATCAATCCAAAACAAAGTACATGGTGACGAGCCCCCAGGGCAGGCCTCTGGACCAGATCCAGTTGGATGGATGCTCCTTTGAAAGAGTCAAGGAGTTTATCTATCTTGGCTCCTAAGATAATGATATAGAGGCAGAAATCCGAAGGAGAATAATTGCATCCAACAGATGCTACTTTGGTCTGGTTTGGCATACAAAGAGTAGGACCCTGTCATGAACAACGAAGCTCCGTTTGTATAAAACGCTAATCAGGCCAGCGCTCATATATGGTTCTGAAACCTGGACACTCTCCAGAACTCAGGGAAACCAACTTCTCCGATTCAAAAGGAAAATATTAAGAAGGATTTTCGGAGCAATCTTCGATCCTGATGAACTGGCCTGGTGAATAAGAACAAACGTGGAGATTAAAGATATGTATGCTGACAGAGATGTTGTCCACCATATAAAGATTGGCTGCCTTTGGTGGGCGGGTCACCTTGCTAGGATGAGCCCTGATTCAGTCCCTAGGAGGCTCCTAGAAGAAGAAATATATGCCATCCGACAACAGGGGCGCCCTAGACTGCAATGGAGGGACAGTGTCAGCAGGGATGCTCGTGCGATGCTGGGAGTCCACAATTGGAGAGCAGCTGCATAACCAAGAAATGACTGGCAGACATTGCTTGGGCAGCCTTGACCCCTTGCGGGTTGTTGAGCCATGAAGAAGAAGAAAAATATGATGATTTCTTCCAACTCATAACACGTGAATTGTACTTCATCCGGTTCTAGCTTAGAAGTAGAAAAATCGAGGATATGATTTTGATGATGGATCATTTGTAGGGACAAGTGCTGGAGGAGGACATGATCTGTTCTGCTTAGTTGTATGTTTTTTGTTCGATTGATTTCCTACTGCTAGAAGTAATTTTTCTCTGTGTGAAATCATTGTCAGTAAACTCTAGAATCTTTCTTGTTAGATTCCATAGTGTTAAAACAGTCCCTTATCTCATGATGGCAATGAGAGAGGGAGAAGTAGATTGTAGTGAATTGATAAATCCAGCAAAATCATGATCGATTTGTTTTTCTTAATAAAATAATATAAAAACCAGATATATGGACGTCCCTGTCCATTTCCACCATATTTTGTTCTCTAAACTTTAGGTTGCGGTTGTGGATCCCTATCCTCTGGTCTTAACTACTTTTAATATATAACGAACCGTAAGAATAAGAAATACGATTTTGTTCAATGTTTTGAACTAAAATTTATACACTGATTCCAGTGTGGAGCATGAAGACGAAAAAACTCCTGCATGATTTACCAGGACATCAAGATGAAGTTTTTGCCGTTGACTGGTCTTCAGATGGTTCAAAAGTAGCTTCAGGCGGGAAAGACAAAGTTCTAAAGCTGTAAGTTCAAAAAGATCAACTATCAATGCCTTGGGGTGAGATGATTCGATTCAAGTGTTAATTCACGTTCAAAATCGCTGTTGCAGGTGGCAGCACTGAGGTACATCACTGGAAGCTGGAGTTTTATTGAATGTCAATAATATTTCTTTGCTGATGAATATACTTCAAGGAAACGCCGTTGAATAACCACACACGTACAGCAAGTCAAATTCGTCCAAATTGTTGACCTGTCAGGACAGAGGTATGACCAGGTCTGACAGGTGTGAGATTTGTAACCAATATCACACCTACAATTCATTGTATGATTTGTAGTACGATTACAAAGTATGTATAAATTATTATTTTGTTAAATCCTGAGTTCAATAAAGGTACGCCTGTTGAATTAAAAGGTGTTTTCGTGATTCAATTCCTACTTTCCTAGAATAATTTTCAAGTTCCTGACCCGTAGAAGAATATGAATACCACTTACCTGGAGACCTGTAAAAAAGCCTGCTTTACACTACCCGTTTCCAACTGCCCGTTCCCGTTCCTAGTCCCAATCTCTCTCTCCCCGTTCCCGACAGAGCATCGTATTTACACGACCCGTTCTTGGACGCCCGACCTGTTCGATGCTGATCTTCCCTCGTTATTCATTGAAGCGTCAAACGTTTCATTCAAATGGCTCCGTTTTTAACAAAGCAGAAATCCATGGTTGTTGTGTTAACTGCTATGGTCATGTGCAGAGAGTGACCACAAGAGAAGGAGGATATGGAAGAAGAACGTGTACTGACCAGTTCTGACCCATGCAAGACTTATTCACGTATTGGATTCAGAAGATGTCAGGAATTTCTAGCAAATGACACCTGAGGTTTTCTCAAACTTCCTAAATTTGTTGAGGCCTCTTATTGAGTGGGGAAAACGATTATGTGTCGACAGGTCCTCACAGAGGTTTTCTTCAACAATGCGCTGTTTCTTTTTTTGTTTTGGAAAATCGCCGAAAATACCGTTTTCTACAAAAATCTCCTAATTTCAACATTTTCATCGAAAATGCAATTAAGGCAAGGATTGAAGCTGGGAACAGTTGTTTTTGGGCGCTCCATAAGGTACTGAGCTTCAATGCTCTCCCTAGGAAGGCAAAAGTGAGGCTTTATAAAACTGTGATTCACCCAGTAATCACCTATGGGTCCAAGACGTGGGTCCTCACTCAAGAATGGGAGCAGGCTTGGTGTATGGGAGAGGAAAGTGCTTCGAAGAGTATATGGCCCAGTGTTTGATGCCTAAGAGCCAAGCGTGAGAATTAGAACGAATGCGGAGCTCAGGGAGCTTTTTAATGAGCCGGATGTAATCACCTTCATCAAGAAAGGCAGACTCCGATGGTTGGGCCATGTAGAGAGGATGGAGCCGAGCAGATTTCCCTGCAAGTTACTCTACGGGCAGTAGGAGGACCGCATATGAGATGGATCGACGACATGGAGTAAGAATATTCGCAGCCTTGGAGTCAGAAGATGGCGGGTGACTGCCTAGGACAGGGATGAGTGGCGGCGGACGATCGAGGAGGCCCACGCCCTCTAGGTTAGAATGGTTCGAGTAAGTGAGCTCTACTAAAATTCAAATGGCAACTAAGTAATGTTTTTTTAGCAGTAGGTATCTAAGCCAATATGTTTTCAATTATCAATACATTTACTACAAAAACAATAAAATCTGATGGAAAAATTGTGACAGATTGCCAATTGTACCCAAATATAAGAGGCACACAACATTGCTGCCATTCGAAGTGAAAGTCTGATGGCGTGATTGAGTAGAAGAATAACGAACAATGCGTTGATCCAATAGCTATTTTATTTTCCAATAAAACGAAGGAAGACACTTTTAAATATCAGGTAGGTTTTGAAAAAACGTTATTCATCTCTAATATAAATCCGACCAAATTCACCTGAATTGAGTGCAGCTCTTCGAAGTAAAATTTCACAGCAAATAACAATTAAATATCCGCAAATTCTAAGGATCAGGTACCTTGGCCACCTAAACGTTTAGCTGATGAACGTGACTAAATCTCTTGATACAACAACAATAACAACGTAAAGTCTTAAATTAATAAAATAATTGTAACATAAATATTTTGAATAACTACCTGCTTACGTGTTTTTGGTAGTAGGTGCCTAAAACACTGACAGTAAACAATAATTGTTTATTAATCATTAAAATCTCTTACGATGGTATACTTAGTAGAATGGCTAACATTTGTTTGTTGTTTCTCCTAGTAGTGTGATAACAGTTTGATTAACTTAACGTAGGTATAGACTCAACTAATTCAGCCATTATAACGAGATACCTACCTATTTAGGCTTATTAATGATAGAATAGTCAACGGGATTCTTTATATATACACGTACATAATAGTACAAATAGGCAGGAGGTAGGTAGGTACTGTGTAGAGTGTAACACGTGTCGTGCCCAATCGCTTTCCCACGTGTTCTACATCTTATTTCCAAAACAAAAGTGCCTATTAACACCTTTTTTACAAAGCTTAAATTGCTAAAACTCCCTTAATTTGTACTGAAAATTCACATTTGAGGGTACTGTCGAAAGAGCTTTAAATTTCATACCTTAAATTCATACTTTAAATTCCAAAATTCATTCAATAGATCCATTTTTAAATGTTGTTTAATCCTATTTGTTCTCCTATTAACATCATTTTATTCATAGAAATTGTTAACTGTTGATGCAACACTACAAAAGGGTAATTAAAACAATTTTGTTTCTTTGACCCAATTTTCACACTTCAGTTCTGCTGGAAACATTTTTTTAATCATTAAAGAGACATAAAATTTAAACACTGTTTCTATCAGTGCCCTCAAATTTGAATTTTTCTTTCCAATTAAGGGATTATGGCAATTTTACCGAAATAAGGTCGAAATCACGAAAAAAAGTAATAAAATAGAGTGTTAAGAGAATTAAAAAGAAAATAATAGGCAGTTTTGATTGAAAATGGGTTGTAGGGTTGTAGAACACGTGGCGGAGCGGTTGGTTACGACTCGCTTTACACGCTGCTTATTGACATGGCATGTAAACAATACACGTACATGCAAGTCTTTACTCATATAATATGTGATATATATTTGTCCAATCTTTGCAACATCTCATGTAGGTACTACTACCAATCCAAAGCCCTATTCAACAATATGCTTAACGATGTATAGGTACCATATTTTGTTAAAAGTAGGCATTGTCAACATGAACATAATGTTTAGTTCTTCATGTACCTACGACTATCTTTTAACTTATTGGTCGAATAATGACATGTTTTGCGTTAAATACATATAACCTATTAAACATCAATGGTATTCACTTTGATTATACATTTATGGGTTGGCAATATATACATGCGTAGTTACATATGCATATAATTCACGAATATGGCAAATCTGATGGAGTTAAATGCGTTTTGCACGTGGCTCCACAATCATTGAAATGGATAATGATAAATATGGCTGTTTATGTTGACAAGGAGTGGATACAGTAATACCAATGTTTGCATAGTGTGATAAATAATTTGTACTACTTGCATCAAATTATTTCAAAAGGGTATATTATTTCAATATTGGTATTCAATTACGAACAGATCTACCAGATCTCACTGAAAATGTTTGGCCACAGCACTTATAGCTGAGGGGTATCAACATATATAAACATCTACCGTCGTACAAACATCTTGGTTGTGGGATTAATTTCTATAATTATTAATTAACTGTACTTTTGGTTTGATTCTCAGATATGTACCACTTATTTACATTCACTGCAGCACTTATGGTACATTTTGTGGCCTGGTTCAGGTTGTGTATACGAGCCAGTAAAATAGTATCAAACCGTGTGCTAGAACCCATAAGATATGTCCAGACTAAGGAAGCATAAAGCAACAAGAAAGATCAGCCAGAGATAGAATCTGTGATAGAGGATGGGCAACCGAGAAAATTTGACTTTGATGGATGCTTTGAAAGCTTTTTGATTAAATGAAAAAATTGGTGCAGTGAGAGAATGTCACGTAACTTCTGGACAGGCCTAATTCCACTCTAATCGAAATGTTAATTCGAAATCGTCCAGATAGATATACTAAAAATTCATTAAAATCCGTTAAAAATCAATGAAGAACTGCAAAATTGGCGATAATTGAGAAAAAATTAATCATTTTTGTGCAACGAAGCATCAGCATTATTTGGAAAACTCTGAAACTTTGCTGACAAGGACCGTTGGAACTTCGATCACACATTTTGATTTTAGTCACGCCCTGAATTATAAATGCAGGGACTGGCTCATGGGCTGAACTGTTGAATTTATGTTTTTCGTGTCTCAGAAGATGATTCATGCAGAAAAACACATTGCGATTCTCTTTAATTTGGATCCGGGAGAACATATGAGATAGGGGGCCATTTTTGTGTCGATAACTTCATGAATGAAAAGTGCTCAACAGTTGAATCTCACGTTTCAGACCTCAAATTCAAAATCTGCTTAGTCTTTCTTCTGAATAGGCCATAAAGAATTGTCGCAAAAAATCCTTGTTGTTCCCATCAGACTACCTGCAGTGTGGCTTCTTCCACGATATCAACGAGCTAGGTCTGAGCGTGGTTTTTGCTGATAAACTCAAGTGGGGGTTGTAATTTTCCCAGTACTTTTGGATGCAGAACCTATTGGGGGAATGTTTGGACATGAAGGCGGCCATTCACGATCCTGCAGCACAAAATGGTGGCCGTACGACGTGTGTAGGCCCTTACTGCTACAGGTGTCCTACAGAGCTTGTCCAATGGATTTCCCATCAGACTAACCTGCAGTTTGGCTTCTTCCACAATATCAACCAGCTAAGTCTGAGTGTGTGGGAAGCTGCAGGACGACTTTCCGTGTTCTTACCACACCCCAGGACAGTATACTCTTCTAGTTAGATATGGTTTGTATTTTTTTTTACAAAATTGATCCAGTTCAGTACTTAAGGAGGCTAAAGGATTAGTCAGCCATAGTCGACTGCATTGTAATGCCTGCCGTTTTGGTAACAGTGTTTTTTCTGTTCTTTACTTTTTTTTAGTTGTAGCTGTTATTACTTTTGCTTTACTCTATGCTTCTACTCTACTGAGCTCTGTTGTTGTATTAGTGCATCAGTTACTCTGTGATTACCTACCACCTCATTGTAAAGGTAAGTATAACATTTGAAATTAGCAAGTTCATTTCAACTTAGCACGGATTTAGTCTCACAACTAGATCCGTACAGGACTTAACGTGCTTCAGGATCCGAAAAATTTGTCTCAACTGCGGTTAGCATCCATCTGCTCGCCCTAACCATTTCCAATATAGATTTCCGTATTGAGGACCTCTAGGGTTACTCATCCCGCCATTATCAATATACTTGATAAAAATGGTGTATTCATGTATAACAACCCCATGGGCTAGCAAAATTTAATGAATATCGTCTAGTGCCCTTTTGGTTTATTATTCTCAATAATGAACCTTTGCATCCAAGACAAAAAAATTTGACCAAAAAATCGGAAAAATGAATAGATATATATTGGTATGTGATGTGTCGTTTTCCAAGTGTTTGTTCACAGTGAGTCGAGTGCTACTGGTCCCAGATTTACACAACGTGTAACTTACGAGAAATCTACTAAATAGCAGTCCAAAAAATGGGGAAAAATTAATTTCCTAAGAGCATGTGAAGTGCCACTTTCGTAATACCTACCTATTTTTTCAACAGTGTAATGCAACAAGTCACAGATCTCAGGGGTGTGTCGTTGGGAGAAAATTACTGGTGGTCCTAAAAGTCGTTTCGGTGCAAAAAATGCAATTAAATCGTGATTTTGTCGTCCATTTCGATCTTTTGTACCACAAACCTGTTTGAGAATGGTCTGCGATTATGATTTGACTATATCCGAAAGGGAATTCGCTCGAGCGAAGATGTTTTGAGGCAAATGAATAAAGATCATTCCTCACTTCTTGCCAGAGGATCGTGGGCACTTAACAGTGCCCATAACATCAAAAAACCTGGAGCGATATCTGCTGTTTTCGTTTTCCTTCGGCAAATGCCTACGGTTTTGTTGAAAAATCGTCAACAAATAGCAAATCGTCACCCACAAACTGACAGAAATTCATGAGTTTATCTACATTAACAGATTTTGAGTAACACAACTTCACCACTACACGTCCAGATCACTAATAGGTACACAAACATTAATTATGTTCATGCTGTATTTACAACACCGATACAATTGGGAAACCCACACAGACGACATCAACTTGAATAAAATATTCCTTAAAATTCATTTCGAGTAACATGATCTTTTGTACAAATATTACGACACGTTGATATTTCGACGACACATAACGTACATTCAACAACGACGTGGATCCTTGTTTTTTTCAACAAGGCTACCACGAGTTTATTGGTGTTGTCACCAGTGTGAGGTTCTCTTATAGATCCTAAAGTTTATTTTGTTAATAATAGGTAAATAAGATGTTAAAACTATTTATCTACATATAAATTTTGTTATTATAACTTAACTTTCTGTACTGTTCAGAATGATATTAACATATTCATACTTAAAAAATAGGAAACCTACATTTTATTTACAAATGATCATTAATCATACACAGAGCTTTTTTTGATTTCATCTACAAGATGTGGGATTTTGATGATACATTGAGACTATACATATTACACACAAAAGGCCTTAAAAACAAACAAACCATCAAAGTAAATTTACAATACATATGTTGGTACATGTATGCTAGATATGAGAATGAGATACGCATATAGCAGAAACATATAGTAGATACCTGCATACATTTTTGTGGAGGGCAATACTCTAGATATTAGGGTATTAACGAGGCAGAGATCACTTTTATGTGTTTAGAAGTTGATAACATGTAATGTAGTTTCCTTTAAAATGTTTTCGTGGATGCAGGAAACTGAATACGCCCTCTACAATGTTGCCAAACACAATATACATAGAATTTTACAAATTATTAACAAACGAGAAATAAATGGAAGATTCACTTGAGCTCCATAGATCATGTCAGGGGTAGCTGGGAAGGGGGGTTTAGGTTATGTCAGACGCTCACCCACTTCACTCACCCTTAATTTTCTCGAGAAAAATTGAGGACCAAAGGTCCATAATCCTCATATAGGTCATATAGGTTAATATAACTATCAGGCATTGTAGCACGTTTGACATGTATCAGTACTCATGCATCGTTTATCAGGCAGAGCTGCCTGTGGAGCCCAAAACTGTGTTGGAAGCTCACGGAGTGCTAAAAGATATTCCTGGGTAAATCGCAGGTCATCTCAAATGGACAACTTCTAGTCTTGCTCTCAAAGTGAAGATTTACTCTGCGTGTATTGATTGGAGCTGATAGTCGCCTATGAAGAAATAAGAAATTGGACTGAAGAAGATATTTTCCGCTAAGTCCACACCCAGGGTAAGTCTTGGTAGAATTTGTAGTAGGGGGAATGCTCCTACAAGTCTTGCATAGTTTTACCACCAGATATCACCCAAACAGATTCTCATATCTGGCAATCGTTGGCAGACGTAAGGGAGTTAAGTTAGGAATTAACAAGCCATTTACAGCGGTGCATAACTGTGAGTATGACTCAGAGTCTCTTCTTCCATGAGTACAACTGCAAGCTGGATGCATATCACCACGCACGCACTGTTGAGTGTTGGAATGCTTATTGATTCCACAAGTTATCATGACGTCATCCATTCATTTCAGTTGTAATCGGTTATAAAACTAAGCTGACAATAAAAAACTACTTTCACAGTTTGATTTTCAACTTTCAGCTGAAAGTTACAATTGACAAAATCAGTCAACCCAGAAATAAACGCCCTAGGAATTGTGAATTGAATTGGTGCTTTTAAGAGAGCCCATAACCTGGGTGTGCTCCCACGTGAAAAGTAACATAATGAGCACCTAAATCTCTAAAAAGTAACACAAAAGAACCTAAATAAAAGTTGTTTGAGCGAGGAATTGGGATGCCTGATCTGTTGCAATCCAGTCGGATTGCACCTCATTACTGAGAAACATTTCCCCATATCTCTTCTCTCTATCCACCCCTCCCTAACTGTCATTCTCTTTCCTGTTTATTTCGTTTTTAGTTTCATATTTCCTCTTCTTCAGTAAAACATCGTTCTTTTCTCAATATTTTTGGTTATTCGTTCCAATTGCAAAAATTAGTATTAGTTTTCACTTTAATTCATTTTTAATATAATTTTTGCTCTCCCTATTAATGAACGTTAGGTGGCACGTCTATGTCTTATGCGCCTGGATAAAGAATTTGAATTTGGATCCTATTGTTGGTTGTTGATGTACTCTGACAAGTGAAACTCACTTTCTTGTATTGGAAAATTGGACTGCGAATCGACTGTTAAGGACTATGTTGTGAGAGAGGACAGCTCCGAATAGTGTTCAATCTAGACTGATCGGATCTCACAATCGGTCATTCATCTTCATACGCCCCAATCGTCGATTTCAAGTTGAATCAACGATTGATAAGTGTTATACCATCACCTACGTAAACCCCCTTCCCAGCCAACCTTACGACTATTATCACTAAAATCAATAGGTAGCTAATATAAAACATTCACATAAGTTGGTATTTAATGGCACTAACACCATTAGAAGTACATTTCAGTCTAAAAACGAAGACTTAAGTAGCCTACAAAGTAACAACGTATTGGATAACATTGGACTGACATACCTACCTAATTCCTTAAACAAAAAAGTAAGAGATGTGGTCTTCCAATCCACAGAAATTGAGATTTCACTGTATTAAATAAATTGTTTACTGTTAGAGATACATTTAGTAGGTTAATATACAGTATATTCAACCAAAGTATCCAAGAAATTTCGATAATCAGAGGCACTAAAGAAGAACGAACAAGCTCAATAAAAATAAATGTGAGACAGTTCAGTGTTTTCGAACGAAAAAGAATTTTCAAAATCATATTTGGTTTCGTTATTGGACCGTAATGAGGACTGGTTGAAAACTTTGCGTAAGTAATTATTTTTTGCTTAAATGACGTTTACGCATGCGCACAATAGGTACTTCTAGAAACTAACCCCAACAACCCTTGAACAGCTTCGGCATTTTCACCGCGAATTCTACATTTTTGGGGATTCTCAAAGGCAATTATTGATCCAAACACAATGAAATTGAATCACTTCGAAATCAGCATGATATTTGGATGGCACAGAGACACGGAATAGACGCACTTAGGCCAGAGTTGTTAGGAAAGTAATTCGATTACCCATTACAAATTTCAATTACTTTTGAAGACAGGTAATCGCGATTACCATTCCAATTACTGTAATGGTAATCGCGATTACCTGTCTTAAAAGTAATTTGAATTTGTAATGGTTAATCGAATTACTTTCCTAACAACTCTGCTTTGAACCTTGCGTCTTAAACGCATCAAACCTGTAAGAATACATCCCCCATGGAATGGACCCGGTCTGGAAAATCGTTATTTTCTGTAAAAAGTGTTTTCCCTTTTAAATCGACTTGTTTTTTTTTTGTGAGGAATTAATTAAACTCGGAATTAATTAGAAGTAATCGGAATGACGATTACCATTACAGTAATCGGAATGGTAATCGCGATTACTTCTGGAGTAATTTCAACCCCAAAACTTCGGATTTTCAATCTCCTTTTTACTGAAATTGTTACTAGCCAAATATACGTCATTACAATGAAATTAATCGGAAAAAAATTCATTCCTCAAAGTAATGATTACATCTCAACTCTGACTTAGGCAGTGAATGAAAATTATTCTGCAGGCTAGAAATTTCAAAAGCAAGTTGAAATTTTGATTTTGGAAAACATCTTTATGTTCAACTTCCAATATGAATAAGGAGCTTCCTCATCATCGACATTCAGAAGGCCGAATTTGTTGAATTAAAAATATATTTTGGGTTCAAGTACGGTAAAACAGATAATTAAAGCGGGGTTTTAAGTGTTTTTAAATATTTTTTTTCTCTCTTACAATTTTTAGAAATGTGGAGGGAAAAGTAACTTTTTTGCTGTATTCTAACAATAAAAAATTTCCATCTATCTTTCCAAAGAAAATTTATCCAAATAAAGTTTTTTTAAAATCTTGTTTGTATATTTTAGTAAAATACACTTTTCAAAAAGCCAAAACCCAAATTTGTATCTTTCATATTTCAGACTTTTTAAAAAACGTGTATTATATGCAGTTTTGACTACCGATTTGGTTGACGACGATTTTACTAAGCAACGTAAATAAATTACTTAACATTGGGGATAATATCAAAATATGAAACCTTGTGGTTGTGTAGTTTTCTGTATCATATGATTTCCTTGAGATTTACTTCCAGAAATACGTGGGCACCTGCTACAAGGTACTAATAGTACCACTAATAACCATGGATGCAAGTACACTAACTATGTATGAACACATTAAAAAGTTTGTTAATAAATGTACTTAATAACGACAGTAACATGACAAGTAGCAAGCACCCATTCAACAGTTTATGCAGGTATCATTATGAAAATGCCATCCAATTATTTAAAACCGTGCCCTGATCAACATAACCGATCCAGAAAACCAATTACAAAGCAATGGATGCGGATGATTTAAAAAATTGAAGAAAATTGTAAATTTTACAGGGGCATGCGTTTAAAAGAACAAATTGACCAGACTCCCCAGTACGACCTCAGTCGAAATAAAGCGTTCAAATGAAAAATGTCAAAATTAGTGAACGTTGTCAGTAAAAAGTGTATAGAACCACACAATTATTCTAATAAAAGAGATCTTGCGCAACAACTTTTTTTTGGGTTGATTGTGGAACCCTACATAAAATATGCACAACATAAAAGACAATCAACAAGAGAAAATTTAAAACAATGAACACCAACTTTTTACAACACGAATAATTCGGTAGAGATGTATCAAGAACATCGATATAACTTATGCTTAGAAACGAACATGATTTTTTAACTTTTGGAAGTATAATAAGGTAGGTACATTGTACATTTTTCAAGGTATCGTACTATCGCTACCTAGTTAAGTATCATTAAAAATCTAGATTGGTACTCAAAATCAGTTGTAGAACGATATCTATAAATGCACGTACGAGTTTAAAATTGAAATGTTTTCTTCGTTTATAGAAATAAAACGTTGGTAAAGAAGTCGAGTGCCTTTGATAGGCTTGGAAAGCGCGTCTCCATGCAGATCAAATAAATTTCTTTCACTTCTATGATAATGAGATTTGTCATTTCTTAATGTTAAAAAGTGAATACGTATTAATATAATGTGTAATTACACGTATATCGCGACATGATAGAACGCGAGGAAACCAATGAAAACCAAGTTTTTAATTAAAACTTGATATGTTTATGTGATTGGTATGAATAGGTAAGGTAAAAGAGGATCAATTTCAAGATCAGAGATATAAAACTGTGCCTACAAGGGATTTGGGGTATGCATCGGGGCTAGAGGGTGCTCCCTCTTACGTTTTGTATTAAAAATGTTTGATGGTCGCCAAGTTTTACCAGGATGGGAGTCGTTGGAAGTTGAAAAGAAATCCTGCGGTGGGTGCTAGGGTAGTTATCGAACGTAGATCTGCCACTGGTTCAGGTAGTGGACGACTTGTCCGTGGTTGGCCTTTTTAGCGAGTTGGATGGGCGTGAAGCCGTCAGCGTTGACGAGCTTGGAGTCGGCTCCGGCTCTCATCAGCATCTTGACGACGGGAAGATGTCCGAAGAGGCAGGCGGCGTGGAGGGCGCTTTCCCCGTTCTGCAAAGAATAGTACAATTTGAAAACAATCATACTGGTATGATGAATACACATGTATATCCCTATGTTTGATTTGAAGAGTTGTTTTTGAGAGTAAGACTTGAAATTCCCAAAAACTGGAATCCCCACCAGGGGTGCCAACTGATGGGAGCATAGACGCATGTGTACCCCCAGCCAATAAACCAAACAAATAATTTAGAAGTCTGCCGAGTTGGGTGTGGCACATAGCTTCCTCGTCTAGATAACATGAATGTATCATTGTAGATCATTGAAATAGAGAATGATGCAGAATATAAGCGATTACAACAATTCACGGGACGAAAATGATATACGGGGCACCCTCAAGAAGGTTAGTTGACATATATTGCGGGTCTTTCGTGTCAATTTTTTTTCAGGATAAAATTGTGATAGGATTGTGCTGAAATTAAAATAAGATTATTAGACCGTTCTTAGACATTTGAGCACTATTGGACAGTTAGAACTTGAGAAAATGATTCTGGTGGATTTAAGGTATCCGTAAGCACAGAGTGATGCATTTCTTTTTTTTTACAGGGGGCCATCCATTTAGGGTAAACCACACATGCCCTGGAAATGTTATCAAAATTGGATGAAAAGTAGGAATTTGGCTTGATGCAAGGGTCTGCAGACACATGGAAAGACAGACACACACGCACAAGACAAAAGTTGTTCAGAGTGGACTAAAACGTGGAATGGGAGTGGAAATGTTGATTTGAAGAAAAAGGTTTTTCATCACCCGAAAGTGAAGAAAATGCTCCAACTACCTATAGTAAGCGGCAATACAAATTCAAAATCCCTCCATCCCCATTAGAAAGTAAGTTGGCTTGTGGCAGAACACTAGATTGCTCTATTGAATAGAGTCTATTCACATCAACGCCTGAAACCTCCCAATCAGACCTGCCAATCAGAAGCAGCCTTGCTGAAGACAGAATTTTAAAGGATTTTCAGTTTGAATCGAGGTGGGCCAAGATATTGACTAAACTAGAGACCTCGAAAAGCAAACCAATGAGCACAATTATTTCAGTACAATGTTTCTTATTGTTTTTATTCAGTTTTCATTATCAGTGCTTTGCTCACTGCTCGCTCTTTTCTCTGTTACCACTGATTATGGACTTCTCACTGAGTCACACGTCACACTCAACACCACTGACTCTGCACCAAATCACTTATCTATAGAAGCCTGTATGAATCCAGCAGAAATCAAGAAAACACCGAGGCATAGTGAACAATTTCACCTCCAGACGACTCAGGAGATGGAGGAAGAGAGGTGCGAAAATATTTATGCATCTGACTCAACTTACATCTAAGAATGTAAGTACACCATTTCATTTATTTTACAGCTATGTAATTTTATAATTTATTTTGCTCTTAACTGCTTAATGGTATCTTACTCAAGATTTCATGATTTTTGGAGTTTTTAAAAATAAAGAGGTTTTTAAATGTTTCTATCAATTATTTATCAGTGTTAGTTCAACATACAAGCTTTTTATCAAATAAATACAGAAAAAGAGCTTTGGACGTGAATAATATTTAGAGGCTTCACTTAGTAACATGGCAAGAGAGCTACATCAAACTATCCAAATTTAATCAAAACTAGTTCAATCCAAACTTTGATTTTGAATTTTGAGAAACCCAGACCATTTTGAAAGTCAAAACTTGTGGTGAAATTCTCTAGGACCTCCAGTCGTAACAAACAAATCAAATTAACGCGTGTAAAATGAAGTGCTTTACAAGGAAACGTTTTCTGTATTTCCTGAAAAACGTTCAAGTACAGATTGAACCGTTGGTGAAAATCGCCTCAATTCAACGTATTTAAATTTATATATGAATCTCACTTTTATGCATTCAGTTGATAGGGATTCTTCGGGAAGCAGTAACGACGAGAATAAACCGTTTTTGGAGCGGAAAAAGAATTCATCGAGAGCAAGAAGCAGAGTCAATCATTTTGAAATATGGAATGGGAGGGAATTTGTAATGAGGTTCGTCCGGACAAAGGGGCTAATCTTTTTGGTTCGGAGTTCGTAGAAGAAAATAACGAACCTCTAATAGGTAGGATCCATTCTGTTCCTTCTATTCATGAATAAGGAAGGTACCTGCTATTCGAATTACATCTCAGATTCTATGCCACGGAATTGAGGTTGATTTCAGCAGGCGACATTGGTGGGGGAGAATAGAGCGCTGCACATCAAATAGTTGAATAACTATGAATGAAAATTCTCTTGAAAACTATCCAGGGAATTCATGTTGGCCAGCTAAAGAAATATTTCCGTAGAAAATTCTGTTCAATATAGAAAATATTCCTAAGTGGAAGAATTATTAATCGTACTTCGTACTGAGTAATTACTTACTGTATTACTGAGCATCTATGTCTTGAATAGACAGCTAAATGATGAATCTGTAGGGGAGAGAATGGGGAAAAATGGTTCTATCTATCAGGGAGATCATACTCGGTCACATGTGCGCACGGAATTAACGCTGGGGTGCTGCAAGGCAGTGTGCTGGGCCCATTTTTCTATCTCATATACGCAAATGACTTTCCCAGCAACGCTAATGTAGTCACTGCCATGTTTTGCTGACGATGTGGCTGTCTTTCGAGAAGTGAAACATGCGAGGTTTCATGTAGGTTGATGCAAGAGCATATTAATTCAATAGAAGAGTGATCCTGGCACGTTAAAGTGAATCCCTCCAAATAAACTCTAGTAAAATTCACATAACGTCGAAATTTAACACACCATGAATGGAACAAACGTACCTGAGGCTAACCATGTTAAAACGTCTGCCAAGTGGTTGTGGCACATAGCTTCCTCGTATCAATAACATTATCATTGAAAATTATTATTGACTAAAGAACTTCGTTCAATTAGGCGAAGTAAATATTGAATTAGGGTAAATTTATTGTTACGCAGGAGCATAACTTGAGAAAATAAAGGTAGGCATGTTCAACTATTAAACAAACTATAACATATACCTAATAAGTCCGAACAATCCCTGAAAATTTCATCGAAATCGGTCAAGAACTCTCGGAGTCATGCTTGTGGTAAGGATTTCACGTTTGCGCATGCGCAGAGGCTATTTTGATCCGGGGGTCATGAAACTCATAGAGGACCATCTACACATCAAACCGAACAATCCCTGAAAATTTCATCGTAATTGGTCAAGAACTCCCGGAATTGTGCACGTAACAAGGATTTCACGTCTGCGCATGCGCAGAGGCTATTATTGATCCGGGGGTCATGAAACTTATAGGGGACCATCTACACATCAAACCGAACAATCTCTGAAAATTTCATCGAAATTGGCCCGCGCAATCAAAATCGGACTATAACTTCGTGTAGTTTTGCCCGTAACAAGGATTTGCTGAAAGACAGACAGACACGGAACCAAAATTGTTCAGAAAGGTGTAAAACGCAAAATGCGAGTGGAATTTTTGATTTTGGAGACAAAAAAATGTTCACATTCCGAAAGTGAAAACAATGCTTCCGCTACCTTAGTAGACTCGGAAGCAATATTTGGGTCAGATACTCGGCAAGAAGCTCATATCAAAGCGTCTATCAAGAAAGCTCGCACTAGGAAGTACGTTCTCAAGCCTGTATTCGCTAGCAATGCCCTAACTCTTCACAAAAAGCGATTACTTTACCTCTCTCATCAGGCCTATTTGGCAATATTCAGGTACGCTAAAAAATTCATAGTTCATTGCACTTATAGAATAATTGGGGAAAGACCTGGTGAAGGGAGGCTTACATTATCAATAATTATGTAAATCTTCATTACCAACAATGGTATTATGTAAAGGTATATAATATGGTACCAGATGAATGTACTCACCGGAAGGAGATCGAGGTTGGGCTTGTATTTCAGAAGTTCGTGGACGACGTCAATATAGCCCTTGTGAGCGGCTTTAAAAAGAGGTGTCGCTCCATTCTGCCAAGGGAAAATAATATCAATTATGAATCATGTTGACCACGTCACACATACTGCAATTTTGAATAGTGAAACCCTTCAATTTCATTGCCATTAAGCAAGATATTAGCTTTTTGACAGAACTGCAGAAGTAATTTTCTCGCAGCACAGAAAACTAATCCTTTGTGCTAGATATTTTCCCCAAAAAATGCCAGAATCACACGTTTTCTCGTGAATTTCTTCAAAAGAGGGCTATTATTTCGTTATTTAGATGTTTTCCCACGACGTCATGTAAAGGATTAATAATAAAAACATCAATATGTGATTAAGCGTAAAAAAATACTTCAAAACCATGTATCACACGTGGCAAATATGTGTAATTTGAATACTAGTGGGTATATATTTACTATATTTGGAATAAATAATTGTAGAAATATAAAGGGGTAGAATAAACGAGGGCCCTATATGAATATGAAGACAACCTCCTACAACATAATTCAAGATCTGTCGTCATAAGTCAATGTCTACTCGACATAGGCTCAGGTGTACCATATTTCATTCAAGTCCCATTTAAACGAGCAACTTTTCATGGCAATTGCCGCTGAAACGAGAGTTGAGGCATCGAATTAAAAGCTGTCAAGCAACTTTTTCCCGGTGTCTGACATTTTTTATCGACGTTTTACAGTACCTCAATGTCGCCTTGCAGTCAGCGACTGTTTTTGGAGTGATTTTTGAATTCCGAGTTCCGGCAACTTTTTCAGAAAAGGCGGCGAATAGGATGAGATTCATGAAGTTGCTGATGGAAATAATCCCTACAATTTAAACTTTTCAATTTCATTGTTTTACAGGCGAATTTTTGAAATGTATAAAATACCTACTAGATCTTCCGGATTTTCTTTCTTTCAGATTCTATGGGTTTTTTCTGGTTTATCTAGGCTTAATTAGATTATCTTACCTATGAAACAAGAAATTTCAAGTGATGCGGGTGTAACGGAAAATCTTCCACCTTTGATCATACGTAATTCCAGTAATTCACCGACCTAGTCTTGAATTTAGCTATTTATTCATTTAAATATTCTTGTTGAACGTTTATGTCGAGTGTTTTACACTGCAATTACATTCACACATTAATATGGACAAGTCGTGATGTCAAAACTTCGTTGTTACCTCATCTTTAAATACTTGTCTACTTTTTGGTTAAAATGGACCTCTAGAGCAGGCATTCAGTGTGAAAAGAGGAGTGTTAAAAGACATTGCTAGTTTGAGAAATCAGGAGTATGAGAGTCGGAATTCATTGTAATCGAAAGCTACTCCACCCTCCGCCCCGTCTACGTCAATTTTGTAATGAAACCAGCATTTTTTAGATTTTAACTGTTTTATTTCTATTTTTACTTTAATTTTTCCAGTTATTATTGTTATTTTTCAACCATTATTTTTTTCATTTAGGTATTTATTAATTTTTTCAATTCATGATTGAGCGTAATGTCAATTTTCTTTCGTGTTCAGCCCTGTTTTGGGACAAGAAATTTGTAAAATGTGCAAATTCTCACAGAAAAATTTATTGCAATGATTTACCGCGCTCTAAATAACTTAATAAGCACAAGGATTTAAATTATTGAAAAGGGATATCCGATGCAGAAATGATAAACATAGGAATGATAATTATCTTCATTTAGTTATTGATATGGATTTAGTCAGGTATATTATTTTTTTGTTGTAATTTAAATTATTTTCCCATTTAGGTGTAGCTATACATTATTTGGGCCTAATGTGCCATAGACTCTATTTAATAATTATCTAAACACCTGTGTTATCCATAGAAAAACGATTTACTACATAAATAATAAACCCCTGTACAATCATGGTGCAGATAATTGCAGCGGGTGGAAAAAAATCTCCTTCATTTGTTTATTTAGGCAACACGCATCTTAGAAAAGCGTTGCAAAAAACCATAGCTGAAACTTGAAGGCGCCATTCTGTTTGCGGCATCGCTCGAGTCCTCCAGTTGATATCTTGGTACTTTTACCCGGTTAATAATGATATGAATTTAGTCAGGTACATTATTTTTCTGTTGTAATTTAAATTACTTTCGTTAGGTGTAGCTATACATTATTTGTGCCTAATGTGCCATAGACTCTATTCATTAATTATAATTAATAAATAATTATAGATAATTATCTATCCACCTGTGATATCCATAGAAAAACTATCTGCTACATAAATAATGAACCCATGTACAATCATGGTGCAGATAATCGTATAATAATTAATATTTGCAGCGTTGCGGTGGAAACAATAATTTCAAATAAATTATTTATTTGAAGCGGGTGGAAACAATTTATCCTTCATTTGTGGACTTAGGCAACACGCAACTAAGTAAAGCGTTGCAAAAACCATAGCTAAAACTTGAAGGCGCCATTCTGTTTCCGCTTCAGTCCTCCAGATCTTGGCATTTTTATCCGGTTAGTAATGATTGTGAAATAAATTTAGGAAAGTTTTATTGAGCCAAATGAAAAAACTAAGCTTCACATTTTAAAGATTAAATTTCTACCCAATCAGCATTATTCATTAGGTAAATCAAAAAATATATTCGTGCAACGAGACGGAAGGGATGCCTTCTGTTTCTCTGAATGTACCCATTGGTTTCAAATCTGTTTTTATATAATTAATTTAATTTGCATTTACCTGTACAGGGTGTTCCAATTTAAGTTAATCAAACTCATTTCCCACAAAAAATGTTTTCAGGCCTGAATTAACTGTTGTTTATTTCCATTATCAAGATTGTTCTTGCCCATAACTCAAGTACACTGTGATTTTGCCCTCCCGACTAGAAAGGGCTTGCAAATTATTTATTTGTAGACTGAGAATGTCACCATCCAATCACCGAAATCATCTCAATGGAATGGTTCGGTCTTAAACCAAGAACACATTTCGTAACAAAAATTCGACTTTCACGTCTTCAAACAAGCAAAAATCTTGAGAAACGGATCATTGTTAAGACTTCAACAGCCTCAAATTCAATGAAAACCCAAGCAATTCTAGAAATTGTATTTACAACTAAGCGATAAATGTGTACTACTGGTATTTTTTAGGGTTGAACTGGGCGGGTGCCGTGAAAGTTATTTCCCCCGTTTTAATTGTTCAGCGTGAATTCAACTTTCCAATGACTTACCTATACAATTGTGAGAAACCCTCGAAAGAGTCCAATTGTTTGAAGAATTGTTTCACGAGATGTGTTCTTGAGTTGCTAAGACTGAACCATTCTATTGAGCTGGGATATATTGTCAACTCCTTAGCTTGATGCTTCCTCGTTACATCCTTTATCATATGAGCTAAATTGAATCAAAATTGTGAAAGTTATACCTGTTTCAAGAATTTCACGTTAGCGCTTGCGCACAGCGGACCGCTGATTATATTGAGATGAAACTTCTATTGGACTTCGAAAGGCCTTTATCCGCATAATCCCTCAAAATATGGGCTAAATTCATCTAAAATTGTGGAACTTATGGCTGTTACAAGGTTTTTTTCCTGCGATTTTAAATTTAGATTCTTCTTCTGATTTAGGTTCTTTAGGAACAAGTGAAACGTGAACGTTCGTTGTTTCATACGTGTGTCGCTGTTATTACACCCCAAAACAGCACAACAAACCATTTTCCGAGTTGTAATGAATTTTAAAGACGCGATTACAGCTCAAACGAATAGGTCTGCGACTGGAAACACACTGGCAGCCCAGCCGACTGTGGGCATCGTGACGTAGCCGCAAGGTGGGGTTTCCCCGGATTTTTTTCGGGGTTTTCCCGCCATGACATTGTCCCCTACCATCTATTCTAATATCCGTGATATTTAAGGTGAGGTGAGAATTTGTCTCAGTTAACATGTATTTGAAGATCTGCCAATCACGAATCCGGAACTGAGTTCTCTTGGTCGTGATACCTTAAATTTGGTCAGCAGTGTATTTCGAAGATCAACCAAAAACTTAAACACCTCCGAAGTGGAGGAACTTTTATTGAATAGCTGGGAAAAAGGGAAATTTCTCGACGTTGCTGACAACTTTAGTGGACGCGTATTGCCGATTATTGACAATTTTAGTTGCTCGTCTACATGATGATGTAGACGACTTGTGCCTCCTATGTTAACGCGAACCTCCAAAAACTCAAAATTAACCACTTTGTACCAATTAGCCCACGTCTTGGGCACTAAAAACTTCTACGTTTACGTTACAGTTATAAAATTGTTACTTATAATTCATTGAAACTCCAAAAGTCACAAAAAATAAGGTTAAATCGAGCTAAACTTCCAAAAGAGGGCAGATAAAGAAGAGAAAATACTTTATACCAACAATTGTAAGGAGGAAGACGAGAGATAAACAGGAGGTGCGTACACTTTTTTAGAATAATGAAGAACTGAACAACGGCAGGAATAAGAGGCACGATTCAACCAACTTCATTTAATTGGAACATTTCCTTCTATCATCATCGCTAAGGATATAAAGCTCCTAAAAACCCCAACAAATAAGATGTAAGGTCACCACTCGCATGAGAAACAGCTTTTTCCGTTGCTTGCATTGGGGATTTTGACAACTGAATATTATGGATTATTTACTTGACGCGAGAAAATTATTCATGCGATCTCACCTGACCGGGCACCTGAACTTTAGAAAACCAAGTTTCATAAGTTGGTGCTGACTTAATGCAAAACTCGTTACAAATAGGTCCTTAAAAAACAAAATGGCCAAACATTCCAAGAGAAGAAATAAATTGATTAGGAATGCTCTCAAGCAGTGGCAATGATTACTCTTTGTAACAAGTTGGTGTTTTTAATTACCTTTCTTAAGGCATCAACAGGATGGCCAGCCATAAGAAGCATTTTGCAGACGTCGCTGTGATTCATCTGCGCGGCGATCCAGAGAGGAGTAGCAGAGTCCAAACGAGGTACAGAAACTCGAGTTCCGTGAGCCAGCAGCAACGAAACCACGCTGCAGTGACCATTTTGTGCAGCTATGAACAGCGGAGTTGCTCCATCCTGCAACGCGCCAAAAAAAGTTTAAACATGTAAAAGTAAAAATTTTAGCCAACATTGGAATATTTTACTTCATTACTTAGCTACTAGAGCTACACAGCTTTTGATTCGATCCGCGTACAAAGAATGAACCAATGAGAGCACCAGAAATTTCAGGGAGCACACCTAGTCGTCCACTCACCCGAATATGGTGCATCAAAACACACTGTTATCCTATTATCAGTTGATTGTCCCCAACCCTCGTGACTGAACTGACTTAGCTGCAAATACGCAATGAATACAGTGAGTGCTATAAAACGTGAGTGCGCTAAACTGTTGCTGGACCACAGGGTGATGATTTGCAATGCAGGGTTCCCAATGCCAGTATTGACAGGACTGCAACAAATCCAGAAGGCAAGCAGAAATCGTTCCGATAAGTTCAACCTTCGGTGTTACGAAAAGGTTCTCTGCGAATGTGAGGTAATTAGTAAACTTTTCTGCTTAAACTGTCTTCTTTAAAAAGACGGAATTGGGCTTTCACCTTCACGATGGTTCTTGCTGTGCAGATATGAATTTCAACTGTTGCAAAACACGGTTTTCTGAAGTTCGACATTCATTTCAAAACTTTCATTTGTTTTTAGGTATTTCAATTCACAGCAATTCAATTCAAAGGAATAGTAATGAAAAGAGTTTCAGTGTGAGCATTTTTGTTGAAATATGTGTCAGTTCTGATAACGCTACTCTGGGTTCCTTGGTTATTCAGTTCCGAGGGATATTAAATATTTAGAGTGAATTTAACTCTTCATGACAGGTAGAGCAGAAAACCTAGTTTTAAAAGATCAAGGGCATTTTAAAACCTTTACACTCAAAATCGGGAGGTGTTCCTTCTGCACACCAATGGAAGGACGTGAGAGAAGGTTCTTTAATTGTCATTACTACCGTATAATATCGACTCGGATACCCAGTATCATCTAGGAGGCCAATAAGATGTTCTATACATTTCTATCATCCTGATGGTTTAAAAGCGTTCCGAACCCATGTCCATGCACTTGTAATGTTAAAAATGAAGAGTTAAGTTTACAATTTTGGAAGTAAATCAAATAAGTTTTTCAACCAAGCCCCCCCATCAGCCATCATTGCTTAGGGTCACGCCACACACTTCGAGATCCGCTGGTCTACACAATCCAATCATTTCTTCTCTTTAAAATTTACCATTTCGGCATCGGTGAAACTGGTGGTTATTGAATAGGCAATAAAAGACATATCCTGAAGGAAGATACCGAATCGGTCTTTGAATGGTTCCACTGAACTCATCATCCTCATCTTCCATCACCCACCTATAATACATTTATAGTAGAACATAAATAATATTAAACCCTGTCTCGGAATATAACATGAATCCAATATGGATCGGTAAGATTTATGCTGGACGAGCCTCATACATAATAGAGCACCGCGAATCGGATTTAGTTCAGCTGAAATTCATTTCCCCAGGATAGGCAACTAAAAGCCTCTATCGTTACCTTTCCTTAGGTCGTAAGACAGAGATTTAGTTGAGTCAGTTCGGAGGGGATTAATGTCCCGACCCCGTCCTAACCTTCGAGCAATAACCACTTTCCTTCGCAGGAAATGACATCAGCGATCGCTAAGACCGTCGCCTTAGAAAATCTACTGTTGGATCCTCGACGGGAAATAGAATCGAAGTTAAGTTGGCGATCCAGAATTGTACATGGTCCAATTACGTTAACAGATGTCCGATTCGCTTAGCTGTGGGAGCCTCAACTTGAAAGCAAGTAGGTACTTCAGATAAGAGGGGACGAGTCCACTGCGATTGGTACATTGCTAACACCGTTGTTCAGGCCTGATATCCCGAAATAGCTTCAGTAGTGAGCCTTATATAGGGTACCTACTTCTCTACGATAAAGATCGAGAAACGAGCAATAAATTGTACCTGTTCTTTTACCAGCTGTACCTTCCATTAACCCTGGTTTTCTCAATTTACTAACAATTAATAGATTCCATATATGGTTACCTTACCATTTTTTTCCAACACATTTCAATGTTGGTAATATTGGTACAAATGGGGATATTTCAACTGATCGTTGAAAAAGAGTAGGTTCCTATATTTGAATTGAAGAAATGTTTTGATGAAAATACAGGTATTTCTGGCGTATCGTAACCTAGCGATTCCTTGTCGATTTCATGGGGATATTGCAGTTTGGAGGGCCAACAAGTGTTAGGGACTTCTGGAATCCCAGGAATAAAAGGAACGAAAGTTCGAACAGTACAGATTGGCAAGATGGTTAAATCCAGAAAATTCTTTTTAAATTGTGATAAACAGTACGGAACATTCACCAGTACTCCCATTGTAATGGAGCACGTTACAGCAGTAGGTACCTACTAGTTAGATAGACTAACCACGTTGGGGTCCTAACATTTTTTCTCCTTCGTACTGGAATTTCTATAAGTATGTGATCGACACATAACCGCTAAATTGATATTTTGTTACCAGTTTACAAACAATTTACCAGATTTAATAATTTGTCCAATCTATCGATTCAGTTCGGCATTTTGCGCCTTTTATCCCTGGATCCCTCGTTTACGATTTTAGATGGCGCCTAACGTTAAACATACCACCAGAAAGCTGATTACATTTGAAAATTTTCCAGAGGTTCGGCAACTTCCAGCACGTTTTTTGGAAGCTTAATTTTTTGTTTAAATATTGAGCGTTTGAACTGCTTTTTTAGTATTTTGTCTTTAGAAATGCACTGGGGTTGTAGAAAATGTAACATTGAATTCGAAAATGTATGGTCAAAAGTTAAAAAAAGTGTTTTTAAAAGGAGAAACCCGAGTTTTTATGGTATAAAACGTGCTTTTCTCTACAATTGAAGAACAGAATCTTTTTTTAAAAGACTATATCTTAAAAAACATGAGTATAATAATAGAAGGGTACAGGGGAAAAACGCTGCAAATTCTTTCACTGGGGTTTAGTATTCAAATGGCTTGCGTTCATGATTTGAATTTCTACTAAGCTTTGGAAAGGTGCGTGTTTCACCGGATAGGGCGATTATTGAATTTCAGGAGATATTCATGGAGCACGTAAATCTGTTCTCGACCAAAATACCTAGTTGGATTGATCAGTTGATCATATTTGTGTGCCTCCTGAAATTCAATAATCGCTCTATCCACACAAAAATATGACTCTGATGTCACGCACACTCCAAAAAACGGTTCTCAAACAAAATTCTTAGTAGAAATTCAAATCATGAACGCAAGCCAGTTGAATAATAAACCCCAGTGAAAGAATTTGCAGCGTTTTTTTACAGAATAATTAGGAATGGACATGGACGTTTTTTCCCTGCACCCTGCACAAGATTATATTATATCTGATATAATCTTGGGAACGGAGTGAAATAGAAAACTGCGCTTTCCGTGGCTTTGCTGCATTTTCGGTGTAGTTGCACTCGTCTCCCGCATCAAGAGGTTCCGGGCCTGACTTGGAACATGTCAGACATCTTGTGGCGTTCTCTGGGGACTGTATCCCTCATGGCTGCCAGAAGAATGGGGTAAGCCCACCCCTAGGATGGTAACCGTGAAAAGCGGTAGACATTTGTCGGGCTTGCGACCATTCTAGGCCTAGGGTGCTTTGGACGGGGGGCAGCTCGGCTGGTCTGGGATGTCTGCAGGCCAATTCTACACAAAATGGTACCACGGGAGGAGGGAGCCCCAGCTGCCACCAGCGCACCGTCAGAGGTTGGATCCATGTTGGCACCGAACTTGCTGATGGCAGTATGATACTCGAAAGATGGCAGTCCCCCATTCCCCTCACAGGCTGTGAGTTGTGTTGCCCCTGGGCAGAAGACCGAAGTCAGTTAACCCGGGGGCTCCTCAAAAAAGCAACTTAAACAAAACTCCCTATGACTAGGTTACACATCCATTTTCTCATAAACCCATTTAAAACAAATTACATTATCGAAAGGGCAAGAATCTGGGAAGCTATTCCCCCGATCTCCCATCCTTCCAAATTAGAGACGCTCACCATACTTACTACAAGTCTGAAATCTTGTACGGGAATGAGTGATGAGTGAACCCACTCTAGTAGCAATTGTTGGGACTGAACAGTATAATCTCTCTAATAGCAGATACTGGAACCAAACAGATAAGTTGACTGTGGGTTCAGGCCGCAGGCCTCCCACGAGATCGAAAAAGGCGTTAATCGTCCCCGAACCTATATGGCTCACCACGTTGTAGGCGAGAAAGTTGAAATGTGCGGTAAAATGATGAAATTGGTCAATTACGGGCGCAGAACAAATTAAACAACAATCATCACTCGGAGGGGGAAAGACCGTCGGGTCTCGAACATCTCACATCGTATACGTCCACAGTAAATTACGGTGGAAAATACCATTACCCGGTCACCTTAGAGGTAAACAAGTAAGACGGTAGAGAATCTGCTAGGTTGGTACACAAACCTTCATTTGTCCGTTGACTCGGGCTCCGTGTTTGATGAGAAGTTGGATCATATCAAGGTGGGCGTACTGACAAGCAACGAACAGCGGCGTCCCTCCGTCCTGCAAATATCAAAATTATCTAATTAAATTTTACTAGATCTTCGTTCGTCCAGGTGTAACTAAGAATTCACCTCATGTTTAAGTAGTCACTGCTTTTTCCCAACCATCTACCGCTGGAAGAATATTCAAAATAACAAATTTCATTTTATTTTAATTGCAATAGATATAGAAGTACAACTGAAGGAAGATTGATGAGGGGGGTTTAGGGATCTAGCTTCCTTGTGTTAGGTCGGTGTCACATCGGAGGCCGGAGTGGGAAACAAATAATTACCCAAAAAATGGAAAGGTAAATTTTTAGCCTGTTTTTGTCCCTTTTTTTTTCTTCCTTTGCCAATCTACTTTTTTTGTTGGACAATTTTGATATCTTTTTTGGAAGGAAATTGTATATTGTTTGACTATTATCATACACCTGATGTGCCGTACTCAATGTGTTGAGTTTATATTCATTACAATTCAACGGTTTTCGCACATTGCTCAAGAAGCGTTAATTTGAATTGTAAAAAGGTTAATGTCACTTGTAAATGTTGTACATTATATCATCAATTATATTGCAAAAACGCTGAAAATTCTTTCACTGGGGTTTATTATTCAATTTCTTTCAATCCAAATAGGTATTTTGGTTGAGAACAGATTTACGTGCTCTATGCATATCTCCTGAAATTCAATAATCGCTCTATCACCTGTGAAACACGCACACTCCAAAGCTTAGTAGAAATTCAAATTATGAATGCAAGACAAATAAATGAAATTGAATAATAAACCCCAGTGAAAGAATTTGCAGCGTTTTTTTAATGGTTTTATGATTTTATGGCACTTGTGATACGTACATACAGCGTTTTGTTTTGTCCTGGGCCTAGGTGTGTCTGCGGGGAAAAATGTTTCTCTTGTGTCCAAATGTGTATACCATATTCATATGGGGCAAAAATTTTCCTCTCGAAACGAACCCGAGAACCTGTGGTTGTGAGCCTCGCACGAAACCTTTGCGCTACGGGTTTGTTTTACCTAATTTACTTAGTTTATTTATAAAATTGAATAATAAACCCCAGTGAAAGAATTTGTGGCATAAGAGCATGCCATCCATCGGGAATGGTTTGAGCTGCAGACCTGGGGAGGGGCTCATTCGATTCCTCATGGAAAGTTCTTCTAAAAAAGTCCGTATGTAGGCCGCCTTGGTTTTTTTGAGGTTTTTAGGGATTTTACAAAACTTTGACAACTGAGAGAGCTGGCTAAAGAATTGGGGCGTTGTCGGACCAATATGGATTTTTCCCGAAAATTTCAGATTTTTTGCTCAGGCCGTTTGGGAGAAAACGTGCGTACTTACGGCATACGGAAGGAAAAATTTGTATTGCAGATTTGGATTCTACACCCTTTGAAACGTAAACCATGAAATTTTCAGGGGGGGGGGACATTTTTTTTTTCAAGAGCGATTACAATGGTTTATTATTAATAAACCAAAAGGTAAACCAAAAGGTTATTTGTTTTGTAAAAAGGTTGATTTGATTCGTGAAGGGGTTAACTTGACTTGTGAAAAGGTCTTTTGTCCTGAAAAAGGGTTATTTGGATTAGTGAAAACTTCAATTTGTTTTGTAAAAGGGTTAATTTGATTGGTAAAAAGGATACTTTTACTTGTGAATGTTGTATATTATGTCGTCAACTATATTGCAAAAAGGTTATTTCTATCGTAAAAAGGTCATTTGTTTTGTAAAAGGGTTGTTTTGATTTATAAAAAACTCAATTTGACTTATAAGGTTGATTTCACTTGTAAATGTTATATATATTATACCATCAATTATATTGCAAAAAGGTTATTCGTTTTGTAAAAAGTTTAATTGATTTGTAAGAGAGTTAACTTGACTTGTGAAAAGGTTTTTTTTATTAGTGAAAAACGTTAATTTGACCTGTAAAGAGGTAATTTGTTTTAAAAAAAAAAAGGTTAATTTGACTAGTGAAAAGGTTATTTCACATGTAAATGTTATATCGTCAATTATATTGTAAAAAGGTTATTTGTTTTGTAAAAGGCTTTTTTTGATTTGTAAAAAGGTTAATTTGACTAGTGTAAAAGGTTGATTTCACATGTAAATGTTATATCGTCAATTATATTGTAAAAAGGTTATTTGTTTTGTAAAAGGCTTGTTTTGATTTGTAAAAAGCTTAATTTGACTTGTAAAAAGGTTGATGTCACTTGTAAATGTATATACATAACATGTATATTGAACCATCAATTATATTGCAAAAAGGTTAGATTTGCAAAAAGGTTAATTTGATTTGTAGAGGTATTATGTTTTGTAAAAAGGTTAATTTGATTTGTAAAAGGGTTAACTTGACTTGTGAAAAGGTTTTTCATAAGTGAAAAACGATAATTTGACTTGTAAAGAGGTCATTTGTTTTGTAAAAAGGTTATTTCGATTTGTAAAAAGGTTATTTTGATTTGCAAAAAGGTTTATTTGAAATCAACCATTTTACTAGATTTCACATGTAAATGTTAGGTATATTGTCAATTATATTGTAAAAAGGTTATTTGTTTTGATTTGTAAAAAGCTTAATTTGACTTGTAAAAAGGTTGATTTCACTTGTAAATGTGTATAGATAACATGTATATTAAACCATCAATTATATTGCAAAAAGGTAAATAAAATTTTTGTAAAAGGTTAATTTGACTTGTAGAGGTAATTTGTTTTGTAAAAAGGTTATTTTGATTAGTAAAATTTTTAAGTTGACTAGTAAAAAGGTTAATTCAACTTGTTAATGGTATCTGTTTGATGCATAGCTTGTCTGAAAACATGATAAAGCGCGAAACAATCCCGTATCGACAACTAATTTACTTTCGCCAAGTCGATTAGAGAGAGGGTTGTAATTCAGGTTCAATTATTTTTATTCGCGCTAAATATGGGGGTTTTGAACTTCGAGCGACGTGGGATGAGTCATCCTGGGAGTCGTAAGGCCTGTGCAACGTGGGTCCCGTTCGAGCGCCCCGACCGACTGACCTTGGACTAATTACCGGCACATCCCGGCCGAGAGGAAGCTGAGAGATCGACGACGTGCGGTGGCGGCGGGAAGCGGTGAAAGCAAAACGGTAACGACCCGCCACGTTCGGCGTTAGATGGTTTTTTTTCAGGATCAATTAGCCTCGCGGGCTACGTGGGCTTACGATCTAAAGTCAACACAAAAGTTCAAATCCTGCAGCATTTAATGCAAAAAAAGCGACGCAGGGACGTTACATTCTATTAGTCACTTTACAACCAACGTTGGCCGGGTCGGGGTAATGAAACAGGCGAGGAGTTCAAACGCTTCGTTACAGCAAAAGGCCTGCATTTTCCCTTTGTTCCTTCAATATTTCCATAATTACGGTTACACAGTTTGTCGATTACAAAAGTTGATTATCGTTTGGAGAGTGTACAGCGTAGGTTTTTGCGGTATCTCTGCTTCAAGACGAGAGTCCCGGCTTGTCAGGATCAGTTGGCTGTTCTTGCAGCAAAACACAACCTGCCCAACTTGAGTGACCGTCATTTTATGGCGGACGTAACATTTTGCCATAAATTGGTCAATGGTGCAATTCACAGCCCATCCCTGCTGTCAAGAGTGGACTTCCAAGTTCTTAACTACGCCACCCGATCCAATTCATTGTTTGTTGTGGCATTTGCTGCTTTCAATTACCTCCTTCATCGGCCTACGATTCAAATGCCACGTGAAGCTAATACGCTTATCCAATCTACGGACATCGATTTTTTTGTGATCGCCTTCCGCATCTTAAAAGGTGTCTCGCATTGTTCCTGCAGCAGCAAAACCGACAAAATGAACTTTCATTATTAACTATCTTTTTTTTCACACATTGAATTTGTTTTTCTTTAATATCTATCTCAATAGAACTGTATTAATTTCAATCTGCATTGTATTGTGTAGTTTAACACTTTCTTTTTGTAATTTGCGATTGCCGTGTAATAAATAAATAAATAAATAGATATGTGATTCATTGGAGATCAATTCATTCAATGGAGAAGTGGAATTAGGAGGCTCCCCGATGAAACAGGGTCCACTTCCAATTCCAGGGACCATTCGATTTAGTGTAAAAGCGTGCAAAAATTGCGATGTCGAACTAACTGTTATGGTGCAAGTCGACAAACGTTGATTTCCACTTGAGAACCCACGTTTTCTGGGACTCAAACGCGATTTCCTCAACCAAATTTCACGTTGAAAATGTTTTTCCTTATACCGTTTGAAAGCTGAGATTTTGAGAAAGTTTTTTCTCGAGGAGTGCCGGACGATTGAGCTCCGTTATGACAAAGATGATTGCAGATGAAAAAACGGCGTTTTTTTAAACAAAACCTTTAAATTTGAATGTTCTTTCATTTTTTTTCACAAGTAAGACCAGACTAAAAAAGTTGAATTTTGCATCAAACAGATAGGAAATTTGACGCTCTTTTCAACGGTATAATCAGATTTTATTTTGCGTAAAAATTGAGGAAGTTGAAAGTGAAAAAAAAAAAAGGATTTCTAGTTCAGTAACGAGAAATGTCTAAAAGGCATTTTGTAGTGTATATTCTTCACTTTTGTTATGTGAATTTCGGCCAAAAAATGAAAACATTTGATTTGATCTGACATCACAAAAGTTGAAAATATACTAAATCAATCGTTCTAGTAAATTTAATGATTAGCTGGACGAATAGATGGGAATCTATGATAGTTTTATCAAGGTACGTCAGTATTGAAGGTTCCTGACAGATTACCGAAAAGAGCAGTGATATGTCCAAGAGATCTACGTTTTAGAGTTGTCTGATCCAGAAATAATCAACTACGGTGAAATCATTCGCTAAACACTTATATTTCGAAAAGACTTGAAATAAATGTGATGATAGGGTGGGATCGCCGATATGGTCACGTTGCATGTCGGGAACTTGTTTCTATGTGGTGGGTTTCACACGAACACTCGCTATGAGCAGCCCACGACATTTAAACTCGTTCCACGACGGAAGTTTTCTCTTTGAAGTCTAATTTTCGGGAGTCACTCTCACCGCTCCCCGGGACAGTTTCAAAATTCCTGAAATGTCTCCTCAGCTTTCAACGCAAGTTGAACTCCGTCACCCCGCGTGGCTCACCTTGTTACACACAGGACGGGCAACGTTGTTTGTCATTTGTCTTTGCATACCTGTTGAGAGCTCTCAACTTTGGTGACTTTGACGTGTAACTCACGTGAAATGCCTTTCGAAGCCATAACACGATTGTCTCCCGCGGGACTGCCTACTTGCGCCTGACAGCGTTCCCCGATTTTAATCGCGTTACTCGAGACGAGCGCTCTTGGGTTCTAACTTGGTTCTCCGGTACACTGCTGGGCGGAATTCGATTGGCTGTATTCAATCAACTGTGACGTGTACGAAACTCCCATTCCATTCGAGGGGGGAATTAAATCACTCGGAAATGAAAAACAGACACAAAACACGTTGGGTGCGACACAAAGCTTCCTAAAATTTCTGGCAGCATGTACTGCGCCAAATAAAATACCAAAAACGAAAGATTACTTAGATAGGCTTTTTTTGCAGTTAATAAGTACAATTGTTTATCAGATCATCTAAATAAGCAAAGGTGGGGAGCAAACACCCGCATTATTTGGTTTTTCATTTTGGTTCATTTTTCAATAATAAAACATTGTAATCGCTCTTGAAAAAAAAAAAAAAAAAAAAAAAAAAAAAAAAAAAAAAAAAAAAAAAAAAAAAAAAAAAAAAAAAAAAAAAAAAAAAAATTTACACCCCCCCCCCCCCCCCCCGAAAATTTCATGGTTTACGTTTCAATGGGTGTAGAATCCAAATCTGCAATAAAAATTTTCCGTCCGTCCGCCGTACGCACGATTTCTCCCAAACGGCTGGAGCAAAAAATCTGAAATTTTCAGGAAAAATCAATATTGGTCCGACAACGCCCCAATTCTTTAGCCAGCACTCTCGCTTAATTTAAAGTGCCCTTTAAGGGTTGTCAAAGTTTTGTAAAATCCCTAAAAACCTCAAAAAAAGTCAAGGCGGCCTAAATTTGGACTTTATTTGAAGAACTTTCCATGAGGAATCGAATGAGCCCCTCCCCAGGTCCGTAGCTCAAACCATTCCCGATGTATGGCCTGATTTACAGTTACTGCAACAAGAGTTTTTTTGTTTTGTTTGATGTAGTGAATGTGGATACTGGAGTGAACTCCTAAAAGAGTTTATAGCCGATCCACGGGTTGAAGCATTCTGATATGCATACTCCGTCTTACGAAATTTAAAATTTTCAAATAGAATATTTTTCCACTGTAATCGCTCTTGAAAAAAACGCTGCAAATTCTTTCACTGGGGTTTATTATTCAATGATTCATGATTTGAATTTCTACTAAGCTTTGAAGTGTGCGTGTTTCACAAGTGATAGAGCGATTATTGAATTTCAGGAGGCACACTAATATGATCAACTGATCAATCCAAATAGGTATTTTGGTTGAGAATCGATTTAAGTGCTCTATGCATATCTCCTGAAATTCAATAATCGCTCTATCACCTGTGAAACACGCACACTCCAAAGCTTAGTAGAAATTCAAATCATGAATCATTGAATAGTAAACCCCAGTGAAAAAATTTGCAGCGTTTTTCTAAGGAAATTAATAACTTGAATTGCTCAGTTTTGGTAAGAGTTTCCAAGGTATCAATATTAGTTAATTGCCAGGACAAAGGGAACCAAATTGAAGCGATTTTAACTTGGGTATTCAAGTTTTAGTAAAAACGGGCTTTGCCACAAGAATTGGGGCAAGCTCGTGCAGATCGTGGCTTAGCACCGCTTCAAGATTGTGAGGAAGTAGACCAAAAAACCAATTACTTAGTAACCTTTTCAAATAATCCGTGTTTGAAAAAATGACACGCTTCTTCAATTTCGGACTCGGAAAAAAAGGTAATGACAATTATTCTCAGATCACAGAGCCTGTTAACTTGCTGTCATGCCAATTGATTGTGATTTAATAATTTTACTTCTCTCATAAATTACGCTAACTTTTGGTTTCGTAGGATAGGTACAGGGGACGAGGCAGGTCCACACACTTATAGGGCTACGGAAATTCGCCCTTATTATAGTGCGGGGATTTGCCCCTTTCATGATGCGTTGCTCCATCTTCATATTTTCAAAATGAACAACAAGAGTTAACAATAACAATAACAAAAATACTTTCAACAGTATAAAAAAGAGTTAATGGAGGATTTTGTTATAGGAGTGTGAAGCTAAACAAAGAGGCTCGTTCCTCCAAGTTGGAATTTGAAAACAGTTCATAACATTATTGAAATAGAACAAATTTAATATAAAACAAGACGAAATATTGCATGAAAACATAGAAAAACAAACTTAATGCATTTTCTCCTCTCCTAAAAATTAAGAGAGCTACGGCTGTTTTAGTGAGACAAAGTCTGAAAAGTAAAAAAAATCTTAGAAATTAAATTGCGGGAAAACGAAGCCTCTAAACGAAAAATGCTACGAGACAATTTCGATTGCAAATTAAACGTAAAATCGATTCCCTGAGTTTGTCCCATAATTTTACTAGACACCCTGTATACATTGGTGCAACTGTTAACATCATCACAGCGCACGTACATAAGTGTTTTATAATATTAGTGTTGAGAAAAACACCCACTCACCACGCTAGGGATATCCACAGGGGTTCCGTGTCTGAGAAGGATACTTGCGATCTCGGTGTAGCCAGATTGTGCAGCGAAGAAGAGGGCGGTGGTTCCGGTCTGAAAATTGACAACAATCACAACAATAATATTACTGTACATTAGGGTGGCCATTATCTGTAGTGCAAAAATTAAAAGTGGGAAATGTCCATGTCTTACTCTCTCATACTGTGCCAATATATTTAAAAAAATGCTCCCCAAAAATTAAGCAAAATAGGATCAGGCTAAGTGGACCCGCATCAGACATATTTGAGGCAATGACTGAAAAAAAAAAAAAAAATTCCCGGCACTGTACGGTATCAAGAAAACTTGGGCAGTCAGGTTCGTTGGTGTTTCTAGTTTTAGGACACATCTCAGCGACATGTAGATGTGTATCCAGTTGTTGGTTCTCGCCTCAGTGTGTCAGGGTTAGCAAATTCATTCCATTAAAATATAAATAAAGAAGCGTAGGTAGGTCGATCCTTGGGGCATGATTCAAAATTATGGCTAGTTACGTTTGTTTTTAGTTTTGGGAGTTGAGAGAGCAACCCTGGATACTTAAAAGATAGTTTTCAGCAGTGTCAATGTCTTGGAACTCCAAGGAGGTTATAATAATAGAGAACTCTGTTTTTCCACCAAGTTCAGTTGCCCTTTGTGTTTACATTTGTGATTGGCGTGCTCGTGTCTTTTTTTATATTCTAAAATGTAAGGTCATTCTACGTCCGGATCTTCCGAATCTCGTCCCCTACTGAAGGATAACGAATGCAGTTTGGACGGTGCTATTAATCACCAGATTGTTGGGGCAACGCTTCCCTCTAATCGACAGGTGCTGAGTGTATTTTTCTACCACAGACGAAGCGATATGTCGCTAATCCAAAGGAGTTCCTCAATTTTTTGAACAAACAGTTCCACCAGTTCTTCACGGCCGAGTCCATGCAGTTCTTCGAGAAGTTCTCCATCAATTCCAGCTTTCTGCAAAAACCCCCTTCGCGTTGGATTGAAGATGCTGACTATCTCAATGCCTGTCAAAAGTTGAAAAAAACTGCTGTCGTGAAGGACACAGCTGAAAGGGGAGTCAAGATCGCCGAAGATTACAATTCCGACCTTACAAAAAGTGAAGATAAGAAGCAGCGTATTCTTCAAATTGTCAAAAACATCGGGGCAAATACCCTCTAGCGACGAAGTACAGATTGATGGAAAAATAAGGTGAGTGAACTGATACGGACTCGCGAAGAAGTTGTGAAACCCATTTCAAATAAAAACGGAGTAAGATAGAACGTTGTCTATATTTCCACGAAAGTAAAGAGTTACACCGTTAAATCGATTTCGACGGTTAGGTCATCATCAGTAACAAACATGAACAAGAATAATGCTCAAACATGAGCATTTGATTTGTGTAATTATCAAATGCGGGTCCACTTAGGCTAGTCCTATTTTGCTCAAATTTTGAGGAGCATTTTTTTTTATTACATTGGCACAATATGAGAGGGTGAGACTTGAACATTTCAGAAGTTGAAAAATAAGGGCCACCCTACTGTACATACATCGCAACCGTCGTGGAATAAGGAGACAACTAAAAAAAAAGTGTCATTTTGTCCGTCAAAGAAGAAAACGAGGCTAAATGTGTGAATTGGGCCTTATACTTCATTTGACTTACGTGTCTTCTGGCACAAGGATCCGCCCCCTGATCGAGAAGTTCCAAGACGCACTCAACATGACCGTTGGCCGCAGAAAGAATTAGGGGCGTTGTCCCATCCTGAAATCAAACAAAAGATTTTAATGTATGTGAAACTTGGCTCAATTATCATAAACCAAGAACATTAGAAATTGACAAATTTACAAGAAAACAGTTTAGCAATATTAAATACATTAGCGGAGATAGTCGGACGAGGTAAATACAAGAGATAGAGAGTCCAGGAATGAATTCATCAGGAAAATCAAGATGTTTGGCATTTTGAAACATGACGAATAACGTTGGCCAATGTAACTAGGTCTTTATCGGAAGATGTATGGCATTGGGTGACGTAAGACGACCTTACTTCGGTGTTGGAGAGCTGGGTTGGTAGGCGAATTGGCCGCTACAAGCCATAAGTGAATATGGTTTTAATAGTTGAGCCTGATTTGATAACCATTTGATATTTGGCCTTCTTCAGATGCCGATAATTTTATTCGCAGATATGGACGCATTATTATTGCTATTGACTAATTTGTAGAATGTACAAGATTTCGTTATGTGCAATGTTGGTTCGCAATTATTATTTGTATTTTCAACTATATCATTATTCATTATTTGAATGTAAGTATTTCTGCCTAGACAATGAGTTTTGTATTTTGCTCATCCATTAAGGAGTAAGGCAAACTCTTCATCAGACATTCAGCTAAGGCTATGATTGAGTATATATGTAATTTTTGCTTATGTTAAATTTATTTGTCATAATAAAACCATGGTTCATTCATTCATTCATTCAATATCACTGGGTCAATGACTTAGACTCGAGAAGCAGTTCGAAGCTACACATATATCAACTAATTGTATCACTGTTGACAAGAAAAAGGGAGGATTTTTCTTTACCATAATACCCAATGCAGAGGAGTGGATTCTATTAGCTTCAGAATCACTAGAAAATCGTGTTACCAACAGTCATTGCAGCACGTATCGTTGAAATATCCAATCAACTGGAATCGCCAGAGGGATTTTATTGCCCCGAATAGAAAAACTCTTGCATCAGAAGTGAAGTGAAATTTCGATACATATGAGGAAAGTGGTGCGAGGCTTCTAGCAGTTTCGCAGATTTTGGTTTATTATTCAATAATAAACCATTTTAATCGCTCTTGAAAAAAAAAAAAAAAAAAAAAAAAAATTCTAACCCCCCCTGAAAATTTCATGGTTTACGTTTCAAAGGGTGTAGAATCCAAATCTGTAATACAAATTTTTCCGTCCGTCCGCCGTACGCCGTACGCACGATTTCTCCCAAACGGCTGGAGCAAAAATCTGAAATTTTCTGGAAAAATCCATGTTAATCCGACAAAGCCCCAATTCTTTAGCCAGCTCTCTCACTTAATTAAAATTGCCCTTTAAGGGTTGTCAAAGTTTTATAAAATCCTTAAAAACCTCAAAAAAAGTCAAGGCGGCCTAAATTTGGACTTTAAATGAAGAACTTTCCATGAGGAATCGAATGAGCCCCTCCCCAGGTCCGTAGCTCAAACCATTCCCGATGTATGGCCCGATTTATGGTGCCAACATTTGCATCCACATTCACTACATCACTAGGTTACTGCATAAAACAAAAACAAGGTTTTTTTTTAGGATCGCAGTAACCTAGTGATGTAGTGAATGTGGATACTGGAGTGAACTCCTAAAAGGGTTTATAGCCGATACACGGGTTGAAGCATTCTGATATGCATGCTCCGTCTTACGAAATTTAAAATTTTCAAATAGAATAGTTTTCCGTTGTAATCGCTTGAAAAAAAAAACCCTGCACACAAATATGATCAACTGATCAATCCAAATAGGTATTTTGGTTGAGACCGATTTAAGTGCTCTATGCATATCTCCTGAAATTCAATAATCGCTCTATCACCTGTGAAACACGCACACTCCAAAGCTTAATAGAAATTCAAATCATGAATCATTGAATAATAAACCCCAGTGAAAGAATTTGCAGCGTTTTATGATAGATATTGATGACCAAACGCTCAAGGAATACGTCATCAATCTCGGGTGTTTAATCAAGTTAGCAACGGCGACCGGACTGAGCGAGGACATTACGCGTGGGCTCCTATAGAATCAGTTGAAGTGGGGCCTTCATCAAGTCTCCATTGTCTCCGGCAGAGGGCGTTTGGCGAAGGGATTAATCTTGAAGATCCGATCGTGAAAAAGGAACAATGGCATAATTAAACGCCGATAAGTCAACTCTCGTCGCCTCGCGCTATTACTCAAATGAGAGTAAAGAGGCTGTCAAGATTCACCAACTAGACTAAACGCCGAAGGGCGGAAAATGACTTAGGCAACCAGCCCACTCGAGGTCGGAATAGTAATAGGGACTTGCTGTTCTGACAGAAAGATAATAGTTGCTTCAACTGTCTAGGTAAGCAAGGAAGACATTTCAGTTGTATGTCTGTTGCAGGACAGACGTTTTTGCACAAACTGTTCAATGGTACCTTCGATCGCCCCTTCTAATTATCCAGGATCAACTTTAGAACCCCTCAGTTCGATTCCCGCCAATTGTCCCTATTCCACACCAGATTCGCAGAAAAAATGACTTATTGATCGGGGCCCTCACACGGATTACACGAGAAGCCAATCTCCTGCCTCATTCGATCCCGAATTAGAAATTTTTTCCTTAACCCTCCTCTCTTATCAGTCATCAGTCTAACAATGCCTTGATAATTACATTCCCTAAGTTTTCTAAGCAAATCGTTCACATATTTACTTGTTTATAAGCTGTACAGAAATTAATCAACACTACACTTCACAATTATTAACTGTCACCGTGTGTTGTGCGTTTTTTCATTCCGGTTGATATTTAATGTATTGTATTTAATCATTTACTGTGTAATTGTCTTTTGGTTTATTATTCAATAATAAACCATTGTAAAATAATTCTAATTCTTGAGCAGCTCTCTCACTTAATTTGAAGTGTCCCTTTAAGGGTTGTCAAAGTTTTGTAAAAAATCCCTCTTGGTCCAAAAACCTCAAAAAAAGTCAAGGCGGCCTAAATGTGTTCTCTTTGAAGAACACTCTACGAGGAATCGAATGAGCCCTTCCCCAGATTCGTAGCTCAAACCATTCCCGATCTATGGCCCGATTTTGGTGCCAACATTCGCGTTATTTTGGTTTATTATTGTTTTTGTGTTGATAGCAGTAACCTAGTGACGTAGTGATGTAGTAATGTGGATACTGGAGTGAACTCCTAAAAGGCTTTGTAGCCGATACACGGGTTGAAGCATTCTGATAACCATAAAAAACGCTGCAAATTCTTTCACTGGGGTTTATTATTCAATTGGCTTGCGTTCATGATTTGAATTTATACTAGGCTTTGGAGTGTGCATGTTTCACAGGTGATAGAGCGATTATTGAATTTCAGGAGATATGCATAGAGCACGTAAATCTGTTCTCACCAAAATACCTATTTGGATTGATCAGTTGATCATATTTGTGTGCCTCCTGAAATTCAATAATCGCTCTATCACCTGTGAAACACACACACCAAAGCTTAGTAGAAATTCAAATCATGAACGCAAGCCAATTGAATAATAAACCTCAGTGAAAGAATTTGCAGCGTTTTTTGCTCGTTTAACAATAAACAACAGTGTTTAGTGTCAGCTAGTAGGTCAAAATTTGATAAAAAATTTGACATGTCCGTACTTTCACCAGCTTCTCGAGAATATAAGCTCGTGCGTCACGAAAAACTCTAACAAGCTACAGCAACAAGAAACTGCCACGAAAAACTGTCACGCGGTTTTTAGAGACTAGACAAAATTCTTAGTCGAACAGAAAATGCTCGAAAATTGGCGCGGAATTCTAGTAGCTATGAGCACCGCTTGAATGGATGATCGTACAGCAACCCGAGAGATCCCATTCGATTCAGGGAACTATTTTCTATCTTAATCCAACAGAAAAAACTACTACTACTTTTTGAAATTTAGACTTTTTGATAGATTATTAGTAATTTATAAACCCTTAGGGTTGATTGATGGAGATGCCGAGATTGCTGGCACATCCCGGATTAGTTTGACAACATAAGAATCAGGAGAATCGGCGGTATAACTGCTTCCCCTCTATGACTCACACACAGACATTCACCTATAGTTCTTTCTCAAGTATTCGGTCCTAGAATGGCCTGAAACGGATTTGTATTCAGTTTTCTGTTCTTATGTGTGAGGTGTTCCGTACTCCTCCAAAAGAAATTGTAATAGGCGTTCGTCTATTGACGAAGCTTTGCTTCAAAGAGATTTCACAAAAATGATGGGTGTGGCCAAAATTGCTTTTTAGAAAACATTGGGAAATCTACCGGATTTCCTACCGGATAAGAGGACCACAATTAAGACCACGGTGGAATTTCGTGAACTTCGGTCCAGCCATTACGTGATCCATCGTCTCGTAGTTATGAATCAGCCCAGGTATCAACCGGATTCTGTTTGGATTTCATTCCTTCATTTTTTCCGAGCGATCGCCAGGAACAGCGAACCGAGACGGCATCCGATGACGCGATCAGTGGGAAACGTTCGAATCGTCGTAACACCACGCAAGAGTGATCCTCAAACAATGGGACCAGGTGTACGAGATTTTCTGCAGCGAAGAACCTCACCGCTGAGCCCTCCTTCCTCACGCACCCTCCATCTCACTCTCTCCACCTCGATCCTAATATTCCCCTCTTCCCTCGTCCAAATGAGCCGTCAAAATGCAGTTGTTTTCCCCTACCAGCCGAAGCCGTAAAAATGCCGTCGGGACGCGGAGTTAATGCCGACTTTTTCCAGTCCCCTGCTCTGGGAACTGGGGATTCCGTCTGGGCGGCTAATCGCGTCAAGTCAACCGAGACGATACTGTGCAGATCGTCTATTCCGGAGCCAATAAAAATCAGGTCGTCAATGTCGTGAATCATCCGTCAGAACTGAGCGTTCGAAAACAAAGGAACACCGTGCTGAATATTGCGTGCACTACATCGGCGTCACTTTTGTTTAAAAACGAATTGTTCGTGTCGACAGCCAGGCCTTTACTTCCGATTCCAGAGGCAGACCGATAGGCATCGGAATTATGAAATTCGTATCACGCTAAATTCATGAGAGTTTCAACGGAACGGGATGAATACTGGCTAACCTTAAAACGTCTGCAGTTGGGTGTGGTAGTTTCCTCGTATAGCTAACATAAATGTAATGCCGTAAAATCAGTCTTGGATGAATTTATGTTTTCTTTTACTACGTAGGTACTTGTCAAGAAGCTGTCATCGTACGATTTTTATTTGAAAAGATTGAATTGAATCTTAAAATGCTGCGGATGAATTTACGTTAATGGTTACTAATTGTCAAGAAGATTTCATACGTTAAATTTTGAAGTTGGCCGCTCTCAAGAATTTATTTATTTATTTACAAACGGCACAAAGTGCCAATGTTACAATTTAAATTAAATTTGATCCATTGTCATTGACAAAGTAATATAAAAAAAAAAAAGAAAATAGTTAAGCTGCATTGAAAGTCCGATCTTGCTGGAGATGTAGATGCAGGTGATTGAGTGGCGAAAGATGCGGAGAGACGAGCGGTGAAGATTGTACAAAATAGCAGATGATAGAGGTGGGACGCCGATTCAGCCATTGCATTCCATCCTACTACTCCACATGATGGTCCTGTGAGTACAGTAGGGTCTTAAGTCGGCGTTGAGAATCGTTGAAGAGATCGAACCCAGTAGTTGAGAGGAAGGCATTCGCCTCACGAGGCAGACGGAGGAGTGGACGATGGAAGAGATAGTTTCGGTCGGCAAATGGTACATGGAAGAGCTGACCGGACCTAGTTGGGTAATGAGGTGCTGAAACCCCAACACGAGAAAGGAGATGGGGACACGAAATTTCACCTCTGACCAATTTAAAGAAGAATATCAAGTCCGACGCCCTCCTTCGGTGCTCAAGAAGCTGAAGACGATGCTCCACCATGAGCGCCTGGTAGTCCATCCGATCTCGGGGTATGCGAAGCTTAAAGGCCAGGAAGCGAAGGAATCTTCGCTGGATCCTTTCCAGCTGATCGATGTGCGTTTGATAGAGTGGCGACCAAAGTGTGCTGCAATAGTCAAGAATGGGTAAGACAAGCGCCTTGTAAAGGAGGACTTTCGCTGAAGGGTTGGTGAAATCACGAGAACATCGCTTTACAAATCCCAACATCCTCGCTGCTCGCCCACTAATGGTGCTTATGTGGTCAGTGAAAGACAGCTGAGAATCCATCAGCACGCCAAGGTCCCGAACCACCATCCTTCGAGGCAAAGGAACCGATCCAAGAAGGTACAAGAATGTTATAATTGTCGTACCAACCTACCGAAAACTGCTAACGTTTTGAATTGAAAAGACGAATTGAATCTTTGAATGCTATGGATGAATTTCGGTTATTGATATACAGTTTGTCAAGGAGATGTAACAGGTAAGTTACATTTTGAAATAAGCCGCTCCTTCAAATTGTTGAAATTAACGGACCCGTTGAAAACTTTCACGTTTTGAATTGTGAAGATTGACTTAAAACATTGAATCTTGCCATGAATGAATTTCTGTTTTGTGTATATCGAGGGCGGACTTTGTAGTCGTGACTTAGTTAAGATTTCTCTTGACTTGAAAAAGTAGAGAAATGTGACCAAGGAAATGCTCAAGGTGGTTGTGTGTTGTGGCTACATTTATTTTTCTCACAATTGCTTGAGCATTTCCTTAGTCAGTGATTGTGAATAGCGCAAGAAGTCACCGCTCCTCAGAGCTTCACTTGAGCAACTCCTTTCGACTAAGTAAGGACCATGAATTCCGCCATTAGTGTTAGTCGAGGAGTAGTCGTCGCACATCATTTTTTAGTTGACCGCTCTCCAGAATGTTGAAATTATTGAACCCGTCGAAAACTGCGACCGTTTTTGAATTGAAAAGATCAAATTGAATCTTTGAATGCTATGGATAATTTAGATTTCTGGTATACTACTTGTCAAGGAGATTTCGTTATATTTCGAAGTTAGCGTCTCCTCCAGACTGTTAACCCTTTAGCTCCTGAATCTTCAAGCCCCACTGTAGCCTACTGGCCTGAACCACTCTTCCCTATAACCTTACCCTATTACTTCCCTATTACCTTTTAATAAGAATTACAAACAATAATACTAGCAGAAGAACAAACGATAGGAGGGGACGAAGGTGCTTGATAACAGGTGATACGGAGCTCACTCGGTCTCCTAACAATACTCTGAGGTGCATGACGTCTCTACCTAGTAAGATTTATGAGAAATAGAAGCTTTTGACGTTCGACGGAAGAACGCAGTTGCAAGACGAGTTAACTCGTCTTTAGATCGGCTGGACAAAAACTTGGATGACGAGAAAACTCGGGCGTAGGATTTAAGCGGTTAAAATTAACGGATCCGGTGAATTGTAAAGATCACACTTTAACATTAAATGCTGCTGCGGATGAATTTCCGTTTTATGAACTCTTACTAAGGGCGTGACTTGATTAAAACTTTTCCTTTACTTCAGAAAGTAGAGAAATGGGACTATGGGAATGCCTAAAGCAGCTGATAAGAAAATATCTTCATTTTACGGGCATTTGCTTGAGTGTTTCCTTAATCAGTGATTATAAATAGCGTCTCAGAGCTTCACTTGAGCAATTCCTTTCGACTAACTAAGAACTGTGAATTCCACCATTAGCGCTCATCAAGGAGTTGTCATCGCATATTCAATTTTTTTAATTCACCGCTATATAAAATTTTGAAATTAACGAACCGTCGAGAACTGCGGCCGTTTTGAATTGAAAAGATTGAATTGAATCTTATAAAGCTGCGGATGAATTCACGTTTTTGGCCGGCTTCATCAAGGAGCTGTCATCGTACGTTAAATTGTTTAAGTTTCCCGCTCTTTTGAATGTTGAAATTAACGGATTCGCGGAAAACTTCTCCGCGGTTCCGTTTTTTTCTTTTCCGCGAAGTTTCCGGAAGGAAAAAGGCTGTTAAGACTGTTCAAACCCCATTAACCCGGAAAACTTGAGAGTGAAAAACCGCCTCCGCTCACTTTCTTCCTCGCGACGTCTGATGAACGACGACGGCGTCGCGGAACTGATAAGGTTCACGCATCGTCGTGCCCTTCTGCTCGCTCCATTACGCCGCGGCAACGATTCTGAGAGTCGGTTGTCGGAGCAGGTTCAAGGGAGGAGAGATACCATCGTGTTTGATGAAGAACATGTGCAAAATGAATGTCAAAAAAAAAAGAAGTATGCCGGATACGCCGCACAGTGGAGCAAAAAAGGTAAAAAACGGCAAAAAATCACAACTGACTACAATAATTGTGTTGGAGACATCAAATTTCACTTACTTCTGGTATTTGAAGTGCTGATATGAATGAGATTGAAATCAGCGCCATCAGACGACCAAAAGTCAAAGTCAAAAATTTCAAAAAAGTCAAAATTTGATGTCAAAAGTCGAAATTTTAAGAATTTTGAGAAAAAAGTCGTGTTCGGTATCATTTACTAGGTTCTTTGAAATGTTGAATCAAATGATAGTAAAATCAGCGCAATCAGACTATTAGAAAGATCAAAACAGAAGGTCAAAAAGTAAAAAATCCGAAAAAATAGCTCAAAACGTTTTTAGGGGTTATGTATTGAACGAGACAATCGAAAATTGAATTTTTTATGAATATTATGCGCTCATTGGAGTTGAAAGAACGGGATAACACCTAAGAAAACTTCAGGTTAATGTACAAGATTAATTATTAGTATCTTTTAATGGTATTTTATTTAGTTCGACACAAACCTCGTGGATTTCATTGTCAGAAATATTATTTAATTTTCCTTGAATTAGCGAATAGAATGGCTGGTCAGAGGAACAACTATTCATTAAATGATCACACACGTCTGGCTGGTATACCGATATCTATCCACCGATAATATCCATAGGATATCAAGTAGTGGTTTTGGCTGCCGCCATGAGTCTTGGCTCGAGACGATAAAAATAAAAGAAAAAGAGAACTTGGGTAGCTTAAACAATATAATTTGTTAAAAAACTATAGGTAAAAAAATTAAAAATTAATACTACATTAAACTGAACATAGTTTCAATTTAAGCATATTTTATCTTGAATCAGAGAAGGCGTATATTTCTAATTAGTATTAATTAACTTTTTTTTTTAAATCAATTTGAACTTCTGCAAATTCAATTGTGGCATTTGGTCTACTAAGTGTAAAATTTACATAAATTTTATTCAACTCGGTAATATTTTTCTAAAACTATTGCTATTTTTGGTCGATACTATCGGTAGCGCCTACTATTGATGATTAAAATACGATATACCTATATCGGCATCGGTATTTTAACGCCGATCCTATCAAACAGCGATATATCGATATTTTATGTTTCGATGGCCATCCCTACCGTAAATTATTGAGAAAGACCCCATCACACACGCTGATCGACGATGGCACAAATAAAACTGATCTCCGAGTGAGCTGGAACCTACTGTGATACATCGATGTAAGAAGCTGCTCATGTTTGACAAGCTCTATTCATACCATACAGAACAGATGAAAAGAATGAAAGGTGCAAAACAAACGGTAAGCAGTTTACTTCCAAGCGCCCGATAAAGTGTACGCTTCCCGACATCTGGTTCGACCTGTTCCCTTATTCCTACTCAAAAGATCAAAACAGCTAAATAGGCAGATATAGGCAGCTGAAAATTGAACTGCAAGTTCTTCTTTTTGTATAAAACAACCTAAAACTATCCATGGACCCGTAAAGCTTTTTTTTTGCCGATCCGATGTATGTAGGAAAAACGATTTTCATTACTGTACTTTTGCTTACCTACCGGTTCCTGAAAAAAAAAAAAAATTTTTTTTTAAACATAAAAGTTAAAAATACATCTAATGACCTTCACTTGTGCTTGAAATGTGAAGAGTATCAGAAAAAATTCCAAGCCATGACTAATGCCGAAAGAAAATGGCTCAAAACCACTGAAAATATGCGTTCTTAGTTACAACCAACTTAAATATCCTATTCAGCTGCATGTTAAATTTAATATAAGTTTTTCAAAAATCGAAATCAGTTAGGTCCCACTTATACAGGGTGTCCCAGGAGTTATGCACTCCGACTCCTACGTGTTCTACAACTCATTTCCGAGCTATTCGCGATTTAAGATTTTTTTCGTGTTTTCGATCTCAAGTCATTAAAACTGTCATAACTCCCTCAATTTTAGAGATACCTCAAATTTGATGACACCGTTAGAAAGAGCGTTAAATTTTCCATCTATTTGATGTCAGAAAACTTTTTTAATTGCATTAAAGATGTGCGATTGCTGCGCGAAACGGCAGTTTTGTCAAAATCTTGAAATCGCCTGTTTTTCATCACGCCTAGAAACCTTATGAATGCTTGACGTAGAACTGTGCAGGCCTCGTAAAACGTGCGCCAAAATGTCAGCTTTCCAACGGTGTAGTTGTTTTGGTTTTTAAAAATATTTTTAGTTAAGAAAATGGTGTTTAACTTCAGAAAAACAAGAGTTTTCGGTCAAAATTGAGGTTTTTCCAAAAGTCTCCAAGATGAATGCAACTCATTGCAGTAGGAAATGAGTTGTAGAACCTGGGACACCCTGTATCACTAAAAAAGACCTAATGTTTGAAAATTGGAAAGCTACGGAGGAGGCATTGTCTTGGTCAGGGGCTAGGATATGCAATGACCCGCACGACCCCAAGGTCTTGAAGGAGGGGTTGCTTTGTGCGCCGTGTTTCATCAACCCCAATCTGATTTGGCCGTAGCATTGGGTGTAGCAATGTTGATAATTTGTTGTTTCTGACCAAATTCAGTTTTAGTAAAATGTTTATTGACTCGAACATGTTATCCAGCTGTTGGACAATGGTAAGATATTGGGGTTTAAATCGAGTTCATACAAAAGTTAGAGTTTAAACAAGATTGTTAAGATTTAAATTAAAAAATTAATATTTAAAAATGAAAAATGAAAATGAATTTAATGAATTAAAACGTTCGTTTGTGATCAGCGTCTACGGCATTTCCAATCTGTCCAGCCAAAGTCAGGATAATTGAAGATCCGAGAGACAGCTATTGTTTGTGTTCATTTACGATTGATTGCGATGATTTGCTTGCAGTTGAGTAGCTATACCACAAGTGAGTATGTTGACATGATTTTTGTGTACGGTTTTGCCAATGGTAATGCTTCTGAAGCAGCAAGGGAGTCGCACTCCTCCTGTGTACAACTCACACCATAGCGAACACGTCGGATAGTATGAGGAAAAAAAATTGGTAGATAATATTGTTTAGGTCACTGATCCTTCTTTATCTAGTAAACTATCTGTTTTTTATCTACTAATTGTTTTTTGTCGAGAAAAGTTACGTATATCCCGCCACCAACCTTTTTTCGTCGGGACTTATGGAAAAACCTCAATTTTAACCGAAAACTCTTGTCTTTTCTGCAGTTAAACACCATTTCCTTAACTAAAAATATTTGTAAAAACCAAAACGACTACACTGTTGGAAAGCTGACATTTTGGCGCACGTTTTACTAGGCCTGCACACTTCTGCGTCAAGCATTCATGGGGTTTCTAGGCGTGATGAAAAACAGGCGATTTCAAGATTTTGACAAAACTGCCATTTCGCACAGCAATCCCACATCTTCAATGCAATTTAAAAAAAAGTTTTTTGACATCAAATAGATAGAAAATTTAACGCTCTTTCCAACGGTGTCATCTAAAATTTGAGGTAATAATAAAGATGTTGAAACTTCGTCTAAAAACCCCAATTCGGGTGTATTTTGTTCTCAATCCCTGCAAAACATCAACTGTTAACAGTAAAGAGTAGAATTTGAAAGGGTGAAATTCGCGCAACCGTTCATAAGCATCGAAACCACCCCAAACGTTTAGGGTCAAGCTTATGAGAGGTAAGGGATATCGAAAGCTTTTCGATCGCCTATTCAAATTTGAATTTACGATGTTTAACTAGATAAGCTGCCCTTGGGAGGCGAACAAGATGAGAAGGGTTTGAAGTGAGCTACGCGGGGGCCACCAGCGGTATTTAGCCGGCCGCTCGAGGATCTCACGGTTGGGATTTCGCAGTCCATAATAATTCTCGCGAATTGGAATGCGATAGAATTCGTGGACATCTCTAAGTAACGACGCTAGTAGTACAGGTAGGTATTTAATCATACCTAACCACGAAACGATCATTAATCTAGGGTAATAGGGTATAATTAGCATTCTTTGTGGCCCTTTTTCTCCGCGACTGTACGATCTATAATCCAATTAATTCCAAATTTGCCCATAGGTAGCGAAAGCTTTGTTTTGACTTTTAGATGACAATTTGTTTTTCTCCCGAATCAAAATTTCCACTCGCATTTCGCGTTTGTGGTGGATATGGTTGGTTGGCCCTTCCCGACTTTAGAATCCGTCGCCTTGGGAGATGAATCAGACGTTTTCAAGCGTCCTCTGAGCGTATCGGAGCATTTTACCGCATCCACCTCAATGGAAGGGGCAACGTTCCGTTCCATCACCTTACACGTTTTAGACCATTCTGACAACTTTTCGTGTCTGTCTGTCTTCCTCAATGTGTATCAGATCCTTGTAAAACGTTCATCTAAAATACGTTTCAAAATTGGTTGAAATTCTTAATTGAACAAACAAATATAATCGCACGAATAGTCGAGAGAATTTAATGAGCACTACAGAATGGTTACTTATTTTCGCATGCGGAGCTGCTACCAATGATACGATTGTGTTAAGGTTCATGTGATGTGTCTTCCTTCCAATGGCTGTTCGAATTTGAGTGAGATCGGACAACTAGATAGGAGGAAAAGATGCGTGATAGATATTACATCGGTTATTGTACATAGGGACTTTTTGATTCGTAATATTATGATGAGAAATATTGTGGGCCATGGAATTGATGGAGTAATCATCAACTCGCGGAAAATTATCAGTTGAAGACTGTGAACATATTGGTAAGTAATGCACTCATTACAGAGACGTCTCTAAGTTCGATTTTGGTTTATTATTCAATCACAAACCATTATTGAATCTGAAATTGAATCTCTTGAAAAAAAAAATTTAACCCCCCCTCCCCCCTGAAAATTTCATAGTTTACGTTTCAAAGGGTGTAGAATCCAAATCTGCTATAAAAATTTTCCGTCCGTCCGCCGTACGCACGTTTTCTCCCAAACGGCGGGAGCAAAAAATCTGAAATTTTCAGGTAAAATCCATATTGGCCCGACAACGCCCCATTTCTTGAGCCAGCTCTCTCACTTAATTTAACGTGCCCTTTAAGGGTTGTCAAAGTTTCGTAAAATCCCTAAAAACCTAAAAAAAAAGTCAAGGCGGCCTTAATTTGGGCTCTTTTTGAAGAACTGATTTTCTTATGTCCTAATGCTCCGATCGCGCTCAAATTAGCTGTATAATTAGCGAGACAGACCTGCAATAAGTGTCGAACCGTCTTTTGAAAGGGGTTATACTTGTGGGACCGCGGCAACTTTTTCCCGTTCTGCTGAACAAGCTAATATTTAACATCTTTTGAAATTCTAGAACTTTAAACTATACATTCATGCTACCTAGACAAAGAAGCAATGTTCCATACCCAACTTTTATCAGTTTGCTGGAATCATCATGTTGGGTTTCAGCCTGCCAGCCATTCATTGCAGTAACTCACTTTTGAGGAGGACAAAAAACTAATTTTATACAATTCAACGATTTCCTAACAAAATTAAATTCAGATCAATTGATTCAGTAGAATCAGAGAATTACGAGCAAATGTGTATGAAAACATAGCTTTGAGAAACGAGAGAAAACTGCTGGGGCTTGCGGCTGCATTTTGCACAATTCCCACTTCATTTTCACAATGGAGAAATCCACATCCTTAGTCTGTTACTCATAGACCTCAAACTTGCAACAATTGAAGAACTCACATGTATGGATCTCTGATGGGAAAAGGATAACACCATTGGGTTTATTGCTGCACGGTTAGTTTAAAGAGTTAGTAACAAGAAGGTATTGGCAAACAGACCTAAGGGAAGAGCTACTCATTCCAACGTGAGGTCTGTTGTTACAGTATCTTTTCCTTGTAATACGTCCAAGATGAATTTCACGTCAAATCGATCGCGGGAACTAGATTGTGTTGATTTTCTTCTTCAGAGAAGATCAAGCTCATGATTGAAGGGTCAAGAGTGTTGACACTGGGAATGGGAAAACGCTCCGGCCTTCGTCAAATGGACCGGCAAAAAAAAAGAAGAGTTCTTGATATATTTGAACAGTGTCTCCCAATATCCACCGGTCCGAAGTCGTAAGAGGATTGGGTTCCACCAGTTTTTAGTCACAGCAGCGCCTCTGACAAATAACAAAGTAGATCGCCCGCCTCTTTTTCGAAGAATTACCGACCTACCTACTTCTTAAGTACAGATACCAAAACGCAAAGCAATGCATGAGAAACCATCCTGAAACGTTTAAATGAATACATCCCGAATTAGTACGAAATCGGGACTAGGGTTGGCAATCAATTTTTGATGTTTTAACATCCATTTTCGATTTTTACAATCGATTTTCATGGGTACATATTAATTTAACTTTATGAGGTTAAATCGACCGATTTTTATGAATAGCAAGTTGAGGAATGTTAGCAACATTTTTTGATATTCAAGTACTTACCCCTTTTTTGATTTTCAAGTTCTCAAGTATATGTCTTGTGTCTATGTTTTTGTGTTTACGAATTAGTTTTTGCATATTTAATGTGTAAAATTGATGGACAGTATACAAATTCAAACCATGAAATAATGTATTGGTGAGATGACAAGGTCCTTAATGTCATTTTTTGAATCTTAAAAATTTTATCAATTTGGTAAGTAATAGAGAGTGTTGCCCCATATTACAATCACATGTTGTAAAATTGAATTAAAGAGAATTACATTTTCATCCACTTCCATTCCTTCCCTTTCGTCTTTGGGAAGATACAAAGAGCGAAAAGAAACCAAAAAAACGCTGCAAATATCTGCTACTCCGAAACTTCGCAGCGTTTATTCTTGCCATTTCATTTGAGGACCCCCAAATAAATCCTCCACTTTAAACAGAACATTAATCTCCGTATCTTTGGAAACATAGTAATAGTACTAAACTTGGAGAGATTTCACTGTAAGAACCAGGTGAACAAAACATTAATCTCCGTCGTATAGTACTACGGAACGGTGCTACGCGGTTACCTTTTTCTAGGATCATTTTAGTACCCGAAATGGTGAGCTTCTAGATTCCAATGAAATTGAATACGATTGTAATACACTCGTAAAACATTGGAATACAAGTGTAAACGGTGGATATGATTTTGTAAATGGAACACCCGATACCATCGCTCTGTTAGCCACTAAAGGAAGCTCTTCAATATCGAGTTGTAAGTTTGCCGATTCTCGCTCGCCGAGTCATCAAGTTACCGAAGAGAGTTCCCGCTGTTCCGGGGATAGGAGTTCTTGGTTGTGGTGCTTAGGGCAAAGTGGTTCGGACAAAGTGGCTCGCAGACTATTGAACGGTTTATTGGAAGGCGAAAATTATCGAGGGCGGGTTATTGAGAGCATCAGCAAGACGGAGGTCTTGGAGTGGGCAGGGATATTCCCCACTAGAAGAATAAGTGGGCTCTTCAACACGCCGCTTCAATAAAAATTATTTGCCAAGCTGTACATCGATAAGTGGATTCATCTTGATACGAAATTCGGCTACTATGACTAGCGAAATTTTAAGCACAATGTCAATATTGTTGATGAATGATTGAATATTATTAGTCACTTGTCGTGGATTCGGAATGTTAGCAACCCTTGAGCTAGTTGTTCAACCAATGTTTCTCAGTGGTTTATCCAGTAACACCAATTCGAAGTGGAAGTTTTTTGTTTTGGAGTGTCTCATAATTTACAGTAATGTAGGTACAAGTTAATCACGTAACTTAATCGCTGAGTGAGTATTGTAATCGTAGGTTACATACAATGTTCTAATTCGTCCCATATGGAAGCGGCTTCTGGTGCTCAGCATCCATAACTCAGACATGACGTATACAAGCATTCCAGCAAAACTTGTGGAAAAACTGGAGGCATCAGGGATTCGAGGACTAGCATTGGAAATTTTCAAATCATGTATTAGTGACAGAGAACAAGCAGTCCACATTGGCAAAGCGAAAAGTGAAACTGCTTTAATTAGCGAATGCGGCTGTTCCCAAGGCACTTCAATTGGGCCGATTATTTTTTCACTTCATGTGATATACATGCTTCACAAAAATATTCCGGGAAGATCTGCATGTTTGCTGACGATGTTGCCTTAGTAAACTCCAGGCGAACATGGAAGGAGGTCCATCAAAATGCCAAGAAAGATTTGAGGACGATTGGACAATGGATGCACATCAACAAGCTCACCATCAATGCTACAAAATCGGCTGTCATGGACATAGCAAGACAAACAGAACCAAAATCAACATCGAGTGACCCTTAGACATTACACAGCTGCAATGACTTACCTTATGACTGTCCGAAAATCAAATAAGTTCATAGCTTAGTTTATTCAAGAGTGACATTTGATCCTCAAATGAAATGGACACACCATATTCAAAGTTTGTGTCAAACGCTAAGGAAATGTGCCAATACCCTGTATAGAATCACATTTCTACCAGAAGAACTGAAAATCGATGTTTATCAAGCGCTGTTTGAGTCAATCTTACAGTATGCCATTGTAATTTGGAGTAGCACTTTCAATCACTTACCAAATTGATTTCCCCCAATCTCCTCCTTGTTGGGCCGCCCAACCACGTCCACATTATGATAGGGCTCTTGAGGCAAACAGTTTGGAGACCCCTGTTCTAGGGCATAACGATGATAACCATTCCTCTGCCTCTTGGCCACAAATATTGTAGCTTGATTATAATATATTGTTCTGGAGTTTGCAAAATGCCGCAAAATATTGCGAGCCACAACGTTTTCTACATGACTGATGTAAAAACTATCTTAATGCGTGCACTTCTTACAAACAAGTTACTTCTGCACGACTGACAATTCCAGTTGAACGAGACTGTGCAATGCTTGTAAAAGAGAAGAGCACGGAGGAAATGACTGATGCAGTTGGGGATTGAGGAGCGGAGAAGGCTCCGTGAAAAGGTCGTGATTCCCTGTGGAAAAGGGAAGATCATCCTCGGAGTGAGAGTGCGAGAGAAAGAGCGATACAGATTCAAAGAACGAAAGAGCGAGAGGGAGAAGAGAAAAAACACCGTCCGCGTGGAAACGGTTGTGATAGATGAGAGGGGAGTCAAGGCGGGGGAGATGCTCCAGGGCGGCCGATAAGAGACGTTGCATCAGCGACAAAGGGAAGTCACGGCCAGGAAGGCGGCGAGCCCTGGGAAATAGGCCAAGTGAAGAGGAGAGTGACGGCTGCAGGCTCCACATCGCGTTTCCCCCTTTGTGAGTCCCCTGGAATGACAGAACGGTCTCATACTGAACATACCACCTTCCTACCGTCCATTACCTACCGTATCTGAACCCACAGATAGGCGTCTGAATACCAATGAAATCATTCCATCAACGCATGAATTATTCGTAAATCCTAAATTTCTTCTTCCCCCAATCAATTCAGTAAACTGAAACTATTTTTCCAGTTTCGTTTTTCCAGTTTTTCAGTTACTGAATTATATGGATGGATTGGATTCAAGAATAAGCACTTATATGGATGAAGAGTTATCTTCAAGGTCGAAAGCAATGCGCTAAATTGAACGGTCATTTGGCTACTTATATGGATACATGTTAGATTAGTGAACTGTGTTGGGACCAGTATTTTTCATTATGTACATAAATGCATTGGATTTTTGACCATACCGTGCCTACAGGACCCAGGAGAAAAAACCAAAGTCCGTATTTCTCACTCCCTACAGTTGTCTTGCAATAGAACATTAAATCTTCTTAGGGTATCTTCAAGTCTACAGATGTACCAGTAATACCTCTGTTTCAGCTAAACCGTCCACCTTTTCATTATACCCAATACCACAATGACTTTTGAACCAGACGAAGTTAACCGATACCTACGCCTAAGTTATTCAATTTCACCAAATCCTCAAGTATTACTCCGATCAAAGGATTGCGGGCTCTTCGGATTCCACCTTTCAATAATTCGAGAGCACTTCATGCGTCAGTGAATAGTACCACGTCCGATATTACAGTACCTGCAAGTAAAGAAGTAAAATACTTCAAAGCTAATAAAATAGCTGTGCAGGGGACGGGCCCGCTCTAGCAAAATTCATTTTTTATTTAATTTTAAATAACAAAGCGGAACTAACGATACACAGAAAAATTCCATTATGTAACATCAAGTTAATAAACGTCAACGGTGATGTAGGTTCATTGATCAATCATCTTTTGGTTTCATTTATAACCAGGTGAGGAAGGGTGTGAAGTAGTTAAGGTGTCTGAGTTGCGAAGGTGCGTACTAGGGATGGGACATCAACATCGATATTATCGAAATATCGATGTTTGCTTCGATATTACAAGGTTTTGAATCGATGCCAACGATACATATCAATATATCGATTGTTTTCATAAATTATCAAGGCGTACAGACAAGGTGATATGAGGTTCACTGATCAATCAAGGTTTATTTATAACCAATGTAAGGGAAGGGGGAATCCACAAGAACACGTCTGAATATTTTTATTTTTATGCGAAGGTGGTACAGGGAAATTGGACATCAACATCGATATTATCGAAATATCGATGTTTTGCTTCGATATTACAGTGTTTTGCCATCGATGCCACATGTTCGATAATATCAATATATCGATGTGTTGGCTGTTCTATTGTCACTGAGGCGTACAGACCTTCGCAAACTTGTGGGACTCCTCACTGGCCACTGTCCTCTAAGGTACCACCTTAACAAAATGGGTAAGGCCAGGACAATAGAATGCCGGCTCTGTTGCGAAGAAGCGGAGACACCTGAACACGTACTCTGCGACTGCCCTGCTGTCGCATCGATAAGATTCCGGCATTTCGGAAAGGGTACCCTAACACCCGCCGATATTGCATAGGAAACGCCTGAAAACCTCCTTCACTTTGTGAACGAAGAGGCCATTAAAAAGATTCTTAAATATAACTGGGAAAGTGTCACAATAGATCCTAGCGGTCTCAGTGACCAAGGGTTCCTCTCATCCCCGAAAATATTTTGCCGGGGGGCCCCGCTGAAAAACGTTACGCCACTGTAGCTGTGATTTCTGCTGTGAAACTTGAGCATTCTGGAGCTAATCTAAACATTTCTTGGTGAGAGTTTGTGACATCTAAAAAGGCGCATCCAACGATATCTTTATTTTTAGAGCCATCAGTGAAAAGGATTGTGTGTCTTGCCCATTGGTTGTGTAAATATTCTAAAAATACATTATTTATCAAGTAAGGTTTAGGGTCAAGTAAGGCATTAGATGGTTTAGGGTAACACACCACTTTGACCGGAAATATTAATGCGTCAAATGTATGCTGGAATTGAGATGGGCGAGAGCCTGTCCATAGTACACTCAAATTGCAATATTCTTGTGTGAAGCTATGTACAACGGGAGGGCATACCTTACGAATCCACTCCCTCTGGGTCAATTGCTAATTTGCACAACCAAGTCAACAAAATGAGAAACCCTCCAAAGCTAAAACGCTTGAAATTAAATTCGTCTCCCGGTACAAGTTAATTATGGTTCGCCGATTCCTCAAATGAGGAGGCGAGCAATTTCTCGGAAGGAGTTCGAACTTTGGACTTCAAAGTGCGATCCTCTCAGACACAGTAATTCCTTCTGTTTGCATTGAAAATCAACGACGAGCACTCGAACGATTAGACGACGTGCTTCCCGGCTTGAAAAGCCCGACGAAGCGAACGCATCAAACAACTTTCCAGCTGCCGCTCCGAAGCTTTAACGCCCGTCGAATCGTCAAGACTGATTGAAGGCTGAAGGGGTCACGGAGGTTTGAATAGGCGGACGCCTCCTCCTATGCGCCCAAGTAGACATAACCTCTCGGGCAGAATCCCATTGATGGGATTTTCACTCGAATCGGACGAAACTTTCCTCTTCCCCATCTCTTCATCGTGCTTTTAGGATCTGCTCCGTCTCTTCTCCGTGCGTTTGGACCGTTCGGAAGGGGGATGAGAGGCGAAGGATGTTTTGGGATACAGGAGTCCCCCTCCCCCTCACCACCCGAAACATCATTTCGAAGGTATATAGAAAGTTCTCGCTGAGTTGGGCAAATATTGAGAGATTCGATGGAAGGAGTTATTGGAGCGCGAAATACAACTCTAAAATAAACATTCTTGGCTAGAAGGTCGAGGGATCTGAATTAATCAGATCAAAATATACATTTTGCATTATATATATACATACATACAACCTTCGAGACATTGCGAAGTTATTATAAGAGCGATATCATAGTTTCAAAATTTATTCACAGATGATTTGATCGAAACAATTATTATTAGTATTCCTAGTCTTCAAGGGTAGTGAAAGTACTTCTTTCAAATAGGGGAAGTGAACAAATATTTTTTCTTCGTCGAAATCAGCACATCCCATCACGTTCTCAGTAAAATAAATGAACTCCCGGAGTTATGCGTGTAACATTTCACGTTTGCGGATGCGCAGAGGCTACTATTGATCCGGGGTCATGAAACCTATAGGGGACCATCTACACCCCAACCCGCACAATCCCTGAAATTTTCATCGAAATTGGTCAAGAACTCACGTTTGCGCGTAACAAGTGAAGATCACGCGCATGCGCAGAGACTACTATTGATCCGGGGGTCATGAAACCTATAGGGGACCATCTACACCCCAACCCGCACAATCCCTGAAAATTTCATCAAAATCGGACTATAATTTCGTGTAGTTTTGCCCGTAAGGATTTGCTGACAGACAGACACACAGACAGACACGGAACCAAAATTGTTCAGAAAGGTCTAAAACGCAAAATGCGAGTGGAATTTTTGATTTTGGAGACAAAAAAATTTTCACATTCCGAAAGTGAAAACAATGCTTCCGCTACCGTGGTAGACTCGGAAGCAAAATTAATACAAAATTAAATTTCTTCGTTCGAAGGTCTGACATTAAAAATCAGAATTGCGAAAACATCAGAATTGAAAGAAAGAACCAAAAACCATACGAAAAAAGGCATTACGAAAATCGGCTGTAACATAGTGAAGATATATGTGATTTTCAAACTACGGGCAATTTTCATGTCCTGACATTTTAAAAATTCAAGTGTTTCTTTTGCCAGGTTTTTGGATGTTTATCATCTTATCTACACCAGCTACACCCAAACAACACTCCAATGTCCCGAAGTTGCCGAAACGAGAAAGGAACCGCTCAGCAAATAATTCTGGCCTGCGAAATCAATAGTAAAGTAAAGTAGTAAGTAAACAAGGAATTTGACCTTGGATTTTCGTCCGACTACCCGGAGGTGTCGCGGACGTTGCCTCTCTAGAGCTAGGTCTAACGATCCGGTCTCCGAACTAGGTCTGACGAGTTCGCTCGTCGCTTCCCATTGCCTCACGCCCCTGGGTTGGGAGCGATCTGGATTCACGTGATATCGAGATCAGAGGTGAACTGTCCAACGACAGTCCAAGGACAGGTATACAACACTTGATAGGATTTTGGCCCTGATCATAGGTGCCTGCCGGATTCGGCAAATCAGTACTCCCACTGAAAGTAAACAGCCAAAGGACTGATGCCTTAGCTCGCTAGGGCAACCTGTCCCCTAGCGAAATCAATATAGCTGTCGGAGCACCGTATTGGGAGACAATCTCCCAAAATACCACCAACCCCTTCAATTTGGACACCGCCCCCGCCGAAAACAACATCATAATTTATGAAATTATATATGAATTCCTTGTACAAATCGACCTTCAATTGTGATGAAAGACCAAACCACCGTTTTGAAGAACAAATTAGAAAATTATGGCTTAATTGACCACTTGTGATTTCAATTGTAGACAGATGTATCGTAACGGCTGATTGCAACTTTGCGATGCCAATGAAAAGGGGGGGAAAAAGTTTGATTTTCGAACGTATTTCCCCCATTGCACACTACAAAGGCTTTTAAATATAAAACGGAAATCACTATTGACTTCAGAGTGGGGGGGGGGGGGTTGGGGGGGAAGAGTTTTTGAGCAACACAACGTTTATGAAAAACTTGATTTTTAAAACATTTCTTGAGATACCTCTGATTCCACCAAAAGTGCATATTTTTTATGGCTATCACATCATATCCTGTTTTCACCTCGCCATAACAACAAGTACTTCAATATGAGTTCCATGAAGTTCGCCAAAAAGTTCGCGTCTTTAAAGTTTGGTCGCTGTACGTCAGCCAACATTACGTGTGCCAAATTTTCGGTAAATATCCTAATATACAACACAAACTCAATTCGATTGGACGAGTGGGATGCTGTTATAGCAAAATAGATCATATTACAGTGATTCATTCAAAATTTTCATTTTGACCCGGTACGATAAAGTTAGAGCTGACCACTTCATTCACTGAGGCTCATAGCACAAATGATCAATACTAGGTAGAATATGAGGTTTATGATGAATAAAGAACATCAACAATCCAGGAGCTGGTGTCAGTGTTGTTAATACGAACAATGAAAATATAATTACTCCTCTGCCAGTGTCGATAAGAGACCTCTCAACGCATAATTATCAACTGTATAAAGCCAAGCTCCCAAGCTTCCTCGGCTCGTTCTGTGTTAATGACCGGTCTGCTGTTCTGCGTATGAATAGGCGTCACATACATTACGTGAAACTCATGCGTAAGTGCTCACAACTCGTAAGAGGACGGCTAATGGAACCTTGCGTCATCATCAATGAAACAAGCGGAAAGCCCACTGAACTCGAAGAGATACAACGTCGATATTCTGATTTCGTGTGTAATATTACTTATACGAGTTATGAGTGTAATCGCGATTTTGCGTTTCGGATCAGAAAATAATGAGAGCGAGTAAATGAATCAACGGACTCAGTTACATGATACCTGTTAACTTTTTGTAAGAACGCGACCGGCAAACAATAATTATTGTGAATTATAATTTTATATCATAATTATAATCTTCACTGAACGCCTTCCTGGTCGTGTTAGGGAGAAACTCTACAACTCCATGATCAATAAACGCTTCATAATAATAATAATTTGTCTTAGACTGAAATTCTTCGTCCTTTTGTGATGATATTCGTCCATATTATCACCTACCCAGCCCCTTGAAGAGGGGGGGGGCACTGGTCCTGAATTTTCTTGAGTTTTTTTTTTAAAGAAAGGGAGGAGGAGAGGGAAAATGAATCAACGGACTCAGTTATATGATACTTACCTGTTAACTTTTTGTAACAACGCGATCGGCAAACATAATTATTGTGAATTATAATTTTATATCATAATTATAATCTTCACTGATCGCCTTCCTGGTCGTGTTAGGAAGGAACTGTACAACTCCATGATCAATAAACGCTTCGTAATAATAATAATAATAATAATATGTCTCATACTGAAATTCTTTGTCCTTTTGTGATGATATTCGTCCATACTATCACCTACCCAGCCCCTGGGAGAGAGAGAGGGGGGGGGGGGGGCACTGGTCCTGAATTTTCTTGAGATTTTTTTTTGTAAAGAAAGGGAGGAGGAGAGGGAAAATGGTAAAAGGGACAGATCAATCTTTCCTTTCCGAAAAGCTTAAATGCTTTTGGTTTAGGGCACCTGGTCAGCGGAATGCACATCGAACAATGGTTGGGTCCCAAGGATATGAGGGAGGTAAACAAAAGGTTTCCCTGGGTTATCAATAATAACCTGTGATCCAAGAAGACTTCGAGATTTTTTAAGGGGGATTAGAATTTTGCCTCTGGGCCCGGATTCTTTCTCCACGGCCCAGCTCCTACCTACGCTGTCTCAAATTAGGGTGGAGCTTCAATCTCATTGGTCAAGAGGTGTGGGGAACATCCAATCATGTGATTTCTGTGAAAGTGAAAGGAGACATTCTATTGGTAGGAGTGGTGTAGGGGCGGTTGGGGGTATATATATGTGAAAAACTTCTCTACTGAACTGTATGCAGATATTTATAAATTTGACAAATGAAGAAGAAAGAAGAAAGAATATAGTTGATATTTCGGCCTATTGCCTTTTTCAAACTTTTAGGAGAAACAAGAATGAATACAACAGGTTGTTGGGATTGGTTGCTTGATTTCTTCGATGATGCTTCGCATAACCAACCGGCACAGCGTCAACAATTGATCTTCGGGTTGTATCCATTTTTTCTCCTTGCCTCATTTCTCAGCACGTTGCACTTTATTGATTTAGATTGAGCTCAGGTGGTTTGTTGGCTCCCAAAATTCGTATGTGTGCCCTCGCCGATTGCTGAAGAAGCCGATCATTCCCCTTTGGCATGGTGCGTAAAACTTTTACGCCGTAGCAGTCGTCAAATGAGGCTTGATGGGTCTGAGCGTGGATGGCTACATGAAGCTGCCGGGCTGGTTTACTGAGGCCCTGTGGTTGTTCATCCGGATGTTGAGAGGCGTCGTGGTTTTGCCAACGTAAATGGCTTCTGGGGGCGGACATTTCTTGCAGATAAGTTGATAAACACACATCCTAGATTGGCACTCTGATGAACCCCGGCACTTTTATGAGTGATTGGAGTTCGAGGAGAAGAAAGTAGAGCCCTCAATCACCAGATTGCACAATCTACACCTTGGCCTTCTACAAGGATGTGTCCCTGGCTGCTGAGATTCCTCTGGCAGCAGATCCGAGCGTCGATGAGACAAAATCTCGCCAATCTACTTCCCTCGCCTGTAGGCAACACGTGGTGTTTCAGAGAAAACTTCTTGTGTTTGGGGATTCGAAGATAGGATGGTACGGAGCTCTCGGAGTATGCCATTGATCTTCTGTGCACCGAAAAAGGATCGGTGCCTATTTTCAAGGCGTCTAGCTTTAATTATTCTATAATTGCCATTATAAGGTCTATAATCTTAGCGTTCATAATTAACATTACAAGGTATGGAGGTACTGAGTCCACACAATGTACCATAGACGAATAGAAGGGTAGAATCCTAATGCAGAAATAATAAACATTTGGGCAATGCTTTGCAGCATTTCCTCTTTGTTTGCTACAAGAATATTCGCACATCTGAAAAAATATTTGATAATAACACAATCCCAATTTGAAGTTGGTTGGTACATTCACACGATTATACATTGATTAAATAGTAATATTGATGGAATGAAATCCCAACCTCGATCGGTGGGTACATAATATTTTATGGATACAGATTTGTAATAACCATATCGGATTATAATTTATGCATGACGGGATGGGGGACGCCATTTCAATGTGTGTGGTCGTATTTCGAGGGCGTTACCGACGATATTTTCGAGGCTCTCCGTTCTCGTTTTATAAATCGAATTTCCGATATTCCGTGAAAGACCTGGGAAGATATATAACGCGTATATTCATAATACGGAGGAAGGGGGAAAAAGGTCGCCGTGAAAAGGCCGTTCCTTTTGTGAGGTCTGCCAGGGAGGGGGGAAGGCTTGGGTGACGGGAAGGCCTCGTTCGTGAGTTGTCGTAGTGACGATGTGTGGTGTGCGATGATGTGTGCGTTTATATATATATAGGTTAGTGAGGGTGGGGTAGCGTTTAATCTATAGCTGCCAACGTGCGGTGACGAGGGAATCGCCAAATTAAAACGGTTTTGTTGACCGAACGCGAAGACAACGTTACACGTTATCAAAGCACCGAAACATCAGAGACGACCTGTAATAGCGACAAAAATATACGCGCAATACATGACAGGGTTGTTTACCTACCTGGTTCTGGTCCATCAAAGATTGACGTGAGAGGATACCACAACTCGTTTTGAATTCTTCGCTCCTCGTTATTTGGGACGACAAAACAATATTAACTAGCACAGAGTTAACTAGGAAAGAGGAGGTGCCCTTTGCGGCGGGGTTTATGAGATAGACAGAATGACAGCGCTTCCACACAAGTGCTAATGTCACCGATGAGGCGGTAATTGCGCCAAGTGCGAGCATGAACATTTCTTTTTTTATAAAGAGGAAATTGTATATTTAACATGTGTATTAACTACGAGGACGTACAGTACATAACATTATCAGCAACAAGCTGAAGTACAGAAAAACAAGTGCAAGGTGGGTCCCGAAAGAGTTAACACAACAACACAAGGAAACAAGACTCAAAGTGTGTACAGAGTTGAAGGAACGCTATGAAAGAAAAGGTGACCCTTTCCTAAACAATATTTTAACGTGTGATGAAACTTGGGTTCACTATTTTGAACCAGAGTCGAAACGACAAAGCATGGAATGGAAGCACACTAGCTCACCTGTCCGAAAGAAATTCAGAACTCAACCATCCGCGGGAAAAGTCATGTTGACCGTCTTTTGGGATTCCCAAGGTGTCATCTTAAGTGATTATTTGGAAGATCAGCGTACAATAAACAGTACCTACTATTCAGATATGCTGAAGAACAAAGTGAAGCCAGCAATGAGAGAAAAACGTCGTGGATCTCAAAGAAAAGGCGTGAAATTGCTACAAGACAATGCTCGCCCTCATACTGCCCAGCTGACCCAAGAAACCATTCGAAAAATGGGTTGGGAGATACTACCTCATCCTCCATACAGTCCAGATTTGGCTCCCTCGGATTTTCATTTGTTTGGTCCACTCAAGGAGGCATTGAGAGGGAAAAAGTTCAGCAACAACTAGGAGGTCAAGAAATTTGTGGAAAGTGGCTCAAACAACAAGACAAAGACTTCTTTGAATCTGGTATAAAAAAGCTAGTTCATCGTTGGGACAAGTGTATTAATATTGGTGGGGATTATGTTGAGAAGTAGTAAAAGTATCGTTTTGTAAAAATACACACCTTTGTTTCTACATCAATTAGTCTCTTTAATTATTTAATAACCCTCGTAATTCTCTAAATCTATTAAATCGTCCAGTCATCGCTGAATCCAGAGATGACCACAGGCTTCGCCACTGCTATTAGACTATATTTACACTTCACACAGATTAATTTGAATTAAGGAATTAAAACTAGGCCTGATTTAAGAAGATCAGTCTTCAAGGAGAGCTAAGAAGTAAGTCTTTTAAACTAGATATTTCACACAAATTATAACTTCACTATAGATATCGCCTCCAAAAATGCACCGGCGAAGGCAGTTGACGGTAAAATGAGGGGCCAATAGAAAGTCGTAATGCAAAAGGGCTAGATCTAGCTAATTTTCACTTGATGCACAAGTACCGTGAAATTGGGGTCGAACCAACAAATAATAATAATACTAAATAATGAAATCGAATCAGAATTACTGGCTGGGGTGCGTCAAACACACATACACAAAGAAATATATACTTAGTTCTCTCACGGATTCAGTTTTAGATTTCTCCGAAACGGACATGTATTCCGTTGTTCGTTAGTGGATCAATCCTAACAGGCGCCCCTCTGCTGACGAAGCCGTGTTTCATACAGACGTCCTACAAAATGGTAAAATTGATGTCTCCTCTCTTGAAGCAAGAATACAGAAAATTAGTGAGGTTTTTCTGGGGATGACGAGCATTTGATGCCGAAAGAAAATGTCCGAGGGTCGTAAATGACCAACTAGAGAGTCGGAAACGTTATCTGAAAATCGAATACTGACCCACATGGGACTATATTAGGAATCTCGGGGCAGAATGATACGCCCAGTAATCGGGAAGAGTGCTTTAGGAAGGGGGAGACCCAAATAAAGCCGAGGGTGTATGAGGGTTGAAATAAGAAGATGACGGTGAAAATGGTCTCCTCAACGCTTGGCCTCCTGCCCTTTTGTATTCATGGACCTCCCTCCGTTCCGTCTACCTACCCCATGTTTTGCCTCCCTTTTGCCATGCTAGGTGAACTTTTTACCTCGCATCAGCCCTTTAAGGGGCTTGAGAGCCCGTTTTCTAAATTTTATCAAGGATAAAGAGTGGCCACAACGATCATATCGATGGAAACAATGTTACTGACTTCATACAAGCATGGAGAAACCTTATAATCAAGGGAACACTTTATATTTATATTACGTGGGATTGAAAACGTGGAAATAAAACAGCACACTAGATTTGGCCTACGGAATGACTTGGAAGCTGGAACACTCGTAACTAGATTTGCATCCATACAACCTGAAGAGATCAACAGATGTAAAGCTGAACATAGCTAGCTACATTTTACGAACACACATTTGAACACAACAATCACATCGACGGAGACAATGTTGCTGAATTGAAACATCCATGGAGAAACCTTATAATCAAGGGAACACTTCTGTAGGGAACTTGTTATCTTGGTTCCTCTACTATTTTACGTTCTCTTCTGAAAGGAAATGGTGGTTTTTCGTTTTTGGTGAGCGGATCAGCTGGAGTTGGCAAGGAGTATTTAAGAAGTTTCTGTAGTGTAACGATTCCAGACGGCGGTGAGTCTGCAGCATCAGGATCAAACCAACAGAGAGGATGGAAGATAAGTTACGGGTGACGGTGTTTCCTTGACATAATACGTCTATATTACAGTCCGCGTACACCAGTCACTCTAACATGGAATGAGATAGATATTGAGCGAAGAAATTCGATGATTCCAGACCTATGTCTGCAGCATCAGACTTCGTGTCTCTGAGGTGAAGAGAGGAGGTCGAGCAGGTGACTCAATGTTTCCAGAATGCAACCTCTGGGTACATCAGAGTCCTTACTCAAGGAAAAGGCTAAAAGGTGTACCACTATAAACTACTCGCAAGAAGAGTTATTTGGGGGTTTTAGCAGTACATAATAAGGCAAGGTTTTAGCTCAACTCTCTGCGGGAGGGCTGGCGTACAAAGTGCGCCAGAGTGACCACTTTTCTTCGTCTACTCTCCGCCACAGTTCCAGGAGTACCCTCCTAGAAAGTATCTTCTCAGAGCGGGAAACCGTAGTTTTGCGGCAGCTACCTCCCTGTGCGTTCCGACTGGTGATTCTCGTGAAAAAAGTGTTTGGCCCACTCAGTGCAAGCCCCTATATAAGTTTGAGGTTAGGCACCTCTTCAGCACACTCTCCTGGTTTTAGGCAACTGATCCGCGGACTCTTTTAGTCCTAATTTTTCTCTAGACAGTAACTGAACATAATGCCATGGTTTACTAGGGAAATTTTAGAGAAACAAGGAGAGAAAAAGTGTTTTTTGAGGAACTTCTGAAAATCCACAAAAACTGGACGTTAGGTAACTAATCCACGGACCCAATCGATCCTAAACATTACTCAGATAGTTAATTAACGAAACCGAACCGTTCTCAGTCACATATTTGCAAAAATAAGACGCGCTGAAAATATAAAGCCATGGCGCACTTTATGCAAGCCCCTCCTCAGTAATTATGGAAAATAGCCCCTCTCGCTGAGAGTTAAGAGAGAGCTCACTGACCAAGTGAGGAGCTTACTTTCAAACAGGGACATATCCATTCCGACAAAATGTTCAGGAAGTGAAAAAAAAAAAAAAAAAAAAAAAGATTTGCAGATTAGTGGAGATGTTTTTCTGCAGTTTCTCATCGGAGTAATGTGTGAGAAGGCACAGATAAAGATGCCTCAGAATATGAATCAATTTTCTCCAAAACGCGAGGCTGTATATCCATTTTCACTTTGGAAATGTGCCCTTTTGATCAAAACTCATGGATTTGTGCCTTTTTGAAAAAGAAAGAATTCATTCTCCATTCTGTAGGTTTTATTGAAAACTTTACCTGACTCCATATTTCCATTTGTCATGCCTGCCATCTATCGAGTCTCGTGTAAATATTCAACGTCAAGACGAAGGCGCAATGCTTCTTTTTGGATATGTGCCTTTTTGAAAACCCACGACTTAACGCCTGACGAAATTCGGAGGATATGTGCCATTTCGATTGCAAGGCACTGAAAAAAATGAAGGGGACGGATTTGTTACCTTTTGATGCAAACACATAACTTTAGCCCCGGAATTGACGTGTATGTGTTCTGTTTTGTTCGGAAATGATAAGGGGATCTGATTCAACTCACATTCAGAGATAGAAAATTGAGAAAAAAACGTTTTCTCCCAGATTTGAATATGTGCCTTTTTGAAAGTAAGCTCCTCAAGTGAGGTCCCGGTTCGTTGTCCGGGTTTCTATTTTTGGTCGTATCCCTTCTTCCTCCTCCCCCTTCCCGAGGATGAAGATCCTGACCCATGCTCCTTGGTCACTGCACTACTCCCTTTTATTGGCATAATTATGTGTCTTCCAGGTAAGTTCCCTTACAACTTCATATTTATATTACGTGGGATTGGAAACGTGAAAAGAAAGCAGCGTACAAGATTGCGCTAGGAATGACTTGGAAGCTGGAACTCTCCTGACTGACATAGTATCCGCATATCCTGAAGAGATCAACAGATGCGAGCTCAATACAGCTACTCAAGAACGAAATGAAGTACGTACAAGGATTATTCCTGTACAAGGATTATGTAAATTATTAGTATAAGGTATATTTCATTCTATGAGTTGACAGGGCAAACTGCCAAAATGTAAAGAGCATGCCAGCACAATAAAGGCTGGTTAGACAATGCGTGGCTACTCGTTTGGAATTCGCCCCTACGTCTGCCTCAGTTTAAGGAAAATGCTGATGATGAAAATGATGATCACCAATGCTCAATGCGAGCACGCAAAGCAGTCAAAGGCAAAGACTAGGCGATGTATGCGAACAACAATATTAACAAACGAACTACGAACATAAACAACATTATTAACTGAAACAGAAACGAAGAGCAAAGTAAGAGAAGAATTGATGTAATTTAAATCATGTATAGCAAGCAGTAATCGAACAAAACTGGAATATAACGACAATAGAAACGGTTGTTGATTACGTTAACACTGTCATCTCGTTATCACCAACATTTTGCGGACAAGTGCTTCCTTAATGTCTACCAAATCAACGTTTAGAGAGAAAAAACATTTATTGATCATTATATGGGGTGGAATGTTGGATTAGTTGGGTTTGTGAAAAGTATAAATTGATATGCCAAAAGCTCGAAGTGGTATGGCAAAAGTTGATCAGTAAGTTTATCTTTACTGATTATACTGGTTAAACCCGTCTGTTTTAAATCAACGTCCAATCTCTGGTTTCGTAAAACAATGATCTACTTTAACCATGTCGGTGAAACCGTTAAACGTATTCTTTTGACAAAATGGGTTGACTCAGTTTTCACGGAAAATCCTTGGTCAGTGTTTTTGCAATTGAGAATCAGGATTTAAGAGGTCACCTTCATCTGTGCCGTCCATATTGAAACACTCTGCAAATTATTATTCGTCTATCGATTCTATGAGAAGATTTGCATGGACTTTAATAACGGTAGACATCTATCCAACCGTGTAACGGCGAAAGGTTCAATCACAATAATATGCAATCATAACCAGGATCTTGTTTGCTAGTCAAACAGCGTCTGTGGGTCGAACAGCGACGACGGTATTGAAACATCAAACTATGTCTACAATGAGATAACATCTGCAAACAAGGAAGCACCAGAATCATCGGCAATAATTTGATTGAACGTTAGCTCATTCAGCCAGAAACGGCGACTGCGAGTGGGAAACTGGGACTGATTAATTCACCGCTATTATTTGAAAGATGAGAGCGATCACATTTACTTTTATGTAGAGTTTTCATACTGAAAACAGTATATTAAAAAATAACCCACAAACTGATGGGAATCAAGAAAATCAACAGAACGACACTCATAAAAGGTGCGCCGACATGAATTCATCTAACTATGAGTGTTGATGGTGGAGCTCATTTCCAGCAAAGTTTGCCTCTTGACATTTCTTTATAGGCTTCGTTTGCAAAATACAATACTTTTGTATACTCTTCGTGTTTCCAGTTACGGATTAAGTTACGTCACTATTATCATAACACAGTAAAATAAATGTTATATACAAGGGACATCCCGAAACCTACAGAAGCTGACACAGCAATTCTGGCCAGTGGTGCCACAGTGGATGAAGCCACGAGAAAGCTGCAGGAATCAGTGAACAGCATCTATCAGTTGACCAAAAAATGGAGAATAAAACTCAATGAGACTAAGTCGACCCACATTAACTTCACCTATAGGGAGATTGACACAATACCTAAAATAATAAACTCTCAAATTGCCCCTTACGCAAAACCAGCCAAGTACCTTGGATGCCAAACTCCGCTGGAAAGAACACATCATGAAAAAACAGAAAGAAATAGACCTAAAAGTCAGAAAGATGTGAGAGAAAATCGCTGTTGCCTATACACAACAAAGTGCTTCTCTACGAGAAAGTGATAAAGCCCATAAGAAACACTACGAAAAGTAACCTCATAATCATCCAAACAACGCAAAACAAAATACTCAGGAGCATTGTCAATGCCCCCTGGTACGTTCGAATGAACGACCTACATCGAGATCAAAGTCAAGATGGTAGGCGATTTTGTTGAAAGTCGAGCTACGGATCATGAAAACCGTCTCCACAAACGTCGAAGTATTGAGCCTCCTGGACAACAGCGGTGATATACGTAGATTGAAAAGGACCAACCCATGAGTTACAGCTTGATTGATGAGTGGTTGTAGAGGTTGTAGGTAGTAAAAAACCTAATATAAGTGATCAAATGAAGTTACTAGATGTGTATACAGTTGTAACAATAAAAAAATATTAAAAAAATAAAAATAAAAAATAACACAGTAAAATAAATGTTTAAGACGCCGCACAATGGAAAGTATGACCGATTTAGGTGGACAAAATTCTGAAACTTGTCCATATTTAACCTTTAGGTTCCCAAATTAGGGAAAAAATGATATTAAAAAAATCTAACCAATGTTTTGACACGATTGACGAGCACACAGTGGTCCAAAATCAAATAATTTGATTTTATTGGTTTGCTAAAATTTAAAACTTTTTTACATTTAACGATTAACGAGCAAACCAATTTGATTTTAGACCACTGTGTCAATCGTGTCAAAAAATTAATTAGATTTTTGTATATTATTTTTTCCCTAATCTGGGAACCCAAAGATTGAATATGGAGAAGTTTCAGAATTTTGTCCACCTAAATCGGTCATATTTTCCACTGTTCGCCGTTGGAAAAACCGTCATTCTAGGGAAAATAAAATATCAACATACCTAACTTAGAAGGTGACGAATTGGTCCGAAGATCAACATGAAGAGAAAACTACCTAGTCAAGCCATAAGTTCTGTCACACAGTTTTTAAGGGGTTTTATACCACAAACTGATATGAAATATTTTTCATTTTGTTTCGCATTCGGACGTACCTATGAGCCAGAAAATTTCACACAACTCAAAGTGAACTCCATTTGACTTGACACAAGCCTTAAGACGATAGAGACAGTTGTCATATCTTCAACGACGTCAATTAATGCGAGTTTGAGGGAGTCAATGTTGAGGTGAACTCTCTGCAGACCACAGCGTCCAAATCGCGCTTCAATCAGGCTTGCGTGGTTCTGGCCTTGTGGGCTGGTGCCGAATCCAGCAGAAACACACAGAGTTTTCCAATGAACAATATCACATTCAAGGGTAGTAAGACATCTTGTAAAACCCATCCAGGTACACTTTGACACTTGTTTTCACGCTCTTTGCAAAAAAATGGAGCTTTGTAACACCTTTGCAGAAGACTCCCCACTAGACCACCACACTCGCCGGATATATTTCACTTTTTGAGAACAACAAAAATCGACGAATTCTTTTAGAAAACGCCGCAAATTCTTTCATTGGGGTTTATTATTCAATAATTCATGATTTGAATTTCTACTAAGCTTTCGAGTGTGCGTGTTTCACAGGTGATACAGTGATTATTGAATTTCAGGAGGCACACAAATATGATCAACTGAACAATCCAAATAGGTATCTTGGATGAGAACAGATTTACGTGCTCTATGCATTTCTCCTGAAATTCAATAATCGCTCTATCACCTGTGAAACACGCACACTCCAAAGCTTAGTAGAAATTCAAATCATGAACGCAAGCCAATTGAATAATTAACCCCAGTGAAAGAATTTGCAGCGTTTTTAAAATTTTTTTTAATGGTTATTAGAATGCTTCAACCCGTGTATCGGCTACAAAGCCTTTCAGGAGTTCACTCCAGTATCCACATTACTACATACAATAATAAACCAAAATAATAAACCAAAATAACGTGAATGTTGGCACCATAAATCGGGCCATAGATCGGGAATGGTTTGACCTACAGACCTGGGAGAGGCTCATTCGATTCCTCGTGGAAAGTTCTTCAAAAAGAGTCCAAATTTAGGCCGCCTTGACTTTTTTTGAGGTTTTTAGGGATTTTACAAAACTTTGACAACCCTTAAAGTGCACTTTAAATTAAGTGAGAGCGCTGGCTCAAAAATTGGGGCGTCGCCGGACCAACATGGATTTTTCCTGAAAATTTCAGCCGTTTGGGAGAAATAGTGCGTACGGCGTACGGACGGAACAATTTTTATTGAAGATTTGGATTCTGCACCCTTTGAAACGTAAACCATGAAATTTTCAGGGGGTTACACTTTTTGTTCAAGAGCGATTACAATGGCTTATTTTTCAATAATAAATCAAAAACGCTTTTCTCCACTTCTCTTGAGTATTTTTTGTATTTTGACCACATTTTTGAAATCTGCATCAAATTTCCTGTCAACAGGAGTCAGTTTCCATCATCAACAATCATCATCACGAGAGGATGCACTCAGGGAAGTGAACAACCAATTCGCCGGATCTGCAGGCAAGGCCCGGTCAATTGGCCTTCGAGATCTCCCGATCTCACCCCACTGGATTTTTTCTTTTGTGGTTATCTCAAAGATAAAATGTACGCCAGGCAACCCACTACACCAGAGGCATTAAAAGCTGATCCGGTTCAAGCTTGCTTAGCCGTTCCACCAGATGTGGTACGAAGAACAACTTATTCGGTGAGAGACCGACTCGCAATCTGTTTACAGAAGCAAGGGGAGCTATTTGAAACGATGGTAATTCTAGTAGAATAAAAAGTGCCAATAAAACTTGTCTAGTAAAATTTGTATGTGTAGTACATATTTACTACCACTTGATGCAAGAATTGACATGTCAATCCTCTGATGATCATTGATGACAATGGAAACTGGCTTCTGTTGATAGGAAATTTGATGCTGATTTCAAAAATGTGGTCAAAATCTAAAAAATATTGAAGATAAATGGAGAAAAGCGTTTTTTTCTGAAAGAGTTCATCAATTTTTGTTGTTCGCAAAAACTGAAATAACTCTGAAACGGAGTCTCTAAAAGAAATTTTCACTAATGCTTTTTTTCTTCCAAATTCAATGTAGAATCGAAAACTAAAATAAAGAAAGGGGGTCAAGAGGTAACCTCAAGTTTCAATCAAAGATTTGAGGCACTAAAACATCGAAAAATGAAAAACGGGTTCCACCACCTTCAAGCAGAGTAAAAATACTATAGAAGAGGTAACGTTCAAGTTTTTGATAACCCGCACCGTATGGCAGTAATTCCTTAATGGGGCCATATAGATGGGACACCCTGTACATCTGTCCCTTTGCCAGTCTGTCTGTCTGCCCGTGTCTCCGCAGATCCGTAAAATCCACCAGACACCATTTTCTCCTGCTCTATTGGTCCGATCGCGCTCAAACGTTTAATTTAAACCGGGGAAGAAGGAACTATCATTATTCTATCCGTTTAGTATTTGCGCGACAGCCCCGCAATACATGTGGACCTCGTTTTAAAAGGCGTTGATCATAGCTGGAACCCGTGGCATTTCTATCCTAGTAATCGTTGTCCCAAGCTAATAATCTACATCTTTCGAGACTGTTCAAAATATTCCAATGATCTATACATCCATGTTACCTTGACGAGGAAGCTATGTGGTACACCTAACTTAACAGGCGCTTTGTACTGATACTTGAATCATCAATTTCAGACATTTTTAGAGCTAAACGAGATGTAAATAATCCAAAACAATCATCCGGATAAACTGCATAGAACCCTAATAGCACCTATATTCCTTCTCCAGGGTGCGACAGCATAACTTCCTTTTTTTAAAACCTAATAAAACGCATTGTATGAGTCAGAAAATTTTTATTCGTTTTTTATAATATAGGCACATACATAAAGTTTTGTTTTACCCAGTTTTGAAGATCAAATCAGGTAGTTGACGTCCCCCATTCTCCATACACTGAGCAAACCGATTTCTGGAGTTTGTCATGACTCCAGCCAGCATAGCAGGCGTTATGTTGGCAATTTCTTCCTGGATGTTGGTCTTCAAATCTTGTAGGGTCCTTGGACGGTTCACGTAAACACGGGATTTCAAAAAACCCCATAGAAAAAAATCGATGCTCTTGAAGTGTGTGCAGTTGCGCCGTCTTGTTGGAACCAAATGTCCCTTAAGTCCATCGATGACTGTTTTGAGGGAACACTTCCCAGAGCGCCTTATCTCAATTAGGGGCGATTTGGAGTGGCCGGCCTGCTCTCCCGATTTGAGCCCTTGTGATTTTTTTCTATGGGGTTTTTTGAAATCCCGTGTTTATGTGAACCGTCCAAGGACCCTACAAGATTTGGAGACCAACATTCAGGAAGAAATTGTGAACCTAACGCCTGCTTTCCTGGCTGGAGTCATGACAAACGCCAGAAATCGGTTTACTCAGTGTATGGAGAATGGGGGACGTCACCTACCTGATTTGGTCTTCAAAACTTGGTAAAACAAAATTTATGGATGTGCCTATATTATAAAAAACGAATAAACATTTTCTGATTCATGCAATGCGTTTTATTAATTTAAAAAAAAAGGAAGTTATGCTGCCGCACCCTGTAGAATCTAAACCTGATAGGGTGACACATCCCCCTTAAATTGTACCACATGGTAATGTAGGAGTGCACCATTACTTGCACCGAAGATCAACGCTCTCAACTCGAAGCCAGAAGAAGCTGCGGGGAGGACGCACTCAACCAACTCTATTACACAGTGGCTCCACTTTTTGACAATCTAAAAGCTCCGTTAATCTCCATTTAAGCGGTCATCGTTTTTGTTGGAAGGTGAGTAAGTTTTCCATTAGCCCCTTTCTCAGTATCGTCGGGATCATTTGTCATCCTAATTATTCACCGTTTCTGGACTTCATTGCTTTGGGAAAAGAGCCCTTTTGTGCCACGACGAAAATGGAAGAAAAATAGCGCCTCGCGTGAGTTGTTATTAAATGAAAATTTCAATCAGTGCGTCGCACGTGAGTTGGTTCTTCACTTTGTTTCGCGGTCTACTCTCACCCGGTACCTGGAAAAGGGGTTTTTAAATTTAATTTAATTTCATACACCCCAACGGCCATTTCCTGTCCTAATAAACGTAGAACGCTGAAATCTGGATGGAAGGTCCTGCGGGGCGTTGGAAATCTGCTGAGGGAAGAGTTCAATCTTACAAATACTTGGGCACGAGGATCAATAGCGATGGCGATACATCTAAAATTATTAAATACCACATTGAGATAGCAAGAGGTCCTTTTTTCAAAATGAGAAAAAGCTTTTCCAATTTTGGTTTATTATTCAATAATAAACCATTGTAATCGCTCTGGGAAAAAAAAATTCTACCCCCCCCCCCCCCCCCTGAAAATTTCATGGTTTACGTTTCAAAGGGTGTAGAATCCGAATCTGCAATAAAAAACGCTGCAAATTCTTTCACTGGGGTTTATTATTCAATTGGCTTGCGTTCATGATTTGAATTTCTACTAAGCTTTGGAGTGTGCGTGTTTCACAGGATAGAGCGATTATTGAATTTCAGGAGGCACACAAATATGTTCAACTGATCAATCCAAATAGGTATTCTTGGTTGAGAACAGATTTACGTGCTCTATGCATATCTCCTGAAATTCAATAATCGCTCTATCCTGTGAAACACGCACACTCCAAAGCTTAGTAGAAATTCAAATCATGAACGCAAGCCAATTGAATAATAAACCCCAGTGAAAGAATTTGCAGCGTTTTTTTAAACTGCATTCGAGGAATCCCAGGGATAAAAGACACATTGCTCTTTAAAAAATAATTTAATACCACCAGAAAATGGTTGAAGTTAACCTAATAATCCTACCTTATTATTACCTTTGCGCAATTGAATGTAACTTAACACTTTACGCTCTAATAAAGTTAAAAAAGCAACAGAAATTAAAATAAAAATCAATAAAATTAAAAAATTAACAATAAAAATTACTATTTGTAATATAAATTACATAAATAAATTCTAAATTTGTTACATTTTTTCTGCCAAAATAGTATTTAAAAATAACCAAATTAAAAAAAATTTGCTAAAATTTGGTCCTTTCGTACTAAAATTTCATATACCTATTTTCGAAAATCAGTAACTGATTTATAACTGTTATAATATTCAGACCAGTAAAGTTTAAATAAATCAGACTAGTAAAACTGAAAGAAGTCGCGCTCACAATGTGTTCTCAGAATCTATATCTGATATACAGTAAAAATGTATTTATTTTTTAGCAAAATTGATCTATTATTCATTTTGTTGAAGCTCTCTTGAAAATCATTGAAATCATCATTGAAAATAAATCGCAAAGGAATCACCTAAAAGGCAATATCATTGTTGAACGATATAATCTCAACAAAAGCAGGTTAACCTACAAAGTGTGAACAAACATTAACGCGATTACGCGATTGCGACGAAAATCAGACCACGCGGCGTGAGCGTTTGCCGCATGGTGCCGCGCTGTTACGTCTGACACATCCATAGAATCGCATTGTTTGACGGCGCCCACAGATCGCGATGGGCCAGCTCGCTCGCGTTCGTTTTCCACGTAAGCCAAGACACGGCGTGTGGTTTCCCCGACGCCTGCGCCTTCGGCACGCGATTCCTTCATGTACCTAAACAGGCGCGAGCCGCGCCGCCCTGTGGAAGAGTTTTCTCTCAAGAAGCGCGGCGAGGCAAGCGACCCGCGCCGCCCTGTGGAAGAGTTTTCTCTCAAGAAGCGCGGCGAGGCAAGCGACCCGCGCCTCTTGCCTCGCCGCTGACCCAGCGCCCGAGAACCCCGGTTCCAGCTTCAGTTTCGATCACGTCGTGCGACAGTACATGTTCAGTTATTTTCAATGCATTTCTACAATATGGGCATTAACTTTCATGCGTTCGCGCCAACATGACTCACGCTCGCGTAGCTGTCTATTGACCGCCCTTGCTTTTTCAATGGTTATCTTGCTGATTTCTCTACTTTCCATTGCAGTAAAAACAAAAGAACTATAATGCAATTCAAAAAACATATTTTTCATAAAAAATTCTTTACTATTCAAAATAACATAGCCGTTAATTGTTGTTAATAGCTAAAAATAAACTCTTGCTTCGGAAAAAACGCAATTGGCTTCAAAGGGCCACTTGAAAAAGGATTACTTTTAACGTGGTCTATGCATATCTCCTGAAATTCAATAATCGCTCTATCACCTGTAAAACACGCACACTCCGAAGCTTAGTAAGATTCAAATCATGAACGCAAGCCAATTTAATAATAAACCACAGTGAAAGAATACTTATTTACCCCAGTAATGAAATTGAATAATAAAAAGTAAAGAATATTGCCGTAATATTTAATAATAAACTATATATTATCAGCGTTTTTTAGCATGGAACATGCATTGGGCTTGGACTAACTATCCGAAAAATGTAACGTGGAAGTGTCACGGATGTCAGCAAGGTTCGGGTATGTTCGTGACCAGCCGAAGTCAAGAGCCATCTTTCCCGGTAACTTCTAGTGGCCGCAAGTCCTAGCTGACGTAATTATCAGTCTACCTCCTGCCGACAATTAACGTTCATCGATCGATAGCCAAACGACAATATTGAACGATCCCCGAACGAGAATTATCGTTTATCGATCGATCCATGAACCATTCAGAATTAGGACTATCTAAATTTGAACATTCCGAATTACTGAATGCGGAGAATCGGAAAGTTTAAGATAGCAGGCCAAATAAGAGAAAACTGAAAGCAGCAAACAGAAAAAAGTGCGGCAAAGCATGTTCTATGTTTTTTGAACTTCAGCAGCAGGCTCTAAGCAGTAAGCATACGGGAGTCCAGGGGGGAGAAATTTATAATTTTCATTCTCATCCGCGGAAATGAGATTGAAGGTAAGGTACCCAGGAAGATACTGTGCGTTATCAAGGGTTGAAATCCTGAATTATATTCTTCTGCGTGGAATAAAAGCGGTCACTAATCGACGGAGCTCGTGAGATGAGAGGAAAATAGTGATCGTTGAGAAGGAAATTGTGAACGATGAGGAGAAAATGGTGACATTGGGCAAACGGGAGAGGTGTCGACGGTGTCATCGGCTTAACGAGATTGTTAACTGTCGTGGGCGCCTCATGAGCCCGCTGATCGAACGTCGGGCGGGTCAAAGGACTTTCAGAGCCGCCGCCGGCTTATTTCCGCTCGAGGAGACCGCGAATTTCGCCACGAAGGAGCATCCGAACGGGGAATTATGTAGGTCACTTCCCGCGCCTCAGGCTCCCTTCTTACACTCATCAGATGTGAGTCTCCAATCCCACGTATGTTTAACCCTTTAACGGGCAACGGTACCTCCAGGTTCCATGATTTTCTGAAAATTCCTGAAGTAAGGATATTAGTCGCCCCAACTTATTTGGGGTTCTAGAGCTTTCGATTGTTCCTAAGCTTCATCAATTCCGAGTGGTTTCAGTTTTGACGCCACTCCAATCGGTGAAATGTGTAAATGTTTGTGGCAGGTGACCCATTGAGTACTGAGGCTCCACAACGTCAGCATGACGCCGAGTTTGGCGATTCCTTTTGGTTATTTACACCATTGTTTTCAAGCTTTCAACTTTTTTTCTCGTGTTTATGTCACCAAGTCCCAAACGAGTAGCATTTGCTTTTTAAAATTTATGAGAATAAATCATTATTTACGAAGAGTTCTGTTCTTCCCAGTATTTCTTTTTCATACCTAGAATGGGCAACGTAACCTCCAGGGCACCTCAGGGCATATACCTTATTTCTCGGTAAACGGGCAACGTGACCTCCAGGGTACAGGCCATGATTTCCGGTAAACGGGCAAGGTAACCCCCAGGGCACAAGCCTTGATCTCCGGTATCCAGGCAATGTGACCTCAAGGTTACACAATTTTAAAAACTAGGGTAACTCAAAATAATTTTTTTTTTCGTCATTTCCCGTTCATTTAGACCTCTACAAAGAAAAAAAGAAAGGTAAAAAAAATCCATCATCAAAATTTGAGGTCTGCCCGTTAAAGGGTTAAGGAAAATTGTGAAAGCAAATTTAGCTATCGCAGTAAAAGATCGAAAATTGGTACACACATTTTAAACGCTAGTACGGTGGTGGAACCAGTTGCATACACCTCCCCAGTTTCATACACTTTCATCTTCAAACCCAAATAATAAGACTTCTTGGTGATCTAGGTAGGATTTTCTAAGCTAAAAACATTTTAATGCTACCTTAAAACCTGAAAACAAGAAGAAGAAGAAGGGAAGGGTTTCATAGGCTTATCACCTGTAGCTAGGGACGCGGTTTTGTCAACACTCTGTAGGGTCCGCTTGCAGTTTAGGTTAAGAAGATCAGTTCTCTTTTACATGAATATTTCACACATTTTTGGTCTTTTCACGCCCCTGGGGGCAATATTAATGTATTTTGACTTCTATTGTTCATTTTTGTTATTTTTTATGCTCAAAACATCGTTTTTAACCTGTTTTGTTAGGGTGTATGATACTGGGTACTTATAACATGCTGGTCCCCCAGTGTCATACACATGTGTATGAATCCTAAGTGTAGAATCCAAAGAATTTTCAATTATTGCATTTTTTGGCTGTTTTAGGTGTTTGGGACTTGAAACGCTCACCACGAACTCTTTTTTAAATCACGAGAAGTACAGTGGTGTATGATAATGGGGCCAGAGGGTGTACCATGAGGGCTATAGACTCTACTACCTCAGAAGCTACGAATTCGTACATGGCAAACGAAGTAGATGAACCTATCTCAGTAACACCAAGGAAAGATACATTTTTTATCGGCTGCATATCAACGCCAACCCATTAAAAAAGGAAAACCTTGTTCAAGATAAAGGAGTTACTCACTGAACAGTTAGCAGTCGTCATCCATCTCAGTCCATGTAACAGATTAAGAACACTGTTTGTGGAGAAAGTGCCCAGAGCTAGGAAAGGGGTCCTAATCTACTCTACTTATTATATACAAATGATATACCTTGCACACTAGGAACGACTATAGCCACATTCGCGGACGATACAGCGATTCTGGCAGTAGCAGACACGGTTGAAGAATCAACAGAAAAATTACAAGAAGCTACAGATGCCATTGGAGAGTGGACTCGAAAATGGCGCCTCAAACTAAACGAAACTAAGTCTACTCATGTGAACTTCACGAATAAAAAAATTACAAACCCTTCTTTGTATCTGAATCAGTGCACAGTCCAATATTCCAACTCAGTTAAGTACTTAGGAATGACCTTAGATGCAAAGCTGAAGTGGAAAGAACATGTCAAGAAAAAAAAGGAAGAGCTATCAATCAGGTATAGAAAGCTTTATTGGCTGGCTGTTGGGCCGACATTCACAACTCAGTTTGCACAATAAATTGCTGTTATACAAAACAGTACTTATGCCTATCTGGACCTAAAGTATTCAGCTATGAGGATGCACAGCTAAAAGTAACTTGAAAATGGTTCAAACATTCCAAAATAGGGTACTAAGGAGTATTGTGAATGCTCCATGGTTCATTTACTTAACTAACCAACCTAGATTACTGGAAAATATAATAAAATTGATAAAATAGTTCTATTGAAATTACGACTTATAAATTCATACCAGTTCTCATTCACATTCAAGTAATTTCTTTCAAGTAAAATTGGTTAAATAATAAGTATAATTATTATTACCCAGTGGATATAGTAGAGAAAGCTTAGAGATGAATCTACAATGATGGAGTGGTTCCATTCTATCCTTTGGAAAGGTTCTATCAATGACAGTAACGGAATTTAATTCCGTCAATTCATTTAGAACTAATGTGATGTTGTACATGTAGGTAGGCCAATAGCATATGATTCCGGTAGAAGTCGAGAATAGGTGACCCCTTCCTGATAAGACCGTCGCCATATTGATAAACCCGATGTATTCTATCGATATAGGTCCACGCTTTCGATGTGTGTTCTGTCTAGTTTGCTGGTCTGGATGCTCGCATCTCGAAAACAAAAAATATCCTACATCAATCCTTCTAGTAAAGTATAGATCAGTTGGACAAATAGATCAGAATGTGTTAACACTTGTGTCTCTGCGTATTAAAAACACTTTTATCGATATAACGGTTGTGTATACCATTCCATAATACATGGCAGTGGTATCGATATATTATCCTATATACACATCGATCGTAGTACACATCGATACAGTCTGATGAGAGGAAGGGGTCACCTATTCTCTACTTCAGCCATGACTCCATCTACTTATCCATCATGAATGGATGACATCGACGAATGGAAGGGGTCCCGGGTGACAGTATAAAAGTTAACGAACTCGGTGCAGAAAATGTGAATCCGAACGGGCGGATTATAGTTCTTACTGTCGCAAACCAACTGAAGAGATGTGACTCACAAAACCGAAAGGAACTGACTCACGAGACGAGTGACTGGAACACAATAAACATCCGGGGTAATCAACGAGTTGGAAATGACATAATGGTGCAGGTAAATATAACAAACGACAAGTAGCAGCTCGTCAAAACGGTGAAACACCGTCCCAAGTTATCAATTACTGTTCCCACCAACAACGTACGTAGGCAAGAGTGGACATTAGAAGGGATGCGGTCAACAACTAAATCACAGGTTGCGAATTCTCGTTCCTTCTGTGCGGATGTTGAAAATAGTGAGGTAGGACGAACAAACTCTGACTACCAGGATTGTAGGTACCTACCAACATCTACTAGGCTCGCCTTCCGTGCATCAAAAAGCAGCATTTCATTGGAACGTACATAGTTGATGTTGTATGTTTGAAGAAAGGAGAGTCAAGCGTTTCTGGAATTTCAATACTTATTCAAGAGTCATCACGCAGCACAGAAAGGATGAGAAAATGACACCAGGCCGAATAAACCCTTTTCTTCTTCCAGGCAAATCCTTGACCCGAACTTTACATTAAAGACGCAGATCTTTGAAAAAACATCAATGAAGTCAAATTAAAAACATATCGATTAACTGGAATCTTTTTAAACGTGCTGTTCAAAAGCAGTAAATTTTTTTGCCGTTGTGATTTCTGCAATTAGTCCTGTCAAGTAGGAGGTGTTTGGCCCAACAGCTGCTGAAGTAATAGCAGTAGAAGTTTTAATGTTAATGGCGAGCTTTTTTTTTCAATGAAATCTTGTTTCGTCCATCTCAGAACTCCTGTACAAACGTTATTGTTGTTCAAAAGCAGTAAATTTTTTTGCCGTTGTGATTTCTGCAATTAGTCCTGTCAGGTGTTTGGTGTTTGTTGCTGCTGAAGTAATAGCAGTAGAAGTTTTAATGTTAAGTAGGCGAGCTTTTGAAATCTGTTTCGTCCATCTCAGCACTCCTGTACAAACGTTTTTGTTTCCCTTCCCCTTTTGAAGACGTTGATTATAAAATGAGTGGATTCATGTTTGGAAGTTTTCCCAATTGCCACATTGGAAAGGTAATCAGGCTCCAAAGTAGGGTCGAAAAAATATTTTATATCAACCAGGATTCCATTCGTTTAGTTAAGATTTCTTGCTGAGCGTTATTCATGTTGTGGTCCATATTTTAATCATCCAATAAGAAGGAAATCACCTTAGTTCTTGACGAATTTCTATTCTAATCCAAAAATGTTGCGTATTGGAGATCAACCAATGCAATAAATTTGTCTGGTTCAAAGAAGAAAAAAAGAGCTAGATCTCAGCTTCTATTACTTACCGAGGATTGACTAACCCTCCTACCATCATTGGGACATCTTGAAGTCTATTACAGGTACAAAGTATGCAGACACACTGATTAGGTGAGAACACTTGTGGCTAATTTCTTTCCTAATCGATCTATAGAATTGGAGGAAAGATGGAGCTCTTTCAAAGGCAATGAGGAAACAATTACAAGATCAGTAAATGTTACGTGTAGTAGAGACAAACTATGACACAAGCGTTGATGATGTGTGGAGCGGTGATGACGAACGATTTTTAACATATCCGCCTGGCAATTAATTTCTTTTTGTCGCCTTCACAGATTACACTGTCTACTGGTGTCATGGATATGGTTAGTTTCCTCTAGCTTTTCTTCAAACTGCTGAGCCTGAGCTTAAACCTGAAGCTTTATAGATGCAGGGGTACCCTCTTGGTGTTGCAGCCGTAGTTCATTCCATCACCTCCTAGTCATAACTTTACGTACATTCTACAATAAGTCAGAATCAACAGTTTTATGAATTCTGATATCAACTCACCCTATCAGAGCAGTCTACGTGGACCTTCCCGCTGTCCAAGAGGCGTCTGATGCATCTCAGATCTCCGTTCACAGCAGCCAAGTGGAGCTTGACGTCAGAGGGAGTCTCTTTCTGGAAAATTAAAAATCACCCGTTAGTAGTAATAAAAATTCATCTATCAAGTAGTAATATTGCTACACAATTTTATGTCAACGTCTTACACCAAAAAGTGAACTTGCTTCTCCGACACTTATCACACTTCTAGTCATTTTGATTGCTTTGTACGGTGTTTTTCAATCAGCCTCGAAATCGCCTTTTCCGTCCACGAGAAGGGAAAAGAATTAGTAATACTGTATTTCTTTTATCTACGAGTTATTCTCTGAAAATTGAATGTACCATACAATGAATTTTTATTGTGGTAATGAATTGTTTAATAATCAGTAACATTTCGTTAATATCGACAATTAGAATTTCTTGCTGGAAGTATTCAAAATTGCCAGAGCTGTTGATGTGTACTAGATTTGTCTTGACTAAACAGGAAGACAATGTATACAAAAAATTCTTTCACTGGGGTTTATTATTTAATTGGCTTGCGTTCATGATTTGAATTTCTTCTAAGCTTTGGAGTGTCCCTGTGTCACAAGTGATAGAGCGATTATTGAATTTCAGGAAATATGCATAGAGCACGTAAATCTGTTCTCAACCAAAATTGTGTGCCTCAGAAATTCAATAATCGCTCTATCAATCCATCCAGGGCATATCGAAGCTTAGTTCGGGATCCAAATCTTGAACGTGCCTCTAACAATTGTTCCTCATATTGACACAATTGTTGCCCGCTGCCGTGGAATGCTTGATTTAGTGTGGAAGGCATCCCGGGATTTGGACACATTGGTGACTTCACATTTCCCTGTGTACGACCACTTCTATTCGCCAATATGGTCCTTTTCTACAAGTTCACTCCAGTATCCAAAGTTCTTGGGGATACATCACTAGTTTACTGTAATCAAAACAAAAACAATCATAAATCGGGCCATACATCGGGAATGGTTTGACCTACGGACCTGGGGAGGGGCTCATTCGATTCCTCGTGGAAAGTTCTTCAAAAAGAGTCCAAATTTAGGCCGCCTTGACTTTGTTTGAGACTGGCAAATGAGCATTCCAAAATGTGGAGTCAGTGTTACTCAAAAAAGTTTAAAAACCCTTAAAACTATATTTAAATAAATGATGAAAGTCGCTGGCTTAAAACTTGGGGCGTTGTCGGAGGCAAAATGGATTTTTCTGAAAATTTCAGCTGTTTTGCTTCAGCCGTTTGGGGGAAATCGTGCGTACGGCGGACGGACGGAAAATTTTTTATTGCAGATTTGGCTTCTACACCCTTTGAAACGTAAACCATGAAATTTTCAGGGGGGTTAGAATTTTTCTCTTTCAAGAGCGATTACAATGGTTCACCACTGGCCTCCAAGAAGCCCTGATCTTACCCCCTGCGATTTTTTTTAGGGGGGTATGTTAAGGACCACCTCTCCTAGCTACCATTGATGATTTGAAACAAGAAATAACAGCAGCTATCCAAACTGTTACGCCTGATATGCTACAGAGACTGTGGAACGAGTTCGATCATCGGGTTGATATTGCTCGAGTGTCTGGAGGGGGCAGTATTGAACATCTCTGAACTTGTTTTTGAGGAAAGCAAAACCTTTTTAAATACTCTTTGCAATAATGTATAACAGAAGGTTCTACTATGTTTCTTTCATTAAATACACATTTTTAAAGTTGTGGTATTCTTTTTGAATACGGACTAAGTCACTCGCGACTTAGTTGTGGAAACCCATTTCAAATAAAAACGGTGTAAGATTCGCACGTGTTCGTCAGTTGCCAGCTTTTCGCGAAAGAAGCCCATCCACCGAACTCAAACTCTGGGTGAACACGTCTCAGTATTTAAAAAAAAAAAGTTGTCTAAGATAGGACGTTGTCTATATTTTCACGAAAGTAAAGAGTTACACTGTTAAATCGATTTCGACGGTTAGGTCATCATCAATAACAAACATGAACTGAAAGTACATCACAGAAAGCACATCTTATATA